>CM042819.1:3655000-4855000 GCA_009982885.2 Hyles vespertilio
CCGTCCAATGCCAATGGATACTCTGCCTGGGCGGCATTGGCACTTACCATCAGGTGCAATGACGCCACTATGCCAGGCCATTATAAAAAAAAACCCCTCGGGTCTGGGTGTTTGTGAGACCGAAAAGTCTCTCGTGGCTTCTGATACCCATTACATAAGACTTATTTGAACTTAATGTGGAGTTAGGACTATGTATGTCACTGTTGGGTGTATTTATTATTTATTAAACCCACGACACAAGAGCCTGTATCTTAAAATGGTTTGAAGACTTATGTGTACTTACATATTATTATTTATTAATTCGTTTATATCGTACATTAATGCGTTAGCTACATCAGAAATCAACAATGCCAAATACATATCAAAAATGTTTTTGTTTTAAAATACTCGATATTGCATTATTGCCTACAAAATCAATGCAAAGTCAATTTCAATGATTTTGTGTATGATTATTTTATTGATAAATTAAGTGTAGTACAACAGGGTATTCGACTCCATTTTTTTATTGTATTTATCCAACAGTATCCATATCTATAATTAAATTAATGAATTTTGTAATTCCATTCAGAATTATCAAGTTAGAAAGATTTTAAGTCTTGGAGTGAGAGTAAAAGAAAAGGGATGCAAAACAAATCCAGTGACGTCACTAGTCTTAATATGCATACAGTGTGCGCGTGTGAAAGAGACGTTAAGATGTCCCCACTGGCCACTACACTCCCAATCTTTAATTTAAATTACTACTATTTGCCTGATGTTACAAGATACTTCAATACTGTTTTGACAGTTTTATTTTAATAGTATTTGTGTTTGTTCGTATATAATAAAAAAAAGTATAGTCAAATACCCTATCTGCACAGAATACAATTTGTAGTCAGCCCTTTCTATGCGATGATTATTAAATCAAGGGTATGAATTTCAGTGAAACCACATTTATACAAATTGCCGGAGATTCTGTAACCGACGATTGATGAACCAAAATTATTGGGTTATATACTGTATCAGCCCATATACGTCCCACTGCAGGGCACAGGCCTCCTCTACAATCGAGAGTACGATTGAGAGTGGTTAGGCCATATACCGGGTATCTCAAGACTGCTACCGAAAACGAAGCCGGGTGGTAGTTTTAGTGGCTACAAACACAATGCAATAAAAAAAAAATCGCATAGAAACGCGACAATTATTTTTTATGATTTTTTAAATATCGTCATTTTTGGCTAGTAAATCCATAGTTTTTGCTAAAATAATAATTTAAACTCTTTTATACCTTAGAGTATTAATAAATAATAGGGCATACACTATTATTTTAGGATAAAATGTATTTACCACCCAAACATGGTCATAGGAAAAAAATAACGAAAAAAAATTATTGCCTTTTTTTGCAACTTTTTCTGTTGCATTGTGTCTGAAGTCGCTTAAACTACCACCCGGCTTCGTTTTCGGTAGCAGTCTTGATATACCCTGTATACAAAAAAATTGACGCTTTATATTGATTTAACAAAAATCCAAGTATGCAGTTTTAGTTTTCATCAAAATCGGGCTCGTGAGTCTTTTTAGTATTTCCCCCTATTCCATAATTCCATTCATACTTTCGGATTTCGCCGTCCAAGCCCACTTGAAAATTCACCCTGTATAATAATAATAAATAATTACACATAGAAAGGGTATAAAATAATATACTTTCGGATGTAAATTGGATGTAAAAGGTTGTTGTCGCTTGTCGAGTGTCGGTTCCGACAAAATGTCGGATGCTGTAGTAGTCATTATAAGCAGCCATTCATACACGGACTTTTTATCCTCGATAGTTACAGTACCGGTTTTAGGGTAGGGCGCGGTTGGGCGACCGCTCAGGGGCGCCGCAGGCTTTCACTAACTTGAAAATTTTCCGAAAAGTACCTTTCCGAAATTACACAACACTATGATATAATCTATTTAAATGTAATTACCACAAATTGATTGATTAATTAAACCATTTTTTTTTATAAATAACGATTTCTTTGTATGTGTTTCAATGGGACACGGGGCGCCGAAGAAATCTCGCCCATGGCGCTGGTAGTGTTAAAACCGGCTCTGGATAGGTAATGTCAAGTGATTTTTCAGAGTGTATGATAAAACATCGTCATTTGCTAATTGGCCGACGTTGTTCACATTTTTCGGGTTTACTGGTGGTAGGTCTCTCATATGTGAGAGGCCATCTGGGTAGGTACCACCGCAATGTCTATTTCTCCCGTGAAACAACACTGCGTAAATGCACTGTTGTGTTTCGGATTGAAGGACATTGTAGCCAGAGTAACTACTGGACATATTGAGACTTAACATCTTATGTCTCAGGATGGCGAGCGCAGTGGAATGTTGCTACTGTTTATGAGCGGTCGTATCGCTTACCATCAGGCGAACGGCTTGGTCGTCTCGTCATTCATTGCAATAAAAAAAAAAAATAAGCTTCGTGTATTAATTTCCTTCGGTCGGATCCGACGTCCGATAAATCTTAATAAATATCGTCCGACTTATAAACGGATCCGAAACTTGATAAGTGAGGCTTACTCATAAACTGTCGTATCGACATGGATGTTAAGTGATACTATTAAGTATGCTGTTATTTAGTGTAAGGGTACACGAGAACTATCGCTATACGCCGTGGAACACTTGTCACGAGGAACCTGTCAAATTCTGTGATATTATGTTTTGACGCTTCCGTGGATTTCTACGCTCATCGGCTTTTGATTTTTGATGCGGAATATTTGGTTTGATAATTGTCTTACTCGCGGAAAATAAATGACCAATTTGATTGTGTTTGTTTTATTGGAGCTCCATGTTGTAGGTACTACCTTCTAAGCAGTGAGGTATTTTTTTGTCGCGTAGGCTACTGTTTGTAACATTTTAAGCCAAATCATCAAGGCAAGTAGCAAACATGTCTTATAATTAATATGGTATAAAAGAAAAAAGAAAATACCCCGTACATTAAGACAGTATTTTCCTGAGTCGGATGTACAAAGTCTTATCTGAGATCTTCAGGGCTTAGAGTAAAGAAGCCCAATGTCTCTTCACATACTGTCCAATATCAGGCTATGTATTACAATTATTATAAAAAACATAAAACTAAATAAAATCCAAACAAATCATAACAGATTAAATTATTTTATTTGTGTTGGCCTCAAAATATTCATAGTACATTTTACAACAAATGTTATTATTACATTAAACTTTTTTTTTTCAATGCGAGAACTTCAAAAAGTTTAATTAGCTAAACATTTAAAAATTGACAATTTTAGCATTCTATAAGGTAACTATTAATATTTGATGAAAACCACATTTTGTCACCACTAATAACTATGGAATACTGACGAGGAGGGTAGAAAATTCATTTATTATTGCTGCAACTACGACGCAAGCGGAACCAAACAAAACACACCAATCATGCACTATGACGTCATAATACACAAACACATAGGACACACACAGACAATCTAAAGGTGGTGTTTAAAATAAAAATAATTTGCTAATTTGTATGTAATTTTATTTGGTAACTGAAACAAATAAGCAATTAACATCGAAGCAAAGAAGCCTACAATTTACAGTTTTGCTGTAGAATATTCTATGGATTTTGACATTTAATCATAGATAATAAATACGGATTGATTCCGCTATATCCACATTTATAGGGAGAAATTGCGCTAGCTATGAATGTACCACTGCAGGTAAGTACGCAAGGTACGAAGGCGAACTAAAAAACATATAAAAACAAGCCTTACTGATGAGGGTAGCAAAAAAAATCTAATTTCTACAAAAAAAAAAACTACTGCAAATATATATCACGCTGTATTTGATGTAAAACTTATTACAACATAAGTAAAAAAACTTAAAAACATAAAGTGCATTTTAAGCAGTTATAAAATTGTCTCCTTCATGAGTTTCCGGAGAAGTTCATTGTATTTTAGGAATATCTGAGTGATTTGAATTTGCGAGCTCTGAAGAGACTCGCTGAGATTAAACACAAACGTCAAATACAAAGGAACATAACTGACTTCAGAACTCGATATTTCACAATAAAAAAAAACTAATTTGATAACATAAATTGTACTGATGAATGCAATTACGGCGTCGCATACCACGCCACCATTAAAGAGAGCTATTAAATTAATGAAATAATATTAAGTAGCAAATCATACTAGAAACAATTTTCATCATATTACCGTCGGCACAGTTTGGAATGTCACACAAATATATAAAATACTGATTTGTTAAACAACAAAACTTATTTTTAATTATTTAAAAAAGTAATATACATGCAATCACTACAACCGCGGGTGTTGCAACATACACCGGAGTAAAATAAAAAAAATAATATGATATCCCCATATAAGCACCACAGGTACGACCGACCACCAACTTGTGTTAGTGAGAGAACAGTGAGCATTCACCTTGCAACACCCGATTGTTGACGGCACAAGAGCCAAATAGTGCATGGACAATTTTAACATAATATTTTCGTAAATCAACATTATAGTAGATAGGAGTGGCCCGCAAATTGGAGTAATTTGATTCAATAGCTTAGAAAAGGAAAGCCGGTAGGAATCGAGTTGCATGGACCCTTCACCACTGCAACAAACACGTTGCTATTTGACAAGTTATGTTTTAGAATGCTGTCCACTCTGCAGAAAGTTGTCACCCAAAGCCCCCCCGATATTCATTGTAGGTTATATGCCGGCTTTTGGGGAAGCAAAAAATGGGGAGGAGAGATACTAGGTTCAAACAATGCTTGATAATTTATCGTTAATCACGTTGATTGTCTATTACTGCACCTCACCTGATGGTGCAATACCAAATAGATATCGATTGGCGGCAGACAAATGTAATCTTTGTTTGATATAATTATATTTTCTTGCTTGGATCTTTATTCAAAATAAAGTAATAAATCGGAAAAATTGTCATAAAAACAAATTGTCATAAAAATATCAATTGGCATGGGACTGCCGTCCGATGCCAATGGATACTCTGCCTGGGAGGCATTGGCACTTTCCATCAGGTGCAATGCCGCCACTATGCCAGGCCATTATAAAAAAAAATATATTTACACGCAAATCAATTTGTCCTTGCACTATTTCGCTCTAACGCGTCGGAATAGACCAAAACACCATAACGCACATACGGACACCGCAGCACGCTTTAACTAATATATTGCACCAATAAATTTATTTTTCCAAGAGACATCGTGCCAGATATCGATGCTATTGCGCAAAAATCACTTACATGTATATATTTTAATTTATTTATAGTAATTATATAAATACACAACAGCCAAAAAACATCCGCACTACGCGGCCACCACAACTAAACAGGACATATTAATATTAAACGATTTAATGTTAAAAACACGGAGCTAAATCGCCACCTGATATAAGTTACATCAAATCTCGTTGCTACTGAACATTTGTTACAAGAGTTTGTATTGAATTACATTACTAATAAATAGGTAACGAGAACACTACCTGTTAATCACTGACTACATCCACTTAATTGTTATTTATTTAAATATTATCTAAAAACCGCAACTCCATTTTGTCTAATGGTGAATCGATGCCCAAGCGTCAATTGAGATCGCCTTATACTCCCTAGTTATACATAATACATAAGTAGAGAAATATACGTTCTACCGCTACGTGTCAATGTTTTCGAACTTTTTATTGGGAAATACTAAACATTGGACGACAAGAAGTGAAATGGACAGACTCGACATAAAAATATATCTATATTAAATGCTATGAAAGTAATGCGACAACTGCCAGCAGTTGTATCACTGTGCTGTGTTACCGAGCTAGCGCACCTCTCAATCTCTAGGTATGGAAACGTGTCTCCGACATACAATAATAATACTCGGCGAATACAGGAACAGTCACTCTCGATAACACTACAGTAACGCAATCTCAGACGCTCGAGGCTCGGGTATTATGAGCGTGAAAAATGCCGAGCGCGGAACTTGAGGGCATATTGCTTTAAAGTAAAAAACGCCGACACATTGGGCCGAGTCAAGCAGTTTTCCAATTAAAATACACATCATTACAAGATAAAATGAGCCAATTAATCTATACAAAACGAAATCGGGGGGGACGTACATATCATATTAAACGTCACGCACGAAAACCAACGCGCGTTTGAATTTAAAATTCAAACTCAAGTTTTGTCGGCATTTTTAAATAGATCTAATCAACGAACATGGGGCTATGGTTATGTCAAGTTGCTTACAGTGAGAGCCGCGCCCGACGCGGTCACGCACGTACGCACGCACGCACATTGATACGCATGTATGTACACTCGTACGCACTCACGCACGAACGTACACACGAACGCACGTACACACGCACGCACGTTGATACGTACGCACGCACGTACGCGTACAGCTCGTAGTAGAGCTTACTCGTTGTCGGCGCGCATGCCGCGGACCTCGCCCTCGCGACGGAGCTTCTCGAGTTCCTCCTTGGTGCGATCCTCGATGGCACGGATGTCAGCCATGGTCATTCCGTACCAGTCGTCCATAGAGCAGAACACTTGCCTGGATTGAGATAAATAAGTATATTAAAAATAAGATATAAGTCATGTGTAGAGACTGAAGAGACTTTCTCACTAAAGATGACTGAAGAATGGGTAAGCTTGTTAGTGTAGGATCCACTGCTTTGCAAAATCCGATGTGAGGCAACAATTTTGTTCGGTGAGTGGGATTGAATTGTTGGCGAATGCCCAATACTATTTTCTCCCTCTTATTTTCTTTCCTACAATCTCCCACTTATTTTAAGAGACCATAACGCATGAAGACTGTTGTCTGATCATCAGAAAATGATCATAATCATGTCAACTGATAACTTAGAAAGATTGCTGGTCCTATACAATAAATTAAAACTCACCTATGGAAAATGGTGAATAATCGCCGTTCTGATTTCTGGATTACATTTTCTACTTTGCTCTGTAACAAATAGAACACCAAAATATTAATATTATTTAAAATGAGCCCAATGCTAGAGTTTTAATTGACTATTAGTGTGCAAATTAATATCAATTTAAGCTAAGTGTTTGTGTTTACATATAACACCTTATTAATAATGTTAGAAATATGCTAATGACCTTCAGAAAATAACAAAAAGAGTCATTGACATCAACACTACCTATTTTGCTAACTTAAAATTATTTTATTTAATTCTAATAATATTGATATAAAACTTTAAAATTAACCAATAATTTATAAACTTGGCGCAGTTGTTTTCAAACCGATTATGAAACGAAAAACTAAAGGTTCCCCTATAACATAAGTAAACATGCATACCATAGCGATTTGTAAGAATTTGTATGTTACGGTCCGGCCTGGGTACACTTACACTTAGATACACTTTTCAAAATGACGGCCAAAATGTTCAATTCCCAATATCGGAACAAAGGATCTATTCAGACATAAAGTTATAGACCAATCGAGCAACGAAAACGAATAAAATTTCCTCGTATTTGCTATATTTCACTGCTGCTTCTCTTCTATAGCGTAATGATACGTAGCCAATAGCATTCCTCGATAAATGATCTATCCAACACAAAATGAATTTTTCAATTCAAATTAGTTCCTGAGATTATATATAGATCGACTAGCTGTACCGCGACTACGTCCGCGTGGAATTTCAGAAAAAAGTTTCAGAAGACAAAAAATTTTTAAATATCATTTTCGGCACAGATATCGTGTTACTTGTATATAACGATATGTAGCTGGACATTTTTTTTTATTTTCACTTTTAAAACAGACACTTCAATTTTATTTATATGTATAGATGTGTCTGCCAACCCGCACTAGGCCAGCGTGGTGGACTATAGCCTAATCCCTCTTAATCGTACTCTCGATTGTCGAGGGAAACATTTGCCCTGCAGTGGGACGTACACACAGATATACAGTACAGAATAATGAAACACTCCATACCTGAAGTCCAAACCACTTGAACTCAGCGGTGACGAGTTTGTAGCACGTCATGACAGGTTTGACCTCGTTCTTCCAGTTGGGTCCCGTGAGTGGTCCGCGACCGGTCTTGGCAGACTTGAACTTGGTCGGGTCAGTCTCCGGCTTGTAGTCGGCGGACGATAGCGGGTCATTGGCGATGTCGATCTGAACCACCTCGCGGTTTTTCAGCTTCTCTGGCGGGAGCTCGTGGACCTGGAAAAAGGAAAGTCATATTTTATCAATGCGTAATAGGGGTAATACTAAAGTCGTCGTGTTTTTGTGAGGTCCAAGAGTTTCTCCAAAGTACCGATGGAACAACATGGGGTTTTTGATAGTAAAAGTCCGGCGTAATGCGAAAATCGAATCGAAAAAATCGAAGAGGATTTTTCCGCTGGAAAATAGTTTTAAGGCATTGGCCACTTAAACATATATATATATCGTTATTAAATCACTGAAATGATATTACGAAAAAAAAGTAAATTGATTTGTGTTTTAAATTATTTGTATATTAGTATATTGCCACTAGAAACAATTTTCTCCACAATCTTTAAATTAATAAAACTTCACGATTAGTCGATTCATTTTGCCATTATTTGTATCAAATGAATCACTAGCCTGACAAAAAATACGGAATTCAAATTTGTCATAATATACTTGTTTTATTAAAATAATCTATAGGTAGGCATGTTATTCGCTTCAGGGCCAAGCTTGGTGAGGTTTCTAACTAATTATGATTAATAATTGTACACCCTTAGTTAGGTCGTATCATTAATTTATCACGTTTAATTATCATAATTTATTGTACGTCAAAAGCAGAATCTTCCTGTACGTTAATGCAACATAAATCTAGTTTTTGCTATTCATTTTACTAATAATTATCATCTATAAATAGAAAATAAAAGTCGTATTCCGCTCCCTTTAATATTTCTTTTTATTGCAATAAATGATGACGAGCATGCGGTTCGAGTGATGGTAAGCGATACGACCGCTCATAGACAGTAGCAAAACCATACAACACCACAAATTACAAAGCAATGTTTGATATTTCACTGCGCTTGCCGTCCTGAGACATAAGAATTAAGTCTTAAAATGTCCAGTAGTTACTCTGGCTACAATGTCCTTCCATCCGAAACACAACAGTGCATTTACATTGCTGTTTCACGGGAGAAATAGACATTGTGGTGGTACTTACTCAGACGGCCTCACATATGAGACCAGTATGTATTAAAATTAAGATTTTTGAAATTACGCAACGGATTGCAATGCAAATTTTATCAATAGAAATATTGATTCAAGAGGAAGATTTATACGTATAGTAAATAATAAGAATTATGTAGTGGAGTGTCGGAAAATAATCTCGTGATTAAGCGACTACAAGTTTCGTGCAAACCGGTTAAACAAATCATTGCAATAATGACTTTCAATATTATTATAGTGATACTAAAACCGGTTCAGTTGCTAGACAAAATCATCAACATTGAATTCATTAATAAATATTCATAATTCACAAACGCAGAAACTTGATAACAGTTGAGAACTAAAAGGGAGTAAGAAAACCTTTTAAACCTTTACTTTACTTTTGTAAACGGCGCGGCGTTTCTCTTTGTTAATAATCACCCCAGCCTGATGACCTTTTGTCGATGCATGGCCTCTCAAAATATAGGTAAAAACATACGTAGCCTAGGATTTCATCACCCATTTCCTAATACATTCAATTCATTCATTTGATAACATTTACTGTACAATAAAATGCCAGCTAGTTCATTACTAACCGATATCCATCACTTAATTTGATAACGTTTTATCGTAAAACAATATGGTCGAGTTCTTTTATTACATGTACTTGTATTCAAAGCAGTTGTAGATCAAGAATATTCTAGGATAAGCAGAGAAACGCTTGTAGTGCTTGTATCAGAATGCACAAACGCTTAAAGGCATGGCGCTTATAATAGGGGAAGCGTTTGTCGCTTCTACCAGAATGGATAACAATGTTTATATCAGAATGGAAAAAAACTGTTTAAATGAGATTTTATCGGTAAATGGTAAAGAGTAACAACTATATAATAAAATAAAATGAAAGCAGACGAAGCAGAAACCCAATAAGATTATGAAATTTCGAACATTTTGATAGAAAGTGTGTCATTCGTTCTTTTACGATTTTATCATTGACGTTTCTTATTTCCCCATTATTCTGCACATATTTTATTTCGAGCAGGACGCTATAATTGTGTCGACAATTTAAACTTAATCTATCTTCTATTGGCTTGTGGCGAATTTGGGAACTACAAATGATTTTTTTAAATATCTATTTAACGCATTATTTGTGATATGTTTTTATAATATAAACAACAGACATATTTACTCGTAATCTAATAGTATTAACATTTCCAATATCATAATATGTGAAGAGATATAAACGGATCCCAAAACATTGAAATAAAAATAAAATCGCGGAATTGGTCCAAATTTTAAATTTTCTAACTTCCCGACATTTCGATTAATTTACTACTTTCCGAATACTTACCAACTACCTACTACTTTTCAAATCCACGATAAAATCCGTAAGGAATAGTTTTATTTCAATGATATCATTCGAGTAAATCTAAGAAACAATTTTGATCCTAGAATGTTGACAACAGCATAACAACAATAGACGCCCATAGGTGGTAGGTAAGTATACCTGAATTGCACATACCATCAAACCACAGATTACATCAAACGCATTGTATTCACATTGTCATGGAAATATAAAGTAATAAATATACTACACGTTAAGTTTATAACGTGTCAATGTCAAGACCTGCAAGCTACGAGTTGCAATTACAAAACCTATGTCATGTTAGGGCAATCTGCAATTAACTGTGCATAATTAGTGCTCTTTAAGGTATGTAAGTTTACATTGAAAGTTGATTTTTCTATTCATTATCAGCCCGGAGTCAGGAATTATGCCCGGTATTGGGATAGGATTGTCCCCTATCTTGGGACGCAACACAATGCGAAATGTGAGTGACCTGTCATAATCACCTTTGCCTACCCCTTTTGGCAAAAATAATTTATGTATGTATATACCGGGTATCTCAAGACTGCTACCGAAAACGAAGCCGGGTGGTAGTTTTAGTGGCTACAAACACAATGCAATTAAAAATTTCGCATAGAAACGCGACAATTAATTTTTATGATTTTTTAAATATCGTCATTTTTGGGAGGTAAATCCTTAGTTTTTGCTAAAATAATAATTTAAGCTCTTTTATACCTTAGAGTATTTATAAATAAAAGGGTATACACTATTATTTTAGGAAAAAACGTATTTACCACCCAAATATGGCCATAGAAAAAAAATAACAAAAAAAAAATTATCGCTTTTTATTGCCACTTTTTCTGTTGCATTGTATCTGAAGTCGCTTAAACTACCACCCGGCTTCGTTTTCGGTAGCAGTCTTGATATACCCTGTATGTTTATTATCAATTATCTAGTGGAAAGTCTGCAAGATTTTGAATTTTGTTTTATTTCTAATTGGTAATACATTAGTGGTACCCCAGTCTCAAAATATAATAACTGTCTATCTGTATTAGCTCATATACGTCACTGCAGGGCACGGGCCTCCTCTACAATCGAGAGTGGTCAGGCTATATAGTCCATACCTACTACATACTTATTATAAAATAATCAGGATGATGCCAGGCCAAGATCCCATAAGAATAAGCAGGCTTGCTTCATTTCTTCGTATATTTTCATCGGTTTAAACTTTACAGTATTATTGACCGGTCCTTATTTGTTGCCGCCAATTTTAATAAAGTAAAAACTTTTTTAATATCATTTCGGCCATATTAGGTTGTATTACGTTAGAAAACATCATCTTCAATTTGTACATCGTCAGATAACAACATTATAGTTACTGATGACATCATAAATATAGATTTGATCAATTATTTCCATGATGACATGGCAAATCATCCCAAATTGATATCGTCTTACTCAACCATACATTATATTGCCTTATTGCTCCCCTAGATCTTGTTTTTAAATATTAACATGGCTAGTTTGACCTGCATGATACAAAATTTTATTGTGAAGAACACAAATTGTTCCTATCGGCTTTTTACATACCTACTTAAATATTATAAGTTTGTTTCAAATAGCACCAATATGTTAAACCCGACATATGATATTTTTTGTATAAAACACGATTATTTTTAACTAGCTATGTACAAATTAGGCATAACCGGACTATGGAAACTTCGGTAAATGTACGGTAAATATTTATCGTAAAAAATTACGTACCGGCAACATAGTCCTTATCTAATAGGTACATTACACAAGGTTGTTACTCGACAATATTTCCTTAGCCCTGATAATGGCATTTGCTGTATCTAAAGGCAATGCGCTATTTTACCGCAGTATTAACTCAAAAACTCCACTGTTTATATTACTATTTGATCATGATTATTCATTTCTATTTACATACATTTTACACTAGACTGAGGTTAAACTTATTGTCAATGCCAAAAACCTTCGTTTTTATTAGGTTTTATGAGGTGTTAGAAGCTGCATATCCTAAACATCTATCAAGATTTTTTATGGTGCGTGAAGTCCACCAATCCGCAACATGTCAACGTGGAGGACTTTGGCCTAACCCATCTCAACCAAACTTTTCGTTGCAGAAGTGATATCTCTATTAAGCATTGGCAAATATGGAAATCGCAGTTTATGACGTCATGCAAATGCAATCAAATCCATCCAAGGAGCTGTATCAGCCCATATACGTCCCACTGCAGGGCACGGGCCTTCTTTACAATCGAAAGTACGATTGAGAGTGGTCAGGCCATATAGTCCACCACGCTGGTTTAGTGCGGGTTGGCGGACTTTACATACCATAGTAATTCTTTCAAATAACTATGGTATGCAGGTCTCCTCACGATGTTTTCCTTCACAGTTATAGTGCGTGGTGATTCACCCAATACACTCTTATGATATTCAAGTCATAGGTAAAGGTTACGCCAAACTTTGGAATATAATACAAATTGCTTTTATACTCCAAAATGCCGAGCCAGGTCAACAACACAATTACTCCCAAACCAATCATTAAAATACTCCGAAATCTAAATTGCCTCGCATTCGTAGAATAATGGTGGATTATTTACGGCAATCTTGTTTAGCCCTAAGGTCATTGAGTGAAGAAATTTAATCTCAGTTCTTAAGTTTAATTAGGCAGACGTCTTAGGAAATCGTTCGTTGGAGAATTCCTTTGTAACACTACACTAATTGGCTGAGTCTTGCTGAAGTTTTCTGATTTTAATCGATATTGCTACCTACATACATACATACCGGGAATATCAAGACTGCTACTGAAAACGAAGCCGGGTGGTAGTTTTAGTCACTACAAACACAATGTAACTAAAAATTTCGCAAAGAAACGCGACATTTTTATTACTTTTTAAATATCGTCTAGTTTGGGTGGTACATTCATAGTTTTTGCTAAAATAATAATTAAAAGCCTTGCGTACCATAGCGTCTTTAAAAATAAAAGGGTAAACACTATATTTACCACCTTAATAGGACGATAGAAAAAAAATAACAAAAAAAAAAATCGTCACAATTTTTTGCACAAAATTTAGTTTCATTGTGTCTGAAGTCACTAAAACTACCACCCAGCTTCGTTTTCGGTAGCAGTCTTTGATAAACCCTGTATATAAGTTCATACTTTTTCATTTTGTGGAATCATATTAGTAGATAGACAAAATTTCCGTGAAGCCATTGACTTATATTCTACCGATAGACGAGGCGCGTCATAGAAACTATTTGTCCCGTATTTGTCAAAAGCTCAGTAGCGACATCTAGTACGTTTACTTGAATATTACAAATTATGATCAAAGATTAATAGACAGACAAGACAGTTCATGTCAATAATAGCTTTTCCTAAGATACTGCCTAAGTATCAATACCGTCATAGCAATAATATTTTTTGTAATTTTTTTTTTATTTACGTTAATAATTCATGGAAATGATGTAAATGAAATTAAATACTCTTACAAGTGTACAAGTCTGACAATCAGTCAATCAGTGTACAATCAGCCTTGACATTTATTATAATAACATTTATGATTTTTAACAAGCTGATAAACTTTTTTCGAGACTACTAGACAGAAGGAACGGTACAACAGAAGTTTTCAAAAATGACTACCGCATTTGGAATATCTGAAATCTTCGTGTCGAAAATGAATTGAACAAATATACCGGGTATCTCAAGACTGCTACCGAAAACGAAGCCGGGTGGTAGTTTTAGTGGCTACAAACACAATGCAATTAAAAATTTCGCCTAGAAACGCGACAATTTTTTTTATGATTTTTTAAATATCGTCATTTTTGGGTGGTAAATCCATAGTTTTTGCTAAAATAATAATTTAAACTCTTTTATACCTTAGAGTATTTATAAATAAAAGGGTATATACTATTATTTTAGGAAAAAATGTATTTACCACCCAAATATGGCCATAGGAAAAAAATAACAAAAAAAAATTGTCGCTTTTTTTTTGCAACTTTTTCTGTTGCATTGTGTCTGAAGTCGCTTAAACTACCACCCGGCTTCGTTTTCGGTAGCAGTCTTGATATACCCTGTAGGTATGTTCTCATGGTAGCCACTTATATCCGTCCCAATAATTCTGGACAAATATTATAGAGATCTCCTTTTTTCCTAACTGACGCGTAAGAATATAAAACAATTTTAAATGATATTAGTCTTCAATAACAATCAATGGGTTCGAATAGTCCATTAAGTTATTCATATTAAGAAATGTGGTCTAAATACTATCCACTGTTTCAAAACATACATACAACACACATATTTTGTGTTATTAATTAACAACATATAGGTAATCAAAATAAAATACTGAAATCAATTTGCAACTACATTCTTCCTATATATTTGTATTTGTAATGTATTCGAATAGTTTATGCCTATTTGGTCGACTGATATGAATGTCCCTTGAATAATCTATATCTAATATAGTTCATCTCTATCACTCGACGGGCAATTTTTATGCGCGGAAATGAGACATACGATTAAGGAACTCACCCTGTATTTTAACGAGCTCTAAAATATATTTAATCCAATAATAAATAATAGATCTGTATTATCGGCATTATTCTACAATATTATGTCACTTACGTTGTATTCTTTAATTATATTGTAACTTCAGAAAATTTTGCTGTCGGTTTGACGGGGAAGCATCAAAATAAATTACATAAAAGTTATACAAAGAAGCGTACTGCTGCGTAGCTGTCAGGCGGCAGACAGATTCGTGTGCGGTCACAGATCACTTCCAATAGATACCGCATTACGATAGTTTTGTTTTGAACCGAAAACGCCAACGAAGGGAACTGCGCGGGGGGTGGGCGGGTTGCAGCGCGGTCACGTGGACTTCACTGGAGAGATGAGGCATAAGTCGATAAATAAAAAAAAATTATCGATAGTTCGATTTGCCAGTAAGTTCATGTGTTATGATCGCTTCTATAACTTAATTACCAACTTGTTAAATGTTTGATAATATTTTTTCACCGGCCTAATCTGATAAATTATACCAACCGGCAACCGCTAACTAGGATAGGAATAAAATAGGATAAAATAGGATTAAGATTTATACTTTAGTATGTAACGGTTTTATTTCTATTATTCACCGTGTATTTTTGTATACCATAATGGCGAAATACCCAAATTAAGTGTGTTGATATCAAAGATCAGATAAAAATATGAAATAGTAAATAACTAAACATCACGCCCTAAAGGGCTACAATAACTTATACCGTTTCTTGAATTCTAACGGCAGCTGTAGTAAATGTAATATCGACAAGTGACGATGAAACCCACTTGACGAACTTTGAATGTTTTTGAGACGATATATACAACGTATGTTAAAATTAGTGCAATAGCTTGTGCTACTGATTCTCAATAAACTTAGTATACTAAAACTTATGATAAATACCCTCCCATTATATTTGAAAACGTATACAACTAGAGGGAAAAAAGGAAATTTAATTACGCCAAAGATAAATAAAAAAATATTGTAAAAGTACCTTGTTAACGAATTTAACTATTTCAAATTACATAAAATAACGTAATTATGGTGATTTGCAAGTTTTATTTAAATCAATATATATTTTGTGACATTGTCATTTAATAAAATTAATTTACATTATTGTTTTACAATATCGATATTTCTGGGAATTATATTATAAACATGCGTCAAACACTAGAAGAACGCGTGATTTCGCCAAAAAAAGATGGTTTATTACGGTTATTGCTATGCGAAAAAGAGACGGCTGATTCTCCATCCGAACTCGACTGTTTGACATTGATACATTAACCAGTATAAATTGAGCTCGCTCGGGACCAAATTAATTTAAAGAATATTAGTTATCGATGAAAACTTATTGCGTTTTTTGTATACTTTATTTTTTTGAGTTTTTTGCACACTATTTTATTGAACAAATCATTATTAACTGTAATATTATGTTCCCAAAATGTAATTTTCGCCAACGTGCGACGACATGTGCGGGTCCACTACTTGGACAATACTGATGACGCGACATTTGGCATTGGTTTATATCTATCTGATAGCTTATATGGGTTGGGCGCAACCGCTGCCTTGCATGAGGTATCTATTGGGAGTGATCTGTGTGTGCGGTGCATGCACCGCACTTGGGTGGGACACGTTTGTTACAAAGAACGTCTTATCTAGTGTAACATTGATATCGATGCGTGAAGCAGTTTCGATCCCACACTGTCTACCGTGTGACAATTATTCGTGTGCTTCTCAGCTGTGTCTGGGTGTTTGTGAGACCGAAAAGTCTCTCGTAGTTCCTGATCCCCACAACACAAGACTCGATCTTAATGTGGGGTCAGTAATATGTATGTCACTGTTGGGTATATTTATATTTTTTTGAGGGACTGCGATTTCCGTCCCGCATTGCAACCTCCCTTACCCCAATCACACGTTCGGACGGAATAAGTTGGGCTAAGTGTTACTTCAGGCGGTAGTAATGTAATTGTAATGTACTCACATTGTATTGATCTCCGGCGTCGGGAACGTGCAGTGACTCTATGCAAATCACGAAGTTCTCCTTCATGTATCCAGGGTTCTGAAAACCAATACGATTTCGTTACTTGTCTACTTACATTTATAAATGTCAAATATACAATTATAAATCATATAAATAGGAATGGCAACACAACAACCATTAAAACAAAACATTTATGTGAGGCATTGACGTAAAATATATGGACGGGGCGGAGAGCGAGAAAAGTGTTGTCACGAAAGTGGTCTGCAGACCAGTGCAGCGGTTGTGACGTCACAGCGCACCGGTCTGTAAGTCGTCGTAAAAATGCCCAATTGTATCGTGCGTGGGTGCAATAAATATGATCGAACATTCACAAAAAATAAAGCTAACATTTCTATCACCGATAAGTAAAAATTATATTACTTTAAGTCAACATAACATTTATTTTAGCATTATTGAAAATCAATTTCATGGCCGCCATCAAATCATTCGGCGTATGTATTCTGCACGACATAACTTTGTACTTTGTAGCGGCGCATATTAAGGAATGCGTAGACCTAAGCTATAGTAGAACTGATGCCGTGTAATTATTTGACATATTTACCACTTGATTTACATATTTTTAATCCGTAGCAAATTATACTACTAAAACTACCTATAATGCAAATTAAAATGTGTTCCATTTAATAAAAAGGCCTACTAAGACGTTACAAATTTTCAGATTTATTATTTTTTATTCATTTTATTTTAATTCTTTAATATGATGTTTTTCTGTTATCAATTTGCACACTATATTTCACATATTATTTTACATAACTAATATACAACATATTTAATGTTAAAAAATATTTTTCATGATTTATGGATATACATAGAAATCAAATAATTTTTTTATAATTTAACGTTTAAATAACTACGACGTAACAAAGTTACGTCGACGGTCGGATCCTTTAGCACACTACGTAGTTACATGAAAATCTAACAGATGGCGCGATGTTCACAGGCGTCTTTTTGACGTACCCAACGTACTGAAGGGTGTATCCTTAGTTTTTAAATCAATGATGTGAGAACAAAGTTTTAAAATAGCTACATTAGAAATATTGGTATTTTAAATGAAAGAATTGTAGCGGGACAAGGGTAGTGGGGACATCTTATCGTCTCTTTCCCGCCCGCACATTGTAATGCATATTATTAGGACAAGTTTGGTAACTACGCATCACTACAGCTGCAGTAAATGAAAACCACAAATATACACATAGTATTTCCAGTTAAAACAGATTAGAAACATTTAGTGTAATACGTAAATTCTAAGTAATATTTGTGTAATAATTTCAACAATAAATATTTAAAAAAAAAGTGACGTCACTAGTTTTGTTTGCATCCCCTTTTCTTTTACTCACACTACAAATTTAAAAACGTTTCTAATTGTTTAATTGTAAAAAGATGTATTTTTCCAACACAAAAAAGTAGGTTTCATCGAGGTACAAGAATTTTCGCACCTTTACTAAGTTTCATAGTGAAATTATGCATTCTCCTTTTAATACAACAATACCAATACCACGCAGCCATTACCATAATATGTGAGAATGATTCAAATAGACATTTATTACTCCATTGCATTTGCTTCTGTTCAGAATCACTTTATAGCATTATTCGCCGCCATTTAAAGATGGCAACGGACTCCATTAAAAAACTTAACTTCGCCATTACATCGACAATAACCTTCAGTGTAGGGTCAGGCCGGTTGTCAAGGCGTTCAACAGAAAAAATGGCAACAATAACTCAAGGGCACTACCGCCTTGGCACCACTGAAGGGCGGCACCACAAAGCGCCATAATCAGTCTCGAGATTTTGATATAATGGTTTGATACGAATCTAGTTGGATAGCACAAAGTAAGTGGGATTATTATTTAGACATTATTTTTGTGTTATTTCGTTGCGTTAGAGATTTGATCACGATGGGCTGAAGGTCGAGACCAGTGGCGTGCCATAGGAAAGGCCTATGTCCAGCAGTGGACGCGAATAGGGTGATAATGATGATAATGAGATTTGATGAAGTGTAAGAAAAATAGGAAGAGAAGAAAGAGACCCCCCATAAGTTAAATACTACTATATTCTTTATTATTTTATATGAATAAAGTTTTATTCCATTAGATTTATAAGAGTGAGTGTTAAAGAATGGTGTGAAGTTAACATATAACGAATGTCTTCAATACCAGTTAGAGAATTTGGAATAAATAGCACCAGTAAGAAAATACAGATCATAATTCTTAGTATAATTTTATTTTTCTAAATTGCTTTTTAACGAGCTGGGGTTGTTTCATCAGATATAAAAAATTAAAGACAAGACATTAAGATCAAACACAGGAATGAAAATTATAAGTCGGGAACTTTATAAATGACGACACTCACTATAAGTTTTTTAATACTCTCAAGAATTTTTGTAGATATCCCAAAATAGTTACAATAGGAATTTAATCGCCGCCGACAACAACCAATGATAAAACGATTTGTGATTCACGCGGACTATTTCAACTGTTCTATTAATAGTTGTGATTATTTCCAGAAGACCTACGTTCAAGAGTGAACAATATACATCATATGATGATGAAAGGCCTTACCGTGAGCACAGTCCGGCAGTAAGGGTAAGCGTTCCACGCCTCCTCGTGGACTTCCAGAGATCCTTTCGGCGCCAGCAACCTGATGAAGGCGGGCACCTTCGACGCCAAGTGGTAGATCTTGTAAGTGTACTGGCCAGACGAGTATTTGCCACCTGGTGATCACAAAAAAAACAATAAATCTCACACTCAGATAAAGTTCGTGCAATTTGCACTTGATTTGCAATTTGCATTAGATTGTAGCCAGAGTAACTACTGGACATATTGAGACTTAACATCTTATGTCTCAGTATGGCGAGCGCAGTGGAATGCCAAGCATTGCTTTGTAACTCAAGGTGTTGTTTGGTTGTACTACTGTTCATGAGCGGTCGTATCGCCTACCATCAGGCGAACGGCATGCTCGTCTCGCCATTCACTGCAATAAAAAAAAAAAAAAGATGTCGCTGTATCAAAAAACGAACTACGTACTTCGAAACAGTTTGCAACACAAAACTACCTCATATATTTTAAATGGCATCAATTTGCGAGTTATAATAACTTGTTCTATTTAATATGAGGTTAATGATAAAATAATGTACTAATTACAATACAAATTGATTTCATACTTAGATGTTACGAATACGCTGAGAATGAATGACTACAGATTTATTTTATGTTTTGAGGTTAATTCGTTTTTAATTTAAATGGCTTCAAAGGTTGTTATGATGTATAACAACATAGTCAATAAATGTAGAATAGGCTATTTAAATATGCAGAAAAGGCTCTCTAATAAGAGTCAAGTCTAGTTTATTGGTATGAAATTATTGGATTTTCTCAGCCGTTTCATATAGAGGATATCCCGATAGAATTCTTTTGCAAATTCTAAATTGTTAAATCGAAATGTCACTTCTTTATTTTTTAGTGACACATTCATGCAAGACATAACTGCTATCTTGTCTCTCGCTAATACTAACAAGATTGAGCACATTTCCTTGAATTAAACTGCTTTCATCTAACCAACGTTGGAGCGAAATGTTGAAGCTTATGAATGGAGACTCTATACTGAAAGCTGAAAGAGCTAAAGTGTCAACACATCAAGACGCGCCGTGTTTGCGTTTTTAGTAATAGCAGTAATTATTTCAGCGCCTAAAAGCAAAAAAAGTGTATAAAACACATACATCTATGAACATAGTGTTTGGTAAAATGTACGTAGATGTTTGGGTTAAATATTGCTTGACGTAAAGTGCACTAGCCGTATCGACGCAGCGTGGTAGACTTAATGGTCGACTGTTGAAAGGGCCGATATGTCAGGAATATTTTTCGGATGATGATTTGGAAACCGAGCAATATTTATTTTTATTTTTATTTTATTAATCTTTGGGAAACAAACAGAACAATAGTAACTATAAACACGTTTAAAATATTAATACTTAATCCAGCGAAGTTTCCACTAATTACTTAAACATAAACAAAGTAAGTGTACGTATAAGAATTAAAGAAAGACAATTAAATTATGCTAGTGCTGTGTTAACAAACTTCAGTAACAAAAAATCCTTAATACTAATTCAAAAAACTAATTAAGTACAAAAAAATATCATACAAACAAAAAGATTTAAGTAATGTACTACATTATCACAGTAGATAAGAATATTTTTAAGCTCATAGACAAAAATTAAAAAAAAAAAAACAATAACAAAAAATACTTCTACAACGTAATAATTCTGGAGACTCACTAATATAAGTATCATTCAAAATTCAATGTGCTTAAAAGTAAACGTTTAAATTTATGGCATGATAAATAGAATATGTCGAGTTCGGAAAAACTGAGATTATAAGCATTACAGGCTCTGCGAATGAATGTTTTGTAACCGTACTTAGTGCGAGCTGTGGAAGTTTGGAATACAAATCTACTTCGTGAACTTGTGCGAGGACACTTAAATATTACGCTACTTAATAAATAGGGAGAGTCAATAAGATTATTGATAATTTTAAATAGAAAAACTTGGTCACGCATATTTCTTCGGGCCTCTAATGTCAATCTAGAAGATTCTGGGAGAGTAGGGCTATTAAAACGGTAATTCAAATACTTTAAAAATTTCTTTTGTATATACTCAATAGCATCTATATAAACCCTATAGTATGGGCTCCAGATAACAGAGGCATATTCCAAAATGGAACGAACGAAACAATTATACAAAAGTAGCATTGTGGAAGATCTCTTAAAATCTTTACTTACTCTTAGAACAAATCCTAACATGCGATAAGCTTTAGTAACCATATTATTGATATGTGCATTAAACATTAATTTAGAGTCCAAGTAAACACCCAGATCTCTGACTATTGAAACTCTATCGAGCAATATGCCGTCAAGAGTATATCCAAAATTAATATCTACCTTTTTGCGAGAATAAGTTATAACATTACACTTACCAATATTAAGGAAAAGTTTATTGACCTCACAATACTCAGATAAATTATTTAGTTCCTTTTGTAAAATTAAACAATCTTCAGTGGATTTAATAACCCTGTATATCTTCAAATCGTCGGCATATAATAAGAAAGAACTATAAAAAATATTGGAGATATCATTAACATATATATATTAAAAAGTAGGGGACCCAGATGCGAACCTTGTGGGACACCAGAAGGTACAGGTGTAAACGAGGAACTAAACCCCTTAACCGTAACTGCCTGACTGCGTTGCCTTAGGTAAGAATCGAGCCATCGAAGCAAGTCACCATGAATACCGAAATTACACAATTTGGATATCAGAATGTCATGATTGATTTTGTCAAATGCTTTAGAGTAATCCGTATATATTACATCTACTGGTAACGGTCTTCCATAGCTTTAGTGATATAATCGACAAACTCACAAAGATTGGTTTAATATTCAAATAGTTTCTGCCTATCACTACGAAATACAAACGGAAAGTTAAACTTATTATCACTGCCTAAGTCTCCAAGAATTATTGGGATTTTCGGTCACTTCTATAGTAATAAAACGACACTATATTTCATACAGCGCCACATCAATCAAAATAATAACAGATATTAAAGATTTTTTCCTCGATTCCAAATGTGTTAAATTGTTAAATCAATTGGTAGACAACGTCATAAAGCTACGGACAACGTGAGAACTGCCAATTCGATTAAGGAAAAACAAAACTAAACTTCGCATTCCTTAACAAAATACATACATTATAGTGTTCAATGTTGATAGTAAAATATTGGTTAGTTTAACATTGAAGGAAAACTTAGTGAAATTATCTATGTATCTGAGTTTTCTAATTAAAAAATATGCAGAATTCTATTGGTAGTTATTTTAGTCACACTCTTGCAATAAAAACAATCATGATAAACTAATATTAATTTTAGTCCCCCCTAGAGGAAACGTGTTGGTGAAGCGAAGGTTTCGTTACGTGTTTTAATATAATAGTTTTATGTCCATACGATTGCAGCCAGGGGAATAGCATCACGGTCTATATTTTTGCCATCAAACCAATCGTGCTTTAACTGATCTCAATTCTTTCACTGTGCCTCCTTGCTTTTAAAAAACAAACAACTGAAATTGAAAACTATATCAATAAAAAAACATAGGTCGTGATAGCTAATTAGACAATCGAAGCATCGGAAACGAATGAAAATCTTCAAATCGATGTATACAGGTTACCGGGTGGATCTGTTTGTGAGTTGCTTCATTTTAAATGCAAAATCATTGACGTGGTAGGTCTGTGTCAAAGAGAACTTGTTACTTACGCAAACAAGCTTTGATTAAGTAACAGAGAAGCTGATTGGCCAACAGTCGGTCTTAGTCACCAAACGCTACAGCATTCACAGTACAGACAATGACTGCCATTTATATTGAAAGTAAACTGACAAACTGCTTATAATTTCGATCGTTTATTCACATTTACCAAAACATGTGGTTATTATTAATAATTTTGTAAAAATATTAATAATTTTCAATTAATCCGATTTACCGTAACATATATATGTATATTAGTATTATGAGAATATCAGTTTTGGATAATTTGAAACAGTTATTTCAGTAGAGTAAGTAGTACAGGATTCATTTAGAAGTTAGAAACAATCAGATAATTATGCTTATAGTTTCTTGCATTGCTTTTACGACATACTTTTAATTGTGCTAGGGAGTCATTGTGCTCATAATTTCTCACATTACAATGTTACAATGGGTGTAATTAGATCCAAAGGTTTATTGCCCTGCCCTTAGATACAACATATTTATAATCTATTTAGATCCTGTTAATTTTTATAAACTTGGTCTACAACAATATAAAAATAATTAATTACATTAGATATAACAAGTGAATTCCACATTAATAAAATACAATAAAATTGGCGCGAAAATATGGAAGAGACAAAACATACTTATAGCTAGCAAATTAAAGTACGGTAATGATAAGATAATCCTTTTGCTTGTTGTCCATTATTACGAAACTATTCTGAGTTATAATCACAATACATTCTAAATGAAGAACTTGATTCAAAAAGTTCAATTCACACATTTCTCCTCAAAGAAACAAACTATTCAAGCTAGTAACAATTCACATGCAAAGTTTGTGTGCGTTTGTGTGGACGTACCGGACACGTGGTATCTGAAACGCTTTATTTAGACCACATTCAGAAACTTTCGCTAGTCCCATTTGTTGCAAAACAATGCTGCATAAGAACTCGTGACTGACATTCTCGGTTATTTGTTAAGCGAAAAGTTGGCTTATTGTGTATTAATTCTAAAATAATAAAAGATAATGATGCTGTCACAGTGAGAATCGTACAACATACTAAATGTAGTGAAAAAGCAGCACTGCTGTGATATTTTTTTAAAAGTCTGATATATGAAGATACCACTCATAATAAATTCCCATAAGTATTAACTTGCTAACTAACGCTGTATTTTCTTTATTCAAGATACTATGCCTTCTTTGTAGGGAGTGGATTGTGGTCAGTTTGTATCAGGCGAGCAGCTTGTCAATTTGTCAAAACAATAGCACATCAATATTTCTACCATGATTGAAGAAGCAGTGTTTTATATACATATGATATTACAGTCGCTACTCGGTGGTTTGGATGAAACTATTTAGTAAAATTACAAGACTCAGAAACGATTATACACAAAGCGCAATCCATTGGTTTGGTAAAGAGTTCTTTCTTTCTTCGTCCTTGTTGCTAAGCAGTCAGTGGATGGACAACAGTTCCTAGATGACATCATTGGCAGTAATTCTCAATAAGTCCGACAAGTACTGGACCGAGCTACGCTAATTATATGCAAAGTGTTCGGCTAGGTACATTTTGATACGGTTGGAAGAAATGTGTTATTCTACGTTTATTTTGAAGTTTTGCTTGGAGGTTTGGTTCTGGAAGTCTGAACATTTCAGTCCAATGGCTTGATTAAGGCAATGCACATGGACTTAAGGCTTGAGATCTTGAGTGTGTTTAACAGATCAAACGCCTGTGAGGGTTTATTTATTTAAAAGCTTTATTGTACACCAATGATAAAAAAAAACACAAAAAAGAAAATAGTACAATGGCGGTTTATCCATAGAACATCTATCGACCGTCTGTGGTTATTAATTTGAGGATGATCATACAAACACATTACAAAACAATTCAAAACAAAATATGTGAAGCAGATTTCACGTATATATAGTAATAGGTAAACAAGGGAAGATAGAAATGAATTCAGTCGGGGTGACACGCTGCCAACACTCATGTTTACAGATCAGCTGGCGCGAATCTAGGTCGGAATGGAAAATACAACTGACAGCCTTATCTTCAGTACTACAACAAATTTCAACTCTGCTAAACTGATCTTTTGAAGAGACATTGTTTCTTGGATTTTCTATTCACAACCAACAACGGATTTACAAATGGGTGTAGTCTTTGCATAGAGATTGTGTACATGTGGAAGAATGGCATCCTATTGAGGTTTATTGATTTTTCTTTTAATTAATTTTGGTGCACAGTTTACAATCATGCTTTCATATGCCCCCTTTTTTGTTTTGGAAACTATGGATAATTCCGGATGTGTAGAAACGCGTAAAGTCGTGGGCAAAAACTATTTTAACATATTAATAGCAAGAATGAATCTGTATAATGAAGCTGGTCTTTTAAATATGAGAGAACGCCTGGAAATGTATCACCACAATATCTAATTCTCCCGACAAACAACAGTGTGAATGCACTAGGATATTTTAGCCAGAGTAGCCACTGGACATACTGAGACTTAAAATCTTATGTCTCAGGATGACGAGCGCAGTGAAATTCCAAGCATTGTTTCGTGATTCATGGTCTTGTTTGATTTTGCTGCTATCCATGAGCGGTTATGTCGCTTACCATCAGACGAAAGGCATGCTCGTCTAGAAATTCATTGCTATAAATTTACACACCAATGATAACTGACAATCAGTCGAGGTGATATGGTGTGCAATGAGTCATTGATATTGACTCAATTATTTTTATCAATAGACTAGCGGTCCGGCCCGGCTCCGCCCGGGTGCAGATACACGTTTCAAAATGGCCGTCAAAATGTTCTATTCCGACTATCAATATAGAATATTGACCAAATCGGACCACGAATAAAATATCCTCGTATTTGCTAGAAATGTCACTACTGCTTCCCTCCTATAGGTCATAGCGTAATGATATATAGCCTATAGCATTCCTTGATAAATGTACTATCCAACACGGACCAGCGGTTCCTGAGATTAGCGCGTTCAAACAAACAAACAAACTCTTCAGCTTTATAATATTAGTATAGATTCGCGAGCGTGACTAGCCTACAGGTGGAGGGGATTATGCAAATATTTTGCCGATAACATTTGGCAGACCGCTTTGCTTCCGAATATAACAACTTTTCGGTGAAATGTAAGACGTCAATTTAACAAGGAAGTCAATGTGGCTACTGGGCATTTGTACTTTTGAAGATTGTAGAAGAATGTATTAGAACAATCATCCAATAGTCTAACACATAATTGGTCCCCATTGAGATACGTGTCTTGGGTGAGAAACTACGAGATGTAGGGACTCGTTCAAAACCCTCAAGTAAAGTAAAGTAGGTTAGTCGTCAGTTAAAGTCATCCGTATCACCACATGTCAATTTCGCGACGCCCAAGTAACACTAATCCTGTGACTACACTAATCAGTATCTTATTGACCACATCGTCTGTTAATTAGCGTATTTACTTGATGGTTAAGGGCCGAAACTGCGTTAAGCGGGCACTCGCGCGGTTTCATACAAAAGTGCTCCGTCGCGGGGATCCGCGCGGGGGTCCAGCACGGGGAGGCGCGTCCCGCACCCGCGCCGCGGGGCTCGCCTTCGTGCGTCGGAACCCGTCGCGGGGGCACGCGCGGTAAAGCGCGCGGTGTCCGCCAGCGGTAACATGGCGGTGATGACATAGGGCACCGAGACGTGGCCTCTCACTTTGGGCTTCATTAGAAGGCTCAAAGTCACTCAACGAGCAATTGAGAGGGCTATGCTCGGTATTTCCCTACGAGATCGACTCAGAAATGAGGAGATCCGTAGGAGAATAAAGTCACCGATATAGCGCAAAGGATTCTATAGATGATTCAAAGCGAAAGGTTCTAGAGTGGAGGCCACGTACAGGCAAGCAAAATGTCGGACGCCCGCTTACAAGGTGGACTTATGACCTGGCTACATTTGCAGGAAGTCGCTGGATGCAGGCTGCTTCCAACAGGTCGATGCGGAGACCGTTGGGGGAGGCCGATGTTCAGCAGTGGACTTCCTGTGGCTGAGATGATGATGATGATGAATATACTTGAGCAAAAATAAAGATTTTTTAGCCTTTCCGTTGGTGATATGACTGATACAGATTTTACCCTTAAGTTGTTGACCATCAAATATGGTTCCAGTTTCGAAGATAATTTGCCATAGACCGGTATGGAAACTTTAAATATTTGTACAATGAGTTTTCATTTTCTCTTAATTTACTGAACTTTACAACAAATTCTCCGCCTAGCAACCTAAATTCAATAAACAGCCTTCCTGGCTGTCGTTTTTTTTTTTCTAGTCGTCGTTTTGCTATGTAATAATATATTAAGCTCTCTATCGACACGACTGTACATGCACACCAATAAAATTGAACCAGCTACACTGCGTAAATCCGGTCTCCGCGACGGGGACCGTCGCGTTCTCACGGAGCCCGCACGCGTGTCCATGCGAGGAGACGCGCGACGGTTGCCCGTCGCGGGCGCCCGCTTAACGCAGTTTCGGCCCTAAAATAAGGTTAAAATTGCAACCTCGTTTCTTATTATTTAAGAAAAAAATACTCGACACTTCAGCGGGAAGCAGGACGGCGAACATTTTAAAGGAGGCCTTTAAAGAGTTTAGACGAGATGCGGCAATGGAACTTAAAAGTACGAAAACCAAGACCTGTCAATGCCGCACTGAGGTCGTCTCCACCACTTACAGCTTTATTCTATAGCAATTTGTTTGGAATAGTTGTCCAAATGCAGCCCGATAACAGTGAACCTCATTTTCTCTGACCAACGCTATTCCTAGCTTTGTATTCACAATAATAATTGTTTCGTCATTTTTTCAAATGATCAACTAAAATGTATTGTCTTAGCACCGGCTAATCACACAAATAAATAAAGGCGGAAACTATCGTATTTCGTGGTAATTATGCCTTATCTGATACGATACACCAATGCTATCTACTTCGATTGATATCGACATAAGTGATAATTTATCGAATTGAAATGTTGCTATCGTAAAAATAAGATTTGTACGTGTTTAGTCTGGTGTAATGTATGAAAAACATGGTAAAATAATATTATATTCAAAAGTACAGATACGAAAAAGATATTAGAATACGTTGGACGGTAAGTAAGTGATCCAAATATCCATCGGTGAGAGAACCATCTGTTAACAGAATTATCCTTGTCGAAGCTGGATAAATACAAGCTAAAACCAGAACACAATACATTATGTTTCACAATGAAGGGTTGTCAATTGTATTGCACAAAACAAAAAAAAGTAAATAACTAAATCTTGCCTTCATAAATTCTTTCTAAGCAACTACGGCTATATTGAGCCACCTTAACCCTTAACCAAATGCCACAGTGGTACAAACGACCCTAAAGCGATTCGCACAACGAGAAATATTTAACAAGGCGGAGTATTTAATGGCTGCATTAATCATGTAACAGCGAGGTAAGGTCGTAGTGACCCCTGCGCACCTATACAAACAACAGCTGTTCAAACTACAGCACTGACGTCACACAACGGGTTTCTATTTACCAGTTATTATACGTGTACATCTGTAACAGCCCATTTAAGTCTTTCCATAGGGCCTCATCTACAATCGCGAGTACGATTGCGTGGTTCGGCCATATAGTCCACCACCCTGGCCTAGTGCGGGTTGGCAGACTTTTCTTACCATAGGAATTCTTACAAATTGCTATGGTCTGCAGGATTGTTCAGGATGTTTTCTATGACCATTATAATACATGGTTTAGATCAATACGCACATTACTACGAAAAGTCAGAGCCCGAAACTAACGTTAACATGTTGACAGCCGCGTCTGATCTGTTAACAAGAGTCTAACGCGCTTAAAACATGTGTCTAGAATCAAATGAGGATTTGATTTGAATGCATAATGAGGGAGTATGAGATTGATATTAGCTCATTTGCAAGCAAGGTAATCGAATAAGGCATACTCGTATCAGATTGAGATTTCAATATAGAGAATAAATAAAATCATACATTTATTAACTTTAGTAGAAACATAACGAAAATAGAAAGATTTTTACCTATTGCATTTATCTATGTTGTTGCAATATGTTAATTTCACCGTTTTATTATTCGGACAATCATCGAATAATTATTATTCTATGGGATTGATACTTAACTTTTGGATGACAGGGGCGTGCGCTCCTTGTAGTGCTTTACTTTTTTAGTGAAATGCAGTGCTTTACTTGCCATTCACAGATATTTTATTATAACGTTCGTACGTTCTAGATGACTTTAATTTATAGTAAATAAATGAATAAACAAAATATAATAACTTAAAAACGCCTAATATTTATAAATAGCACCTATTTGCAATCAGGCAAACATTATGTTTGCCACGCGAAAAGCAAGCGGCGCTACAAAGCAAAATAATGTACCTAATCAACCAAGTCATGCCGCCGTGTCCCGCATGACATTTGTTTGCATGTGTGTAGTAATTTTGGTGTCCGTGCACAGTCGCAAACGCACACACCCATGAGTATTGAAAGCCGCGACTCCTGCGGCAGGCCTCGGAAGTTCGGCAGTTGTCGGGAGTAATCGGGAATGTTCGTTGCCTATAATCCGAGTAAAATTAATAGGCGCAAATCTAATAAATCACCTATGCACATTATGCATTTTTGGTTAGTAAGGTTTTATTTGTTTAAATAGAAATGTTTTGTGTTTCGCGGGGGCCATTTTCCTTTTTTTATGTGTTTTTGCATTGTTTACTATTTTATACTAGTATGTTTGTAAAAAAATAGATTTCTTATAATATTTTTCATTTTAACATTTGAAAGTGTGTACATTTAACAGTTTATTACTAAGTTTCGATATTAATTGTAGTCATTTGCTTTTACTACTATGCGGTTCAACTAAGAATAGGACTGACCCTGCGCCATATTGGTTCGTACTAGCTGTCAAATCGCACAATTTAGGTAGGGTGAGCAAAACAAGATTTCTTAAAATAATATTTTTGTTGAATAAAAATAATATTTTTAATATTTAATAATTCGTAAAAAAATTAATGAATGAATAATGTCGTGTTATAGTTACTCTCTGGCGAATAATTGCATATGAAGTGAATAAAAAATTTAAAAAATATACTTTTTTAAGCTATTTATGACTAAACATTCTTGTTTATGTGTCCATATAACATTTTGTAATTGTTTCAATTTATTTAGTTAATTTATGTTCAAGAATTCGACTATGTGAAAAAAATATATAATTGATGCGTAAATATTTTTTTGTTACTAACCATACTTTTCGTGTGATATTTGACAACTAAAGGTCATTGACGTTCCTATTCTTATTTGAAACGCATAGTAGTGTGTTTGTTTACTTTTTCAAATGTTATTTGATTGTGAGGTTTGTGTTAAAAATGTATGTTTATCAAATGAATGAATGAGGTGGCCGAAATCTTGCGTTTATTTACATCGGGATAGGTATGATATAATCTCAACTAACCGGAACCTTGAATATGTAAAAATTGAAGCCGACTAGGTGAGTTTGTTTATTTTACTTATTAGAATTTAGAATTTCTTCCGCAGCGACGATCGATCGCTGTTTTGTCAGCGTTGCCGTAGAAGATAGACATGAATAGTAGTACATCTAAGACTTGTTATGTTGGCATGGTTTCTGACTTAGAGATCCGTCACGTGGCTGTGGCTATGCTAAAAAACTATAAAAGAAAAAGTTTTTGTGACCGAGTACTCCGCCGCATACCCAGTGTCATAATCCTGTGCACGCCGCTGTTGGATGAAAGTACCTGTCTTTGTTTGTGTATGTCCTTTTCTGTACTACTAGGTCGAGGTAGTAAAGGTTTTAAAACGAACAAATATATTATTGAATTTATAGCACAAAAAGTCAACAGCTAAAAATTCATCTGAAGCAGGTAAGGGAGAGGGGGCGGGTGTCCCAAGTTGCCCAACTAATTGCCGGCATCATTAACCATAGCGGTGCTAACTAGGGCCTCGAGTCGGTCTAAATATATCTTACTGCTTATCTTAAACCGTGCAGAGATGAAGCAACAAGATGGCAGATTATAGCTGGTGTTACATAACATACAGGGTATATCAAGACTGCTACCGAAAACGAAGCCGGGTGGTAGTTTAAGCGATTTCAGACACAATGCAACAGAAAAAGTTGCAAAAAAAAAGCGACAATTTTTTTTTTGTATTTTTTTTCCTATTGCCATATTTTGGTGGTAAATACATTTTTTCCTAAAATAATAGTGTATACCCTTTACTTTATAAATACTCTAAGATATAAGAGAGTTTAAATTATTATTTTAGCAAAATCTATGGATTTACCACCCAAAAATGACGATATTTAAAAAATCATAAAAAATAATTGTCGCATTTCTAAGCGAAATTTTTAATTGCATTGTGTTTGTAGCCACTAAAACTACCACCCGGCTTCGTTTTCGGTAGCAGTCTTGAGATACCCGGTATTATGTATTCAAGGGTTACATTTGATGTTCGTTAATTAAACATTTCGTTTAGAATACTTTAAAAAAACGAACTAACTTTTTGGAATTTCTTAAATTCCGAGTTCATAGCTTACTTGGAAAAGTATGAGATATAATATTATGACAATTAGCTCACTGGCAGATGCTGGGTGCGACAAGCTGACAGGATGAAACGTCGCAAATTGAACACCTATGTTCAGCATCGCACAGTATGGGTTAATGATGATGAGATATAATTTAATATGTGTAGTCTTTGTCACAAGACTTACTTTCAACAAGATAGAGTTATAAAAAAATACGACGATATCTAAGTACTAACAGTAACTCACCAGATTTTTTCTTAGATTAGTCACAGCTTTGGTTTTCCAAGAAACTAAGTAAGTTTTCAAAGAAAGACAAGATTAACAACACTAGTACAAAAAACAATCATACTCCTTGGATTACTTCTAAACGCTATCAAGATAAGGAATTCGGAAGAATGAAATAGGCTAATAATAAACCATCACTAAAAACTGACGTTAAATACATTTGAACTGTAAACAATACTACTGACCTAATACATTATTGAACCTTCGCAAAGGGCGAGAAGATGACTGAAGCGAAGGCCGCGTCCGTACCGACACAAATGTTTTTGTCATCGACTATTTTTTGTTTCGGGTCTGAAAACTCCCTCGTTGGTGTAACATGACAAGAGATATATTAAAGGCGTTATGGACAGTTTTAAAACCTATTTTAGTAATTGAATGTTTTGTCCCTTTCAAACTACTTTTGAATTCAGATTGAAAAAAGAAGACAAAACAAAATAAGGGCTTTGGGAACTGTTGAATTATTAGCAAGTCTTTCGGGCTGAAAGATACTGGAATGAATCTCAACAGTTTTACTGCCTTCAAAACAAAACAAGAATAAAAAGGTTGGGATTACACTCATGTTGTTTCAAATCCACAACTACCAAACCAAACAAAAAAAAACTAAATTCGTTACCTTAGAGAACCAAAACTTGTTTTGGCCTCGAAAACAAAAAACCATAAATATTTATAAAACGTAGTCATAAATATGAAGAATAAATCACATCGCAGTAATGAGATTATTAATAAGTCCTATTTACTTTGACGCGATGGTAATCACGAACAAGGGCTTAGTGTCAATGTGTCCCCTAATTTTTTTATAGTTAGCAAATAAAGACGAGCTTAAAGCTCATATTATTATTACTAATCGTATTAACACCTACAAAACCTACAGGGTGATAGACGAATTTTATAATCTTATATTATTTAACCAATAAAAATTTAGAAACAATATTAAGCGTAAGGCAATTAGATAACTAGAACACGAGGAAGAAACCGATAAAAATATAACCATAATAAAAACACTGCTACAAAGCTCACTGTCGGTACTTTAAAGATTTTCCTTAAGTATATTTATCTAAACGCCAAAGTCGGTGTTGCTACGTGCCCAGTAGTGATGTAACGAATGTTCGCATTCGCATTCGCGAATCGCGAATATTCGCATATTTTTTGGCATTCGCATTCGCATTCGTATTCGCAAGAAACGAAGCGAATGTTAGGCGAATGTTTTTGACAAATAAAAAGGAAATTTATTCAAATGTTGATGGTACTGGCTAAATAATACAACTATTATAATTAGCGTATTTTTAATTATTTATAATATTGATAATATCTACGTCTCGTAAGTCTTTTGACTGTACTTATGAAGTTGTAACTTCTATTTTTTTTAATAAAACCAAATGCTATTTACAGTTATAAAAAATAATCAACCAAAATTAAACATTTAATATCCAAAATGTTATATTTTTAAAATCTTCATCTTCAATTATTTTTCAATGCAATTAATAAGCATACTCCAGAAAACAAAATAATAAATACCTACTTGTAAATAAAATTACAATTTCTTCCGTACAATTAAGAAAACAATATTTATTTGGTTTTAAACATACAAAGTTTTAATGTCTACATCGATAATAATTAACCTTTGGTCTTATTTTAAATATTTTTTTCTACTATACTTATATTTATTTTATGTTTCTATGATTTAAACTTTAAAGATAATTAAATGGCAATATGTTATTAACACAGTTGACTATTTCTGGCTTCCTAAACTTAAACTCTACTAACTCTAATTCTTAGTAAGTAAATCTAAGTAAAGGAATGTTACATTTCAAAATAATAATTTTGAGGCTCTTTCTCCATGCAGCTTGTTTCGTTGTGATGTATAAAGTAATCCAGATCCACTGAAAACTCTTTCACTGGGCACACTTGTGGGTGGAGTTGCTAAATATTCTCTAGCTAACGGAGAGAGAGGAGAATTTTTTTATATTACTCTTCCACCATAGAAGAGGATCTTCTTCATTTTCAATGCGCTTGTCCATCACATATTCATCAATATTTTTTTTTATTAAAACTTCTATAGGGTTTGGAATTGGATCAATTTCTGTTTCTTCTTCGCTTTCACTGGAATCCAACATCATTTTCATAGTTTCTCTTAACGATACAGATTTATCTGAATAATTGCCATATAAAGGCCATTGCCATTGCCATTATAAAAGACAAACACAGTAATACTAAATTAACTTCAAACAAATAAACAAATAGTTTCTAACGACTAAATTTGTTCATTCAACCTGTCAAAGCACGGGCCGGCTCGACATGCTCGACTATGTTCGTATTAAACATGGCTGGCCCGAAATGTTGCGCGCCAAATTTGAAAAACAACATTCGCATTCGCATTCGTATTCGCGAATGTTAGATATGAATATTCGCATCCGCATTCGCATTCGCGAATGTGAGAAAACTAACATTCGTTACATCACTAGTGCCCAGTATTACATTGATTTTCCCTATTTTTTGGAACATAGTAGCCAAAAACCAATTTATATTTTTCATGGAGAATCTTAGCAAATTGAAGTGACGATTTGTGAAAGGTCGTTCGCATGATAGGGTAGAATGGCGCAATTTGTGGAAGACTTATGTCCAGCAATGGACATTAAAAAGCTGCTGATGATGACTGTGATGGAGAATTGAGAGTAAATCGCTAGTTTTTACTTGTTTATGACCTGTCACTACAAGTGCGAAACAATTTTAATCATTCAATTATTGATAATTTTAATCTATTTATAGCGTTTCTATTTTTATGAGCTCTTATAGTTAAAAGCTTTTGGGAGTAAAATAATCAAATTTTAACAGTCATTTTTTAAAATCGGTAATTTGTTTCGTCTAAGTTGGCAACACTGAGTGGAGGGTTTCGCCTCGCTCGTCGGCAGATCCGAACGACCTTCAACATACAGTATTAACGTAACAGCGTGTTTTTTGCAAACAATTAACCGAACTCGCAACATACATGTTTATATCCGAGTGGAATCTAATAATGAGATATTTGAATGCTCCAAGATTATTATTAGTGGAACGAGTTGTATCAAAATCGAAAGTATAACGTTTGACTCAACCTGTTAGCTATGATGTAAGTATATAAGGAGTATTGAGAAACCTTGAGGCTTAGTTGGTTGAGAGCCGGCTGTTAAACGAAACACCCTGGATACAATCCGCACATTTTTAAGTCTATAATATTGCGTGACAAAATGTTTATCGTAGATTCTGATACCGGGGACTCCATTTAGTAGCTTAATGTGGGACCATGATTATGCGTATTACAACAGTCAGGCCAAAAAATACATATATTTGTGGGCGCATAAACATTTGGAATTGAACCCGTGGCTGTTTCAGTCTGCTATCCAGCAACTGGACACGAAGGCCATCATTAATATTTCAGCAACAACATTCATGTCGGAGGAATATAACAGTATAATCTTCAAGTCGGTCAATTATATTGCAACTTTAAATAAATTAATCCGAACCACAATCGCTCCGTATTACGAAACACGTCGTTGGCGAAATAGCTGCTTCACTCGTAAGCAAATCATAATAAATTTTCGAAATTTAGTTCCCATTTCATATAGTGCTATGTAAAATGTAAACAGTATATTATATCTTATGGAAATCATTGCACTTTTTGGGTTATTCTACATGGTATTTTTTACTTCCGTAATACCCAAACTTGAAAACAAAGATTTCATGATACACAAAAACATATTTCCAATTTTAAAACTATAAAACCATTGACTTATATTCTACCGATAGACGAGGCGCGTCATAGAAACTATTTGTCCCGTATTTGTCAAAAGCTCAGTAGCGACAACTGGTACGTTTACCTGAAAACTACAAATTATGATCAAAGATTATTAGACAGACAAGACAGTTCATGTCAGTAATAGCTTTGCCTAAGATACTGCCTAATTATAAATACCGTCATAGCAATAATATATTTGCAATGTTTTTTTTTTTATTTACATGAGTAATTCATGGAAATGATGTAAATGAAATTAAATACTCTTACAAGTATACAAGTCTGTCAAGCAGTCAATCAGTGTACAATCAGTCTGAAGTTTATCATAATAACATTTATGAATTTTTAACAAGCTGATAAACTTTTTTCGAGACTTAGACAAAAGGAATGGTACACCAGAAGTTTACAAAAATGACTACCGCATTTGGAATATCTGAAATTTTCGTATCGAAAATGAATTGAACAAATATAGGTATGTTCTCATGGTAGCCACTTATATCCATTCCAATAATTCTGGACAAATATTATAGAGATCTCCTTTTTTCGTAACCGACGCGTAAGAATATAAAACAACTTTAAATTATATCAATCTTCAATCTTCAATAACAATGGGTTCGAATAGTCCATTAAGTAATTCATATTAAGAAATGGGGTCTAAATACTATCCACTGTTTCAAAACACACATACAACACACATATTTTGAGTTATTAATTAACAACATATGATTAAAATAAAATACTGAAATCAATTTACAACTACATTCTTCCAACATATTTGTATTTGTAATGTATTCGAATAGTTAATGCCTATTTGGTCCTCTGATATGAATGTCCCTTGAATAATCTATATCTTATATAGTTCGTCTCTCTCACTCGACGGGCAATTTTTATGCGCGTAAATGAGATATACGATTAAGGAGCTCACCTTGTATTTTAACGAGCTCTAAAATATATTTAATCCATTAATAATAAAAGATCTGTATTATTGGCATTATTCTGCAATATTATATCACTTACGTTGTATTCTTTAATTATATTGTAACTTCAGAAATTTCGCTGTCGGTTTGACGGGGAAAAGTCAAAATAAATTACTTATAAATATAAACAAAGAGGCGTACTATTGCGCGGCCGTCACGCGGCAGACTGATTCGTGTGCGGTGCATTGCACCGCACTTGGGTGGGACACGTTTGTTACAAAGAACGTCTTATCTAGTGTAACATTGATATCGATGTATAAAACTTTCAACTGAAGTAAAATGACGTCATAATCCTGTAGGAAGTCTACGGCTTTGTGACGTCAATTACAATTCGAGAATAACAATGTAATCTGCATGATATTCTATTCAAGTATTTTTTTATTATTCGTAGTGGGAAAATTGAAATATAACATACAACTATAGTATTATGTATGCAAATCGCGTCTCGTGATAGAATGTGACGTAGAATTAATTCTTCCATTGTCTTTTTGATCATAATAATTATTAAAAAGAAACACAAACCCGTAATAACTCACTCGTTTGAAGGTCAATTATGAGAAATAAGTTAAATAAATAAAGAGGTTTCGCTCCGAATGATGGGAAAAAACATGTGCACGGGCGTTTTGAAGGTTGATACATGGTTCAATAAATATTGAATACAATAACTAGCCTATTCGCGTTGTATTAGCAGCAAAAACAGAGTAAAGAGTAAATAATTAAGTAGATCAATCTGAAACTTCTATGAAGCTTCTCCTTAATCCTTTCATTCATTGTATGATATGTGTGGCATTGATAATATCAAAATATTTAATGCAACTGGTTAACTATAATAAGCTCCTTGTGGCAGAACGCAAAGTACGTACGTAAAGTCTTAAGACCAGTTAGGAGAGAGGATGGTACATGGCGAATAAGGTAAAATAGTTGATCTGCTGGCACATCCTAATATCATCGGAAAAATAAAGGGTCATCGTTTGCGCTGGCTTGGTCATCTTGAGCGGATGGGAGGGGATCGGAAAATAAAGGAAGCATACTTGGATCGACCAAGCTGTCAACGGCCAGTGGGTCAGCCCAGGTACCGCTGGAGCGATACCGTGGAAGGTGACCTGCGCCAACTTCATGTCAGTAATTGGCAAAAGGTGGCGGAGAATAGAGATAGCTGGAGTGCCCACTTCTGGTCGCTGAGCTAGCGGAATTAGTTAACTGGTTAACTAGTTTATAAAAAAAAATAAAAACCGACTTCAAAACAAAAAAATAACAAAAATAAATACCACTGCAAAGCAAAAAAATAATATTTATTTCATGGAACTTGTGCTTGTTGATTAATTTGCTTAATGACTTGACTAGCCAACAAATCAAAATATATGCATAACATATTGAAGGCGGGTCGCCTAGTACCAAACATATAGATATTTAAATTAATATAAGGCATAGGTCCCACATGTTTGGTACTTTGAAAACATGAATTTATACCAATGGAATAAAAAAATACAAAACTACAAAACTTTTGTTTTTTAAAAGCAAGACGCTACCAATGGGAAAATAAAACATAAAAGAAAAACAAACGAAAATACATTGTTATTGTACATGTCACATAGTGATTCTACTATTTATGTGTAATCTACATAATTACTGTATTTACAAAGGTCAGTATACAGATTCGACGCAAGCTGGACACATGCCACACGAGTCGGATTCACTGTTTGAACTTTGAGGACCTATTCAAGGGATTATTAACAAAAAAGTATAAAAAAGGAATTATAATGTATCACAATTAACTACGTAAATTTTAATTGAACGGGGAACATAGAAGGAGTCAAAAAGCGATTTTCTGGTACCGAAAGGTTACGCTAGATAGACCAAAATTTAATTTTAAAAAATAAATTCTGTATCAGCCCATATACGTCCCACTGCAGGGCACGGACCTCCTCCACAATCGACAGTGCGATTGAGAGTGGTATGGCCATATAGTCCACCACGCTGGCCTAGTGCGGGTTGGCGGACTTACATACCATAGAATTTTTTATAAATCGCTATGGTATGCAGGTTTCTTCACGATGTTTTCCTTCACCGTTTTAGTGCGTGGTGATTGACTATCAATACACACATGACTCCGAAAAGTCAGAGGTGTGCCCTGGGATTCGAACCCGCGACCACCGTGATCATGTGGGCAGCCACGTCTAGTCCGTTTACCAAAAGGCTACCACGCACTTAAAAAAATAAAATAAAAAATAAATTACAATTATGAAAAAAAAATTTTCGTTTGCCTAAAAACACCCACTCTGTAACCTTGATCATTCTAGTATTGTTTAGTATAAAACCACTCCAAGCACATCTACTCAATAAAGGCCATAGAGGATATTCAAAAACATTATTTCTACGTTCCAACATACATCCACATTTTACAACAGCATTCAATTTCTAATAATGTCAATTTAATCATACAATTTCCACATCCGGGTTCAAAGTTTTTCCACATGGCAACTCTAATAAATCGTAGACGTGTTGGTAAATATTTGTTTTAAAAATTACTCGTACCGAAAAGGCATAATGTACTAAATAACATTAATATACAGACATGAGCTGTTCACGCTGTTACCAATAATAACTGATAAAGGTTAATTGGCAAATTGATCTGAAGATACAGGCGTGGGAATTAAATTATAAAAGTCATGAGGATATCTGACTCAATTTTTTTAATGTGATGTCGCCCCTACACAGTCTATTAAATCAATATTATTCAAAAACCTTTTCAGTGCAATTGTAAAATTTTATTAGCTATCCAATGTCCTCTAAATATTTTATAAATCGCAAAGCGAATTTAAACCGCATGAAAATTGACACGAAGATTCTTGATTTCACATAATTTCGAAGCGTAATAAATGATATTAAAATGTACTTACCGAGCAATGGGTAATCTTTGAAGGGCTCATTTTTTATGACTTCAATACCTTCGCCGCCACCGGTTTCGTTTTTGGACACCTCAGCCACGCAATACAGTTGAGCAACTTGGTACTGTCGGAAAAAAAAAACATTTTATACAAATCATAACTTTTATGAATATAAAAAAAATGATTTTTTAAAATTCAACAAGCCATGTTTTCCCTAAGAACGAATTTAATTACATAACATTGCGTAACAAGGCATATTAGTTAAAAAAAAACAGATTCTAATTAAATGATAAGATTAGAAATGCCTGGTACTATGTACATGTATGTATATTGAGACAATAATATATTTTTCATATTCCTATTTATAATTAATGGACCACCAACAAAATAATATGCATGTGCAAGTATTGAGCAAATTTGAACTTAGACATTTTTTAGAAGAAAGTTAAAAACAAAAAAGTATATTTAAATATAGCATGAATTAAATTATGTTTTAACTTGTTTTCGGGCTAACGAAACAAGTGAAATCAACAAAACGGTAGCACTGGTGGTAGGTCTCTCATATGTGAGAGGCCATCTAGGTAGGTACCACCGCAATGTCTATTTCTCCCGTGAAACAACACTGCGTAAATGCACTGTTGTGTTTCGGATTGAAGGACATTGTAGCCAGAGTAACTACTGGACATATTGAGACTTAACATCTTATGTCTCAGGATGGCGAGCGCAGTGGTATGTTGCTACTGTTTATGAGCGGTCGTATCGCTTACCATCAGGCGAACGGCTTGCTCGTCTCGTCATTCATTGCAATAAAAAAAAAACGAGAAAACAACAAGTAACTTGTTTTGCAATCGTTACTTAATACAGGAGACTACTGTTCCGATGACCTCAATTGTCAAGTTTATAGTCAAGGTGTGTATATTTTAAACGTTAAACGTTGATTCAAATTTTTTTTTATTTTGATTTGATTTAAAAATGGTAAAATTAATGGTAAAATTTATTTGTCAGTAAGAATTAGCCCATTCTGTATAGATTACAGGTATAACGCACAAATATTATGTATATTCTGCTTATGCCCAAAAGAAGAAAAGCGGGAAGATATATCAATATATGTATTTAAATTATTTATGTAATACGCTCGCTACAATGACTTATGACACATAAATATTAAATAAACAATATGACAAGTGTACGTATGTGTTTAAGAAATGATCAAGGATTATGGCCTTTATATAATCTATATATTAATACGTGATGCAAAAACTTTGGACCCCTTTTTACGAAAATTGCGCGGACGCAGGAGCATACAATTTGGCACACTTATAGTTTATGTGTAGGAGAAGTGCAGAACGCTAATATTTTTCGATAATAATGCTTATAAAGTACATTAAATCAAAAAATAAACATTACACACACTACCATGCATTTCACACACACATACATACACAAGTATTTGTATACGCATACCTACTCTGGTGTCAAATTGTTTCTTTTCTTTTTCATTTTTTCATTTGTTGATATGTCTATGTCAGAAACATAGACATATAAAAAAAAAGGTTTTATTTGCCTCATTTAATATAAAAAAAGATTTTAATAATAATGCATAAAAAGTACATTAAATCAATAAATAAAACATTACACAAACCAGCATGCATTTGACACACGCATTTGTACACGTATACATACTCTTTGGCCAAATTGTTTCATTTGTTTATTATAGACATAGTTGAATGTCAAACAGAAAGTTTGTTTACTGTGGTTTTATTCAATGTCAAACAGAAAAGTTATATTTGACGAATACTACGTGAAATACTGAGCGCTTATACAAATTGTGTAGCAGTAAGATACATTGAAATGGATACGGGCTATCATTATATGCATAAAGAAAGTTCTGTAGCAGCAATCTGCAATAACAACATTCAGGTACAAAAAAATATAATTTGCTATTGCTGGTTCAAAGCAATTATTGTAGTTTACGATTTCAGTAATTGCATATACTTCAGGATAAATAAGTGATTTTGAGAGATACGTACATTTAAATGTGCACGAATTATCAGAATAACAACATCAACATACAGGTAAAAAAAAATCTCTTCTTGATTTGGTCGAATTTCGACCACTAGGCGACCACTAGTTATATTTAATACGCATCTAAGACGTAGGTTAAAACAATATGTTATGATAACCTTTGAGTTTATTTAACAACAAATGCTAGTAATCCACTTTACACAAAAAACAGTCAAGTGCGAGTTGGACCTGCACAACCAGAGATCCGTACTATACAACTGCCAATGAAAATTAGTATAAATAGCAAAAAACTAATCTGATATTCGAATGTAATATGCCAATTCTATGAGTCATGGCTTATTGTTAAATTTAATGTATCTGGATTCTAGATTAAGTAAGTACTCTACATAAGTTTTCTTGCCAGACAGATGCACTAGGAAGACCTTTGTGATCCGCTTCGAAAACTTGGTACAGAACCAAAAAAAAGCCAAGATATACATACATACATAAACTCACGCCTATGTCCCAGATGGGACAAGATATTATTTCAAAATACATTATGAAAGTTGAGAAGTTGTTGAATAAAGCTAGAGACCGAGCGAAATCGCGAAGTCAATTAAAGCAGACCCTTGCAATGGCAGGGATAACACTAGGCAAAAGTAAAGAAAATAAGATACTAAAATGCGGTCTCCAATGATTGGTTGGTTGCAACATATATTAGGCACATTCAAAGCGGCAATGGGCAAACAATTCCGAGTACCATATAAGTCGCCCAACATATCTCTTGACTGGTGGTTGAATATTTATGTCCACTCAGAAATCGACCATCATACACTATAGTAAAAAGCCTATATAGAGTTCCACACTCCCAGTGTTCGATACGAGAATAATCTATATACATAGAATTTTGAGTGGGAGAATGTCCCGCCCTCACACCCACGGCTGCAACTCCTGTAATGGTTTACTCCTGTAATGGACAACAGTGACACGCAATGACACCCAGCATTGAAGCTCGCCGAGTCTCCGGGAATGTTTAACATGTCTTTAACCCGCAACGAAATTAATCATGAAGTAAATAATGGGAGTTGGAGTAAGCAGCCATATCAGTGCAGACTACCGAGCATTGACACTATCTCACCGACTGACTAAATCTGCACCGCGCCGCACCAATCATTAGGTGTGGTGCAGTCAATATCTCACCGCTTGATGTTAATATTGTTTTGGAATATATCTAAAATATAAATTTCACTGCCTCGGTGACGCAGTTGTACCACGGCATGACTGCAAAGGCAAGGTCTTGGACTCGGATCCCGGGTAGAGGAAAGTGATATTTATTTTTTCTATACATTATCAGCCTGGAGTGTGGAATGTGTGCCCGATATGGTGATAGCTCGCCCCCTATCACACGTAACGGAAGACACAAAGCGCCACGTTGGTGTCCCGAAGACACCTCCGCCTACTCCTTTTGGGAAAAAGGTGTGAGTTTACGAAAGTATGCATAAACTCCACGATTTAATTTAGAATAACAGGAATTCCAATAGCGAGCACGGCGCATTCAGAACATGCATTTACGAGTGTAGGCGTCTTGATTTAGATTTTTACGTGTTGCTAGGTGAAATGTAAATATTTATACGTTTAGAATCGCTCTAACATCTACTGGTTCGAACTTTATACTATTTCTATAGCACGTGAGAAACACGACCGTAAACACCACATTAATGAGTCCAACAATTGATGGCAACCGGTATATTACGATTTTTATGGGCATCACAAGCTCGCACTTTTCGTGACGCGTTTTTTTATAATCTTCGATTTTTATACACCAAATCGAGCATACTTTCGGTTACCATAAGGATTTGTAAGAATTTCTATGATAACCCGCATTAGGTCAGTGTGATGGACTATACTGCCTAACTAATATTAAACGTACATTCGGTTGTAGAGGAGGCACGTGCACTACAGTCGGACGTATATGGATTGATACAGCAGTTTCAGGATAATTTGTAATAAGGATAATTGTAAAAATAAGGATAATAATTGTGGGTGTGGCACGATTGTCTACGATAACAGTTCTCTACCTATCACATTCAGTATAGCGTAGGCGTGAACTTTGGAACTCATTATATTAGAATGTAGAATGCTTTGCAAACACTTGAAATAGTTCCTGATTATATAAAGTACTTAGAGAATAGGTAATGATGCAAACGTTTAGATAAATAGGTTTTTACAGCCTTTGTGACGTAGTTGGTAGAGAAACCGGCTGTGGAACTAAAGTCCCGTGTTATTTTCTTGCATATTAGTTTCGGGTGGATGGTGTGAGACCGAAAGTCTGTCGTTTTTCGGTAACCTACGGGCTACGACAGAATAATCTATTTTAAAGTTTAATCAGGACTGTTTGACTTCTGGGTATAACTTTACCAAGTTATTCATAAGGACTTAACGCGGTTTTCAAATGCCTTTAATATGAGCTGATCCAAAACTTTATTCATAGAAGTCAAAATTGCAATCAGCTCATTAACTTTAAAATGGCTGACACTCTTGTTTAAGCAAATTTTAAGCAGTAAAATGGCAGATGTCTATTATTTGGATGTTTGATATTATTGTCAAGTAAACAAAACCATTTTTTTCTGTGAAGCGGCAATATTAGTTAAAATATGTAGAAAAACCTATTATGAAACGCAAAACTCGATGAACCTTTTACGTCCTCTTAATATGATTTAACTAATTTACTTTTAAGTGGTTGATTAGCTGTTTATATGAATAAGGGGGTTAGACTTTTCTGTATCTCAGTAGCCTTTAAAATGATAATTTTCACGTTTTGCTTAAAGAAAAAAGATACATAACATTAAGAATTTAAAGTGTTGTCTTGTAAGCAGTTAAATGCACCTTCATCAGATTCCAATGTAGCAAATTAAACAAACGTGAAGTCATGAAGCTTTGTGTTGGATTTTATAGGTTAATGAGATTTCTCATTACGTAACAATTCTATACCCTACGCCCTCTTTTCCATCTACATCTTTTCCATCATTTTCAAAGATATTCTCTCCTGAGATTCATTGTCATGCGTATTTATGGGCTGTTGTTAAACTTACGAAAAGATAAGTCGTTAGGACTGATTCATAACTTTTGAGTTGCCAGTACATAAATTTGTGAATGTATGTATATCCTTCATCACATTTTAGGACGAATATAAGCTAAGCGAATCATATCTAGTTTTATGGCATCTCTGCTTAGCTTAGTAGGTACACAGTATTCGATATTGCTAGTAAATAGTCACAATAATTGAAAATAAATCCCCAACTCTCAAAGGATATTATCACGAAATCTGTATCTGTATCAGCCCAAATACGTCCCACTGATGGACACGGGCCTCCACTACAACCGGTACGATTGCGAGGGATTGCGTGGCCATATAGTCCGCCACGCTCGCCTAATGCGAGATGACGGACTTAGATACCATAGAAATATCTTACAAATCGCTATAATATGCAGCTTACCTCATGTTTATCACCCCATAGAGAAATCATTAAACAGTTGAACATAATTGAAATATGAACCTCTTCATACGTATTTCCTCCATGGCAATTTTATAATTAACATCGAGGTGTGTACACTGAATGAATAAACATAAATGTCTCAAAGCGAGGTCGTGTAATAATAGTGCTATGTTAACGTCCAATCATTGTCTTTTAATACGTAAATATAAAATAACCGAGCATCTGCAATAGTTCCGGTTTAATGCTTGCTGTCTATACAGCTTGGACTTAAGAATTATGAGAATTATTGTTATTTCAAATTAACATCACCTTGTTATTTTTGAAGATTTAGAATGGTCTATGTTTCTACTATTGCTAATTGCCTCCTGAATTTGTTAACAAAAAAAAATACCATATAATATAAGCATTTTTCACATATAAAATAACACACAAAATATAATTTTCGGTTTGTTCTTTAAATGTGTTCGTAAAAAAAATCAGTGCTTCATTGATTACACGAGATCGTATAAAAATATCAGCCGATCGGATTTGTGAATCACAATCCCAAATCGCAAAATTTAGCTTATTTATATACTTGTAACTTATGAAATGTTATTAATGACTTCACTTGCTATTTATGATTGCTATTGCTTTTATTCCAAGACTAACTTGAAGCTATTTTTCTGCCGGCTGTGTACGACCGTGATTTATATTTCATCTACCAAAAAGAAGAAGTGTAACTGCTCTGTTGGGTTCCGGATTAAAATATATTGTAGCCAGAGTTACTACTAGACATAATGATATTTAACATAATGTCTCAGGATGACGAGCTCAGTGAATTGCCAAGCATTGTTTTGTGATTCATGGTGTTTGATTTTTCTACTATTCAATAGCGGTCGTATCGCCATTAATCACAATAAAAAAATGTATGAACAGACAGAATGGGACAGTGGGTGGCAAGCAGACTGTGACACGAGTGGTTTCAATCGCGGTAAAAAAACAAAATATGTTACTATACTGGTTAGGCCCTATGATTGAATTGGACAGATATTTTGAGGCCGAATACTCTACATTGGCCCCAGCATATTTCCAAACATATAAGGAAAAATAAAAAAAACCTTGGGGTGAATAATTGAAGTTAGTAAAATTATAGATTTTCTATAATTTTAGAAGAGGCCCAGGACAATCACTGTAAAACATTTTATAGACATTCTTGTTTTTAACCTAATAAACCTCCAAAAATCTTCAGTAATGGCGACTGACTAATCGTAATTATTACTCATTTATTATAACATAATATGTGCCAATTAACCTAATATTTAAAACACTAACCAAACAAATTAGAAACGGGGTCACCTGATAGCAAGAACGCCCATTAAACCCATATCTTGGGAAACATATGAGGCAAGACTTTTAACGTGAATAAATGAAGGGATGCAAGGAGATTATTGACTTATTTATTATCTAAATATCCAAACCAATACTAATGGTAAAACATAAATGTTTTTTTCCCAGGAGTGCCTCCCTCCTCCTCTGCCTATTGATGCTATCAGGACAACCGCGTTTGTTAGTTAATGGGCGAAATGTTAGTGGGCGAGCCTATCGCCATTTTATCGGGCACACATTCCTGACTACTGGCTGGCTGATTATGTATAGAAAAATTCAATAAAACGTTTCCCAAAGGGTTCGCACTTCGTGGAATCTAGGAAGAATTTCCGTAGTTTCCAGAGCTTTTGCCATACCTATTATTAGACGCAAATTTAGCAGCTCACACTATAGGACCCATATGTATAATTGTTTATCCCGAGGTGCGTAAACATCTGGCTTCTCCAGTTGTAGGTATATCTTTATATCAGAGGATAATACCTCTCCACTCAATATTGTTTCACCCGCTTTGCCGCAGAGGGAAGTGGACAATTAACTGTTTCCAACTCCTATTTGTTTTTTTTTCTGTATAATTTCGATGCGGGTTAAAGACAAGGTTTGTTCCTGAGAGATTCTTTGTGTACCACTGTTGATCCTGGCTCACAGGAGTTGCAGTGGTGGGTGTGAGGGCGGGAAAGTCTCTAAAAAACCGATTCGATCCCGAGACCTCAGCGTTGTATCGCACCGTAGTACAATATTAATTAATAAATTGCGTAATATTCCTTGGAATTGTTTCTCTAACCAAGCTATGAACAAACATCTAGCATTTATTGTTTTCCACTGCTGAATACAAGCATCAACCAAGGATTTCCATAGAGTATTATGGAAGCAATAGGTAACAACTAACTTTGAAGGAAGTTAGTATGTAACTACATTAGGTTGTAAGTCCATCTTGTTGGTACAGTCAGCAACATAAGTCACTACACAGTCATGAGATTTGGAATTGTCTTACCATCCAAAATAATAATTACTTTCAATATCGTATGGCACTTTTCGGCATAGATGACTTTCCTTGGTTAAATTTTATGACAACAGAGTAGTACATACAAATTTTAATTCATAAAAAGGTTATCAAAAAATGTGAAGTGTTCAGCGACTTATGTTGCTGACTGTACATGTACGATGTTGCACCAATCATTATAATGCCTTTATTCGACAACCTTTTGATCCTATTGGGTTCAAAAACGAATGGAATGGCGATTCGTCGCCTGGTGTATGATGTACCACAGGTTCGATCCCCGCTCCGAAAGAAAGTTTTGTGTCATCCACAAGCATTTGTTTTGGGTCTATGTGAGAGTGAAAACTCTTATTGTTTTTGATACTGGTGGCACAGGACTCAATCTTACTGTGGTGACAGGACTATGTTGTATGCCTGTTGGGTGTGTTTATTTATTTAGATTACAATATTACCATCAAATGTGTTGCAGTCGCTTTAACATGGCAGAATAAAAGAACTCAGTGAACTAACCATTGACACAGTTGAAACTAATACATACACAATCCATATTTCTTTACACGTATGAGCATGTTTGTGCTTGACAACCAACATTTGTGTGTATCAATCAACATTTTAAAGATTGTGCAATTTATATGGTTGGTGATTATTAGGTCAAACAATTTTTATCACAAAACTACATGGTAAATACAAAACTTTGTTAATGGCATCCAAACATGTAGGTAGCATCTGCTCAAGAACATTTACAGCTAAAATATGGTATGCCATGTGAGGACCCATTTTTATACATGCATTTGCTTGGTTAGTCTCCTTTTATTTATCCACTCTACATCACCAATGTAACATTCCTTTGTCAATTATCATAACTACACCCTCTTTCAGTCCATAAGTTTTCAACACCTCACACACTCTGCCAAACACACTTACATAATTATGATAATTCTAGTAATTAAACTATTTGATAATGCATAATAATGAACAGTAGGAACATGTTCTTTGAGTCTAAAATAAAATAATGTCAAAGTTTGTTAGGTTTTTCATAATTTGGGCAAATATTAATGATATTTAGCAAAATGTACACAGCACAGAAATGACATAATATGCTACATTTTATCCTAAAAATGCAGTATGGGGAGTTCAATTCTATTCTTTGTTGGTGGTCCATGGGTAATGCATTCTTTAGGTACTTAAACAAAGCTAAATGCCCCAAACTCTGTAGCCACATACAGATACATGTATTTTGTTATTTTGGGCTGGCTCATGTGTTGTTATATAGAAAACATTAAGCCCACAAACTGACTAAAACTAATGAATTTACACCAAACCACATAATAAATTAATTTTCTTATCTATCAGTCTTATTTTAAGTTTACCTCAAAACCCTCATTTATTTACATGGATATGTCAGTGTGTTAGTTCATTTCAGCAATTTATAACCTTATTGAAAAAGCACTTGTTTATTATTGTAAATATAAAAAAAATGTTAACCTTATCCATTCTTTAATATTTTATATTATCACATAATAACAAGGTTGAAATATAACAGCTGGTATTGTTTACCACAGATATACACTAAGGAGTATTATTTAAATTTTATGTATGCAATAGATTGCATTAATTATGTTGAGACATCAAAATATGCCACATGTGTTAATTCACCTCTAATGTATCAATTATTTATTGCAGTTTATTTGCATAAATACTAGGACAAAAGGTCCTTGTTACAGTAACCTAATTTATTCATAATTTGCTTACCTCTTCTACTGTTAGAGGGAGTGTGACTCGGCTGAAAACAAATATATAAAAAGATTACAAACGTATCAATTGCATGTTTGTAAAAATGAACATCTGTCAGCGATCGCATACGATCACGAAATTGGTGGAAGTTTATGCCGTGACCAAAGGTACTGTCAGTGTCAATACATTTTTCCCCATTTCGACGTGCCCATAAATGACTACGACTTTGATAATTGGTGACAGAGCCACAGTTTTATAGGCTGATAAGGCAAAATCACCATTCCGCCCGTAAGAGCCTTTTGGCAGTACATTGCCCAAAAATCGATTCACAATCCCCAACACTTATAACCTTAACAATGTATATACTCACTATTCTTTGATAATCATCTTGTATATTTAATTTGTTTCACTTAAATGCACATCAGACAGTCCGCTACCACAGTAAAATAGACTTATCACAGAAAGAGACTTGAGCGATGGCCCGATTATTGGTAGATTATTGTAATTTTAATCTATGACCGACCAATGAAAATGACAAGGCGCATGCTTCGCTATGACGCAACGGATATTACGTCAACACTCTCAGTGTTCTCTTATACAAGATATGCTTTTCCCGTATATATTATTTTATTATTAGTTTTTATATAATGTTTATTTTTCTTCTTATTTTAATATTATTTAATTAGCTACGAACATTTATACAAAATGTATAAAAAACTACAATAACAGAAAACGTTCTTATCATTTTGCGTAAATTGAAATGTAGAATACCAGAACGGCGATATAATGACTCAGAACAAGAACTAAGCATAGAAAGAGTCTGAAACATACTCATACACTTATCCTGTTTTTTCCAATGGGCCAAATCATGGGAAAGAATGAGACAAATAGTATGTGCTAAGGACGGCTCATGTTCACTCATGAAACGTTAAATTGCTATGTTGGGTATAATTACGCGACCGAATTAAAAAGTGCAGTTACCTATGTCAAATGTTACAAACGGCCAAAGCGCCGACACAATTTATTTACGACATATTCAATAGTGATGTGCTGCACATTTTATCTATACATATAAATAAAATTGAAGTGTTTGTTTTAAAAGTGAAAATAAAAAAAATGTCTTACTACATATCGTTATAAACACGACACCTGTGCCGAAAATGATCTTTAAAAATTTTTGTCTGTCTGTTTTTTCCGGCTAATCTCTGAAATGGCTGGACCGATTTTGACGGGACTTTTTTTGTCAGGTAGCTGATATAACAAGGAGTAACTTAGGCTACATTTATTAAAAAAAAATAAAGTAATGTTGCAATGCCCGCGCGCATCTCACGCACACGCCACCACTGGGCCGTCACGTTGGGCGCCTCCCACCAATTCTCCCACCAACGAATCAATATCACATTTACAAAATATTGTAAATAAAGAAATTTTTCAATAAAGCTAATACAAAAAGCTGAAAATAAATGTGTAACGGGAGTTTACCGCCGCTCGCTAAGAAATGGCGCCACCGTAGAATTAAATCGCGGTATGGTTTCGTTACAAAGGTCGATAATTAAAATAAAAATGCAAAAACCAAAAAAAAACTTAATAAACTAATTAACTTTTTTGTTAAATTCCAAGCAGACGAAGTCGCGGGCACAGCTAGTCGATAGTATAAATAATGTATATTTTAGTTTACTAGGTACGAAAACGTCCCGACCCTCAATTTTGACAGTTGACGTTTGTCAAATTCAATTTGTCAGCCTAATGTGAATAGGAATAGGGTATATTATAAAAATTTGAAATTTGACATTGACAGTGGACGTGCAAGTAGCTAGTGTTACATAAATTGGCTTGTACTTTAAAATACCTACCCGGTAGTGTAATGGTAAAAAGCGCTCAGCCACTGCGCGAGGGCTGTGGTCTAGGATGCCATATGATATAAACTTAGTGTTTCATATTAAAATGCCTTCATTGCATATTACCTACAGACGACGACATAAGGCAAAAGTAGATTCATGCTGTTGCGCGTACAAACTTCCAATGGAAAAAACAACACCGTATTTGCTTAAGATTGAAGAGAGAGAAAGAGAGAGAGATAATCATATCCCAAATAAGCATAAAAGTAGGCCATATAGTTTTACCAATCGAATAGACTGCATATTATATTCTTTATTTTTCTTTCAATAGCTTTTTTATCACTCTTAATAAATACGACATAATGAAAAAAAAAAACATTTATTTTCACACATTTCTTCAACGACCTAATGGCATTTGTTTAACTTGATAAGCTTTTCTTATTTGCCTGGACGACTCTTTTTCTGCATTAATTATTTCAAAACATTCCTTCTGGATACTACCTTTCCTTCCCCAAATTCATGATCAGATGGTTCTCTATTCATTTGTACACTTGATTTAACAGCATATCGAGAATTCGTATTTTTTGCCAATTTTACAGTTTTTGTCAGAAATACCCTCAAACATGTGAAATGGTACCCTTCATGCGGGATAGAGAATTGACCGCAATCCATTATTACATATTGAAATTAGTCTTAGCTACAAAGATAAGACACAAGTTTTTAATAAATAAATAAATGGCTATGGATTTGAAATAAATAATAATGATTAATGTATGAATATCTACCACTGTGTCTACGAATTTGCTATAAATAAAGTTCATCTATCGATATCGATAAACTTTCAGAAGAGATCACAGCACAATTATTTCTTGTTGTCAAAATTAGAGTGTACGTTGAAATGTCATAGCACTCCTTCTATGCTTTAGTCATTGTTCTGAGAATAATCAAAACTGGACGTAGTTATGCAAAATGGATCCAACCCACAAAAACTACTTTTTGAGTTACTGTCATAAATGGCATCTACACAACAAACTTTGTATATGCAAAAAACATCCAAGCTGCAAATTATCTTTTTTCTAATAAAAAACACAAACGTTAATGATACCAGCAGAATATTGTGCATTATTGCAGAGTTAAAATAAAACCATGTGTCATGGTGACCTAGATAATTGTTTAAAATAATAGAAAAAAGATCCAAACTACAAATACGCAAATGTTACACATTGAAATAGAACTATTGTTTACGGATTTCATCGCGAATTTGGTTTAATTTTTACATTTTTGAGTTCCCGACGTTTCGAGTCCGCCCCGAGACTACGAAAATTGTAAAGTAATCGAAACGTCGGCAACTCAAAAAATGTAAAAATTTAACCAAATCCGCGATAAAATCCGTAAATAATAGTTTTATTTCAAAAAGATCCATCCCACATTTTTAATATTTTAAAAAAGATGCAAAGGCTATTTTACTAAAAAAAAGTATATTAAATAACATAAAACTTATTAAAACGATACTATATAGGAAGCAAATAACAATACCCAACATTTAAGATGCATTCGAAAACAAACTACAGTCTTGTTATTTTGCTACATCAATTTTACTAAAACTCCTGTTTTCTCAAAAGTAAGTTTTTGTGGTTGGATCCATTTTGCATAACTACGTCCAACTGATGTTTGAAATTACGTTCCAATTTACGAAATGTAAAATTTGTGTAAAAATGATATTTCAATTATCTTTTACTGACGTTCCTTAATATACACTTAATATGTGATATTTATTAACTGAATTTATTGCATGTTCATTCCATTTTAATTTTATTTACTCAGTAGCATCCCGCTCGGACTAATTCTGATTTCTGACATTTGGATTTTGTATCGACAATCGACATTTATGTGACAGACAATGTCGAATGTCGTTGTCGACTGTACTAGGTTTAGGTAAAATAAAATTTACATGATTTACATCTTCACTTTATGACGATTAAAAAGCCCTAAAATGTTTTGATATCATTTTTAAATACCTTATTTGTGCCTATATTTTTCCGATAATATATTATAATTTGTGATTTGAGTCGCATTTAAGTGTCCCCGTTTGAAAAATGAGCTTGGTTGGGAAAAAGTCCGAATCAATATCTCTTCATGAAACAAATAAGGACGACATAATACCATGTCAAATTACGCCTGACGATGTTTTAAGACTGGATAGGATTACGGACACGTATCTCTGCAGCCCCGAAGCTAATGTATACGATATCGATTTTACAAGATTCAAAATACGTGATTTGGAGACTGGCACAGTTTTATTCGAGATTGCAAAGCCCCCTACTGACTTCGGAGTGGACAGCGAAGGCACTGAAGACGCCCCAGAGGAGCCATTGGATCCCAACGCTGGGAGATTCGTGCGCTACCAGTTTACACCACAATTTTTGAAGTTAAAAACTGTTGGAGCTACGTAAGTTATTTTTATACTGAACCAGAAATCGAAACGGGTTCTTTACAGTCGCAAAATTACTACAAAGCGGCAGAATAATTGTACTTTAAACTGTATTTTTTTTTTAAATCTAGCCACCAAAAAATATAATTCACAGATGTTTTTAAACCAGCATTACTTCACTACACATGGCCACAAGTGCAAAGGTGTCCAGACAATATTGAATTAGTAGAGAACTAATCTTTACTTATTCATTTATTTCCACTGTTACATCTTTCAACTTCCATAACACTCTTAATAAATCCACCCAAGAGTCGCATAGCCTTAGTCCCAGATCAAAATACAAGTCTTGTTTTTATAAGACACACGAAACTTCTGCCCAGAATGACAGACACGGAACAATTTATGCTAACACATTTTATAGACAAGACTCAAGACATTGAGAAACCAGTGTTGTGTTTTAGTCCGTCTTTCAATCATTGGAGTTTTGGAGGCAATCTAGGATTTTAAGTGTTCCTATCATCAATACAAAATCAATTATAGTGTTCAAGTTTAAGTATATCATCAATATCTGAGTTTTCAAATATCCTATAGCCAGAAAATGGTTCATAATCCACAAAGATGATACAAATATTTGTGTTTTTGCCATAGTCTTTTCTGGCATATAGAAATGTTGGTGGTTTTAAGTGTAGGTATTAGAATAAGCACTAACTTCCAGGAACTAACTATTGTATATTTTTTAAATTAACACAATACATACAGAGGAACATTATAACTATGTGACTCGAAGCAAGATGTGCTCGTGACGAGAGATGGCAGACTGTCTTCCCCATCCAAATAAACCAACCTTTTTATAGGTTTACCCAAATGAGGATATGTGTGGATAAATCTTAAAGAAAATATATTTAAACAATAAAATAAGGTCTATCCTTCCAACAAAAAGTAAGGTCTACCCAAACATGTGTACTATTGTCTAAAAAAGATAAATTTGTTGCTAAGGATAGCTGCCTCTAAAAAACTTAACTAATACAGTTTTATTGCCCCGGCATGAACGGGTCATTACAATTCAGGAAACAATAATTTAGAACAGCATCTTTTTAACAAATATTATACAATATGGTATATAAAAATTCTTACTTTAATAAATTTTACGACTCACAGATGTTTTATGGTTAAACATCTGCAGTCATATCTTCAAATTAAATACATGTTTAAATAAAGTTAAAATTACAAATAATAAGCGAGTAAATATAAAAGCTAAATCTTAGTTGGCGTATTGCTACCGCCACAAAATAATTTATCCATAGTAGTTACTTTAATAAATCAGCTCATATACTCTCCACTGTAGGGAATGAGCCACTTCGGCAATCAAGTTTAAAAGTGTTTAAGCCATGGTTTCAGAAGTTGATTATGATGGTTAATTAATACATTCTGTGTTCATTTCAGCCACTTAGCTACCAATCACTACCTTGTTTCCTAGTTTATTAATTTACTTACCATATATAATAAAACTAGCAGCCCGGCCCAGCTTCGCCCGGGTACAAATAGATTTCTGTACAATAATATGTATGTATTATACATATAAACCTTCCTCTTGAATCACTCTATTAAAAAAACCGCATCAAAATCCGTTGTGTAGTTTTAAAGATTGAAGCATACAAAGGGACATAGGGACAGAGAAAGCGACTTTGTTTTGTACTATGTAGTGATAAACAAAATGAAATTTCTTTCTGTTCCAGGGTGGAGTTTACAGTTGGTGCTCGTCCAGTAAACCATTTCAGAATGATTGAGAAACATTTCTTCAGGGATACTTTGCTCAAAACATTCGATTTTGAGTTTGGTTTCTGTATACCGTTCTCGAGGAACACTTGTGAACATATATATGAGTTCCCAACACTGCCACCTGACCTCGGTAAGTTTTTTCGTACCTAATATTATGGAAAGAAAGAAAACACATTTGGCACTACACAATATCTGGTTAACTCAACATACACAATCTACCGAGTCAAGCCCCGTTTACACAGACAACATTTATCGCCTGATTTTGAACAACATTTGTATGCTATTGTTATGTGTGTGTGATAAGAAAATATTCTTCTCTTGTCGTTCCCTCACTGCTGAGGATCGCGACCACGTACGATCTTTCTCCAATGGGCTCGGTCATGTGCAGTGTGGACCGCACGGTGCAAGCTGCCGCCGACTGTCTTCACTACTGCATCAAGCCATCGTGATGGTGCCCTTCCCCGAGCACGCCTGCCTTCCAATTTGCCTAGCATTATCTGCCTCTCCAGACAGTGTTTTGGAGATCTTATAATATGTCCAAATAGCCTCAGTACTCTTTGTTGGCAGATTGTGGAGAGTCTTGTCGTGATTTTGAGCTCTTTTAATATGGACTCGTTGGTTCTCATAGCTGTCCAAGGTATACGGAGCAGCCTTCTCCAACACCACATCTCAAAGGCATCGATCTTCTTGCTGTCGCGTTGTCTCACATGATAAGAAAATATAAGAATATGTTATTCTTGCAAATGTTTACATGATGACATTTTTTAATATTGTTACCAAAGCCGTATCTCAGGAGCTTTAAAACCTCTTCATGTGAAGAGGGCTTAATTGCAAAGTGTGATAAACCATAAAGGCATTGATGATACTACAGGTACTGTTCATAATGTCTAGTATGTATGAACCACTAGAATTAGCTCGCCTAAGATATTAGAGAACAGAGTTATTTTTAGATATCACATGATCATCCAGAATGCCTCAGATTTTTATTTCCGTCATTCATGCCTTAGGCACTTGTCTCACCGGCAACGATTAACGAGTAGAGCTAGAACTAGAAACGAGTTAGCGAGACGCGGGGAGCGAGTGCGTAGTTCCGATATTTGTGTAGCTCGGCTATAAGCGAATGTGCGAGTGAGGCGGGCGATTACTCGCATCACTCGCTCGCGGCAGTCAAGCGTACAGTCCACAGTACAGTCAGTCTAGAGAAATGACCACTGGTTGCTCTCTCGGCGTGAGTTCTAATCGCTTGGCGAGTATCGCCGAGCGAGTGTTATCTTTCATAGCTCTTGTCGCTCAGCGACAAACTAGTGAAGCGAGTTCTCGCCGGCAGTGTGAACAGTTAGCGATCAACTGTTTGTATATGCATCTCTTTTGTTCACACGGAAAGTATATCTATTGGACGTTTCTTGAGCGAGAAAATAGCCGATAGTTAGTCGTTTTCTCGTCGTTGGTGGGACAACTGCCTTAAATTGCAACATATTTATGTGGATAGCCCAAGATTTAATGAGGGACTATGACTTTTTTTCATTTTATTACATTTTTATGAGTGAGGGCCGCCTTCTGGCCTGATGGCGGCACAACTAGCACAAGAGTGCTGGTATCGACTGGATATTTAAAGTAGCATATCAGGCTCTGTGGTTTACCTTGGTAGAGGCCTATGTCCAGCAGTGGACTGCAACAGGCTGATGATGACGACTGCTACAACTATACTAACATATAAAGCTGAAGAGTTTGTTTGCTACCTCTAATCTCAGGAACCACACGTTCAAATTGAAAAAAAAATATTTTTGTGTTGTAAGGTCATTTATCTAGGATGGCTATAGGCTATACATAGCATCACGCTTTGCCCTATAGAAAGGAAGTAGTAGTGAAAAATCTAGCAAATGCAAATTAGGATTTCGTGGTCCGATCGGTCGATATTCTAAATTAATAGTCGGCATTGAACATTTTTATCGCACCTGGGCGGAGCTGGGCCGGACATATATGAGTTTATTAGATATAAATAAAATATTTCTGATCTATAGGTTGTGAATGGCATGGAAGCATAACAAACGTACACATTTTCATTTTCAGTGGAGGAGATGATAGCAGCTCCATTTGAGACATGTTCAGACAGCTTCTACTTTGTGGACAATCATCTGGTAATGCATAACAAGGCAGATTATGCCTACAATGGCGGTGTTAACAATTAACGTTTTAATTTATATTTTAAAATTCTAATGGGCACTAATAAGCAAATGGTTGTACATCAAAATGTTATCAAGAAATATATTTAATTTTGTATCTAAATGTTAGAAATGAAGGTAAATTTTGTGTGAAATATAAACATTCCGTTTTGTTTTAAGTTTATTGTTGCTTGGATATGGGTGTGTGCTACTAATAATGAATCAAAATATCGCACCCTCGGTGCAACAAAGAAGTCACATTTGCAAAAATGCAACTTTTCAAGAAAACCATTTGAAACTTTGACATCGTATAAAAATATGATATTTCAAGACATAGACAAGTCGAACAGCTTTTATCACAATATCAACTTGTAATTTAAGCTTAAAAAAATTATGACAACTAAATATTCAAAAAAAAAAAAATTAATTAATTATACCTTCCAACCTTGTAATTTTTGCATATGTGACTTTGTTGCACCGAGGGTGCGATATGTAGAGAATAATTTCCAAGTGAGTGTTATTCATTCATGAAAGTATATTTTGATTGTGTCATGCTCTTAAACCATTTTCAAAGAATCATGGTAAATCATTAGAAACTTTCTCATATGATAAAGAAGAAAAATGTTTAAATTCTGGTAAAAAAGGACAATAATTTATTAACATTCTTTGGATCTTGTTCTCTTAGTGTGAAAATTAGTAGAACTCATGCCATCTTTGTCCATACACGATAGACAAATAAAAATAAAGCATAGCCATATTAATTTAATGTTAAATAAACATTCCATGACAGTTCCAAGATGAAAAATAATATATTTTTAAATCAATTTTGTGTGATAAATGTTTTGTGTTTAATTGGTAACACTGTGTTTTGAAAATCTCACTGTTGAGCTTAAAATTTACTCATTGCGGTTGTCACGAAAGCACCTTATATTTGGATGTTTGCAAGTTTTTTAAATAATGGTGTGTAACACTGAAACGTGGATGTGTAATATTTTTGTATGTGGGTGCTGCTGACTGAACCACGCATTCTAGTCATTGTGTAAGATTATATCAAAATACTTGTTGGGAATGAATCTGAAGAGCCAGTTAACTTACCCAGTTTAATGAATGTCAAATAAACTAATTTGGGATGCTTATGCACTGCATCTGAACCAAATGTGAACATTTACATGAATGATCTCGCACTGAATTCGAATTGAATAATGATTAAAACATTATGGGATAATGTCTTAAAATATTGTGTTTTTCCAACACACAACTGAGTTGACACAAATTGATTGAAGATAATAATGTAATGTGCATGTCCATACTAAAATAGTCAGACTTTTGTATAATACAGATTTAAAATATTATATTTTCATGTATTGGGATTGAATGCAGTGCAAAAAGTATATCCAAAATCAGACAAGACTTTTCTAGATCTGTATTATCTGTATCCAATCTGAGGAGTGAGAATGTTTTGAGGGAGGAAATAAGGAACCCTACTGACTGTAACACTTGTGCGTAAACTACAGGGTGTTTGATAATAAATTCTTTACGGGTTCTATTGTATTCATGTGTGAACGGATGGGATGGTTTTAGCATTGATGTAATGTTAGTCGGTGTTGAAATGTCGCGTAGAGATAGAGCATGGAATAAGTAGTCTCAATCTAATAGAGACTTAGCTGCTTTGCGTCGGATTTTGGTATTTAGCGCGACTAAATGTGCGTGTAATGTTTATTACTCGTCAGCATAATGAGGATGCGCCGATCATACTCTATCCCTATGGTTCAGTATGAAATTGATATTTTTTGTGTAGTTGACGCCATACTTTATGGTAGGATAGGTATATGGCTAACTCTCATAAAAATGCTATCAAAGATGCAATTTTATTTGCGCAAACGAAACTTACATACGTCAAAGCCTTAACGATTGTAGAAAGACAGGCCCGGATCTAGGGGGGGAGGGGGGCAAGACGGGGTGTGTGCCCCGGGCGGCAAGTTCAGGGGGCGGCATATTGAATCTTGGGAGACAACTATACAAGTCATCAATAACGTAACACCACTTACACGGACATAGCAGAACGTTTTTTTCCTTCGTTGATATCAAGGACTATGTTTAGTTCCAAATATTCAATTTGTGTTTCCTAATTAGTTTTAGTTGATTAATCGAACAAAGAACGAATAAATGATGTGGTTGTGTTCTATGTATGTTCTATGTGGCATGGCAAATGTTGCCTGTTGTATGCAGAAAAAACAGGGTGGGCGGCATTATCGAGCCCTGAGGAACTCCCGCATTTTACGGAAATGAGCGCCGAAGCGTGTCCGTCGACAACGACATGTATTCTACGCCCATGCAGAAAGCCGGAAACCCACGAACACAGATTGTCGAGCAGACCGTATGCCGGATGTTTGGAAAGAAGACCACGGTGCCAGACCCTATCACAAGCCTTAGCTATGTCAAGGCTCACAGCAAGAGCCTCGCCACGCCGATCAATCGTCTCACCCCAGCGATGCAGGACAAACGCTAGAAGATCCGTATTGTCTGTCACTGATCAACGAGTGATCCTCCAGGTAGGGGATCAATTGAGTGTTTATGATCCGCTCCATGACCTTACACATCACTGAGGTGATAGCGATAGGGCGATGGTTGGTAGGGTCTGACCGATCACCCTTTTTGGTAATCGGATGCACATTGGCCTCCCTCCAAGACTCAGGCACAACTCCTGTGCGGTAGGACGCTCGGTAGAGGCGAGTCAGTGCAGGAGACAACTCGGCTGCACAATCTCTTAAAACTAGCTTTTCGCACATCGAAAGACCGTAGCTCACGCCGCACATCACACTGCCTAATGCAGATATCCGCCATTGAGAAACCGCAATTAGACAGTTTAGGCAGCGTCTGGGAACTACGGTCCTCGAGGCGGGAATTAGCCGCAAAGAGATTTGTCAGTAAGGTAGCCTTTTCTTGCGGCTTGTGAGCCAGCGAACCTGAGCGGTGGCAACGCTGGATGGCAGAATTTGGATTGAACGGCCCTGGCCAAGGACTGCTAGTTGGGTGATTGGCCAATGCACGCCCAACCCTGCTTCTACGCTGGGCATCCGCTCTAACGTAGACCTTCTTGCAGACCTTAGTAGCTCGTTGTAGGCTTCTTTGAGGGAACTGATAGGAGACTGTCCCACCCTCACACCCACCACTGTAACTCCTGTGAGTCAGGATCAACAGTGGCACGCAATGTAATGACACCGAGCATTGAAGCTCGGCGAGTCTCCGGGAATGTCTAACTTGTCTTTAACCCGCAACGAAATTAATCAGAAAGTGAAATTAATACATAGGAGGAGTTGGAAATAAATTATTGTCCACTTCCCTCCGTGCAAAGCGGGCGACAAAACAATGAACTAAACAGGTAAATAACCTCGTAAAAAGACTTTTACAGCCGGAGAAGCCAGCTGTAAAGCACCACGGATCATATCATTATTACATTTAAATGGGACCTATTATGTGGGCTTTTAGACTTGATTCCAATAATAAGTATGGCAAAAACGCCGGAAAGCACGGAAGTTCTTCTTAGTCTCTACAAGGTCCATGTAGTATACGACTCTAGATGATATCTGCATACTATCCAGCATAGTTTTACGCTCATTCTGCCAAAGACTACACTCCCAAAGTATATGATGCGCGGACTGCTCATACTCGCAATTAGGTGTTGAACATGGGCACGCAGGCGATTCAACAAGCTTAAAAGTGAGGGAACTGATATTGGGATCCTTCATGGCGTGACCCCTGATCCAAGCGCGATACGCCTCCTATTTGTCACCGACAGCATCAGCGCATGCACGATTGAACCAGGATCGCCCAGCCCTTACTGGCGATCTCAGAGGAAGGAATGTAGTATTCCATTCCAAGCCTCTTCTCGTCAATAACCCTCTTTACCCTCAAAGCAGCGCTGCCTCCAAGGGATGGATAAGAAATAATTTCGCATACCATCCCAATCTGCCGACGAGTAATGCCAGACCCTCTGCTTAACCTGCACGGGACGTGGATGTGAAGCAAACGGTACTGACGACCCAACCAGGCAGGGATCGGAAGTGCCCAGAGGCCAGAGGTACCAGCATCATCTGTCTTGGAGGAGCCCAGCCACAGTTCGGGATGTGCATTGAAATCCTCCAAGACCACCATTTTGGCCGACGGGAACTGCGCCCGCGCGTCATTAGCCGCCTGGCTAAAATACCTAAACAGCCGAGTCGACACATCGTTGTGAGACCTGTAAAGGCACACGTAGATGCGGCCCAGGGAACCAAGATCCATGTGCACCCATATAGTGGAGAAGGAGGGGTCCTCCATGCAGCGCAAACGGCGATATCAGATGTCCGACCGAAATACAAGCATACCCCGACTTTAAGCTTGAAGTTTCCTTCAAGCTAATAACCGGGATACAACAGGTAAGAATTATCGACCGGACAACGAATCTGCGTCTCCGTTAGGAAGAGCAAAGCAGGCCGGGCCGTCTCGAAATGTTGGTGGACGGCATTGAGGTTCGTATGGAGTCCGCGGATGTTGGTGAACTCCATAGTGAGCGTGGTGGTGGGGTTATGCACCGCTGAAGGACCTGCTCTGTTTAATTGCACTGTCATGAGGGTGAAGAGATGGGTTTGGCGAAGAGGCATTGGCTGTACCCTCCCGGGATGTTCCGGCGGGATCCCACATCCAGTCACCAACAGGCACAACGGGACGCGAGTGACGTTAACCCTCAAAAGTGAAGCTACATTCAAGTGAAGCTAATATAAAGCGTGTAAAATTGCTTAAAATTATGGTAAAATGTCTGTGGGCGTCTGGTTGCTAAAAATGATGATGATGATAAAGATAAAAATATAGGAAGGCGGGGGCGGCATTCTCCAGTTTTTGTCCCCGCCTTGAAAAATATCTAGATCCGGTGCTGTAGAAAGAGAACAGATTAGAAGCGCTTATAACTTGGCTAAAGGGGAAGGTAGAAGACGTATAAAGTGACTAACTTTAGATCGGTCATGAAGTTTGGCGTGAACTATATTCATGATTTTAAACTTGGAAGGAACCGATTGTATTTGTTCAGTTAAAAATCATGCTATGCCATCATATGTAATGTTGTGTACATTTAATTATTATTCGTGTGCAATTCCATCTTAATTTTAAGCTTGAAATTTCATTATCGAATTACGATGATTTTACGGAAATGTCGACTACTTTTTTGTCGTTTTCATTGTATTTATTTTTAAAGACATGTCGTGACTGCTTCAATTAGATTTCGGTGGTCGGTTTTAGGTTGTGTTTAGTATTTCGGGGATATCTGACATATCGATAGTAAAACTGTTATGTCAAGTATCGATTGAATATTTTTAAACGATTGAATAAATTATTTTTTATTTGGTTAAAATAATTAGAATTAGTTTTAATATCTCATACTGACTGAATGGGATAGAATTAATATATTAAAAATATTGTTTATAGTATTATGCTTTGTGGAATAGATTGTAGGATATAGTCTGACAAGCGAGTGCTGGCACAAGGCTTATTTTAAATTCTTCATATGGCAACACCAACAACTGTCAAACTAATTTCAATCATAACCTCTTCTTACTGTTGTTGGTTGTTGTGCTTTGGTTGTGTACGCTTGTTTTTGTGTTAAAAATGCCAAAACCAATAAAAAGCTGTGTCCGGAGCTTATTATATACTATGATAAACAAATACGAACAGAAGAAAATTGATATAAGTCGGCAAATCGAGGAAAAACATCGACTTTTGGATGCAATTGTTTCTGCGGCAAGTAAGTACAACCAAAGGTTTTGATACTTTGATTCAAGACTTAAATAAAAATATAGTTTTGTTTCCTGTTATTTTAATAAATTTTGCATGATTACCATATATTGTTATAAAAACATGTTCTTTTTCGTTTCAAGGTATTTCGCATGACGAAAATATTGAACGTGAAATAGAAAACTTAGTCAAACAGCTTAAAGATGTTGAAAATAAAGATTTGGTTACATCTGAATCAAGTTATTTCAACCAGTTATCGTCTATAACAGGTAGAATTTCATTATTTTATTATTATTATTATATGGTTGATGACACAGGCGGGCCAAATTTGTCTTGCGGGCCTCCTCTCTCCTAATCTAATCTGACTGTATTTTACTTTGCAGACGTTAGTGTCAACACATTGCGGAGAATAAAAAAAGAGGGTTCTTTGAACCAGGGTCAATGGAACACACCAGGAAAGAAACGTCCCCGGCTACCCAGTGTTTCAAATTTAGATGATTTCGACATATCAGCAATTCGTAATAAAATAAATGAATTTTATTGCGTTAAAAAGCAAGTTCCAACTATAAGAACTTTATTAGCAGAACTGCAAGAGTCTATTAGATTTGCTGGATCTCGTGAAACATTGAGGAAAATATTATTGAAAAATGGTTTTCAATTCAAGACTAATAAAAATGAACGGTCTGTTTTGATAGAAAATTTCGAAATATCTGCTTGGAGACACAGATACTTACGAACTATAAATCAAAAGCGCCAAGAAGGAAAGCCAATAATTTATCTTGATGAAACATATGTTCAACAAAACTATAAACCAAAAAAAATCATGGCAAGGACCAAGTACAAGTGGAGTAATTGATAAAATTTCTAAAGGTAATTTTTAACTTAATTTTATATATTATTTGGACTTGTATGTGTGTTTGCTCTTTTATTTATATATATTTGTATTTCTATTACAGGGAAAAGAGGGAAGGGAGGCATATTATAGTTCATGCTGGATCTGAGAAGGGTTTTGTACCTAATGCATTGCTGTTGTTTAGCACTAAATCCAAAATGGCAAACTATCATGATGACACAAATCGTAACAACTTCATGAAATGGTTGGAAGAAAAATTAATACCTAATTTAAGTGAACCATCAGTAATAATAATGGACAATGCAAGTTATCATGTCACTCAAATAAACAAGCCACCTACAATTAATAATTTAAAGGCTGATATACAACTCTGGCTCAACAAAAATGACATAGCATACGAGGAAAGTTCACAAAAGCCGAGCTTTTATATTTGGTGAAAGAAAATAAAATTGCACCTCTATATGAAGCTGAGGAGCTTCTGAAACAGCATGGACATGAGGTCCTTAAATTGCCTCCATACCATTGTGACCTGAACGCAATAGAATTGATTTGGAGCTTGGTGAAAAGAAAAGTAGCAAGTAAAAATTTAAGTATTTCAGGTGCTGATGTAGACAAATTAATAAGGGAATGTTTCGCCAGTGTGACTGACAAAATGTAGCAGACTGGAAAAAATGTACAGATCATGTGATCAATATAGAAAATGAATATAAAGAAAAGGACAGAATAATAGAAGAAGAACTTGAACCATTTCTCATCAATACCCGTGATGATGAGAGTGAGAGTGATGAATCATTATCAGGCTTCGAATTTCTTGAATCAGATTTTGATTATGGATCAGAATAAATAAAATTTCTTAAAACTTATTTTTATTTTTCATATAAATACAAATATTTATACGAGTTTATTCCCACTGTAGACAAAACAATTTGTGTAATAATATTTTTTACTCTTTTTGTATATGTACATCATTATTTTGCGATAAATGTATTCTTGAAGAATGCAACTATTCTTAGTTTAGTATATTTTAGTCTAGAAAGTGCAATGTGAAATGTTCATCAATATAGATTTTTCGTTCCGGTCAGAACATCGTAAAAATAAATTATAATAAAAAAAATTATAATAAATAATAGTAAAAGTATCGAAATCATTTTTCCGACTATAGTCGGGGTTAACAGCTGAAAGATTTTTAAATTTGCCGCCAATTTCTTGTGCCAAGACTCGCTTGTCGGACTCTAGTACAGACGGCATAAAATACATATACCATACCAAAATCGACTTTTCAACTTTTAAGCCGTCCAAATATTGATTTGGTTCATAAAGTGTCCTTGTTTTAAAAATATAAATTATAAGAATACGAACTTAAATGTGTTCACTATGTAAAAAATCTTAATTAGTCTTATTTCAGAATTAATTGCACTAATGGTGCTCCCTATGCGACAGCTAAAATATTCTTTGGTGATGATCATGTAAAGAATTTAAGTTAATGTCATGAATATTGTAATGAACACAGAATTGTCGGAACGAATTTTTTAAAATCCGGATTCCATTGTGGGATTTGCTCCAAAATGAACAATTAAAATAAATTTTATGTTCTTAATTTATTTCTATTTGCAAAATTTAAATCTATAAAAATAAAATATACAAGATTCCTTTTGGAGTAACAAGGCAGTTCCAAAAACGAAGCCAATATAAATACATAGTAATAATTAATTGTGTTCAAAGTGAAATAAAGAAAACTGAAATTACATTACCCCGTGTTCCCTGAACATTTGAAATTATATTTCGCCGAGCTTATGTGGGTGTAAGGGCCATCAATAAATTACGTCACATCTTAGGGGGAAGGAGGGTTTGGAAGAAGCGTTAAATTGTATAACAAGAGGCGGGGACGGGTCCATTTTTACAAAACATATTGTCTATGTAATTAATTACTCACCTGCTATATAATAACAAAAATACAACTGCAAACAAAAATGCAACTCTGTCTAAAATTACAAAATAGGTGACATCGCTAGATAAGGGGAGACCTAACAAATTAGACGGACGGGGAAGGGATAAAAAATCATGAAATCGTGTGACGTAACTTATGGATGGTTCTTAATCAGGGACGGTCCGACGAAGTCGACCCACGAACCCTCCGCACAGTACATGCTTCAAAATTCAAATACAGCTTTATAAATACGTCAACTGTAATCGGCGCAGTAGAATCTCTCAAAACTCGCGTACCTTAGAGCTGAAATCAACTATAGTATTCAGTCTTACGCATAGAGGAAAGAAGCGACCATAACTACTAGACAACCGTGTCTTAGACCAATCTGAACAATGGATTCCTTTATTGCGTGCACATCATCAGTCGTACGCTTAAGACGTGACCTTGTATGATCCATTGTCTTCATTGGCCAGTTAGCCGCATCTAGTATTTATGGCCGCTTCTTTGATCTATACGTATTCTTTGTTCTAAGACGGAATACTATAGTTTAATTTCACTAAGTATCTGAGATTGTATTGTGTCGGGCACCTTTATCTTTGACAGGGGCCTTACCTAATTGTAAGACAGGCAGGGAGATTTCGCTAAAAGAAACTAGAACTAAGTTGTACGGATCAGAGCTTGCCCCAAAAATCCGTAGGTACTTAAACTTTATAACTTAAGTATAAAAATGTGTGATAAATATTAAATCTGGGACGTTTTTTGCACCTCGATTCGTGCAAAGCTGGCACATATTTGACACTATTTTTTTCATTGCAATTGGTAATTGTTCTGTACCCTATTTTGTATAATTTCACTGTCACTGATCACCACACTAGTTTTATTAAATAAAAATATATACAAAATGTTTGTTTTTCATTCCTTTATTAGAATTAAAATTCTGATTATTTGGCAAACATAATATTTATTATTAAAAATATTGTATATAACACTGAAAAGTTTGTGCGAACCCGTCTGATTTAGGGGCATAAGATACAATAGTTAAATTGAGAGGCAACTTCTTCTAGAAGCGTGTTACTTATCTCACTTTATACCTTCAATAGACAAAACCCCTAATTAAGCAATGCGCCTCGAGGATCACACACAAACTCGTTAATTGAAACATGAAACCTAAAAATAATCTTAACTAAAATATGGCATACATAAACTCACGCCTTTTCCCAGAAGTGGTAGGCAGAGGTGCAATCAAGACACCCACATTTCGCCTTGTAAGTTCTGTCCCATCGCCATATTGGTAACAAATTCCTGACTGGGCTGATAATGAATAGAAAAATTTCCAATATTACCGCCCGACCCGGGATTCGAACCCTAGACCTCAGCTTTGTAACCGTACAACTACGCCACCGATGCAGTAGAGAATGACATTATAAATACTGGGTATCTCAAGACTGCTACCGAAAACGAAGCCGGGTGGCATTATTAGTGACTACAAAAACAATACAACTAAAAATTTCGCAAAGAAACGCGACAGTTATTTTTTATGATTTTTTAAAAATCTTCATATTTGGGTGGTAAATCCATTGTTTTGCTAAAATAATAATTTAAACTATTTTATACCTTAGATTATTTGTAAATAAAAAATACATTTTTTCCTAAAATAATAGTGTATACCACTATTATTTTAGGAAAAAATGTATTTACCACCCAAATATGGTCATAAGAAAAAAATCAAAAATTCTCGCTTTTTTTTGCAACTTTTCTGTTGCATTGTGTCTGAAGTCCCTCAAACTACCACCCGGCTTCGTATTCGGTAACAGTCTTGATATACCCTGTATAAATAAATATTGGCTCGTCTCGATGACAAAGCTAAGAAAGGGTTCGCAGCTTGGGTTTTCTTCCATCTTACAGGTCATTTGCATGCAAATTACCGAAGACAAGTAAAATATAGACACAAGTAAACACATAATATACCACTAATTATACATAAATACGATAAACAATGCAATGATTGGCACTCTCACTATTATGGCCTTGCTCACTAACAATATTTGGTAGCTCTTTCTGCATTCTGCATTCTCAATATTGCATTTATCAATTTAATTAATTATTTTTTAAATTCTATGTGAGGGTGCCAAGCATTCAACAATATCTAACAATAACATATATTTACCGCAGATAATAAAAGAAACGAAGATTACAATCTTAAGCGATAGTCATAAATGTACTTATATGCTTAGAATATTTTTCACAGGATACATACTTATTGATTTATTTTTACTTAAATCAATTTTAATATTTTTTAATATAGGTATGCGCATTAATAGCCACTGTTGATAAACAATTATAAGATACAAATCATATATCATTATTATATTAGCATACAAGAGTTTAATCAATTTATATTTTTATAGTGCTTGATTACTAATTACAATTTCAAGACAAATCACACACGTTTCTTTGATTTGTAATTAGATATCTACGGTTATATTTTAATCCTTTTCGGGTATTAAACTTAATAACTACGCGAGACCCTAGGGTGCCTCTCATATTTACTTATTTATGACGTTTTGCCAACGCCATAACGCAATAGTCTAGAAATAACAAGCCTTTACGTAGGGCATACGCAAGGAGCCATTGGATAGTCCAAAAATGGCTTGCATTTGTTGTAAACAAATATACTTGTAGATGGATGGTTCTATTCACAATCTTTTTTTAGTAACAATAACAACATAAACAGCTTTATTCATTGACAGTTAAATTTTTTTTAAATCCTACTTAAGCTATGAATATTTTGTCTTCTTCGCTCAAAGTAAATTGAAAAGTCGTTTGAAAGGGACAAAACATTCGATAAAATAGGCTATAACTGTGTATGAATAAGGCTGTAAAAAACTAGCTTATAAAAAGATTGGGAAAACAATATTATAAAATTCAATCTGTTCGTCGAAACGTATTTAAGAATATCTCATCAGCTGTTTCTAACACTTTCCCGTGTATTATTCAACTCCACTTTGTTACATTACCTATAATAATGTATGCCTCTAAGCTAAGAGTATCTAACTCTAAGGTATGCCTTGATAAAGGAATTATTTTCCGCAGAGCGTGGAATATCGTGCAAATACCGTCACCTACTCAAACATAATATAGGTAGGTATGCATTGTGGAAAGTACCACAATTGGTAATTACAAGTGCTTCAGATCAAATTATTGAAATCAAAACTTAGTATGGGTAATCACTTCATGAAAATCAGTGAAATTAATTGAAAATCCTTAAAAATAATAACTCTATGCGTAAATTATCTTTCATTTGTCTTACTTGATTTATTACTGGTAATTGGCATTATTTCGTGGTGGACGTCTGCCACGGCCCGAGAAATTATTCTTCGGGTTATCGTTTTCCTGTTTCTTTATGAAGATTTTGTACGTCAGCCTATCATCATTGGTCAAAGTCTTTCCGTATTTGAAAGGCAACACGGCACAGTCAGATCGACTGAATATATCATCAACTGGACTTTTGGCGCCAAAGCAAGGGCCCGTATATGTATATTTGCGGCGCGGTTCTGACTTTTTGTAGACGTGTACCTCGTAGTTCCATTTAGATGCGCTCATAGCAGTTCCCATAAGTTGAACTGTTATGTAAACGCTTTGTGCACCGTCTACTTTTTCGTGTAGAATGAAGTAATAGGGGCTCAATTCTACAAGGTATAGATTGTGGCTGTCGCCAGTAATGTCAGGTATGATGTACTCAGTGTTCACGTTGCCACTTCGTTCAACTGGATGGAATCTATCAAAGTGTGACGCCATTTCGTTGGGTTTACCTGAAAAATATTTATTAATTTGTTTGGAATACAAACAGCGTTTACAATACAATATTAAATATAGCATTTTATGCTTTAGCTTATTATCTTCTTTGTAGTCGTGTAGTCTTTATTATTTATTTTTTTGAGTGGTGGTGGTCATGTTTACGCTGATAAATTAATGATATGTAGGTCTTCTCTATTAGAAACGCAATTAAAAATATAGCAATACGGATGATAGTAGAGTTTATAAATACGAATTAAAAAGTTATCTTTAAGAGCGTTTATACCCTGCACGCGCTTTTTGGCTTAAAAACAGGACTTTTCAAATGAGTTAATAGCCACCAATAAACAATTTAAAGGAAAAATAATTATTACTAATTTTAGAAAAGGTTGTCATCTAGGGATTTTGGTGGAAAACATTATAGATTGATGGATAATTTGTGAGTACTATACGGATTACTGAACACAAGTTTCGTTATTTAGGCTTTAAATGGCAATTTAGAAGCTTAAGATATCCGAAACCACTAAATATAAGATGAAAATAAAAATATGATCAGACTAATAAGACCCTTATGGAGGGATTTTGCTGAGAAAAATAATCTTTTTGTGTTTAGTTCCTGAAAAATAAAAATTTTAAACAATGCGAAATTATTCAGAAACTCTCGTCAAGAACATATTTTTTTTCACCAACTTATCGTACATAATTTTTTATAGCAATTGCATATTACAATAGAAGAGCATCTTATCAATAAAACACCATTTTTATATTTCAACAAAATTAGTTTTCATGTTTTCTACAAATATTTTAAAAACCACTATAAAACACGCTGTCCGACGTGGATCAAATCAGACCGCCGCAAGGCCTTCTAGAGGGAGGACGTATCGCTCGTCGCTCCGGCCTGGCTGCAGTCGATTATACCGCGCGTAGTAAAAATAGCCACGCGCGGAATGCGATTACCACATCTTAGTACTTTGGTAGTAAAATATTTAATTATTTTTATTACCTACAATGATATTGTAGTGAGTATAAATTATGTTTCAGGTAATATAATGGGACGTAATTCCGAGGCTAAATTATGTTATGTATTGTAATATAAAATTAAATATATTTCGTAATTGTAAGGGGTTGTAAGGCCCCTAACACTATTTATGTGTTCGAACACGAAATGATTAATAAAACGTCCGTAGTGTCTACTGATTGAACACTGATTTGAATGCAACTTAACAATGTAATAATAACGAAAATATGATTAGTATACAAAATTTGTATTATTCTTTGCTTGCACAGTAATATTTGTCTACTTATAATGCAAATAAAATATTTTTATGATATTATATTACAGTTACATTTCAATTGAATATTTGAAGCGCACGGATCAAAGTTGTTTGAGCCGATTGTATAGCGAGCCGACGCGGCAGCTCTACGCACACAGCTTTGGTCGCTTATGTGTGCGTGAAATTAACGAAAAAATACCTATAGTTGACTTTGCGCGCAAGGTGTATACGCTCTTAAGATTATCTTATTTGAAATATTGATGTATATAGATAGAACAATTTTGCTATTATTTATTTAACATATTTTTACACAAGAGCAAAATATCTATAATTAAAATAATTCATTTCTGTTAAAACAGCATTATATTAGATCATAAAATATGATAGGTATTGCAATTTTAAAAGTTATTGTAATACAAGTTATTGTTATATCATGTAGGTATGGCATGCACTTCAATCACGGATGCGATAGCAATTTGCGCTGAATCAACTTTACTTGTATTGCATGTACCTATTTATAATATTTGTATTTTATATTGTGTTTCATCGTTTTGGCACAAAGACAAAGTGGTATCCGCAATATTGAGATTAGGTACTTTGTAAAACATAAATAATGGTGACTGATATTAAGGACGTAGTGACTTCCCTATAACCGATATCTATACTAATATTATAAAGAGAAAATATTTGATTGTTTGTTTAAAAGGCTCTGAAACTACTGGACCGATTTGAATTTTTTTATTTTATTTTTTATTTCACTATTAGAATCCTATATTATTGCTGATACACGCAGGTGATAAAATATTTTCAAAAAAGTGTATCTGTATTCGGGTGGATACGGGCCGGGTCGCGAGTATTATGTTGGAATTTTACTTCAAATGTTGTGCCACTGTTGATCCTGGCTCACAGGAGTTACAGTGGTGGGTTTGAGGGCGGGATAGTCTCCTAGTCTTTAGGTTTTTTTTCTATGATCCTAAGACAACACGATTTTCCGATAACATAATATTATGTAAAAACTTTTTTGAACTTTTCCATCGGAGAATTGCTTTTATTATACACGTTGATGCGACCGATGGGCGTTTCTTTAAACTGCATATACTAGGTACCATTTTGAAGCTCTGCACTAAAAATCAATTAAATAGGAGCAGTAGTTTAGTCATAAATGATTTTTTAAGTTTGCCAATTTGTTATCTAGTCGTATCTACAGGTCAATGATATTTATTTACACAGGATGGTTGCGTTTTACTCTTATTTGGAAGCTATTTAGTTTGTTTGAAACAAACAAAATCTCATTTTTGGTATTATTAATTTTTGTGCCGTGCCGAATTTATACCTAGGACGTATAGCATACATAGTGTAATTTAATGCCCATCGGTCGCATCAACGTTGTATACATACTAGCATAGCTGGGCACCGTTAATCAAATAGTTAACTTCGTTAATCGTTAATCCGCTACAAAAAAAGTTAGCTTCGTTAAGCGTTAAAGCGTTACATTTCGGAAGAATTAACGCAAGTTAACGTTAATCGTTAATCCGTTAATATGTGTAAAATTGCATTTTTATATCGTTGCGTTAGTGAACTTATACAACTTGTTGGTTTAGGTTCTGGAAGTTAACAGGTTAGGAATAAAACAAAATACTTGTATAATTCAAATGTGTAATTTAATCGTCGGGCATAAGGTGCATATTCCCCTTCATGAACATTAACATGTTGAAGTTCTCGTCTGTAAGCGAGGCTCGTTTTGGTGTTAAATGTCTTTACCCGTGGAAAACAGACGTTCAACTGCAGCGCTTGAGGGTATAGCAGTATTGTATTTAATAAATAGATTTATGAATATCTGTTCCCCGAGGAATGCAGCATCGTTGAACGAGTCTTTTGATTTCATATCCAGCCACATTTTAACAAGACTTTGCGCTTTACTCTTTATAATAACAACAAACAAAACATTCGTCACTCTAAGCACTGGCGCTAAGTAATGAAATGATCAAACGAAAAATATCTTCGCAGTTTTCTCGCTCGCACGTGCCGGCAAAATATATCTAGTTTTGTTTTTGTTTCACGAGCTGCCATGCACCGCCCGGCACTTGTCATTCGTTTCATACTTGTCTGAACCTGTTGTTCGCGCCGCGCCGCGGTGCCGTGCGGTAAATAGTAGGCATTAGATTAACGATTAACGGGCTTCTGCATATTAACGGAAGTTAACGTGTCCGTTAACATTTTAAAAAGTTAACTTAAAAGTTAATTCGATAATCAAAATGTTAACTTCGTTAATTAACGATTAACGGATTAACGAGTTAATGCCCAGCTATGCATACTAGCGGCCCGGCCCAGGTTCGCCAGGGTACAAATACATTTCTGTACAATAATATGTACGTATTATACATATAAACCTTCCTTTTGAATCACTCTATCTATTAAAAAACCACATCAAAATCTGTTGCGTAGTTTTAAAGATTTAAGCATACAAAGGGACATAGGGACAGAGAAAGCGACTTTGTTTTATACTATGTAGTGATAACAATATGACAATTAAAAAACTTAACGAGGATTTCAAATCGAAATGCAAACTTACCTCGCCAACGACAGTTGCCATACGCATTATTCACCGGACAATCCATTATACCGAAAGGACATTCAGGAACATGGGTTTCCATATTCACTGATTTTAGATACAAACGGCAACCATCACTTGCATTAGGACAAGCTACTTTAATCTGTAACAAAAAACAAATCTTCATTCCAATTATTGTAAATGGATGTTTTGAAGCGAACTTCTAACATGTCTATAAAAACATCACAATAAAATTTAACAAGAATATCTGAGATATTAAGTATCTAGTTACTAAACAGATATATATATATATATTATTGCATTGAATGGCGAGGCGAGCATGCCGTTCGCCTGATGGTAAGCGATGCGACCGTTCATGAACAGTAGCGAAACCAAACAACACCTTGAATTACACATCAATGCTTGGCATTCCACTGCGCTCGCCATCCTGAGACATAAGATGTTAAGTCTCAATATGTCCAGTAGTTACTCTGGCTACAATGTCCTTCAATCCGAAACACTTACTTACTTACTTATTTATTTATTACTTCATTGTACACATAAACAGAAATTAAAACAACATATAAAATAAGTACAATCGGCGGCCTTATTGCACTAGGCAATCTTTTCCAGGCAGCCTTTGGATGGACATAAGAGAACAGAGAGAGAAAGGGCAGTCTAGGGTGTATTAGGGTGTCCCTTAAATTTCTAGTTCAATATATTTCAACGCATACCTTTTTAAAACTTTCGTATTAACCCAATATAGCATAGAAAAAAATATAAGCCCGTTTTACAAACAATAACCCGTGCCGACTTGCAATTTAAAGGTTTCCATACAAGTTACGCGAGTACCGGGCGGCGCGCCGGTACTGCGCCGCGGCGCAGCGACCTGTAACTATACGTTTCTTTTGTCATTTTAAGCGAGATTTTTAAGATTGTGAGTGCGCGTGCTATTGTTTATTACATTAATAATGATGTCATTGGAATAGGCTATTTGACTGTATAAAAAATATTGACTTATTTGTTACCATCCGTGAAGATAATTTAATTTTAAAACATATTTCATTATCATACATTAAAAATATTGTATATTTTATGTAAAAACCACAATTATAATTTAATTTATTTTGAGTTCGCGCCACGTGATCGTAAACGATTTTGATTGGCTATGACGTCATGCATTAGTATGAACTACTCACGTACAGGAAATGAATGGGATTGATAACGGCATAGATGCAAATTAAATATTAAAAATACCTTTAAAACGCATTATTTGTCATTTATACCCGTGATTCCCGTGAATTAATAAATTATCATGTCCAATGTAATAAAATGTGAAGAAAGAAAAATAATTATAATTTTTTTGACGAAAACTGATTCGGACGATTGATTGATTGATTGATCTATGGTTGATTTGAGAATGAGTGACATACAGCCTGACGCAACTTAGAAGAAAAACCAAATATACAAAAAAATTTGTATGGAGTCGGCATGGCAAATAATGGTGGATTATTGTCATAAATAAGTGTATTATCTATGGGTTATTGCTATTGCATTCATTCGGCGCGCTTCTCTTTAAGTTCTCTTTAAGTTGTCACTCTTTGTTGTCAGTAATTTTGTTTGTAATATTTATTTTTGTACGAGTTTGTGTTTATTCCATAAAATAATTATAAAAGAAGTGTGAAGTGCTTAATACAGTTCTTTGATAGATTTTCTTAAAATGTCACCGAAAGAACGGTTTATAACATGTGAAATTTGTGGAGATCGTACTAGTAGCAAAAAAACAAAAAAATAGGAAGTTTATGCCTACATTTCCTTTGAATGAGGCTTGGTAAGCAAACTAGTTAAGTTAACTAGTTAATATTTACTGTTAAGTAGGGACACCAGGCTGTATTAAACCAAAATTTTAAAATTGTATGTTGTTTACTATAAACTAGGGATGTTACATATTGTTATTATAGATAACTTTAAAAACATAATTAATTTAAATAAATCCCATATTTTTAAGTTAATTCCTTACCAACTCATTTCTGCACAGGTTTTTGCATAATATGTCGAAATTATAAATCATTTATGAACTGCTCTGAATTAAACCAAGCTGCGACTCTTGTATAATCACTGTATTATCGAACTCGGTCGTTATTGTTCTTTGTTTTACTGATGCAAGCAGTGGGTTAAATTTGTGTTAAAAGAACAAGAAGAAGAAGTTTTTATTGAAAATACTTTACTTCATAATTCATACTTTGAAATATGTATGTTGAAACAACTTTGAGAGGACATCTTTTATTTGGAAGTAAAATCGCTTTAAGAAATCTGCAGTACCATTACAATACTTAAAAGCTGATCCACTTCCTTTGTTCATTCATTCCACTTCTCTAAGAAATCGCTTTGTTTCAATTACTGAAACAAAACTATTATTTACGGATATCGCGGATTCGGACTTCAGACCTCGGACTCCGTCCGCCCGAAATTTCGTTGGATTTAGTATTAATATTTTAAACGTGTTGATAGTTACTATTGTTATGTTTGCTTAGATTATATACTCGTCTAGATTGAGCAATGCCTACAAACGATGCGCTAAACTGTCCTCACATTTTTTGATAGTCCACATAATTGCGATACAATTCGATAGCACAAACCGGCATAATTAATTATTTTTCGGGAGCACGTTATCCATATGTAGTTCAAATGACACTGACGTACGTGAGAAGCGAGTCTACCAAATTTGGCAGACTTTATTTGAGCCGTGTGGTGAGGTGTTATGTGTCATCTAGACGAGTATATAGTCTAAGTATGTTTGTTTCCCAAAGTCTAATAAAAAAAATATTAAATAAAAATAAACATTTCATAAAGGTCGTTTTTATTTTGTTTCGGGTACTATTAAGCATAATATTGTATTATTACTCTCCAATGTACAAATTTGTGGTTATAATGTGGAATTTAGTAATTCATAAAAAATGTTTAAAAATAAGCTTCATTCGATTCCGTAAATTTTATCGATATCGATCAAATCAGGCGCATTGCACGCACGAGCAGACCAGCACTATGTGCTCCGTTAGTTTGGCACTTTTGACGCAATGACAGACGTTGCTGGCCTAATGTTTGTAACAGAATGCCATGTAAATGTATAAAAAAAATATGTATGGAGTCCCGTCTCTTAACGTAGTGTTTTAAATTCTCTTTGACATATGCGAACGAATCTGTGGAGCGGATGTTTACGAACTGGACGCCACATTGTCCGACAGAGCGTTTTGACAGTGTAATTATTCAGTGTATTTTGTAAATTTATTTTTAAATGATATAGATATCAGGGGCGTGCACTCCTTGTAGGCAGAAATGCAGTGCTTTACTTGCCATTCACAGATATTTTATTATAACGTTCGTACGTTTTAGATGACTTTAATTTATAGTAAATAAATGAATAAACAAAATATAATAACTTAAAAACGCCTAATATTTTATAAATAGCACCTATTTGCAATCACGCAAACATTATGGTTGCCACGCGAAAAGCAAGAGGCGCTGCAAAGCAAATTAATGTACCAAGTCATGCCGCCGCGTCCCGCATTACATTTGTTTGCATGTGTGTAGTAATTTTGGTGTCCGTGCACAGTCGCAAACGCACACATCCATGAATATTGAAAGCCGCGACTCCTGCGGCAGGCCTCGGGAGTTCGGCAGTTGTCGGGAGTAATCGTAAATGTTCGTTGCCTATAACCCGAGAGAGAGAGAGGTCAATCGTCGAATCCAACTCGGTTGGGCAGCGTTCGGGAAACTACGCGACGTCTTCTCGTCCAAAATACCTCAGTGCCTTAAATCGAAAGTCTTCGATAGTTGTGTGTTGCCAGTGATGACTTACGGCACCGAGACGTGGCCTCTCACTATGGGCCTTATTAGGAAGCTCAAAGTCACTCAACGAGCTATGGAGAGGGCTATGCTCGGGGTTTCCCTACGAGATCGAATCAGAAATGAGGAGATCCGTAGGAGAACTAAAATAACCGACATAGCCCACCGGATTAGCAAGTTGAAGTGGCAATGGGCCGGGCACATAGCGCGGAGATCTGATGACCGATGGGGTCGGAAAGTACTCGAATGGAGGCCGCGTAGCGGAAAGCGCAGCGTAGGACGTCCACCAACAAGATGGTCCGACGACCTGGTAAAGGTCGCGGGACGTCGCTGGACACAGGCTGCCTCCAACAGGTCTCTGTGGAAATCATTGGGGGAGGCCTATGTTCAGCAGTGGACTTCCTTTGGCTGATGGATGGATGGATGGATATAACCCGAGTAAAATTAATAGGCTGGAATCATAGCTGGAATCTAATAAATCACCTATGCACATTATGCATTTTTGGTTAGTAAGGTTTTATTTGTTTAAATAGAAATGTTTTGTGTTTCGCGGGGGCCATTTTGCTTTTTTTATGAGTTTTTGCATTGTTTACTATTTTATACTATTATGTTTGTAAAAAAAATAGATTTCTTAACGGATTTTTCATTTTAACATTTGAAAGTGTGTACATTTAACAGTTTATTACTAAGTTTCGATATTAATTGTAGTCATTTGCTTTTACTAGTGTGTTTGTTTATTTTTTTTAATTTTATTTGATTGCGAGGTTTGTGTTAAAAATGTATGTTTATCAAATGAATGAATGAGGTGGCCGAAATCTTGCGTTTATTTACATCGGGATAGGTATAGTAATCTCAACTAACCGGAACCTTGAATATGTGAAAATTGAAAGCTGACTAGGTGAGTTTTTTTTATTTTACTTATTAGAATTTCTTCCGCCGCGACGGTCGATCGCTGTTTTGTCTGCGTTGCCGTAGAAGATGGACATGAATAGTAGTACATCTAAGACTTGTTATGTTGGCATGGTTTCCGACTTAGAGATCCGTCGTGTGGCTGTGGCTATGCTAAAAAACTATAAAAGAAATAGTTTTTGTGACCGAGTACTCCGCCGCATACCCAGTGTCATAATCCTGTGCACGCCGCTGATAGATATAGTAATTAAAAATAACCTTTATTTGTAAGGTCTATAGACCCCGCTTCATAATTTTGTATAGTTTCCAGAAACTAGTCAAATAGCCTATTACGAAGTGATAAAACAAATATTTTTCTAATCGAAACGCCCAGCCATCAAATGAATGGTGCAAAATTGACAAATTTTCGTTTGAAAGTGAAAATCTTGTGATTCGGGAGTGCATTACATTTTGGGAAAAAGCCAGACTACCCACAAATGCATTACCTAACTAATAATAATAATAAATAATAAATACACCCAACAGTCACATACATAGTCCTGACCCCACACTAAGATCGAGTCTTGTGTCGTGGATATCAGGAACCACGAGAGACTTTTCGGTCTCACAAACACCCAGACCCGGAAGAAATATTTGTGGGCCGCACAAACATTTCTCTCGGTGCGGGGATCGAACCCGCGCCCTCTCGTTTCACAGGCGGCGTCTAACCAACTGCGCCACGGAGGCTGTCTGGAACTGTGTGGAGAAACTTACTGATTTGTATCACGTTTGGAGAAATGCAAAAAAAGACTCAAGATTCAAGAAATATTCAACACCGTGACAATAGCTTAAATAGACCTAGAAAAAACTATTCGATATTGCGAATTTGAGAGAATGAAAATAGAGGAAGATAAAGTATTTTGAAGAAACAGAGAGAGCCAGGTCGACCGGAATGCTTAGATGGTGTGGACAAAAAAGGGCATAAGAAGAAAAATCTAGACGACGATTGGAAAAAGAGGAAAGAAAACAAAGACACGATTACAGCAAACTGATTGAACTAGGTGTAATGTTTTTCTGAGGTGATCCAATAAATGAACTAAAACTCAGGCCTCCTGAAGTTATGCATCAGGTACGATGGATAACGAAAGCCTCTTTAAAAATAAGTTTGCATTAGTCACAATTCCGAATAATTGCAAAGGACAAAAATGCTCTACGAGATGTTTATTTATCGTCACACTGTATGTTAAAACCTTGGCTTGAATGCACAGTGGCGATTACGAGTAAAGCACCTAGTCAAGATTGGTGCTCCTTGAAAGTTTTCAAAGATTACGAAAAACTAAACAATAAGTAAGTTTAGCAATAGCCGCGTACTGACTGACCGAGCAGCCTCGCGAGGCCTGCCGCGCGACGCAAATGCTCGGCTAGCCGGGACGTGCCTCGCCCGAGGCAAACGCACACGCCGCCTCGCCCGAGCGTGCCGCGGCCCGAGCCGAGCGTTGTCGGTTTTTTGTCCATGCTCAAAGGCGCCTCGGTACGTTTGCCGCGCTCAATCAAGGCGGTTGTATTTCGCCTCGCTTGTTTGTCGCAGGTTAGCGCCATCCATGGATAAAAACAGTGTCTTATGAATATGCTATACGGCGCAATGTCCCGATTATACTAATAGAGGATTAAGAGAAGATGCACGGAGAATAATTTAGAAAATGAACATTCCAATAGCTGACTTGAAGAAAAAAATCTTATCTGTTTTGGTATAATAGTTTCATCCAAAAACGTTTAGGTTTCCGTTTTCTTTACTTTACAAGCCGTAAAATTATTATAATGGCTGTGGTGGCGGTAGCTTTCCGAACTGCCTCAAAACTTCTCTTGAGCAAAACTGGCTCGGCCATGCCGCGCGAAGCTGCCTCGATCCAAAAAATGTACACATCGAGGCTGCCTCGCGAGTCCCGCAGCAAACGTCTGAGGCTGCCACGCGAGGCTGCGCGGCTAGTCAATACGCGGCTAATCACTTGTGGCGTTTATGCGGGAGACAGTCTTTGTACATATTTTTGATAATGAAGTTGACAATCACACTAAAAGAAAAATGATTGCCAACTTAAAAAGAGATAAAATCTCAGATTCAAACAAATGCTGTGTCTCACCAAGGAAGACCTACCCCAAAAGCTATTTAGTAAGTTATTTTGGTTTGTATGTCATTTTGGTGTGTTTTTAGCATTTATTTCTTGTTGTTATTTATTCAGTTGTTTTTTTTCTCATTCAGATAAAACTTTAGATGAATTCGTTTAGGAGAAGAGCAAATAATTTCAATCACGGTTACAGATCGACGATAGATTTCTCCAGAAGGATGTATGTTCTTGGGACGATAACGTAAATTTTCTGGGATCTAAATGGAAAATAAGTTGTTTGAAAGTTGTAAATGACACTGCCGAAAGAAAATAAGACAACTAATGCAAGATTTAAATTGACTTATTACTGCTGAAGAAGAGCAAAAACAATTATTGTTGCGCTGTGTCCAAGAACATAGAACTTTGTATTCAGATTGTAAAAAATCTACGCTAAAAATAATTTGAATTACACTGGCTGATTGTTATTATTTTGTGTATTTACATAAAGCTTTATGATTATATTGTTTTACAGCGGCGTGCACAGGATTATGACACTGGGTATGCGGCGGAGTACCTACTCGGTCATAAAAACTTTTCTGTTATAGATTTCCCCAAATATATATATATATATATTTAAGCAGGCCTCCATAGGTTTTACTGTATGAACATGCTTCTTTGCCGCTTAATAGAAATTATTTAAATCTGAATACACTGGTGGAATCAGTCCACACTGAACTAGAATTACTAAACAATATTCAAGGAAAACAATTTAATTTAATCGCGTGTAGTGTGTACACATTTTTAAAAATTCTATCCATGGGTTCAGTGATCAGTAAAGCCATTCTATGCATACCCAGCATTAATTGTGTAACAGCGCCATCTTCGACTTGTTTTGGAACTGACAACCATGTGGTTCCATTTTGAGCATGAAGATAGACCTCTATTTCATATATAATAATGTACCTACTCTTCGCGGTTCATAACTTTTAACATGAAACTTTCGAGATACATTCCCTTTCTGCTCGTTTAGTAGTTTTAACTCGGGTACACACCTACCTTTGCACACAATTTGAATCTTTTCACTGAATGACAATGGTGAGAATTGTTATTTTGATTTTTTAATAAACACATAATGTCAACACAAATCTCAAAATTAAATAATATTTTCAAAAAATCAACAATCTTACTAGTAAAACCAAAGCACTACAATTAATAAGCAAACAAAATAGTAAACAATGCTTATCACATATTTAAACAAATAAAAGCTTACTAAAAAAAAAAGCATAATGTGCGTACGTGATTTATTAGATTTTCGTCTATTATTTTTACTCGGATTATAGGCAACGAACATTCCCGATTACTTCCGACAAATGCCGAACTCTCGTAGCCTGCCGCTGGAGTCGCGGCTTTCGATATTCATGGGTGTGTGCGTTGCGAACTGTGCACGGACACCAAAATTACTATACTTATACATGCAAACAAATGTCCTGCGAGACGCGGCGGCATGAGTTGGTTGACATTAATTTGCAGCGCCGCGCCGCGCCCCTTGCTTGTCATTTAACGCCTGGCAAACATAATGTTTGTGTGCTTGCAAATACGTGCTATTTATAAAATATTAGGCGTTTTTAAATTATGATATTTTGTTTATTCTTTTATTTACTATTAATTTAAGTCATCTAAAACGTACGTAAAGCACTGCATTTCTGCCTACAAGGAGCGCACGCCCCTGTTGTTTTATTATTCCCAAAGTCATTATACACAGTCAGGTCATAAGTATTGTCACACAGTAAAAAATTTTCCTTTGGAATGCTGGCCACAAAAAAGTTTATTGAATTCGAATTTCGAAATGTTCATGAAAATAAAAATGTATACTTTTTAGAATTTTACTCATTTTTAAAAACGTGTTGCAGTTATTGCGTTGCATCGTTGCGGTTACGCGCCAATTCAAATTTTTGACATACTGAAAAATTTGAATATAACCAAAAGATTCGTTTATCGTACCATCAAACGATACAATGAAGACTCTAGTATAGATGACAGGTCAAGAAGTGGTCGCCCTCGGTCTGTTAGGACTCCAGCAGTGATAAAAGCTGTGAAGGCGCCAATGATGTTTTAATAAAGATAACGCATATCCATATTGCGTGACGTTTAAAAACTGTACTGCTATGCATATATATACTCATTTGTTAATACTTTATGTCAATTTGAGTGAATGAAACAGATTATACAGAAAGTACGAGACGAAAAGAGATAGCATTGCGCTATCCAAACATAGATCGAAGCGGTAAAAACAGAAGGGTGGCGATAAATAAAACTACCTATTTGGTTTTATAAGTATATAATATATTAACTTTGAGGTTTAGTTTGAGTTAGTTTTGCTACATGAGTATACATGTGGTACGCCATCCTGAAACAAATATATTTTTATTTGCTTACAAACTTGAAAAAATAAAAAAATAAATTGCCGTTTTTTATATTAGTTTATGGTAAGCAGGCACTGAAAAATAGATCTCTTAATAATATTATTATTTGTTGTAATGATGACAAGTAATATGACCGCACGTGGACATAAGCGAAACCAAGACACCTTAAATTACAAAGCAATGCTTGGCTTTCACTGCGCTCGCCATCCCGAGACATAAGATCTTAAGTATAAGAGCGTTTATACCCTGCACGCGCTTTTTGGCTTAAAAACAGGACTTTTCAAATGAGTTAATAGCCACCAATAAACAATTTAAAGGAATAATAATTATTACTAATTTTAGGAAAGGTTGTCATCTAGGGATTTTGGTGGAAAACATTATAGATTGATGGATAATTTGTGAGTACTATACGGATTACTGAACACAAGTTTCGTTATTTAGGCTTTAAATGGCAATTTAGAAGCTTAAGATATCCGAAACCACTAAATATAAGATGAAAATAAAAATATTATCAGACTAATAAGACCCTTATGGAGGGATTTTGCTGAGAAAAATAATATTTTTATGTTTAGTTCCTAAAAAATAAAAATTTAAACAATGCGAAATTATTCAGAAACTCTCGTCAAGAACATATTTTTTTTCACCAACTTATCGTACATAATTTTTTATAGCAATTGCATATTACAATAGAAGAACATCTTATCAATAAATTACCATTTTTATATTTCAACAAAATTAGTTTTCATGTTTTCTACAAATATTTTAAAAACCGCTATAAAACACGCTGTCCGACGTGGATCAAATCAGGTCGCCTCGTCTCGTCAGTCAGTGCTCCGACTCCGTAGCGTGCGGACGTGTTCTCCCAACTCCGATCTTTGATCGTCGAGAGGGTGACCGTGTGTGCGTGAAAGTGTTCAAGTGCTGCCATCTCAACAGTGCCTGTTTGTGTGTGCAGGTGATTCCGGCCCGCCGCCACGTGCGGTAAGCCACACCAGTCTTCGCCCGGTGAGCGTCGTCGACGCTCGCCGGCCTCGGGATGAGCGACCTACGGGATCGCTCTCCCCTCGACACCCGTCGGCGCGACCCCCGTCGCGACCGTTCCGGCGATCGCGTCAGGGGTCGCGCGGCTGAGCCTGTGCCGAGCATTTCTGCACAGGCCCAGCCTATCGCCCCCCCTCGGTCCCCACTCCCGATTCCCCGCGCCACGCCCGTAACCATGGAGGAGGGCCCGTGCCCTCCCACTCGTCGCCCGCGTAGCCCCGAGGACACCGCGGACGTTGCCGACGGTACCTCCTTGCGAACCTCCTTCGCGGACTCCGTGAAGAAGGCTCGCTTCGCCGCTCAGGATTCCCCGAGCTCCCCATCCCCGCCGCCGCCGTCGCAGTCGCCCGAGCGACCCGCCGCGCCCGCTGGGCCCTCAAAGCCCAGCCCGAGATACCCGCCCCTAATTGTAGAGCATCTACCTAATTGGTCGACGCACCTACACAAACTAAAAACCAAGTTAGGTTTCACCCCCAACGCGCACGTCTTTGGCGGTAAGGGATTCAGGTTCCTCCCAAAGGGGGAACTTGAATACCGTACCGTCCAAAGGTACTTAAATGATCTACAAAAGTCCGAGAACATTTCGTGGTTCTCATACTCTCTCCCCGCGGAGAAGAGTATTAAAGTAGCGATCCGCGGCCTCCCTTCCGATACCGACGTGGACCTCATCCGCGCCGACCTGGCCGATCAGGGTTATACCCCTGAATATATTCGGCCTATTAAAACTAGGATAGGCCGTTCGGGGTGCCTTTTCTTCGTAGAGTTGAAAAGGACCCCGAACGTTAGGGCGATCTATGATGTGAGGGAGATACTATCTCTCCCATCCATCAAGATTGAGCCATGGCGGGGCAAAAAAGGCCCCGCCCAGTGCCACCGGTGTCAAAAATTCAGGCACTCATCCCACAACTGTCACAGGACGCAAGCGTGCGTCCGATGCGGAGAAGAACACTCCGCCCGCGATTGTCCCCGCCCCCGCGAAGTTCCAGCCACGTGTGCAAACTGCAGCGGCCCGCACCCCGCCAATCATTCTACCTGCCCTGTTTTGCGTCGTGAAGCACGCAATAGCAAGGCGGGTACCGTTGCAGTGACGATCCCTCCCCGCCAGGCCATCATCGAAGGCGACAATCAATCGACTTCGCTAATGGCCCCGGCCAACAACCCGTGGTCCAAAAATGGACCGTCCCCGAAGAAACGGGGAAAGAAGAAGAGGAAAGGCCAATCTGCCCCCTCTCCTTCTGGCCCCGCGTCTTCCGCTGCCCCGCAGGTCACGGTTACGGAACCGTCTAGCCGACCTGCCCCCGCGGTTGGACCGGAACGCCCGGTCCCCGCACCTCGCCGCCCCCCAACAACTCCCCGCGAGTCCGCCCCTAAAGTTTCTCGACCCTCTATTCCAGCGGGTCGAGGACCTAAGGGGGTGGAAACGCCCAAACCCGCGTCCGCGCCTTCCAGCCCTCTCGGTTCCAGGGTGATAGGCTTCGAGCAGTTCATGCAGATAATGCATCGACTGTTCACAGCCTATTTCAACGGCGAGGACCTGGCTCGCACTTTATTTGCGTTATTCCCCCAAAATGCCGATAATTAGGGACCTACGTATCGTCCACTGGAATGCAAATGGTCTCCGCGGCAAGACCAATTTGCTTCTAGCTCTCCTTCGCTCCCAAGACGTTGACATCGTATTAGTCAACGAAACGCATCTTAGGCCTGTAGATAAATGTAAACTACCGGGGTTTATTGTTTATCGACAGGACGAAATTTCTCCAAACAACGTCGCGTACCGCGGTCTATTGGTAGGCGTCAGGAGGAGAATCATCCATCAGTGTTTGCCTCCTCAACAGCTAAATTCCATGTACGGACTTGGAGTGGAAGTCTGTATCGCCGGAAATCCGCTGCGCCTGTTTGCGGCCTATAAGCCTCCTACAGTCGCACTGGGGGTGTCCGATATCCACGTTTTACTGGATTCGGCACTCCCGACGCTGATCGCCGGCGATATGAACGCCATCCACCCGTCATGGGACATGGGTTCGGCGGTAAACAATGCTGGAAGTCACCTCTTCGCTGACTCGCAATCGCGCGGATATTACGTTGAGGGCCCGGATGCCCCCACGCACTACCCGTCTAACAGGGCACATACGGCCCACACCATCGATCTCCTAATACACCGCGGTCTATCGTCCTTGCCCGCGCAAGAAGTACTAAACGATTTCCTCGAATCCGACCATCAACCCGTCCTAGTCGTGTTGCCCGGGCAACCTGAAAAGTTGTACCCCCCTCGCGATAGGTTCAGGATTAATTGGGATTCCTTTGCAGCAGCGTTGCACGCGAGCGCTCCGACTCGACCGGTCACCAACGCTTCAGAGGTTGATCTTCTGGCGGACGAACTTATTTCGTCCATCCAGGTCGCCCTTCAGGCTTCCAAAGTCCCGCTTTCAACCGCGGTCAGAAAGCCGGAACTCCCTCGTCATGTGCGAGAGCTCATTGATGAGAAACGGAGGCTCCGCGCTCGGTGGCAACACTGTCGCTGCCCGCGGTTGAAAACGAAGCTCAACCGTCTGACAGATAGGGTGAAGGCTGAACTCGAGGCGTTCAGGACGGAGGGTTGGAACAGCGTCCTGGACTCGGCGGTGAGCGACGCTCCCGCTCTCCATCGTTTGTGCAGGGCGCTCTCCAAGTCTCCTGATCCCGTGCGGCCGCTTCTGCACGCCGACGGAAACCTGAGGTACAGGGCTGAAGATCGAGCGGAGATCTTTGCCGAGTACCTGGAGCGCCAATTCCAACCGAATCCCACTTCCCATCCTGGCCATGAGACAGAAGTCTCAAACTTCCTAGAGGATTATTTCGACGAGCCCATAAGGCCCGACGACGATCCTCTTTTCTTCTCTCCTTCCCAGGTACGGGAGATGATCCGAAGGTCCAAACCGAGGAAAGCCCCAGGCGCTGATGGCATTCCGAACAGTGCGCTTCGCCGCTTACCACTGAAGGCAGTGGTAGCGCTGACGCGCCTGTTCAATGGCATCCTGCGCACGGGTCACTTTCCCACTCGGTGGAAAACCGGCAGGGTCATCATGATTCCCAAACCTAATAAGCCCCCTCACAAGCCCGATAGTTACCGCCCTATCACCCTCCTCCCGAATACCTCAAAAGTATTCGAGAAACTCCTCCTTTCCTACCTCTCGCCCATCCTGACTCCGAGGCCCGAACAATTTGGTTTTCGCGCCGATCACAGCACCACCCTTCAATTGTCTAGGGTACTGCACCACTTCACGGTTGCCAGAAACAAGCGTGAAGCTGTCTCTGCAGTATTCCTGGACATGGAAAAGGCGTTCGACAGGGTCTGGCATAACGGTCTCGTATACAAGACCGCTTTGACGGACACTTCCCGACGCGTCACAAAGGTAGTCCAATCATTCCTGACGGATAGATTCTTCCACGTCTCCGTCGACAACTGTCTGTCCCGCGATCGACGTATAGCTGCGGGCGTTCCGCAGGGCAGTTGTCTTTCACCGATACTATACGCGCTTTATACCGACGACATCCCCATCAGGGATGACGTCAATCTCGCTCTCTACGCAGATGACATCGCTCTTTATACGTCATCCATTTCCGCGAAAGGAGCCGCCGCCAAGCTCCAACGTAGCCTGGACCTACTTCCCGACTGGCTTTCTAAATGGAAGATGTCGGTGAACGTAGGCAAAACTCAGGCCCTAAATATTAGAAAGGTCAACGCGAGAGGCCATAGGGCAGTGAAACCTCTGACGATGTTCGGTCAGGAAATCCCATGGGGTTTCCAGGCCAAATATCTCGGAGTTATCATTGATAAGAACCTCCGTTTAGCTAGGCATGCCAAGGCTACCGTCGCGAACGGTAAAGTCGCGTGCGGGAAGCTTGGGCCCATCTTTTCATCCAATCTTCCTCTTAGGGTGAAACTGGGGGTGTACAAAACGTACATCCGACCCCGGATCACATACGCGGCGCCCTCTTGGTACGGGCTCATCAGCCGGTCACAAAAGGACGCTCTGCGCAGAGTACAATCAGTGGCTCTGCGCAGAATCGTTAACGCTCCGTGGGGTGTCAGCAATGCTACCATCGAGAGAGATCTCCGAATCGAAAGCTTGGACAATTTCGTCCGCCGGCTTGCGACTTCCATGTTCGCGCGTGCTGACGCATCGGACTGGGTTCACATCCAGAACATTGCGCCTCAGCACGCCCGACCACCGGACGGCAAGCCATTGCCCCGCGAACTCCTCTCGGCTACGACCGAGACCTCGACTAGCATCACCGACATCCCGCCCATTAGGCTCGCAACGTGAGAGACGCTCCAGTGACCGAATGATCCGAGCGAACCGGTCAAATGTGTTGCTGAAAGTTTGTTGCGCCGCTTCTTCTACTCAGCTATAACACTAGGAAGCGGTGGTAGGAAATTGCGTTGACTGAGTTCGCGTCATGTCAGTCACCCACGGGAACTCTCTCACACGTAGACATCCTAGGTCTCTTGGCCGGCCAAGAGAAACATAGTCATTCTCTCCCGCGTTCGCGTAGTCCGTATCGTACGGACTACAACCCCAGGATCGGTACCGTATTTACGGACCGCAAGGATAGGCCACAATCGTTAAGGCTTTCGCCTAGGAATTGTTAGCCACAGCGTGGTACTTCCGCAATCGCGGAGGTCCTGCGTTCGTGAAGGCCTGTTGGATCAAATCAGACCGCCGCAAGGCCTTCTAGAGGGAGGACGTATCGCTCGTCGCTCCGGCCTGGCTGCAGTCGATTATGCCGCGCGTAGTAAAAATAGCCACGCGCGGAATGCGATTACCATATCTTAGTACTTTGGTAGTAAAATATTTAATTATTTTTATTACCTACTATGATTTTGTAGTGAGTATAAATTATGTTTCAGGTAATATAATGGGATGTAATTCCGAGGCTAAATTATGTTATGTATTGTAAAATTAAATTAAATATATTTCGTAATTGTAAGGGGTTGTAAGGCCCCTAACACTATTTATGTGTTCGAACACGAAATGATTAATAAAACGTCCGTAGTGTATACTGATTGAACACTGATTTGAATGCAACTTAACAATGTAATAATAACGAAAATATGATTAGTATCCAAAATTTGTATTATTCTTTGCTTGCACAGTAATATTTGTCTACTTATAATGCAAATAAAATATTTTTATGATATTATATTACAGTTACATTTCAATTGAATATTTGAAGCGCACGGATCAAAGTTATTTGAGCCGATTGTATAGCGAGCCGACGCGGCAGCTCTACGCACACAGCTTTGGTCGCTTATGTGTGCGTGAAATTAACGAAGAAATACCTATAGTTGACTTTGCGCGCAAGGTGTATACGCTCATAAGTACAGCGATTACTCGGGCGAGAATGTCCTTTGAACCGGAACATAACATGGCATTTAAACTGCCGTGTGGCGGGGGAAATAGACATTGCGGTGGTACCTACACATGGTGGTAACGTATGAGCGACCTGCCACTGGTAAACAACCGATACTACAACCGATGGTGCAGGTTTTGTTAGGTGGATGTATATATTTTCGTAGTTGTATATTTTTAATCATAATTAAATGTGCTAAACCAATATTAATCAGTTTTAAAAGGCATCCAGTCACGATCCCCTCTTTTTGTCCGAGCTGTGCTTAGTGCATATTATCCATTTACGTCTCAAAAGCTCATCACGTTGAAATCTGGAAACATTCAATGATATATGTAAATATTGTCATTCAAAATATATGGGGAAGCTAATAATGTATTTTGTAATGTTCGTGGTTGGATTAAGTTATTTATTATGAAAATAATTCATAACAAATAACTTAATCGTTTTAAATATGATTGAATTAGAAACAAATATACAATTATCCAAGTTGAAGTGGCAGTGGGCTGGTCACATTTGTCGGAGAACCGACAACCGTTGGGGTAGACGTGTTCTCGAGTGGAGACCGCGCCTCGGTAAGCGTAGTGTAGGACGCCCTCCAACGAGGTGGAGCGATGATATCCGAAAAATGGCTGGCAGCGGTTGGAGACGTTGGGCTGAAGATCGAGCCCAGTGGCGTGCCATAGGAGAGGCCTATGTCCAGCAGTGGACGCGAATAGGCTGATGATGATGATGATGATGATACAACTATCCAAATCCATTCCAACTTTCATCGTCAATTTTCTGTATGATCGGTTTCGCTTCTGACTTGTTATTCTATGACGTACGCTTTTTGTCCCTATCGCACTTCACAATTGTTGTATTAGGCGATCCTTCTTACACAATTGAAGGCGGTGTTTGCTAATTTAAAATAAAAATTAAATTTTGTGTGGTTTTTATATACTTACGTATGGTGTGTAGGTCCAATTTAGTTTCATATTTTTGCACCATTGTTTTAACACTTTTAAAACACACAATTCGACACTTTAGACAATATTTTGGAAATAAATTATGTTGACAGCACTGATAGACTACAAGCCCGTGGCAAAAAGTGATGGGTCAAATGAACCACGAGGAGACCTATTTAGTAAGATACAGGGGCTTAAAATAATAATATTTAGCACTATGCCGTCACTTGTAAGCTGTCCGTCTGGATGCAGATGAGACTTCAAAAGTACAGACAGAGGGTGTATATTTTGGTCATATATTTTTGTACGGCATTTCTACCATCGATAGATCCATGAAAAATAATAAGAAAACACGTAGTGCCGTACAAAAATAGTGCGCCACAAATTCAGCAGAACGTTAGATATTCCGGAAATTTTCTTGGTAAATTTGGTCATTTGATTTTATACGGCATCGTTTCCATACAATTTCAATACCTCTTCTAATCCATTATTCCGCAACGCCGTACAAAAACTATGAGACAAGGGAAAAAAACCGGCGGTTGCAACCCACTCCCCTTCAGTGGTCCGGGAGGTGATTTGAAAAAGTACGGCATCGGTTTCATTACATTATGTAGCACTCAAAAGAACTATTTAAAAACATGCCGTCAAAAAATATAGTTCATTTGAATGTATAAAATCAATAATATCTAAATTTATCATAAATCTAACTCTGAAAGCTGTAAGTTCATTTGATCCTGTACGGCAACTACTTTTTTAACATTATATTGCTAAATACAATTGTTATATAACATTGCCATTCAATAAAAAATGTTCTAAAAGAAATTGAGAGGAAAACAAAATACGACTTTTTTCATATTACTTGTAAAGTTTAAACTATCGTAGGTTAATGAAATACAGCAACTTTCTGAATATTATTGTTGTTTTAAATAGAACCTAGGTAAATGAATCGAGAAAAAATGATGCCGTACATTTTAATGTAGATCATAACTTTTTGCTGACTAAAATGACACTACCATTTCAGGGGTAACTTTATGGTCATCTGATACTGTACGGCATTAACATATTTTCGAAGAGAACAAGTGTTAATATGTATTAATCACTATGCCGTCTATTTAAAGCGAAACTGAGGGTATATTATATCCAAAAATTTAAAACTATCGATCTCAGTATTCATATTCTTGAATAATTTTCGATGTAATGTACTTTATACATGGACATTTTTTTTTAATTATCTTATTTTCTGATGTTTATTGATATATATAATATACAAAAATGAAAAACAAATAGGAACCGTCAACTGCCCTAACTTAGATATTTATGCCCTTTAACGGGAAATAAAGTCTAAAATACGATCGATTTTTATGATACATACACATATTATCGTAAAAGTCGCGGGTTCGAATCCCATAGCACACCTCTGCTTTTTCGGAGTCATGTGTGTATTGATAGTCAATCACCACGCACTAAAACGGTGAAGGAAAACATCACGAAGAAACCTGCATACTATAGCGATTTATAAGAATTTCTATGGTATGTAAGTCTTCCAACACACACTAAGCCAGTGTGGTTGACTATGGCCTAATCACTCTCAATCATTCTCTCGATTGTGGAGGAGGCCCGTGCCCTGCCGGGGGGACGAAATATGGGCTGATACCGATAATAAAAAATCCCAAAGAATTTTGTAATTTTTAAATATTTTACTCCGTTTTTATTTGTACATACCGGGTATATCAAGACTGCTACCGAAAACGAAGCCGGGTGGTAGTTTTAGTGGCTACAAACACAATGCAATTAAAAATTTCGCATAGAAACGCGACAATTATTTTTTATGATTTTTTAAATATCGTCGTTTTTGGGTGGTAAATCCATAGTTTTTGCTAAAATAATAATTTAAACTCTTTTATACCTTAGAGTATTTATAAATAAAAGGGCATACACTATTATTTTAGGAAAAAATGTATTTACCACCCAAATATGGCCATAGGAAAAAAAATGACAAAAAAAAATTGTCGTTTTTTTTTGCAACTTTTTCTGTTGCATTGTGTCTGAAGTCGCTTAAACTACCACCCGGCTTCGTTTTCGGTAGCAGTCTTGATATACCCTGTATAATTATCGAAAAATTTTAAAAGTTAGACTAAATTCATGATCTCATTTCTGTGACATTCTAAAATGTACTTTTTTTTATCAAGAAAATACGACACAATTTGCGTGATATATTTTGTGAGAATTTGAGGAGGTGAAATTTGCTAGGCAATGTCTGGACACCATATTGCACAATTTCAATAAATAATAATAATTGATTAGGGTGGTCTCCTTAGTGACATAAAACAATGGAACAAAATATGTAACATCTTATTTCTTTTCCAAAGTATGTATAATAAAATAGTAAAAAAAGCAACTAATGTAGGTAGTGAACAAATAAAATATTCTTAAAATTATAGCAATAGTACGAGTACCAACACGTACTTGCGGCGGGTTAGGCCGCCCGCAGGTAGGGGTAGGTAGTTAAATGAGAACTCAGGGTAGTTACGTGGTTCGGACTTTAATAATTTCGCATCACTATTTACACCCGGCACTGTTGCTGGTGGTATGCAACAGGAGTCACTGGCCTTCACTGGACACTGATCCGGGTCTTCGGCACGTGGCGGAACCCGGCGACAGCTCGCCGGCGAAGTCAGCTGCCACGTGGCCGGGCACGGTGCGCAGGTCAGCGGCAGGCGCAGGCTCGGATGCAGTCCGGCAGGAAGCGGTGCGGAGCAAAGCGGGCAGTAGGCACGGAGTTAGCGAAAAAACGCCAAGTACGCCAAGAACGAAGAAGAAGAACGAAGAAGAAGAACGCCAAAAACGCCAAGTACGAAGAACCCCAGCGGGTTCGGAAAGACGCGTGGTAGCACGCGGCTTTCAGGTTAGGGAAAAGGACGCGAGCGCCGTTACACGCGTATTTAAGCGAGCACCGATGACAGTTCGTACGTCAAATTTGACAGATGTCAGTCAGTAAATGAATCGACCAATCAGCGCAACGGAGGCGTTGATTGGCATAGACAATAGGATTTATGTCGACTATTGAACTATAGATCGCAAATATAAAAGGTGACATTCCCACAACGTCACAGTACCCCGCCGAAAAGACCAGGATTTTACTTATAACTGAATATGAGTAAAATCCGTCTGCCTATTTAGCATTCTTGTTAGATTACACTTTCATTCCACTCAAATTCAGTATTAAGTACACATTTAGATTTCATAAACCGATAAAGACGGTTATTTTTAATTATATAGTTAGGGTATGAAGTTGGTGAATTTTGACAACCGTGAAAGATATTTAGGTACCATTCATCAGTTGTTTTATTAACGTGCATGGAAGTATCAATAGTACTAGTATGCTTAGGACAAGAACGAGACAAAGCATCAGGAATAACATTATCTGCACCCTTACGATGTTTAATATCGAAAGAAAATGCAGAGAGGCGGACACCCCAGCGAGCGAGCCGACCTGTAAGGTTATTAAGGTTAAGAAACCATTTAAGAGCTGAGTGATCTGTATAGACAGTAAATTTTTTACCATTCTCTAAATAACATCTCCAATGTTCTAAAGCAACTAAGACTGCTAAAGCTTCGCGTTCAGTGATGCTGTAGTTACGCTCCTGTGGAGACAGTGATTTACTCATATAGGCAATGGGATGTTCTACGCCATCAATAGTTTGAGTCAGTAAAGCACCGACACCATAGTCACTAGCATCTGTGTGAACTTCGAAGGGCATGTCATAATTAGGACACGACAATATGGGAGCTTGCACTAGACAATCTTTTAGTTTATTGAAAGAATCCTGCGCCTCTGGAGACCAAATGAAGGGTTTAGCTTTCTTACTTGTAGAAGTAAGTTTATTGAGGGGACCAGCAATTGAACTAAAGTTAGGAACAAATCTACGATACCAAGATGCAGTGCCTAAAAAACGTTTGACCTCCTTAGGGTTGGTCGGTGTAGGGAAATTAAGAATGGCATCGACCTTTCCAGGATCGACTTGCAGACCATTCGAGTTAACAACATAACCTAAATATTTTAGTTCAGTACGAAAAAATTGTGATTTAGAAAAATTTACTGTCAAATTTGCATATTTTAATTTATTATAGACACGTAAAAGCATAGCCATATGATGATCAAAATTAGGTGATACAACAATGATATCGTCTAAGAAAACGAAAACGCAATTCTCAAATTCAGGACCATAGAATAAAATATCAACCAATCTTTGCTGCGTTGCAGGTGCGTTGGTAAGACCAAACGGAGTAGTGACAAACCTGAACGAACCACGTGATGGAATATAAAATGCTGTTTTATCACGATCACACTTCTCAATAGGTATTTGCCAGAAGGCTTTCGAAAGATCGATAGAACTTAAATAACAAGCGTTACTTAAATTGTCCAAAATTTCTGACATGTACGGTAATTTGTAAGCATCTTTTTTAGTAACTGAGTTAAGTTTACGACTGTCTAAACAAAATCTCAATGTTCCATCTTTTTTAGGAGTTAATAAGACAGGTGAACACCAAGGACTTTCACAAGGTTCGACAACACCGAGTGCTAACATTTCATCCAGCTCGTTACATAACACGCGTTGTTTTTCGGGAGAAAGTCTGTAATATCGTTGTCGCATTGGTTGTGAGTTGCCAGTATCAATGCGATGAGTGATGAGATGTGTTATGCCTAGGCCTTGCTTTTCCGTAGAAATAGAACGAAATAGGTCAATAGTATTATCAGCGTTTAGACGCTGTGATTTGGTTAAATCGTCATAAGAAAATAATTTACTCTTGTTATTATTCAAATAAGAAACACTACTGGTATTAGAATCACCTAAAGTTATTGATTTTAAATACTTGGGGCAGTAGTAGTAGTTAGGCCGCCCGCAGGTAGGGGTAGGTAGTTAAATGAGAACTCAGGGTAGTTACGTGGTTCGGACTTTAATAATTTCGCATCACTATTTACACCCGGCACTGTTGCTGGTGGTATGCAACAGGAGTCACTGGCCTTCACTGGACACTGATCCGGGTCTTCGGCACGTGGCGGAACCCGGCGACAGCTCGCCGGCGAAGTCAGCTGCCACGTGGCCGGGCACGGTGCGCAGGTCAGCGGCAGGCGCAGGCTCGGATGCAGTCCGGCAGGAAGCGGTGCGGAGCAAAGCGGGCAGTAGGCACGGAGTTAGCGAAAAAAACGCCAAGTACGCCAAGAACGAAGAAGAAGAACGCCAAAAACGCCAAGTACGAAGAACCCCAGCGGGTTCGGAAAGACGCGTGGTAGCACGCGGCTTTCAGGTTAGGGAAAAGGACGCGAGCGCCGTTACACGCGTATTTAAGCGAGCACCGATGACAGTTCGTACGTCAAATTTGACAGATGTCAGTCAGTAAATGAATCGACCAATCAGCGCAACGGAGGCGTTGATTGGCATAGACAATAGGATTTATGTCGACTATTGAACTATAGATCGCAAATATAAAAGGTGACATTCCCACAACGTCACATACTAGGTCAGCATAGTGGACTATACGGCCTAATCACTCTCAATCGCACTCTAGATTCTACAATCGAGATTACGATTACAGGGCACGGGCCTATTCTACAGTAGGCTCGTGCCCTGCAGTGGGAGGTACTCGTATATGGGCTGATACGGAGTACGAGTTTAATAACTTTTCATTAAATTTTTCATGGCGACCACTTAACAATATATTCCATATCACAACTTTTTATCAATATGAACATTGAGATTTGTATGGAATTGACTTTTTATGGACTATTGCAATAAAAACAAATAAATAATCTAAATGCCGTCCAAAAATTTTCATACTAAATATCAACTTAAAGTATATAGTTACGTGGATTTTTCGAGAGTGTTTTTTGCCCTACAGAAGTTTGGACCAAAAAAAATTTACGGCATGTGAAAAAATGTTATCTATGCCTAAAATACTTTCAAAATAAATTAATTTCATGTTGCGTCAAATCACCCCCCTGACCACTGAAGGGAAGTGCCGTACAACCGCCGATTTTTCTTCCTTGTCGCATGGTTTTTGTACGGCGTTGCGGAATAATGGATTAGAAGAGGTATTGAAATTGTATGGAAACGATGCCGTATAAAATCAAATAACCAAATTTACCAAGAAAATTGCCGGAATATCTAACATTCTGCTGAATTTGTGGTGCACTATTTTTGTACGGCATGGATCTATCGATGGTAGAAATGCCGTACAAAAATATATGACCAAAATATACACCCTCTCCCTGTACTTTTGAAGTCTCATCTGCATCCAGACGGACAGCTTACAAGTGACGGCATAGTGCTAAATATTATTATTTTAAGCCCCTGTATCTTACTAAATAGGTCTCCTTGTGGTTCATTTGACCCATCACTTTTTGCCACGGGCTTGTAGTCTATGAGGTCTTCCCTCTGTCGCCGTTGCTATGCGACTAGATGAAATTACACCAATTGCCCGAATTTGAACGCCTCACTTTTGAAGTGCTAGTGCGATATCTACGTCGTATGTGTATAATATATCATTGGAAGGCGCGAATTCAAAGAAATCCCAAACGTAAGCAGAAACTGTTGGCCCTTCAGATGGGGTTAAGCAGAACCACGGTGAAAAGGGTGTTAAATGAAGACTTAGGGCTTCGGGCATATCGAAGAAAAACAGGACATCGTTTGAATGCTCGTCTAATGGACCTGAGACTGAAGAGATGCCGCGCTTTGTTGATGCGGTACGCGGGAAAAAAAATATTAGGAAATTCTTTTTTCAGATGAAAAAATTTTTACCGTAGAAGAGAGCTACAACAAACAAAATGATAAGGTGTACGCACACAGTAGTGAAGAAGCGAGCAACCGTATTCCGCGTGTCCAACGACGTCATTTTCCATCCTCGCTCATGATACCATGAACCATACGGTTGGGAGTTTCTTATTGGGGCTTAACAGAGGTACATTTTTGTGAGAAAGGTGTAAAAACAAATGCAGTTGTGTATCAAAATACAGTCCTGATGAACCTTGTGGAACCTGTTTCTCATACCATGTTCAATAACAGGCACTGGGTATTCCAACAAGATTCGGCGCTAGCTCATAGAGCGAAGAGTACACAAGACTGGCAGGCGGCGCGTGAAATCGACTTCATCCGGCACGAAGACTGGCCCTCCTCCAGTACAGATTTGAATCCGTTTGTTTTTGAATCCGATTACAAGATATGGAAACACTTGGAGGAAAAGGCGTGCTCAAAGCCTCATCCCAATTTGGAGTCACTCAAGACATCCTTGATTAAGGCAGCCGCCGTTATTGACATGGACCTCGTTCGTGCTGCGATAGACAACTGGCCGCGCCGATTGAAGGCCTGTATTCAAAATCACGGAGGTCATTTTGAATAAACTTTAGTGTCATAAGAATCTATGTTTTGTTAAGTTCATTTTGGTATATAAATGGTTACATAATGAATGAACTTGTTTCAATTATTTTAAATTAAACATGTGACAGAATTTATGACCTGACTAGGTAAATTGCATTTATATAATTTTTACACTGGGCGAATATATCACGAAAAAGTACGATTTCTTATAAACTTTGAGGCTCGGTCGGCACGGGTTACAATCAAGCTAGAATTAAAATAAAAACATATTTAAGTATGTTTAAGCATTTATAAAAATATAGAGGGTATGCATTTCAAATATATAATTTTTTTTTTTGTCCTATAAGGGACAGCCTAGACTGTATAGTGACAAAAGAATACATTAACAAAATAAAATATAACAAATATACATTGGTTACATAAGCGAACCTACCTGGTTTAAGAAAGCCTCCAATGTGTAGTTCCTGCGGTCGGTGAAGTTGAGGCCGCATAGGGCGCACAAGGTAGCTGTGTTACGACACTCCTCGCAGCCACTATGTCCGCTCGGGCACTGGTATATGTGCGATCCATAGCCGTTGCTACATGATGGGCATTTATATTTGTCATTAATGTTTCTGCCATCCCTGAAATATTATTATTTATTAAAGGTTACCGTTCATTAGACTCACCCGGCACCGCCTGGTCGCTCGTGGCCCACTCGTTGTCGCAGGTGGAACACGGCTTGTAAATTGTCAATGCGCAACGACGCAAGACAAGTATTTCCCTCCCACCTAAGTGTTCCCTCCTTCCTATAATCCTGGGTCCTTCCGCCGTAGTGTGAAGAGGCGTCTTAGCAGGCCGGCATAATTGTATCTATTGACATGGGACTGCCGTCCGATGCCAGTCGACACTCTGGGCGGCATTTGCGCTCACCATCAGACGCAATGCGGCTGGTATGCCGAGCCAGATAAAAAACAAATCACCAATGACAGAAACACAAAACACCCAAAAACTCATAATACTGTTTTGGACAGTGTGTACTATCTCTATTAATTATAACTAGCGTTGGAAACATAACATTAATAAACTGTCTACAAATAAGGTCGTTATATTTAATTTTAAATATTATAACATATTACTAATAACCTGTTCTTATTTAAACCACTTGTAACTTTTGTAATAATCACCAAATTGTAAACTACTTTTGAAAAGAGCAACACTAGAGTTTCTTGCGCGTTCATCTCTAGTGAAAACCGCTTTCCGAACCGGATGGTAGATAAAAAAATTACTGAATCTGAATGATGTAGAACATCTTAATGGATTCAATAAATTATTTTCATTTCATTTCATTGCATTTCTAATGTTTTTCCTGCTCATTAATTATTATATAAAAACAAAAAATACCCATGGAGGGCGCGAACATATTTTGCGTCGTTGCTTTATGTACCTGGAGGCAGAGCGGCGAGATGATGGTGCTGGCGAGGCATCACGATGGTTTGATGCTGGCGCGACTGGATGCTGGGCCTGAGAAGTCGGTACTGAGCAAGGCGGCGCATGGGGTGCGTTAAGGGGTGCTGGATAAGAAGGGGGGCCATTTGTGTTATGAGGCGCTGAAGAGGTTGGATTTAGGGTTGTCGGATAAGACTGAGAAGGACTTTGTTTAAGGGGCGCTGGATAAGGCGAAGGGGTTGGGTTGACAGGCGCTGGATGAGGATGTGGGATGTTGGGATAAAGGGGAGCTGCATAAGACGGTGGGGGATTTGTGTTATGAGGCGCTGAAGTGATTGGATTTAGGGTGTCTGGAGAAGTCTGAGGAGTTTGCTTATGGGGCGTTAGATAAGGCGAAGGGTTTGGATTGACAGGCGGTGGATGAGGCTTAGTAGGGGCTGGATTAGGCGATGGGGATGAGATGACAGGCGCCGGATAAGGCGGCGGTGGCATTGGGTTATGGGTCACTGGATGCGGCTGAGAGGGGCTCGCACAATTCACCGATTGCCGTCTAGCCTCCTCATCTCGTAACTCGGTTGCAGAATATCTATAAGGAGTACGGATTCTTTCGTATCTGCAGCAAAAAAAAAATATAAATGTTTGTCTCAAATGGTCACTTAAAGAACAAATTGTATCAAACATATACATATTACTATTTTTTAATATTCGACAATACATTATTTATTGTATAAAGATTTTTATGTTACAAATTAAGTTTTTCGAAATAAAATCTAAAGAGTATCATAAATATGTAACAAAGAATACATTATTATATTAGGAGTTTCAATCCGCGATCGAGAAGGGGAAGGTTGTCTTCTTTGGTTCCGGTTGTTGTAGGCCCTAGAACAAATAGGAAAAATTGATATTGTAATCTTTGATCAAGAGTATAAACTGTGCAGTAATAATTTTGGAACTGTTATATACAACATAAAAGGTCCGATATGTACCCTACTGTTGTCAAAATAATAAGAAATATTTCAACCTTAAAATTTTATTACACTGTACATGCAAATACTATTAGCTTACAAGCATAAATATGAAATTGAAAACGAACTGGGGCCCCTGCTTCGTAGTTTTGTCAAAAATCGTGATTTTTTTATTTTAAGGCTTTTGACCGATCCGTCTTGTTACGGCTCAGATAAGTTACTGAACGGAACTGAAGTTCAGGTAAGCGGTAAAAATCAATGGTAAAAATACGGAGTAACCAAAAATCTTGAAAGCCAAAATCACGTTTTATGTCAAAAAAGAAACTCGGTTTATTTTTAAATTTACATTTTTCTCGTCTCTCAATCGTACTATCGATTAAAGAGGAGGCCCGTGCGCTGCAGTGGGACGTATATTTGCTGATACACAAAGTAACGCTAGCTCTTAGAGTATACCGGGTATCTCAAGACTGCTACCGAAAACGAAGCCGGGTGGTAGTTTTAGTGGCTACAAACACAATGCAATTAAAAATTTCGCATAGAAACGCGACAATTATTTTTTATGATTTTTTAAATATCGTCAATTTTGGGTGGTAAATCCATAGTTTTTGCTAAAATAATAATTTAAACTCTTTTATACCTTAGAGTATTTATAAATAAAAGGATATACACTATTATTTTAGGAAAAAATGTATTTACCACCCAAATATGGCCAAAGGAAAAAAATAACAAAAAAAAATTGTCGCTTTTTTGACGTGACAACGTCTTAAATTAGGTTGCGGCTGGGAGTCACTTATGAAAAAGTGTAACGCCCGGTAACGTAACGGTGCGCGCGCAGCACTAGAGAATTATTTTTCAGTTTCACCCACTTTTTCCAAAATTGTCCCATAGCCCCCCCCTGCCTTCCCCCACCCTTATTCCGAAATAGTGCCTATTAGCCTCCCCACGAAACCTACCCCCCCCCTCCCCTACCCCCACCCCGAAAATTTACCTCACCCCCCAATCCTATCTCGGCCAACATAGGTCGTAGACCCACCGAGTTTGGTATCCTCGGAACCGTCTTGGTGAGGGCTACAAATTGACCCCGCCAGAAATTCCAAATTACGCAAAAAATTACCCCCCCAAAAAAAAATATTTTACCTCCAAAAAATTAATTTAAGTTAGCCTCCCCACGAAACCTTCCTCCCCCCCCCCCCTCCCTTACCCCCACCCCGAAAATTTACCTCACCCCCCCCAATCCTATCTCGGCCAATATAGATCGTAGACCCACCGAGTTTGGTATCTTTGGAACCGGCTCGGTGAGCTCTACAGATTGGCCCCAACCAAATCCCCAAATTCCTCCCTCTCTCCCCTAAAATATTTGTCCAGGCATAACTCCGTCATTTCTTAAAGTAAACCCCCGTGTTTGGAGTCAGAGGAATCGTCTTGACGAGCTCGACAATCGAGAGCAGGCAAAATACGATTTTTCTTATTGACGTGACAACGTCTTAAATTAGGTTGCGGCTGGGAGTCACTTATGAAAAAGTGTAACGCCCGGTAACGTAACGGTGCGCGCGCAGCACTAGAGAATTAGGCGCATTGAATCGGCGCATGCTTGTGTCTCTGTCTTTGTCTTTCTCGAACGTTCTTGGCGTTGGAAAAACAAGAAAGCGTCACAATACAAGTTCACACGTGTGGTTAAAGTATCGTCAGCTGTGTCTGTAGTGAAAATATGGAGTGCTTAGATTCGTCATTACATGTACAATGTTTTAGTAAACAAAATATATTTCTATAGTTAAAATTTGTGCAATTCTTATTTTCATTCAATTCCTTGTTCCTATTGTGCAATTTAATTATATTCATATCAATAAATATTCTACCGAGAAAAAGACGTTGTCACGTAAAATCTTCGCCCGTAAAACCGACTTTACAGGCAACCATTTTTTGCAACTTTTTCTGTTGCATTGTGTCTGAAGTCGCTTAAACTATCACCCGGCTTCGTTTTCGGTAGCAGTCTTGATATACCCGGTATACATATAGCTACAGGATATATTAGAAACCAGCCGTAAGTATGAGGCGTTTCGGATTCACTTGTTTATCCGCATATTGTATCAGCTCATATACGTCCCACTGCAAGACACGGACTTCCTCCACAACCGAGAGTACGATTGAGAATGGCCAGGCCATTAGTCCACCACGCTGTCCTAGTTTGGGTTGGCGAACTATTATATACCATTACGTGCGTGCGTGCGTGCGTGTGTGTGTGTGTGTGTGATATAGCGGGAATAATCTTCACTAATTTATAAAACTGAAAATTCGTACTGAAATAATATTTTTGTGTTGTATAGGTCATTTATCGAGGAAAGCTATGCACCCGGGTGGAGCCGGACCAGGGGGGTTACTCTACAATCCGTTACGAAGCACGAAACTTCGGATAACGGATGTCAGTGACGAAATAAATGTACCACAGAGTATGTGAACCATACGAAATGTTGAAAATTCATCGTAACCATAGACTAACTTCGGACTGAATGATAATTGTCATAGATATTCTTATGGATTTTAGAAGGACAAAAACAGCATTATCTGTGATCATTATTCTCCAACAGTGTTGCCACCTAAGTGAATTTTCCATTAAATACGGTAATTTAGACCGCGCATGTAGTGGGGAAAAATGATATTTATTGGTTAGTAGTTTTTCTAGAGGATTTGCAGTGCTCGAAAATTATAGAAAAGATAACGTAGGTAAATTTTCTGACGTTTTACTTCTATCGGATGTGAATTGCAATACTTTTTTACAAATCTTTATTTAAAAATAATATTACGTGTTTTAATTTTTAATCATAGCCGTGCAGTGCTATCAAGAATAAATGATTTCTTTCTTTCTATTTGTTTTAGATAAATGATTTGTCCCACGGAACCCTAAATATTTTTTACAGCAAACTAAATCGAAGAAACATAATGAACTCACACTCTCTTGTCATTATAGCATTTTTTAAAATAACCGCAAATTTAAGAGATATTTTTTTGTGTGGTACTCAAATTTGTTATTCAAAACTTTAATAGCCCAAGTTACTCCCGCAAATTTAATTAAGCTATCTTTCAGTGAAAGTCCCGTCAAAATCGGTCCAGCCGTTCTCGATATAAGCGATTACAAACAGAACGACAGACAGACAAAAACTCTTTTCAGATCATTTTTTGTATAGATATCGTGTATACGAGTATAACGTTATGTAGTTGGAATTTCTTTTTTAGTTTCACTTTACAGTCATTTATTTTTTATTTATGTTTTTTTTATTGCATTGAATGGCGAGACGAGCAAGCCGTTCGCCTGATGGTAAGCGATACAACCGCTCATGAACAGTAGCAACATTCCACTGCGCTCGCCATCCTGAGACATAAGATGTTAAGTCTCAATATGTCCAGTAGTTGATCTGGCTACAATGTCCTTCAATCCGAAACACAACAGTGCATTTAAGCAGTGTTGTTTCACGGGAAAATTATTTTGAACTATTATGCAAAAGACATTTTATATTATATACATTTTTTTTTAAATTTTCAATTGTACTCTTATTTATAAATAAATACATCCAAAAATCACATAAATAGTCCTGTAGGGCGATTCACGTAATATAATAAGTTCAGCTGCAGTGCAGCTGCGGTTAAGTTTCGATCAAAACAGCTCTTTTCGTATTCTCGTAATACGCTCGCGTCAAGTTCGCGTCACGCGAGCGCTTTATTTTCTACTGCTGCGCCTATACGTCAATGTCAAACAAATTTCATACGTCTGACGTACAGTTGACGCGCAGCTCACGCCAATGATTATAGAATAGAGAGGATAAAGCATAAGGTCACGTGATGCGTACCACTTTGATACACAAACATGGCGGCGGCTCCGCCCCTAAAAATAGTGATACGCTAGTACCAAAATTTCTATCGACATCGACCATCAACAGTGGCATACGACTAACATTAATATAACATTTTTAATTTTTGCTTTACATGCCAATTGAGTATAAACAGGGGATTTTAGGACTTGACAGTCAAGTCATTAAAAATTAAATCCGATAATAATAGGTCAATGTTTTGATATTTTTTTCATGCTATGATTTATTTGATGGGTAAGTTTTACCTGATGATTGGATTGGATTTGTCAAATAATACACACGTGAGATAAAATACAACTTTATTAATAGCTAGAATTGCTTGCGACTTCGAATATACCACACTTTTTTCCTTAAGCACCAATTTTCACCATGACAATATTTCTTTTGCCAAATTATAACTAAAATCTAAAAAAAAAACAGACATTTAGCAAACAACAATGAAAATATGTACACTAAACTAACAACTTAAATATATAAATAGAAATAAAATATCTACACAAAATTAACAATTAAAATGTAAATATAGAAATTAAACAATTCAAACAATCGACAGCCTCCGTGGCGCAGTTGGTTAGACGCCGCCTGTGAAACGAGAGGCCGCGGGTTCGATCCCCGCACCGAGAGAAATGTTTGTGGGGCTCACAAATATTTCTTCCGGGTCTGGGTGTTCGTGAGACTGAAAAGTCTCTCGTAGTTCCTGATACCCACGACACAAGACTCGATCTTAGTGTGGGGTCAGGACTATGTATGTGACTGTTGGGTGTTATTATTATTATTATTAACTAAATAAACACAATTAACTAAATAAACTGACATTATTGTGTTCTGTGACATGAACCATTGTAATTTTAAATGGCGATAATAAAAAGAAAAAAGAAGACAGTTCGTGTTGCTGACGAAGTTTCTTGCGCCACTTCTTCTTCACAGCTACAACACGTTCCGAAGCGGTGGTAGCAGAAATGAACAATCCAAAAGATCTTTTGAAAGACTATTTGAATAAAGAATATTTTGATTTTGATTTTGAATAAAGGAATTGTAGCGGACATCGCGAACGAAGGCAGGAAATCAGCACTAGAATAAAAATATTTTTCAAATAATTCAATCAAACAAAAAATACATAAGGTACATACATACATAAACATACAAGCGGTGAATAATGTGTACTATAGATTTTAATTTATGTATAAATATTGACTGCCTCGGTGGCGTAGTTGTATTATGGTACGGTTACAAAGCTGAGGTCTCGAGTTCGAATCCCGGGTCGCGAAAAGTGATATCGGATTTTTCTATTCATTATCAGCACAGTCAGGAATTTGTGCCCGATATTGCGATAGGCTCGCCACCCACAACATCGTAGGACGGAACATACAAGGCGAAATAAATAAATAACACCCAACAGTCACATACATAGTCCTGACCCCACATTAAGATCGAGTCTTGTGTCGTGGGTATCAGGAACTACGAGAGACTTTTCGGTCTCACAAACACACAGACCCGAGAGAAATATTTGTGGGCCGCACAAACATTTCTCTCGGTGCGGGGATCGAACCCGCGGCCTCTCGATTCACAGGCGGCGTCTTACCGCCTGCGCCACGGAGGCTGAAATGTGGGTGTCCTGGTTGCACCTCTGCCTACCCCTTCTGGGAAAAAGGCGTGAGTTTATGTATGTATAAATATTAATATAATGATAAATTTATTTGTAACAAAACTAATAAAAATGCAACTGCTACATAAACAATAGTAATATGATGTATTAAACATTTTGATCTTAGTGTGGGCTCAGACTATGTATGTGACGGTTGGAGGTAATTATTTCTTGATATTCCTAAAAATATACTTATACTTTACAATTATAGTTACTTTTTTAGTCGCCATAATGTAAACATATGACCAACTAATACTAATTTTGCATGTTACAACCGTTACAAGGTTATACCTATCGAGACAAACACCCAGTTGCATCTAATACATTTCGTTCATTATTACGTTGCACCATTCTTTGCTAAAATCAAAAATACCTATCAGTATATTTAATACATACCAAATAAAATAAAATAACAAAGGTAGATTTTTATTGCTATTATTTGACTGAGGAAAATCATTATGTCTCACTTAGAATTCAATCAATGAATATGAAAGTGTTGGTTAAGATAAACAATTATAATAATTAATAATAAAATATAAAACTATTTCTGTTCATTAAAAGGTTCTCCAGAACATTAGACTACCAATTGTCCAAATTATCTTGCATGTCATCTTTGTTATTGATTAACAGTTGTATTATTAATAGGATTATTAGGTAAAATATCATAATTACTACAATTTCACTTACCGGGAATATTGATGGAAAGCTGTTTTCTTTTTCAAAATGTAATGAACAAATAAATGTATTTATTGCAGGGTTCCAATAGCTTCCAATTTTTTTGTATCCATTTTGTCCTGGTTTGTATGTTTATAGGGAATCTATTTTTTTTTTAATTTCACTTTGTTTGTCGGTCTGAATATATATTTAAACTAGCGGCCCGACCCAGCTTCGCCTGGAGGCAGATATTTTTTTATTCCACTTCACACCAAATACGTGCTATTGTTTTATATAAGCTCTTGTATACCTAAACTTGACGTATCCTACGGTCCTGTTAATCCCGTCCCATCGCGCTTGTTCAGTCACTTCCCGATCCATCCCGTCCTTTGTCTTCATTTTCCATCCCGTATAATTTCCTTATACCGTATAATTTACATTTCGTCCTATCAAATCTGTCAGCTATCCCAGTCCTCTCCCGTATCTCGTATTCTATTATATCCCATCTCTCCATATCCGAAAAGTATGCCTTGTACATTTTTGTCATTAAACACTTTAGCGATTTTGATTATCCATGAAATATTCCATCCTTTATTTCACCCCCACAATGCTGTTTTCCCAATAATATTGCACGCCATTACGTTTTGTTAGTAATAAAGAGTTGAAATATAAGTTTTCATAGAAATAACTTCAGTGGTTTCGATTTTCTTCGTCATAACATTTCAACCCTTTTTGACCCCCCTTTAGGTAAAATAAAGCCTACCTCACTCAGAGACGATATACATTTCTATCAGTGAATTGTAGCGAAGGAAAGGCCAGTGTAAGAATTCCTGATAAAAGTGACATTCGATACATGTTCGATCTTGAATAGAAGTATTAATAACTGAACATTATTGAATTTTTAATAATATTCAATATTGCCATAATTGTTTTTCGTTAATGCCAATTGTCACCGCATCGTACTCTTTTTTGCAAGTTATAACTGTCCAATATTTATGTAGCTTAATATATACTCCTTTGTTTACATAAAATAAATTTTTGAACGCATGCATAAATATTTGACAACCAATTTAAATGTCAACCACTTTTCATTACTGTCATTAATTTACATATTTAAAATCTAAAATACGCCATTAATCGAATACTGTGGATATATGTTGTCGATTCGAAACCTTTATTTAAATACGTTATTTAATTTGAGGGAAGAGTTTACCGTATCGACGGTATGAAAATTAAATGTTTGACAGTTACAAACCCATGAACATTTTGTATGGCAAAATGTTTTTTCCTTTATTTTATACTTTCGTCAATTTAATCGAGATAAAAACTATCTCACCCTGTAAGTTGGAACAAATAACACATATCTACAAAATTTCATTATAATCAGTTGAGTGGTTTAGGAGCCCATTGAGGACAAACAACGTGACACGTGAATTATATATATTAAGATATATACTAAAAATACTTTTTTTGAAAAATAAAGATCAAAATATTTTAAAATGATAATATCGATATGAATAATTTCGTATCGAATCCACTCATCCCTAAACTTGTGTGTAAACAAACAATAAGGTTGTTATTTACACTACTTGTATAAATAACGCCTAGAAGAGTCTAAAACAAGATCCCAATCAACAAGATCCAAATATATTTATAAATGATAAAAACAAACCCAAAATGTAAATTTAGCACATATTTGTTAGTATTTCGTAAAAACAGTTACTAACCTATGAAAAGAAATGTTGGGGTCCTTTTTGCTTGAACTCGACTCGAATCCTTTAACACAACACTGAGGCATTTTAAAAACTTAACAACTAAACTAATAAGCATACTAAACAAACTTAACAAACGAGATTAAGCAATGAATAATTCGAAATTCTTTGATTGTGCAGATTTGTTTACTCCGATTGACAGATAACGCCACAGTTTGACATTTCATGCAGTTTTTGGTTTAACAGTCTGTGGTTTCGAAATAATAACTAAAATGTCGTCATTTTGGTCTATGGGCGGTCCCAGTGTGGTTAGTGAACAAAATATTGCCATATTCGAAACAAAGGAATTATAATTTGTCTCTTTCATTAAGGGACAAGTCAGCTTTGTGTAAATGAGACAGATACATAAATGTACATTCCGCGTCGATATTCTTAACATAACTATAACTTGACATATATAGCTACTTTTGTGCGTGATCCTTTATATTCTTTAATCATTGGCTCACGCGCAGCTAAACATTTACAAGAATACCATTTTGTACCAAAGCGTAAACTTCATTGTAACCGCACCACAGCATGATCGGCACGTCAAAAAGTTACGTGAATCGCACTACTGACCTCACACTAAGATCGAATCTTGTGTCATGGGTATCATGAACTACGAGAGACTTTTGGGTCTCATAAACACCCAGACCTCAAATAAATACCTGTGGTTCACACAAATATTAGTTTCGGTTCGGCGATCGATCCCGCGGCTATTTGTTTCACAGCCGGCATCTAACCAACTGCGCCACGGAGGCTGTTATCTATACATATAAATAAAATTGAAGTGTCTGTTTTTAAAGTGAAAATAAAAAAAAATGTCCAACTACATATAGTTACATACACGATACCTATAACGAAAATTACCTTAGATTTTTTTGTCTGTCTGTCTGTTTGTTCCGGCTAATCTCTGAAATGGCTGGACCAATTTTGACGGGACTTTTATTGTCAGGTAGCTGATATAATAAGGAGTAACTTAGGCTACATTTATTTTAGAAAAAATCTTTTATTTTAGTAAAATAAAGTTTTTGTTAAATTCCACGCGGACGAAGTCGCGGGCACAGCTAGTTTCATATAAATAAATAACACCCTCATAGTTACATACATAATCCTGACCCCCCACAAAGAGGCCCATAAAAAAATATTTGTGGGCCTCACAAACCTTTCTCTCGGTGCGGGGATCGAACCCGCGGCCTTTCGTTTCGCAGGCGGCATGGCATCATCAGCTAACCGCCTAGCCTGTGGCACAGGAGCTGTCATATACCAATATAACAATCAAATTTAGTTATTTTTATATTACATAAAATCTCAATAAAGCACCTTTACTAATTTATTTAAAGCATGACATGGGCGAGCCTACGGTTCTTACTTCCTAATAAAAGAACTTAAATTGAGGAATTTCAATATATTACCCTAGGCTGTGCGGCTGGGACTTTTGCCTTTAAATAGGTTAAATGTAATAAACAACAAGTATCAACTATCAAACGTCAAAACGTAAAAAAAATTAAACTGTAAACATTTACAAAAAGCTTAAATAAATAATTATTTATTTACAGAGTACATTGTATATAAAGATATTATTATAATTAAAATGTAATGTTTAAAATTCTTTAACACGTTGAATGCCACAATAAAAACCATGTTTAGACAAGTGAGCCGCGGCGGACACCATGAGCCCGCCAGCATGTCGTGTCCAAGGCGCCGCGCCGTGTCGGACACCGTGTGTCCGCACGCCCTCGATCACTTCAGAAGCCTCTAGATGGCCGACGGACACCGTTTTTACAATTTTTACGTAGGCATGTGACCCGCGCGGCCCCATAGTCCAACCGCTTGGCACAAATAAATTCAAGTAGACTTAGAAATTGTGGTCTTTTTCGCAAATTTTTGCCAAACGTGTCGCAGGTAAACAAAGGAGGTAATCTTATTTATTAATTTGAGAGATGTTATAGTTAAGTGGACATTAATTTTTCGTCTTTACAATACATTTTGAAGTCGTGAGAATTATAATTGATATCAGTAAATTAATTTTCAAAGTAATTTCTTACGTAAGAAGCTACTCGTTGTTTATAATTACCTAAAAAACGCTACCTGTTTGTTAAAATAGGTTTCTACTAATACAGTAACTGAAAAAATAAAAAGTCATAACATGTTCGTAATTAATTTATTAAAAAACAACAGATATCTAAATATAAAGAGAGCAAAAGTCTTATGTTTCACAAATTGCTTGGCATTAAAACAATAGTTTTATCTTAATAGTATTTAAAGTCTTAAAAATCAGTCAATAAAGACCACAACTAATCACAACTTTCATAAATATTTTAAGATATAAAAACCCAAATGTACTTTAAATCTAGTCCTTAGTAGAAAAAAAAACTAAGAATGCAATTTAAAAAAAACAATTATGGCACAAAACAGGTTTTTCAGGACAAACGTTACAAAATGTGTTCACTTTTCTTGTCTTGTTACGTGCTTATTGGCGACCCATGTTTTATGACATTTGTCTTGTAACGAGTGGGGGGGGGGGGGGGGGGGCGACAGCGTGACCCGCACGGCGCGGCGCCCGCGTAAGTAAAGCCGCGTGGACGTAATGGCGGGCCGCGACGGACACTGGTGTCTGCTATTCGATATCTCAAAAAGTAATGTAAATATCACTATTTTTGTAAGTTGCTTACTATTTATAAATGATTTAATTACAGTATTCGCAAAAAAATACTTCAACATTTTTTGTAACAGTTTCGAATTTTAGTGCGGCCCCTGAGGAAAGTATGCTGTCGGACACATGGCGTCCGTCATGGCGTTCAACGTATTAATGTTGACAAAACTAAGTATTTGTACAAAATATTTTATTAAAACGGTAAGTTTCTTATTTTTAAATTACTATATCTATTTAATGCCATAATTATCAATTATCGAACTGGGTTGATATTCCTTGGTATATTTCCTTCAAGCGCCTAACAAATATTCTATCTACTTATACGTGTCGCGCTCAAACATGCAACTTTGTTGAGATGGAAAGAAGTTCCACTAGTGGTTATTTAATACAGTTAATAGTCACACACTCGTTATCAATATTCACCAAGTATATGATTAAAGTCTTTAGTTATTTATAACATGTGTTTGGAATGATTTGGTAGTGTGTAAATAACATGAAACACTAGGTTGTAAATATGTTTTAATAGATTACTACTAGCTGTCGGACCCGGCTTCGCCCGGGTGCAGATAGCTTTTGAGTCCAGTATTGATTTGGCAACAACATATTATTTCGCGTAATAACTATATTTCCCGTCCCGTTCTATCCGGTTTATGTCCCGTCTCATTCAGTCACATGATGAAATTTTAATTATCATTTATTTTCAGTTTTAGTATTAGCTTTATTGAAAAATTGCTTTATATACAATATTTTGTAAATGTGATATTTATTCGTTGGTGGGAGAAGTGGTGGGCGGCGCCCGACGTGACAGCCCAGTGGTGGCATGCGCGTGAGCTGCGCGCGGGCATTGCAACATTACTTTATTTTTCTAAAATAAAATATTTTTTCTAAAATAAATGTAGCCTAAGTTACTCCTTGTTATATCAGCTACCTGACAAAAAAATCCCGTCAAAATCGGTCCAGCCATTTCAGAGATTAGCCGGAACAAACAGACAGACAAAAAAAAATTAAATATCACTTTCGGCACAGGTATCGTGTATATAACGATATTTAGTAGGACATTATTTTTTATTTTCACTCTTAAAACAGACACTTCAATTTTATTTATATGTATACCGGGTATCTCAAGACTGCTACCGAAAACGAAGATGGGTGGTAGTTTTAGTGACTACAAACACAATGCAACTAAAAATTTTGCTAAGAAACGCGACAATTTTTTTTTATCATTTTTTAAATATCGTCATTTTTGGGTGGTAAATCCATAGTTTTTGCTAAAATAATAATTTAAACTCTTTTATACCTTAGAGACTTTATAAATAAAAGGGTATACACTATTATTTTACGAAAAAATGTATTTACCACCCAAATACGCTCATATAAAAAATATAACAAAAAAAAATTTGTCACTTTTTTTTCCCACATTTTCTGTTGCATTGGGTCTGAAGTCGTTTAAACTACCACCCGGCTTCGTTTTCGGTAGCAGTCTTGATATACCCTGTAGATTTAGTAGGACATTTTTTTTATTTTCACTCTTAAAACAGACACTTCAATTGTATTTATATGTATAGATTACCTATATATACATTGTTTTTTCTTTGGACTGGAATAGTTCCTCCATTTGCAGTAGATGTCGCTTATCTCAACATCGCGTAATTATTGTTGTTAAGAAAAAATATGAAGAGAGAAAAACAAAAGTATCTGCATATAATTATTATCCTCAAAAGAAATGTAATAAAAAACAATACAACCGCAAACTCTTATTTTATTTACTTAGGAACCTTTCCTTATCTCTAATTCTGTTTTCCTTAAAGCAATTTCTAAAAGTCGGCTCAGTGAAAGTTCCGGGCTTTGGAAATTACTGGGGGAAATTATTATAATATATAAATCAATAGCAGCGAAACCCGGCGTTGCTCGGGTTAAAATACATCGCATTTTTAATGGTATAAAAAATATTTAAAGATCTAATTTCTAAAGTAAATGTTAAACATTTTTATCTTAGATGTTGAGAGATTTATTCAACTATTAAACATACGGTGTATATAGAGTGCATCAAATTAATTAACGAATTAACGATTTGAAATAGTTATAAGAAAAATAAGAAACACTTTAGTAAATGATAAATTTATGTTTTATTTATACAATTATGTACATATTATATTGTACATATTACATATGACAAACACATATTCATATTACATATCATCATATTATGTATTTACACTTTCTATTTTAGTTACATTTTTTTTGTTAATTTCTTTTTATAATACTTGTTTATAAACTATATTTATCGTTTTATTGTCCGGACTGTAAATGAACAAATTTCGAGGTGATCCTACTCGTGAGCATGCGACGTATAATTGGCCGTGTGCAAAGCATGGTTCTTTCAAGTCAACGCCACAGTATTGAATAGTTTGGCCCTGTGCTTTGTTGATAGTCATGCTGTAAGCCAACTTCACCGGAAATTGTAAACGTTTAAAAGTAAAGGGCAATCCATTTGAAATTAAAGGTATCCGTGGTATAAATACTGTCTGTCCTTTTCCTTTACCAGTCATTATACTGGCTTCAATGATGTTCGTTTGTAGCTGTTTAATGTAGAGTCTCGTGCCATTACACAGTTTCGACGAGTTCAGATTTCGTAATAAAATAATTGGTGAACCAACTTTTGAATTAAGACAGTGTAATGGCATTCCTGGAGGATTTAATGAATTTAAAAATTCAGTAGGGAAATTGACGCTTTCTTCTTCATCAATCATTGTATCAATTGATGTGTAAATTTTCTCTTCTCCCGGAATCTTTTCCTGGATGATGTTGATGCCGTTGACAATGTCGTTTTTCGTGGCTAAAATAATTCGCTCGCGTAACCATTCTGAATTGGTATAATTCTCAGCAATACTTAGATATACTTCATTTATAAGTTTTTCCGGTGTTTCAACTATATTACATAACTCATTAGATAATGTGATTTGGCCAGTACTTTCGTCGATTGGATAGGTGCCCTCTCCTATTTGTAACAGTTTTTCAGAAAATTCTTGCGCGTTTTCATCTCCTGAAATTCGCGCTCTCATATTTGTTGTTAATTTTATTATTTTTGCGTGTTCCCATATGACCGACTTCTTTATGCAAGCGTTAATTTCATCCGCCGGCGTTGATTTCGGAATGACAGGTAGCGTTTGACGAAAATCGCCTGATAATATTAACAATACACCTCCCATTATATTCGTGTTGTCACGTAAATCTTGAAGTGTTCTATTGAGTGCTTCTAGTGATTTTTTATGGGCCATTGTGCTTTCATCCCATATAATGGCTTTGCACTGTTTCAATATTTGTCCACGTGCTGATGATTTTGTGATGTCACATACCGGGAATTCATAGTCAGCTACATTTAATGGTAATTTTAAACCAGAATGCGCTGTTCGTCCACCCTCCGTAAGTGTTGCCGCTATCCCAGATGATGCTAGGGCGAGAACGATTTCTTTATTTGCACGGATTTCAGCCAAAATTAAATTTATCAAAAATGTTTTCCCGGTGCCGCCAGGTGCGTCTAAAAATATTATACCACCTTGCTGCTTTTTATAATAATCCATTATTATATCATATGCTTGTTTTTGACTCTCAGCTAATAATGACTTGTTGTGTTCGATGTAAAGCTTCAATTCGTCGATATTATAATTGGTTTCTCTTAAAAATTCACTGTTCATAACATCCAAATGACTTCGTTTAGGAGATTGAACGCCTAGTTGTATTAACGTTTGGTTAGACATTGCTAAACATTTATCTTCTATCAATATCAAAGCTTTGTTAAAAATTTCTTCATTAAAACTAATTTCTAAGTCCGGGTTTTGTTGTCGTAATCTAGCCAAGATGTCATCGCTCATATATTCTCGGTATTTTAGCCATAGTCGATTTGGATTAGAAGGATTACATGTAGTTAATGAGGAGATCCGTAGGAGAACTAAAATAACCGACTTAGCCCACCGGATTAGCAAGTTGAAGTGGCAATGGGCAGGGCACATAGCGCGGAGATCTGATGACCGATGGGGTCGGAAAGTGCTCGAATGGAGGCCGCGTATCGGAAAGCGCAGCGTAGGACGTCCACCCACAAGATGGTCCGACGACCTGGTCAAGGTCGCGGGACGTCGCTGGATGCAGGCTGCCTCCAACAGGTCTCTGTGGAAATCATTGGGGGAGGCCTATGTTCAGCAGTGGACTTCCTTTGGCTGATGGATGGATGATGGATGGATAATATAATTGCGAATAGCTCACGAATTTGATTTGCTGTTGCACTTTGAGCTGCTTCATTCATAGCTAAGTCCCAATGATTATCGTTTTCAAGTAGACCCAATCTTTGACATGCTTCGCGATATGTATCACAAACGTAACCATTGTCAGTTTTTAAGTCTTCAAAACACGTTGGGCCACGAATGTTGTGAAGTAATAAACGTAGATAGAAACATTCAGCGTTTTTTGGATGCACTGTGTAGACTCGTCCTATTGTGTTACTCTTAAACACTCCATCATGTCCTTCTACTGGCATTCCACGTTTCCGGGGATTAAATTGTTTACTTGTTGTATTCCATGTATAATAATAGCTGGGTACTTCTGAGTAAAATAAAGTCTTAGCAAATGGGTCATTCTGACATAGTTCAAAAAATGCTGTTAAAGTTGTTCGTGTTGGTGGTTCCGTCGCAACTTTTTGTGCCGTTTCTGTAGTGAAAAATACACGTTGTCCATTTTCTAGGTGGACGGACAAATGAAGAACCGGTGGATCTCGATCGTGTATTGGAAAACTCAAAATTCGCCAAACCGCTTCATAGGTATTAATGTAACGACCCATTTGATACTGTACTATTTCATCTTGTTGGTTTACTTTGGTTATCGTAAAGACAGCCATATCACTGCCTTTATTAATATATTTGCATACATATTTTATCGATTTAACAGAACTACAGTATTCAACATTTATATGGGCATTAAACATTTTAGATAGAAGTGGATTATATGGTACTACCCATTGAATGTTAACTTGAATTTCTTCATTACCTCGTATTTTTATTTTAGCCGTAAATCCACCCTGTTCTGGTGATCGACGTCTATATTTAGGATATCCATCTTCACCTGTAACTGTTTCGTTCAAAAATGGCTTTGGATAACGTTTCGTACATTTTTCATCTTTCATGCATGGAAAAATTCCGATTTAGTTCACCACACGGGCCATGAACCATGTTTTTACGATTATACTATGAAGATCAGGATCTTCTTCCGGGTTTGGAAATTCAGCTTTGATGATATCGTCTATTAAATTTGGTCGAATTTTATTTTGAAGCCAAATTAAGTTGTGAGAATGTGGCAGTCCTCGTTTCTGCCATTCAATTGAATTTTCACGAAAACAAATCACGAAGGCTTTAATAAAGTTAATTTGTTTTTGACGAAAAACTCGGGCAATAATATCATGACGATCGCTGGCCGTCTGTCCATATTGTAATTCTTCTTTGATTTCCACCCATGAAGGATTACATGTAAATGTTATAAATAAATCTGGTCTGCCGTGTTTTCTGACATAAGTTATCGCATCCTGAGCATATTCTTGCATGTGACGTGGACTTCCAGTAAATGTCGATGGCAAGATGACCAGTTTTCCCATGTTATCAACGTTTCCATCATTTATCATTGCATCTCTCAAATGAATGTATTCATCCGAACGCAATTTTCGTTGATTATAGCGAATATATTCTAATCTTTCCGTCTCAATTTTGGCATACATGTCTACAATAAACTGCTGAAGTAACTGTCGACAATTTAAAATATGATTATATTCACCATTTCTAGTCATAATTCGATAAGCATAAAATTGCATAGCTGATACTTTTTTTGTTAGTTTCGACACCTGTAGTTGGATCAACTTGTTGAATATTGAAGTGATAACCATCCTCACCTTGCCAAAAAATTAGCGGATACTGTAGCGCATCATAACTACGATGTGTTTCAGCAATACGTTGCAGTTTATCACTTCGGCGTTGAATAACAATATCACGACGACTAAATTCATTATCAACAACTACTACAGCAATTTCGTTCGTTTGAGGTGCATTAAACCTTCGTTCGTGTTGACCGGCTGGTCTTTTATCTGCTCGAATGACGATCTTATAATTATCTGCAGCCATTTGGTCTAGGGAAGTCTTGAACACATTAATTAGTTGATTATGATTATGAAGAAGACATTGTAACTTTTGAATAATATCTCGGTTTGGTCCCTGAAAATGAGAGGAACGTTGATCTGCTTCAAGTTCTTCGTTACCAACAAAGTATATTTGTAGAAATTTTGGAGTTTCATTGGACATCGGCAGAAGTGAGCCTATTCGGTGGAAATTTGACCTTGAACCTTGAAAATTGGGTTAAAATTTTCTTCATGGCATATCAATGATGTTCCAGATGAAGTCATTTGAAAACAACAGTTGTATCGACGTATATTTTGTAGAAAATGATTGGAATCTGGTGTGTTGTTAGTCATATATGTGAGTAATGGTGGTGGTGGTACATCTAATGCTGGTAAATTGACTTTACCACTCGCGCAGCACAAACCAGCAGTTTCACCTTTAAATTTCCGGGCATGACAATACTCGCATATCGTATCCATTTTTCCGATGACAACATCTGAATGTTCACTGTATTGTATTTTGCAATCATAATGGAAAGCCTGAAGTTCTAGACTCTTAATCTTAGATGTAGCAGCTCGTTGTTGACGTAGAGTGGCCATTTTGTCTTTACTTTTGCTCTTTTCCACTTCACGTTGAACAACAGACTGACGATTTCGGATTGATCTTACTCGTAATCGCGTTTCATCATTAGTGCATGCTCTTTCTTCTTCAGTCTGATTTCCTCTAATTCTGTTCACCCCTTCACGAATATTCGAAAGCCGTTGCTCTCTTTGTTCTTCTGTTTCATTTTGTCGTGCTGCTTTCTTTTTTTTTGAAACCGCTAGAGGTTTCGTAAATATTTTTTTACGTTTTGGCATTGTGCATGTGCAATGAAAAAAAGTTATTGCATTGTGTTTGTAGCCACTAAAACTACCACCCGGCTTCGTTTTCGGTAGCAGTCTTGAGATACCCGGTATACTGTCAAAGATCGAAATTTCTAGAGCCAGAACACTCTAGAATATTCAAATAGTTCGGTCGTTTCCACTTGTCGAAATTACTTGAAATAGATCAATCACTGTTCACTCGTACTCTTATCGATCTTTACTCGACTGAAAACACGATAGAACTGACGAAAAGTCACTGGAGTTTTCTGAAATTTCTAGAGCCAGAACACTCTAGAATATTCAAAATGTTCGGTTCTAGGCTTTTTAGAAGTTTCGAGATCATTCCAGAAAATTTTAGAACGATCTAGAACATTCCGGATCGATTTCAACGGTTCTAGGCTTTTTGGAAGTTTCGAGATCATTCCAGAAATTTTAGAACGATCTAGCACATTCCCGGATCGATTTCAACGGTTCTAGGCTTTTTGGAAGTTTCGAGATCATTCCAGAAAATTTTAGAACGATCTAGAACATTCCAGATCGATTTCAACGGTTCTAGGCTTTTTGGAAGTTTCGAGATCATTCCAGAAAATTTTAGAACGATCTAGAACATTCCGGATCGATTTCAACGGTTCTAGGCTTAGATTATATACTCGTCTAGATTGAGCAATGTCAACAAACGATGCGCTAAAAGTGTCCTCACTTTCGTTGATATGTGTGAGTACGGGTCGTGTAATTATTGTAATCCAATTGTCAAGGTGTGTGTGTTTAGGGATGCCTACTCCAGATTATTAACTTAACTTTTCCCCATTATTTGATTTACAAAATAGGTTAAATAAAATATTTTTTCTTTATTTAAAGTAATCATACTATTAATTATATTTATAACGCATTTTAATAAAAACAATACAGATCTAAACCCATCTCCTAGTGTTTGTTTCCGAATAGAATTAACTCTTTGGATTTATTGCCTGGGCTGTTATCTGATTTCTGTATTTATGTAAAATATAAATCATCATAAGTAAAATGTTCGGAACACACAACTGAAGTCATGTGAGGCTACGAAGGGTCTTCTTTTCGTTTCCGCTGTGTGATGTCTCTCCAGCAATTTGCTGGTACGGAATCCGTAGGACGTCTAAAAATATTATTAGGACCTTGAATAAGTTCTCGCTGTTTCTTCAAAGATGACAATAGCAGTACCCCGTTTATGAAATTTTGAATGGTACATGCAAGGCAAAGAATTAATAAAATAACTATGAAGTGCATGTCGTCGTGGGTTTCATTAATATCGTATAGGTAAGTTTTATTTACTCATTAAATAAATAATGCCATTCTTCTTATTGTTATTCTGATCGAAATATTATGTAATGATATTTGTGTTTTATAGTTTCTCCCAGAGTTTCAACAAATTTTCCTAGTAATAAATTGACAACACTGGCCAATGAAACTCATCTTCAAAATAATGAATTAAAAGTTAATTTTTTCTTCAAATAATAGTGGTTTAACAATAATGTTACCGATAGAATGTGATATTGGTATTATTATACAGGTTTCCCACACAATTGCGATACAATTCGACAGCACAAACCGGCATAATTAATTATTTTTCGGGAGCACGTTATCCATATGTAGTTCAAATGACACTGACGTACGTGAGAAGCGAGTCTACCAAATTTGGTAGACTTTTTTTGAGCCGCGCGGTGAGGTGTGATGTGTCATCTAGACGAGTATATAATCTAAGGGTTCTAGGCTTTTTGGAAGTTTCGAGATCATTCCAGAAAATTTTAGAACGTTCTAGAACATTCTAGATTGATTATATCAGTTGCACACATTCTGGAGCTTTCTAGATCACTCCAGAAATTTTCAGAACTTCCCCTAAGTTCACATTAATTAGAGAAGGACAGATATATATTTTTTTACATTTTCGCCACCCACAACCACCCACTTCCACCCACCCCGACCAAACTCCCTTATTCACACCTGGAGACCAAGGGGTATTCACCACCCCAACGGGGAATTGATCGGAGTTGTGGATGATAGAGAAAACCGTGGATTTACGTACTAACATTAGCATTTTATATATATATATATATACAGTGCCCTCCAAAAGTTAGTTGAAATGATCAAAAATGTAATAAATGTGAGGAAATTATGATAAAACCAATTCAAATCATTGTTTTTTAACTGTTTATTAAAATTTAATCAATTTTGAATATGTCTATCAATGAAAGGTGCATAATAACGTTATTAATAATAATTGATATACAGAAACATTAAATTGCGGTGCCAAAAGTTAGTTGAAATTGATGAAAAAATATTTTAGGGATTGTAATTTTTTTTTTTTTTTTTTTATTGCTGTGAATGGCGAGACGAGCATGCCGTTCGCCTGATGGTAAGCGATGCGACCGCTCATGAACAGTAGCAAAACCAAACAACATCTTGAACTATAAAGCAATGCTTGGCATTCCACTGCGCTCGCCATCCTGAGACATAAGATGTTAAGTCTCAATATGTCCAGTAGTTACTCTGGCTACAATGTCCTTCAATCCGAAACACAACAGTGCATTTAAACTGCTGTTTGACGGGAGAAATAGACATTGCGGTGGTACCCACTCAGGCAGCCTCTCACATATGAGAGACCTACCACCAGTATTTGCCACTGTCTTAACTTTTAATATTTTGTATGGCCGCCATTATTCTGTAGAATTGCTTTAAATCGTCCAGGTGTAGATTCTACAAGATTTTGTAAAGTTTTGACCGGTATAGTCGACCGCGTTTCATGAATTCTATTTTTCAACAAATTCCTTTTGCCTTTTATGGAAACAAGGATTCTCGGGTCAATTAATCCCACAAATGTTAAATAGAGTTAAGGTCGAGTAATATTGAAGGCCATCCCAGTAAGTCTACTTCGTTATCTTCAAAATATTATTCAGTTATCCTTGCTGTATGCTACAGATTGTTGTCTTGCTGGAACTTAAAAATTTGACTTTACCCCATATGTTCAGCAGATTATTATAAATTGTCATGGAAAATATTACAATAGATCTGTGAATGTCATCTGCCTTCAATTATTTGCAGTCAGCCCACACCATTCCAAGAAAAACACCCCCAAACCATCATACTGTCAACGCCGTGTTTTACAGTCGGCTGCAAGTGCTTGTCGTCGTAAGAGTTATCATTGCTCCTACGACATACAGTTTGCCAACCTCTTTATCCAAACGGTTCGAACTTTAATTCATCGCGAAAAAATACTTTATTCCAAAAGTCTATTAGTTTATCTAAATAATTGCGGGTGAACTCCAACCGTCTTTTTTATGGATCAATGCTATGAGGTTTTTATCTGGCAATGTGACCTCGTAAATTAGCATCATGCAGACATCGCCTGGTAGTAGTTATAGAAACCGTGGTTCCTGCTTTCTATTACTATTTTTTGAGCAACTCGTATCACAATCTTGGGATTAATTTTACACTGCCGCACAATTCGTCGATCATCAACAGAATTAGTAGACCTAGGACGCCTTTACCGTGGCCTATCTGCAAGACTAGGACATTCCAAACTCTTCGGCATTATGATTCGCTTATCTTCTTCACTAACTTTAAATAATTTTCCCTCAGCACTAAAGTTTTTCATTTATTTTCTATTTACCGATCATCTTTGTTCTATCTTCTATGTGTTATTTTCACTTTGGAGCCATTATTTATTCTAAAACAGTCATATCACCTCACAATATCTTATTAATAAATATAAACTACCCAAACTGCCCTAACAATATTGGTAAATGAGTTTAAAACCACGAGATTATTGGAAATCGTTAAAAGTTTTCCATTTCAACTGACTTTTGACGCACACAATTCAAGTGCTGAGAATATAAACATTGATTAAGAAAGAAAGCAAATGGAATTTCGAGAAATTCGATACTGTATGTATTAGAATAGAGTATCCGAACATAAATAGTAAACAGTTCTTTTATTGAAACTGCGTATTTTAGAAATTACGTGACATCATTGTAAAGGTGAATTAATTTCAACTAACTTTTGGAGGGCACTGTATATAATATATATATATATATATATATATATATATATATATATATATATATATATATATATATATATATATATATATATATATATATTAGATATATTAGATATTAGATTAGATATTAGATTTTGGGTTACAGGATTTAACTACTTGAAATTATCGCTTGGTACTTTGCGGATGATTCAACCACAACAATGAGATCCTCTTTTTTCTAGGATAATGAACATCAAATCTTCAATCATTAGTGAAAACTGTTGTAGATGGAATATATATATATATAGATTTTTTTTTTCATTTACTAAGGACACAAACAGTCGTATAGAAGGCATAATAGTAGAAAAAATAGATACAAAAAGACCTCCAGGTCCATATCTTAAATATACAAATATGAATATAAGAGAGCTAAAGGCGACTCATAATTTTATTCACAACAGTCATAAACTACACCTAATTATCCAGGGTACTTAAAATACTGAAAAAATAATGTTAATGTTAAGAATATAAGTCTTGGATATTGAGATACTATGTTATTCCTGCACGCTAAACAGTTGAAACCTTACAGTATTAAACAAAGGAATAAACTTATAATAATGATATATTATTATAAATATACATATATTACTATCCAATAAATATTACAAATCGTTACATTAGGTAAGAAGTATACATACGGAATGATAGTGTAGGTCATGCTAAATGTAATAAGTTGGTTCGCAAATAGATAATTTAACAGTCGGCAAACAAAATTCTTTTCACTTTAGTTTTATACATTAATAAGGTACAATTAAATATGTCAACACTATTAAGAAATTGATCATAAAATTTGCACGAACGCCTGAAGAAAGAATTTTTAGCATAGTTGGTGTGACAGAAAGGTATATAAAATGTATGATGGTTACGAGAGGTTATACGTGGAACTTTAAAACTAATGTTTTCAAGTAAGGATTCCGAGTCTATATGATTGTGTATGAGTTTAAAAAGAAAAATAGAATCAAGATAGTTTCGCCTAGCTTGCAAAGATCCAGTGATATGATGTCTAGCCGCACTGCTGTTATAGTCAGTAAATGAGTTGCCTGACCTATAGTCTAGCGATTTTAAAAACTTCATCTGAATTCTTTCAATTCTGTCGATGTGGGTAGAATATTGAGGGTTCCAAACTACACTTCCAAATTCTAATACACTAACAGTCTTACTAATAAAAATATATTATACAATTGTTTAACGTTTATATACTTATTCAATAGATAGGGTGTAAATAGCTACTTATACAATACTTTACTAATAAACAGTATATAAGCCTTGTATAACTATTTATTTGTTATGACACAAACTGCTGGTAACATTTTGGGAACCGTTCCGAAACCTTAAAATGTTGAATACACAATTTATTTATTTTTGATTTTATTTTTATATTTACATGATTTTATTTACCCATGGCTTGAGAAATAGCGCAACGACAATTCCTTTTTATCAAAAAATATTTTCAGTTTAAAAAATACAGGTTTCAAAATTGTTTATTTATTATTTCCCATTCTGTAAATTGTCCTCGAAAAATAGAGAACACGTTTTGAACGCGCATTGAAACGTCAACTGTCATTTTGCGCAAGAAATGTAAATAGTTAAAAACAAACCGTTGTTTTTCGTATATTTAATTCGTATGCATTTTATTATTGATTTTGTACAGGTGCAAACAAATAGCTACTTAGCCCATAACCAGCATTTCCGAGTATCTAAGCGTCTATGGAAGTGTCCATTGCCGAACATCTATCGCATACGTGATTCTCTAAATCATCATCATCATCATATCAGCCACAGGAAGTCCACTGCTGAACATAGGCCACCCCCAAGGATCTCCACAATGACCTGTTGGAAGCGGCCTGCATCCAGCGACTTCCTGCAGCTTTAGTCAGATCGTCTAATACTGGGCATTGTCTCCGCCAACTTTTTACATTTTAATACGTGTGCAATTGCACCTATCGCATGTCCAAACCCACAAATACTAAGGAATCTAGCCTTCACTTCTTCTTCTTCCTCGAGTGTTCGTGGTATATAGATAAATTGCGCTGCTTTACTTGCTAAGGCGATGGCAACGCGGCGACAAACAATAGTGATTGATTGTTGGCTCATGCCATGTATGTCAGCTGCACCGTCTTGTACGTCTCCTGTATCAGCCCATATACGTCCAACTGCAGGGCACGGGCCTCCTCAACAATCGTCAGTATGATTGAGAGTGGTTAGGCCATTTATTTCACCACGCTGGCCTAGTGCGGGTTGGTGGACTTACATACCATAGATTTTTTTATAAATCGCTATGGTATGCAGGTTTCCTCACGATGTTTTCCTTTACCGTTTTAGTGCGTGGTGATCGACTATCAATACACACATGACTCGGAAAAGTCAGAGGTGTGCCCTGGGATTCGAAACCGCGACCATCGTGAACATGTTGGTAGTCGCGTCTTTCTTCTTGCCGCGCCTATACCCTGAGAGTTGTACAAACTTGAAGCTCCTCAAAGAAGCCACTACCCTTCTTTATCGGTTCTTTATCTTCTCGGATCAAGTCCACCACTTCTTTGACATACCTTTTAGTAAATCTGTATATACCTCTAAATTCATCTTCTTCCAGAGAAACGGGATCTTTAGGATTGCCGCTCCTCATCGTCCACCTCAAGTATATTAAAATAGTCGAAATAATGCATAAATCCATATTTAACACTAAATTAAAATACGTCGCGAGATGAGACCTGACAATAATTTATAATTTGTAGGCTATATACACTCTAAACAAGGTCAACCGACTGCATAAGGATTGTATAAAATGGCATACACTTATACAACTGTTATAACGGGCGTATAAGTTAAAAATCCCTATACATCGTTTATTAGTAATGATTTCGCTATAACGCTGTTATACACGATGTATAAATGTTTATTAGTAAGACCGTAAGTACATATGCATTAAATAGGGTGATCAATGTGTGCGTCGTTTTGAACGGTTTCCCTAAACGAAGAATCAAACCAAGTTGTTTGTATGCTTTGCCTATGATATTTTCTATGTGTAACGTTAAATGCAGTTTGGAATCCAAAGTAACACCTAAGTCACGCACAAAAACGACTCGTTTAATATTTTGTCCTGAAAGCTCGTAATTAAATAAAATAGAACTCTTTTTTCTAGTGAACGAAATTACGTAGCATTTATCAGTATTAACAAACAGTTGATTGCGATTGCAATATTGTTCAAAATTTCGTATATCACTTTGTAGATCATTGAAATCGTGTTGTGTCGAAACTACCTTAAAGATCTTTGTGTCATCCGCATACAACAAATGACAAGAATGTTCTATACACTGTCCGATATCGTATAAATTTAATGAAAAAAGAAACGGTCCTAGGTGGGAACCCTGCGGTACTCCAGAAGGTATCATAAGAAAACTAGAACAGCACCCTTTTAGTGCCACAGCCTGACTACGGTTCCTAATATAAAATTTAATCCACCTCAGTAAGTCGCCATGTATACCAAACCCTTTCAATTTTTTAATGAGAATTGAGTGATTAATTTTGTCAAAGGCTTTCGAGAAATCAGTATAAATAGCGTCCACCTGGCATCCGGCATCCATTGCATTAAGTATAAAGTCAGTATAACCGATTAGATTAGTGTTTACACTACGTCCACGGAAAAAACCATGTTGTTCAGGTGGCATATTGCGACGGGTGTAATTTGTTAAATGGTTAGTCACAATTTTTTCAAATACCTTTGCAAACACACACCGCCTTATTACAAAACGTGGTTTATCTAAAAACTTTAGTTTAAATCGCAATAAACTATGGTTTATATGAAATTCATATTACAAAAAGTGGTTTAACGATAAACCATGGCCTTTTTATGGTTTATCGCTAAACTTGACCGCCCCCTAGTTTAACGGTGGTCTAAATCGTAAACTTCCAACTATTTATTTTGGATTTAGAAAATTGATATTAATATGATAAATTAGTTCGTTAATAAGGATTTGAAGCCTTTGAGCGATTAAAAACGTCATGTCGACCCAACAAAATACGTCTACGCGTCAAACCCTGTTTTAATTTTTTCTGTTTTAATAATAATGATGGTTTACTCACTTTTTTCTCACTACTCAAATTCATAGACCATTTTTCATTTTGTAGGTCCACCACAACACGATATTATTAAATTAGATTACTATGTAATTACCTAAGCGACAATTATTTTATATCACTTCATTTCACATACTTCGTTGACTAAATAGTAAATGCATTCCAATGCTAAATGAACTTATTTTAACTCGCGATAGTTTTGTTTATTGTTATGGTTTCTTGTAACGCGCCAGAATGTTACGTTCCATCACACGTGTTTGGATGTGTGACTAGCTAATATAACATGAACCAAATGAAAAAAAAAATTAAATTATAATCGATATACCAACCAATATTGACATTCTAGCAAAATGTCCAACCCTCAATAGGTTCAATACGCCTAAACATTATTTATTCATTAAAATTTTATGAAAACGTATTCTTTTCTGTGGATATGGAACGTTGCGATGGAATGATGAACGAATATTATTTGTATTAATCTGTGGTTGGTGTATAAACTACGGTTCAAAAGAATGAACCAAGGGAACCATGGTTTATTTATGTTTTGTAATACAAGTAAATTTAAACCATGGTTCTGCAGATTAGACTGGTTTTGCTAGACTAGGTTTAAACCAAGGTTTATTTCGCTTTTGTAATAAGACCGACAGAGTTTAGAAATAGGTCTATAATGAGTTACATCATGTTTGTCACCACCCTTGTGAATTGGTGTTATGAGAGCTTTTTTCCAAATATTTGAAAAGAAACCTGTGGTTAAAGATTAAAAATGGAATATGTTGAAATAAATGTTTTATTTGTATTTTATTTGTTACCTGGCAGTAATTTGTGTGAAACAAGTTATACTAACTCATATTTATGTATATAACACACTACAAATAATTCTTTTCATTTTTCAATTACATCCATTTGAAGGAGTTTCTGTTTCATATAAATAATTTAAGAAAGCAATTGAAAAATATATAAACTCATTTGCAAAAAAAACGGGCACCTAAGCAATGAACCATTTCAAATGTTACTATTGGTGTGTTTGATAATTATAGGTAGTTTTACTTTCACAATTTTGAAAATAATAAGCAAATAATCGTTTTCGTCAGTATTATCATAAAACTTTGATAAAATTTACGGGTTTTAATGCTAAAGTTCACTAGTAGTGTATGCTCGCTAGTAGTGCATATGCTCGTGAAGTAAAAGTTAACAAAGATTTTTGTTTGTTTTTTCTGTAATAAAGAAAAAGCAGATAAATGTTTAGTATCGAGTGTGACCCCCTCTAGCTGAAATCACAGCTTGAATTCGTCTGGGTATGCTAGCGAGGATATCCCGGATACTTGCTTGCGGAATACGTTCCCACTCCGCGGTAATCACATTCTTCAGCTCTCTGATGGTCTGCGGAGCCGGTTGTACTGATCTCACGCGTCGTTTCAGAACGTCCCAGACATGCTCTATAGGATTGAGCCTGGTTCTGGAAGAAAACCATGTACCCAACCACGGGATGATCGTTTTCTTGTGAGTCGCGCATTGAGAAATCGCAAGTCTTCGTATGTGGACCTTAAGAACAACCTCGAAGAAGTAAGAAATGTGCATATTAGTCTATGGACGGTCAGGAGGAGGCTTCTCGCGGCCAATATACGCAGTCATCGCCCGGCCCGCGGCCCTAAGTTACTCCGTGAGCACAGAGTTGCCAGGCTTAGGTTTGCTCGAAATTGTGAGTCATGGACTCAAGAAGACTGGAATAGGGTATTGTTCTCCGATGAAGCTAAGATATCTCTGTTCGGTAAAGATCGACGTCGGCGAGTGCTACGAAGACGAGGAAAACGCTTTGCAGAGGCTTGTTTTGAAGAAATCACACTTCATGGTGGGGGCTCTGTTATGTTTTGGGCAGGAATAAATTCAATGGATCGTACAGAGTTAGTCTTCATTGAAAACGGCTCACTGATTGGAGATCGATACATAACGGAAGTTCTAATTCCTCATGCACAACCCGCATTGGCCGCTTTAGGCGAAGACTCAATTTTTATGGACGACAACGCTCGTGCCCACCGGTCTGGCGATGTGGAAGCGTATGTGCAAGAGGTCGGCATTCGTCGTTTGGATTGGCCAGCTCGAAGTCCCGACCTCAATCCTATAGAGCATGTCTGGGACGTTCTGAAACGACGCGTGAGATCAGTACAACCGGCTCCGCAGACCATCAGAGAGCTGAAGAATGTGATTACCGCGGAGTGGGAACGTATTCCGCAAGCAAGTATCCGGGATATCCTCGCTAGCATACCCAGACGAATTCAAGCTGTGATTTCAGCTAGAGGGGGTCACACTCGATACTAAACATTTATCTGCTTTTACTTAATTAAAGAAAAAACAAACAAAAAACTTTGTTAACTTTTACTTCACGAGCACTACTAGCGAGCATACACTACTAGTGAACTTTAGCATTAAAACCCGTAAATTTTATCAAAGTTTTATGATAATACTGACGAAAACGATTATTTGCTTATTATTTTCAAAATTGTGAAAGTAAAACTACCTATAATTATCAAACACACCAATAGTAACATTTGAAATGGTTCATTGCTTAGGTGCCCGTTTTTTTTGCAAATGAGTTTATTATTTAAATTAACTGATGATCTTCACATTAGGTTTAATACTTATTATGTAAAGATAATAAGATATCAGATACTACAAATAATTATTTCCATTCAATTTTAAGTATGTCTGTATATTTCTTGATGATTCAATTACAGTATATAACATTCAATTCAAAGAGCCTACTTTCTGTTTCATATAAATAATATTAATCCACATAATCCTAACAGCATGGCAAACGAATATCTAGATTTTACTGCATCCCATGGTTTCTTACCTACTCATTATTTACCAACCCGAAAGAACAGTTGCCTGGACCATGTTCTTGCAAAAACTGAACTGAAATTCTCTACTTTAGTTTTTGAAACTACTATTACAGATCATTCTCCAGTCATGCTAAATCTCAAAACTCCACAAAATATACAAATTAAACAAACAAACACACGCATAGTTGTAAACTATCCTAAAGTTATAGCTGAAATTAACAATTTTGACTTTGGCTTGATCTTTTCTTTTACTGATGCGAACGTTGCCGCCAGTTGTCTTACATCCATCATTACCTCTATTATGTTGAAGTATACCAGAACTATCTCAGTTCCATCAAGATATATAATCCTGAAACCTTGGATAACCCCGGGTCTACTTCGCTGTATCCGCCACAGAGATAATCTTCTATGTCAACTAAAACGAAACCCTAATAACGAAACCCTCAAAACAATTTTTGTGCGATATCGCAATTTCTGTAATAAATTATTAAAAAAAATCAAAACTTCTTACGAACAAACTGAATTTCATAATGCTAAAACTGATCCTAAAAAAACCTGGAGAATTATCAATACAGTAGCAAATATTAAACCCACTTAGTCTATGCCCTTAGAACTATTAAAAATCGCTCCCAATCCTAAACAATCTGTAAATACAGTCAATGACTTTTTTTCAAGTATCGGTGCCCGTTTAGCTGCCAATCTCAAACCCAATCCCTTACACGCATCACGACAGTTCAATGCACCGCTGACTTCACTCGTTCTTTTGCCCACGGACAAAAATGAAATTTATAATGTCATTATGCGTCTTCGAAATTCCAATACGGCTGGCTGGGATGGTATCTCTACTCATCTTATAAAATCTTGTGCCACCGTTTTATCACCTGTACTAACACATATTTGTAACACGAGCATAGCCACAGGGGTTTTTCCCAAAGTTTATAAAAAAGCCCTAATCCACCCAATATTTAAAAGTGGTAATAAAACCGACGTCAATAACTACAGGCCCATATCAGTCTTACCAGCGTTATCAAAAGTGCTAGAAAAAATAATCAACCAAAGACTTGTTAACTTCCTTGAAACGCACAATCTATTAGCCCCTAATCAGTATGGTTTTAGAACTGGCAGATCTACTGAAGACGCAGTTGCTGCCCTAGTAGACAATACAATTAATAAATTAGATGCTAAAATGTCTTGTATAAGGATTTTTCTGGACTTGACAAAGGCCTTTGACACTGTGTCCATACCACTGCTGCTTGCAAAATTGGAAAAAATGGGAGTTCGTGGACTTGTACTAAAATTATTTAATAGCTATCTAAATGAACGATACCAATGTGTAAAAATCAACTCAATCGTTAGCCCAATATGTTTCGGAGTTCCTCAGGGTTCTATTCTGGGGTGCTATGTCGGGAACCTCCACGTGGTGCACCCTGGACAACGTGGGTCATAGTAGTTGCAGTTCTGCAGTTCTGCAACTACTATGGCCGACGGCGAATACCCGACGGGGAAGGCAGGGGGTTTGGCGGGCGCTGACTTTTGTGGCGGTCGCCTCCATCTGTCGTCGTAGGTGAGACCCTCCATTTGGGTCGCCCTCCGGTTCTGTCCCGGAGGTTTCGGCGGGCCCGGTGTGCGCTTACCCCGCCGCCGGGCGAGCTGTGGGAGTGTCTCTCCCACGGTCACCGTCGTATATCGTAATCCGGTTGTGAGGTTTTGTGGTCATGTCTCGCACTCCTGCCGGACCGAGGGTCTTGGCTTAACCGCCCGGACCGTGAGGGAGGATGCCTCTATAAAAAGTACCCCGAATCCCAAGCGGCGGCGCACCGTGAGGGGATGCATGGCTGATGGGTAGTTCAGTCACTAGTGCGACCCCCGCCAGAGTACCGGCCGACCCTCTGGCGGGTTACGCTAGGCTTACCCAGGTACAGGGGGCACTGCCTGGGCGGACTTTCGTTTCCCCCACACTCGTGGGAACAAAATGCAAAATAATAATTTAACCCCAAAAGTTGTGGTGGAGAGGCTGACTGTTTCACAGTTGGCGGCCGTAGGGCAAAAGCCTGAAGGCGAAGTTGGAGGCGAGAAGTCGTCCGGTGCGTCAAACACCGGAGTGGCTGGCGGCAAGCGGCCTGCCTCGGTCCTGAATTCCGATTCTGGGTCCGGGGAGGGGCGCCCGCATTCCCGTCCGAAAGGTAAGTTCTGGTCGCGTGAGGCTGTCCGGAGGAGTGATAGCTCTCGCTGTCGTGCCTCGCCATCAAGCGGGGACGACGGTGAAAACGCGGCCAAGAGTTTACAGGTGAAGAATCGGCTCACGAAGCGCACGTGTGACCCGAAGGCCAGTGGAGACTTAGTTTCTCCTCGCGAGCGGCAGCTCCACCTGGCCAAAATCGTTAGGATGGTGGCTGATAGGTCCGGTCACCTAAAGGGGACATTCGTCCGTCATTTAAAGGACGTCCAGCGGGATCTGCTGGCCATGGCTGACCAACCTGTGTCGGAGGCGCAGGAGAAAATGGAGGCGGAAGTAGCTCGGCTTCGCGCCATCAACGCACGCCACGTTGAGGACAATGTTGGCCTTCGGGCAGAGATGGCGCTGCTAAAAGCGCAAGTGGCTGAAGCTGAGACACGTTTGCTCAACATAGTAGATGCTCGCTTCGCCTCTGTGGAGACCCGATTGCCACCGGAACCGCGCCTCCGCCCTGCACTTGCGGCCGACGCACGCATATCGTCGCCTGCTATTCCCGGTCCATCAGGAGCAGTGGGTTCTGGTGTTGCGGGCTCAGCAGAAATAGGCGCGGCGAAGAGGAAAGGTAAGGGCAAAAGTAAGGGAACTACCCAACCTGCTCCCGCGGCCCCTCTGCCCATACCACGATCCGCAACGACCGCGTGCGCGTCCCCGGTCCAGCGCCCTGCGCCGTTCTTGCGCCCCGCGCCAGCCCCGCGCCCTGCGCCAGTCTCGCGCCCCGCGCCGGTTGCGCGTACCACGCAGGCCCCGCGCCCCGCACCGGTCTCGTCCCCCGCGACCGCTGAGCACCATGTGTCCGCTGCGACTTCTGCGCAGCAAAGGAAGCCTCGTAAGGGGCGCAAAGGGCGTCAAAATGTCACCCCGAGCCTCCCGAGGGAGCCACGCCCACTGCCACCGGCTCCGGCCAACATGTCCACACCGTGGACCGTGGTCACAGGTGGCAAAAGACGGCGAAAGCCTGCGCAGGAGTCGCAAGCACTACCCTCGCAGGGCAAAAAGGTGCCTGCACTCCACGTGCCACGCTCCGCGGCTGTCACGCTCCTGCTGACGCCGCTATGGCCGTATAATTGCCGAGGCCCAGGAGCGAATCTCGCTCGCTGATCTCGGCATCCCGCACGTTAATTTCAGGCGGGCGGCCACAGGCGCCACACTGTTGGAGGTGTCCGGGCCCGAGAGCGAGGCGAAGGCTGACTCCCTCGCTGCCAAGCTGAGGGAGTTATTCGGCGAGTCGGAAGATATCCGTATCTCCCGACCGGTGAAGACCGCAGAACTGCGGCTAACAGGACTTGACGAATCCATCACCCCTGAAAAAGTCGCAGCGGCCTTCGTCAGGGCCACAACCTGTCCAGCGGACCAGGTGAAGGTGGAGAGGTCCGTCCAGACCGCTCGGGCCTGGGCGTCGCATGGGTGCGAGCGCCAGTGAAAGCGGTGGCAATAGTGGCCAGGACGGGTCGCGTCCTGGTTGGGTGGTCCGCAGCTCGGGCCACGGTTTTGGAGCCGAGGCCCTTGCGGTGCTTCCAATGCCTCGAGACGGGGCACGTGAGGGAGCGCTGCAAGTCTGCAGTTGACCGTAGCGGGATCTGCTACCGTTGCGGTCAAACGGGTCACCTGGCGCGCGAATGCTCCGCGACGCCGCTCTGTGCACTATGCGCAGCGAGTGGGAAGCCAACGGGGCACAAAATTGGAGGGAAAGGGTGCGCCTCTTCCCCCCAGGGCGACCGCCGTAAACGCCGCGGGCGCCGTAACAGACGGGGAAGGACTGCCACTGAGGCTCAGGCCCAGTCGCAGCCCGTCCACCCATCGCGGGCTGAAGGAGAGGCTATGGAGATCGCCCAATAATGGACATCAAGATCCTCCAGGCGAATGTCAATCACTGCGACACCGCACAATAAATGCTCTTACAGAGCATGGCGCAGTGGTTGACGAACGTGGCTATCGTCGCCGAGCCGTACCGGATCCTGACCAATAACTCTTGGGTTGGGGACCTGGATGGCTTGGTGGCTGTCGTAACCCAGGGGTCCGCCGGCTCGCCGTCCTTCGAAAAAGTAGCGAAGGACCGGGGATGCGTAGCGGCTCTGTTGGGAGACTTGTGGTTTGTAGGAGTCTATTTTTCTCCCAACAGACCTCTAGCCGACTTCGAGGCTTTCCTCGAACGGCTGGGGGCCCTGATAGCGCAATGCCAACCTCGCCCCGTGATCGTCGCTGGTGACTTCAATGCCAAATCTATGGCCTGGGGCTCGCCGGCGACGGACGCGCGTGGCGAGGTCCTGGAGGAATGGGTGATCTCATCCGGCCTCGTCATCCTCAATCGGGGTTCGGTGAACACATGCGTGAGGCACAATGGCGGCTCCATAGTCGATGTTTCGTTCGCGAGCCCAGCCGTCGCCCGCCGTGTTCGAGGCTGGCGGGTCGTGGTGGACGAGGAGACGTCATCTGATCATCGCTACATCAGGTTCGACGTTTCCGCGTCCCCGACTCGTTGGCCCGGCAGGAGCACCGGTTCCCCGTTTGGGGATAGCCCGCGATGGGCAATAAAACGGCTTGATGTTGAGGCTCTGGAGCTGGCAGCTCGGGTCCAAGCGTGGCTTCCCGCACCGGAACCTGTGGTGCGGGTAGACGAGGAGGCGGAGTGGTTCGGGGCGGCGATGTCGCAAATTTGTGACGTGGCCATGCCCTGAGTCCACCGCGTCTCTCCGCGGCGGCAAGTGTATTGGTGGTCGGCGGAACTCGCCCAGTTACGCGCCACTTGCGTAGAGGCGAGCCGCCGACTTTCTAGACACCGTCGCAGGCGGAGACGCCGCGCTGATTTTGAGAACCAGGAGACCATGCTCCATGGCCTCTACAGACAGGCCAGAAGGGCGCTCACGGTGGCTGTGAAGGGGGCGAGGGCTGCAGCCCGAAAAGAGTTCCTAGGGACTCTGAACCGCGACCCTTGGGGGCGCCCGTATCGGCTGGCGTTCAACAAGTTACGCCCACTGGCGCCCCCGCTCACACAGAGTCTCCGACCGGAGCTTTTGGGTGAAGTGGTCGCCGCCCTCTTTCCGGCCATCGACGAAGTCACTCCTCCACCGATGCCGCCACGGCCGTGGTCGGTGAGGACCGGTTCGCTGGCGACATCGTCAACGTCTTCGGCAAGGGAGACCCCGGAGGGGCAATCCCAGGGCGTATCGCCCGAGGAGCTCAATGCAGCAGTGCTGCGGCTGCGGAGGAAAAAATTCTGCACCAGGACTCGACGGGATCCCAGGACGCGTCTGGGTTCTCGTAGCCGAGTACTTGGGGGCAAGGCTCCGCAGCCTCTTCTCCGCGTGCTTGGAGCGGGGCCTCTTCCCGTCACGCTGGAAGACCGGGAAGTTGGTCCTGCTCAGGAAAGATGGACGACCCGCAGAGTCACCATCGGCCTACCGGCCTATCGTGCTGCTCGACGAGGTCGCAAAGCTCTTCGAGCGCATTATTCATGTGCGCCTCGTCGAGCACTTAGAGAGCGTCGGTCCCGATCTGGCAGACTGCCAGTTCGGTTTCCGGAAAGGCCGATCCACCATCTCCGCGATTCTGCGGGTGAAGGCATTAGCGGAGGAGGCAGTGGCCCGGGGCAAATGCGTCGTGGCGGTGTCACTAGACATCGCCAACGCATTCAACACCTTGCCCTGGCCCTGCATTGAAGAGGCATTGCGGTACCATGTGGTGCCCCCGTATCTTCGGCGCCTAGTGCACTCGTATCTGCCCGACAGATACGTAGTGTACCCGGGCGCGGACGGGTGGCACCGTAGAGCCATGTCGTGCGGCGTTCCGCAGGGGTCAGTCCTCGGACCTCTCCTGTGGAATATCGGCTACGACTGGGTGCTCCGTGGTGCCAATCTCCGGGGTGTCGACGTCATCTGCTACGCCGATGACACGCTGGTCACCGCGTGTGGCGGTACCTTCGAGGAGGCTGCCTCACTCGCCGCGTTGGGAACAAGCAACGTGGTGAGGAGGATAAGGCGACTGGGCCTGGCCGTGGCCCTCCATAAGTCCGAGGCCATCTGCTTCCACAGACCTCGGAAGGGGCCACCGGCAGGGGCCCAATTGGCGATTGAGGGCGTGGCTATTTCCATCGGCTCCACGTTGAAGTACTTGGGAGTCGTGCTGGACAGCCGGTGGAACTTCCGCGCCCACTTCACCCAGCTAAAGCCGAAGCTGGTTCGGGCGGCAGGCGCGTTGTCAAGCCTGCTGCCCAACCTCGAAGGTCCCGGCATCCCCTGCCGAAGATTGTACGCGGGAGTCGTGCGATCCATGGCACTTTGCGGTTGCCCCGTTTGGGCCGAGTCCCTGGACAGGCGCTGTGTTTTCCTCCTGCGTCCAGCGCAGCGAGCGGTGGCGCAGCGAATGGTCAGGGGCTATCGCACGATTTCCCATGAGGCGGCCTGCGTACTGGCTGGTTTCCTTCCCTGGGACATTGACGCCAGAGCCCTCTCGTCAGCCTACCACTGGCGGGAGGAGGCGTCCCGTCGTGGGGAGCTACCAGCCTTTAGAGAAGTCGAGGCCGTTCGGGCCTCCTTCCGCACGGCTGCAGTGGAGGAGTGGCGCACCAGGCTGAACAATCCCAGTGCTGGTGTTTGGACCATCGCGGCAGTGCGTCCTGTCCTAGACCAGTGGCTGGGCAGGCGCCACGGCGAGATGACGTTCCGCCTGACACAGGTTTTGTCGGGGCATGGCTGTTTCGGCAGATACCTGTGGCGGGTGGCAAGAAGGGAAGAGTCCGCCGTGTGTCACCATTGTGACAACTGCCCGGAAGACACAGCCCAGCACACTCTCTCGGAGTGTTCAGCTTGGGAAGAGGAGCGCGCAGCTCTCCGAGCAGCCATCGGAGAGGACCTCTCACTCTCAGCCGTGATTCCTTCCATGGTTGAGAGTAGGAGGTCATGGCAGGCCATGCTTACCTTCTGTGAGATCATCATCTCACAGAAGGAGAGCGCGGGGCGGGATCGTGAGCGGAACGATCCCACCCGCCGCCGCCAACCGAGAAGGAGGCGCCGGGTGAATGACAATGGCTGACCCGGCGCCCCGCCCAGTGGTCAAGGGGCGCCAGAATTCCACCACGGTATCCCCTGCCTGTCGTAAGAGGCGACTAAAAGGGGTCATCGGGGTCGCTAAGCACACAGCGGGGGTTGTGTGCTCACGTCTGGAGTGACCCCGAGATGGGCGGCAGAACGTGTGGCCTCGTGTCTGTCGCGGACGCCCATCTCACCATGGGCGTCCGAAGTAGGGAAAGAGGGGGCATCTGCGCCCTCCCAACATGTGAGGAGCCATATTTGGCAGTGCGCCGGGTGACACGGCGAGTTAAATGGACGCCATTCGCCTATCCACATCGCCTGTCACCCATAACGCGCGTGATGGCCACCGAGAGGTTTTAGTCGGTATGCCGGCAAAAGATCTTTTTAGATCTCGGTAGGGACCCAGCCTGATAACAGGCTGGAAGGCCGGAGACCCCGACACGCCCCTTCCGATCTCCCCCGAGTGTCGGAAGGAAGGCTAAAGGAGCTTTACTATCGTTAAAAAAAAAAAAAAAATGGGTTCTATTCTGGGCCCCACGCTATTCCTGGTCTACATAAATTCACTATGCAACTTAAAGTCTCCTAATTGCTTAGTATTTTCATATGCGGACGACAACGCACTATTGATACATGGCCGTAACCAAGCTGAAACACTAAGCTACGCTGAAGAGGCTTTTAGATCAGTTATGAATTGGCTTTCTTCTAACCTCTTGACTCTCAATCTCAAGAAAACTACTTTTTTAACCTTCTCCCTCAAAACTCCCACTCTCTCGTCCCAAAATTTTGTAATCAAAGCCCACTCTTGCAATGTCAACACTCCAAACTGTGCCTGTCCTAAACTTACCCAATCTACTGTTATAAAATATCTAGGAGTATACATAGACGATCGGCTGACATGGAAGCAACATATACTACAAACAACTGCTAGGGTCCGTAAATTAATTTATACATTCAAGAAGCTCAGACATTCTGCGGACAAAAAAACCTTAAAGACTGTGTATTTTGCTTTATGTCAGTCAATTCTATCATACTGCATTACGGTGTGGGGTGGTGCATCCAAAACAACTCTGCTCCCATTGGAGCGTGCAGTAAGGGCTGTCCTAAAAGTAATGACTTTTAAACCTTTTCGATTCCCAACTCAAACATTATTCGGTGAATGCAAGTTATTATCAGTTCGTCAACTTTTTGTACTCCTTACCATCCTTAGGAAACATAATAATCTACGATTTGAAACTGGCAATCCATGTAGACGAAACCAATACAGAATCTGTAAGACAATACCTCACAGAACCACTGCAGCTCAACGAAATTTTCGAGTACTCAGCAACTACTTGTATAACAAAATTAATAAAACATGTGACATTTACTCTATTTCTAAGTATAAATGCAAACATAAAGTTATTGATTTCCTACTTCAACTTGATTATAATCAAACCGAAAATCTAATAAAAATGTCCTAAGACTGATTCCATAATTCTTATTATGTTACCATATTCCCTCTAACACATGCGCCCACGCGCAACCACACGCACACACACACATACAAACACACACACACACACACAAACACACACACACGCACGCACACACACACACACATTCACACTCTCACACACTTTTTTCTTTTCTTGTTTTCACTTTATAATTTAGTAACTGTCTTTGTTGTAACAATTTTACGTTTGTAAGGTGGCTCTGGTGTCCATAACACAAGTTAAATCTTTCCATGGATGCCGGTGCTAACTGGGTTAGGTTTATGTAATTACACGGTTACGCAAAGAAAGAAAGAAATAAATAAATAAATTAAATTAAAAGCACTTGAAAAAGATATATTGTCAAAATTAACCGGTGATCTTCACATTAGGTTAAATCATTATATGTGAAAATAATAAGATACCACATATTACAAATAATTATTTCCATTAAATTTTAAGTAAGTATGTGTCTATATTTCTTGATGATTCAATTACAGTACATTACATTTTACTGGTGGTAGGTCTCTCATATGTGAGAGGCCATCTGGGTAGGTACCACCGCAATGTCTATTTCTCCCGTCAAACAACACTGCTTAAATGCACTGTTGTGTTTCGGATTGAAGGACATTGTAGCCAGAGTAACTACTGGACATATTGAGACTTAACATCTTATGTCTCAGGATGGCGAGCGCAGTGGAATGTTGCTACTGTTTATGAGCGGTCGTATCGCTTACCATCAGGCGAACGGCTTGCTCGTCTCGCCATTCACTGCAATAAAAAAAAAAAAAAAAACATTTATTTGAAAGAGTTTCTGTTTCATATAAATAATTAAAGGAAGCACTTGAAAAATATATCCCATAAAAACATCCTGTAAAAAAAATAGCAAGTCTCGCAGCTCAGTTTTTCTACCGCAAAAAGTTGTGAGATCCATGGTATTAACCAAGTCGATTAATTTATTTAGTTCTTGCTTAAGGGACGTTCTGTATAAAGTTATTACGTAAGTATTATCATATAGATATGAAAAATTCTTTACGTTTTAAATAAATAGATCGACTTTGCCATCGCATGAAAACATAATGTATCGTACAATTTATACATAATGCTACTGGCCAAGTCGATCTATTTATTTAAAACGTAAAGAATTTTTAATATTTATATGATAATACTTACGTAATAACTTTATACAGAACGTCCCTTAAGAGCGTATACACCTTGCGCGCAAAGTCAACTATAGGTATTTCTTCGTTAATTTCACGCACACATAAGCGACCAAAGCTGTGTGCGTAGAGCTGCCGCGTCGGCTCGCTATACTATCGGCTCAAACAACTTTGATCCGTGCGCTTCAAATATTCAATTGAAATGTAACTGTAATATAATATCAAAAAAATATTTTATTTGCATTATAAGTAGACAAATATTACTGTGCAAGCAAAGAATAATACAAATTTTGGATACTAATCATATTTTCGTTATTATTACATTGTTAAGTTGCATTCAAATCAGTGTTCAATCAGTATACACTACGGACGTTTTATAATCATTTCGTGTTCGAACACATAAATAGTGTTAGGGGCCTTACAACCCCTTACAATTACAAAATATATTTAATTTTATATTACAATACATAACATAATTTAGCCTCGGAATTACATCCCATTATATTACCTGAAACATAATTTATACTCACTACAAAATCATTGTAGGTAATAAAAATAATTAAATATTTTACTACCAAAGTACTAAGATGTGGTAATCGCATTCCGCGCGTGGCTATTTTTACTACGCGCGGCATAATCGACTGCAGCCAGGCCGGAGCGACGAGCGATACGTCCTCCCTCTAGAAGGCCTTGCGGCGGTCTGATTTGATCCACGTCGGACAGCGTGTTTTATAGTGGTTTTTAAAATATTTGTAGAAAACATGAAAACTAATTTTGTTGAAATATAAAAATGGTAATTTATTGATAAGATGTTCTTCTATTGTAATATGCAATTGCTATAAAAAATTATGTACGATAAGTTGGTGAAAAACAATATGTTCTTGACGAGAGTTTCTGAATAATTTCGCATTGTTTAAATTTTTATTTTTCAGGAACTAAACACAAAAAGATAATTTTTCTCAGCAAAATCCCTCCATAAGGGTCTTATTAGTCTGATGATATTTTTATTTTCATCTTATATTTAGTGGTTTCGGATATCTTAAGCTTCTAAATTGCCATTTAAAGCCTAAATAACGAAACTTGTGTTCAGTAATCCGTATAGTACTCACAAATTATCCATCAATCTATAATGTTTTTCACCAAAATCCCTAGATGACAACCTTTTCTAAAATTAGTAATAATTATTTTTCCTTTAAATTGTTTATTGGTGGCTATTAACTCATTTGAAAAGTCCTGTTTTTAAGCCAAAAAGCGCGTGCAGGGTATAAACGCTCTTAAGCAAGAACTAAATAATTAATCGACTTGGTTAATACCATGGATCTCACAACTTTTTGCGGTAGAAAAACTGAGCTGCGAAACTTGCTATTTTTTTACAGGATGTTATTATGGGATCTCACGTCTTTTTGTAGAATCCTACTTTTTTTCCTTTTCGGTACTTTTTATTTCTAGAACATATGTAAAGATTTTTCTAAAAGCATCTGTCTTATGATTTTTTCTTATTTTTGTAGGTATCAATTTATCACAAATATAGCGGATTTGATTATGAGTGTTCTTTCTTTCATGGTAATTGATATTTTCGAGCTATTTAGTCTATTTATTTGCAAGTTTATTTTCGTCATGTTTTTCTAGAGGAATGTTGTGCAGTTTCATGGGTTAAAAACACAATTTCCCCCTCTATACCAACCTCCTGTTATGCCACATATATATAAATACCTATCCACAACTATTATTCCATTATATACGGGTACAACGAATTATTAACTGCAAATATAACTTTGTTATCCTATGCATTTATATGGGATTACAAAGTTGTTCACACAGTTGGTGTATCTAGAAAACTAGACGGATATTGTGAATGTAAATGTTTGAATTTTCTCTTAATTTAGACACTAAATACTAATTATATTCTAAATTTGAAGGTTCTATGTCTGCTAGAAGTGCCTTAGACTTTTGATGATCGGTCAGTCAGTCAGTGAGTGACAAAATTACGAAAATTTGACAAGTTATAATTCATAAACTACTGGTTCAAATTGAATGAAATTTTAAATATACCGTGTTTACACAATGCCTGCTTAGTAACTGAAAATTCAGGCTTCTTACTTTAACCACAACGAAGTTATGGGGGGTTGAAAATGGTCTGAATTGCTTCGAGAAAAGGATGTTACGACTGTGCCGCTTTTTAGCTCGACTTGGAGGGGCACTGCCGTGCCCCCAGATATTGTCAAAATTAACCGGTGATCTTCACATTAGGTTAAATCATTATATGTGAAAATAATAAGATACCACATACTACAAAATTATTTCCATTCAGTTTTAAGTAGGTATGTGTCTATATTTCTTAATGATTTAATTACAGTACATTACATTCATTTAAAGGAGCCTACTTTCTGTTTCATATAATTAATTTAAGGAAGCAATTGAAAGATATATTATTACAATTATCCGGTTATCTTCACATTAGGTTAAATACTTATTATGTGAAGTTAATATAGTTTGATTGGATAATAATATTATATTGATTTTATTAAAATTAGAAATAAATATACTTTGATTTTGCTCTTAAGTAGATAGATATTAGTTTGTTATTTATCTAAACTCATTCTAACAAAACCTTTTCCTTTCCTGAGTTCCTGACATCTTTATGGTTGGTTATAATTAATGTTTCTTAATTAACTTTTAGAAAAAGTTTTATATAAACAAAATACATACAATTGAAGTTTTTATCCATGTAATAAAAGATTTCAATTAATATTTTGTTCAAAAGTGACTATCTAATTATTATAATGCAGAGTTTATCAAAACAAATAGGTAGGTACTATGCCATAACATTGAATGTGTGTGAAACTCATATGTAAGCTTGTTATTAGAGAAAATATAAAATATGCACTATATATCACATTGTTTTATTATGTAACTACTTGTAAGATACTTATTAGTAATATTGACTTTTCTATTCCTCACAATGTAGCCGATATTGAGCTATGAACATACCAATATTCATAAGGTGGAAAAAGAAACAAATTTTATTTAGTAATATCAAAAGTTTAATAAAATATGTTAATTACTATCCACAATTAATTTATTTAAGTGTTTTATAGCGATATTTTTTGGGTACAAAAAGTATAAATAAGATAAACTTTGAAGAAACACCTTTAAAAGATTTCCTCTTAAAGTTTAGGGGGTCTTCTTGTTGTAAATATTAGCCAAAATATAGTTATATCCTTTTTGCCATCTTTTTGGTTTGTTTGAAATATCCACCATGTTCTACACTATATTCTTTCACATTGACACCAACATTTATTCAATTTGTCTTAAACTGTATTAGGTATGGCCGTTTTGTTCTTGTTAAACACATTGTTAAATGTTCTCCTCCATTATACCGGTTTTGGGTTTTATTTAAATTATCCCTGTATTTTCAGTCGGGAGTACATTGTTATTTTACGCCACAATCAAAAACAAATCTTGAAATAACAATATCGAGTCTCGTTGTGGTTGTGAACGTCCTATCGCGTCGTATAAACTTATTTACTCGTCTGTGGTATAAACGGTACGCTTCATCTTGTACTTTTAATTCCTGGTGGTGTGCATCCTCTTCCCCACTATAATTTCCAAGATATTTCACAGGCATTTCTAATATCCAGGGCAAACAATCTTCATTTTTTGTTTAGCTGCGTTATTGTTGTTAGAACTTTTATTACTTAATTTTCTTCGAATTACCGCTGTTACATGCCATTTTAATTAAGATTTTGCACTTGATATATGGTCTAAAGTAATAAAATCACTTCACAAACAACATTTTATCAAGACTCGGAAATATTACATTTTCGTCAATGTCAATTTCAATTTTCAAATTTTCGTCTGTGACAGTTAGTTCGGACGACGAAGTATTTTTTTTTTCTTCTGTTTTTGGCTTCGCACTTCTTGTACATTTAGCCAATGTCGAGTATAGCGATATTGACAAGCTTATTGGACTCAAAGGTTTACGAAAAAGGTAAAGGTAGGGAAACTATTTGATTTAAGATAAACGGAAAGGAATGTGGATTAGGTATCTATCAGGAGAGTTTTTATGAAAAAGGATGGAGAAAACGAAAAATTGATAAATGTGTCTACGCAATAAATAGACAATATATGTCAATTTAACAAGACAAAAAGAAAATAGAAAGTATTAGTACCTATGATTAATACCATATTAAAGATAAAATAAAAGAATAAAAAATTAAATTTTTATATTATTGCTAATGAAAAATAATGCTATACATTTATATACAGGAATGTCATTACTACTAAGAAGAGTGGTGATGGAACATGGAAAAGGAATACGAAGACGAACAAGAGATTTAATAAAGGATGAACGATCATATTTTGTACATGCAAACAGTATGTGATTTAAGTCGCCGACATCAGATTCACAAGAACACATGAAACTATTTATTATATTAAGTTTTGCAAGATGAGCGGGAGAACAAGTGTGACCAAGTCTAGATCTTATCAATATGGAGGTTTCCAGTTTCCCAAACATGGCCTTACAAAACCAGGGTTTTGTTGGAATATCTGGCTGAATGCAAAAGTAATAGCGGCCCTTAGTCTGTGCACTGGAACACCAAGCTGCAGTCCATGAATCCCGAAGAAATGTTTTCGGCAAGGATAAAAGATCAATACTGAAGTTTTTAAAAGGAAACAAATCCCCACAGTGTACCGCTTCCTTGGCAAGTTTATCGGCAGCATCATTACCATGAATTCCCGTATGACTAGGAATCCATCCAAAAACTAGTGAATAGTCCATGGATATACACTTGAATGCTAATTCCCTAATTTGGAAAATAATCGGAAGCATAGTATTATTTTTAAAAGGAAATCTTGCAATGGCCTGAAGTGCACTTAAAGAATCAGAGAAAATAATTGCTTTTTTTAGTTTAAAAGTTAGAATGTATTCAATGGCCTTTAGAATACCAAGGCATTCACCAGTAAATACTGATGCTTCCGGAGGAAGTCTTATTTTTTGTACTATGTTATACTGGGAATGGAAAACACCGATCCCAACACATTGAGAAGGAGATAATTTAGAAGCATCTGAGTACAAATAATGGAAGCCCTCAAAGCCAGCAAGAAAGGAATTAAAAGAAACTCTAATATTTGGAGAGTGTTTATCAACACAATCGAATATAATTTCAGGAGAATAAGTTAAGATTCATAAGTATTACTAAATAATGGGAGAGTACCAGAGCGATGAGTGGGAACAGACAGGGATTGAAATTTTTGGTAACTTTTTATGAGACATGGAAGGGATTTAAAGTTACAATAGCCGGAGTTAACTTGTGTTTGGAAGGACTCAAGTAATGGAATGAGTGGATGATTTGAGAATTGGATAATTCTAAACAAATATCTGTCGGAAAGAAACTGTCTCCTAAGGAAAAGTGGAGCTTCACCACATTCTACTTGTAGGGCATTTACAGGGCTGGACTTCATAGCCCCTGAAATAATACGCAATGCTTTAGATTGCAGCCGGTCTAATTTTCGAAAGGCATTAACATTACCAGGCTCTAAGAGAAAGGTACCATAATCAAAAATACTTTTGATTATGGCATTATAAACAAGCTTTAGTGACCAAGGATGACTTCCCCACCAAACACCAGATAAACATCGTAACATATTTATTTGTCGCTCGACTTTATTTATTACATGTTCACAATGAGGTACTCCAGAAACATGAAATAAGAGTCCAAAATAACACCCAAATAATTGAAGTTATTTTTATTTGGAATCTGAACGTCATCGTACAAAATATTTATGACAGGGGGATTTCTAGCACGCGAAAATGTCATTGCTACACTTTTAGATGGGGAAAGGTCTAAACCATTAGTATAAAGCCATGATTTGAAGGGAATGTAAAGAAGTATTAAGTGCACAACAAGAATTTGTAACAGAAGGAGAAGACCAGTATAAAAGAATGTCATCTGCATATTGTAAAATCTGAGTTTCTTTATTAATACAAGAGGCCAAATCAAAAGTGTAAATATTATAAAGTAAGGGACTAAGCACCGAACCTTGCGGCAGACCTCTCCATACCACCCGAGATAAATAGTTATTCTCCGGAGATAACAATAGAATCGTCCTTTCATGTAAAATATTAAGAATAAAATTACTTAGTTTTATAGGAACTTTAAGACTATATAACTTGCTTTGTAGAATTGATATTTGTACATTATCATACGCAGATTTGATGTCTAAGAAAACAGCAACAGTACTTAAATTTTTCGAGAAAGATAATCTTATGTCCGATGTAAGGATACTTAGGCAATCTAAAGTACTTTTGCCTTTACGAAAGCCATATTGTGCCAAAAGAAGAGGAAAGAGGAGACCAGGAAAGAGAGGATGCCAAATTAGCAGAACATATAGATAGATCCACAGCACTTTGATTAGTATGGATGGGGTCATTTCGACGAGTAGGGGCACCTGTATTTAATGTACATAAGTTTTGTGAATCTAATATCTCTAATAGAGCTTCACCATATGAATTAGATAATGAACTACCCCAAGATTGATGGTGACAGTTGAAATCACCAAGAATAAGTATAGGTCTAGGAAGAAATTTCAGGAGGTTATTGAATTCATTGAGAATAGAAGAGGAAGGATGAGAAATATAAATAGAAACTATACAAATATTATTTACACTTACAGCTACAATGGAGATTTGATCGCTATGGGAAGGTAAAGAAATAAAGGAGAAAGGGACAGTCTCTAATGAGTAAGGCAACACCACCATACCCATCAGGTCTGTCTTCTCTTACAGTAATTTACTTTTGTATTTTCAAAACATGACCATGTTTTAGCCATGTTTCTGACAAAGCAAATACAAAAGGCTGATATTTGTTAATTAAATAAATTAAATCTGATTTTTTATTAATTATGCTGCGACAGTTCCATTGAATTATTTTGGACCGATTGTCTATTGTGTGTGGGAATAGAATAGTCAAGAATAGAGGCAATGTGGGACGGTGATATATTGTATTTTGTTAACAGATTAAATAGTGATAGAATAAAGTCTTTAATATCAAATGTTTCTTTTTTATTTCCATCCTTCTTGGTAGAAAGAGCACATCCATTTGATGGTTCAGGCAGTGAATACTCATTGATAAGCTTATTGTGAGCTTGTTGATTGTATCCTTTGGATACAGTAGGAGCAGAACAGGGCTTCAAAAATACAGTTTTTTTATAATTTGACTTAGTTGGTGAAGTTGAGGAATGAATATATGGGGATTTGGGGGAAGTTAATATATCGGCATAAGATTTAGTGACAGGTGGTAGCAGCTTGGACGCCTCCATGTATGATATCGCACTTTGGGCCATATGAGTTTTTATTTGTTTTTGTCTCGAAAATTCGGGACAAAATTTACTGATAGCATAATGATGCCCTGAACATAAGCAACACGATCCATTAGACTCCTCTATGTCACATAGTTCCCCAGCATGGTTTTGCCCACACTTGTAACACCTAGGTTTAGATCTGCACTGTACTTTCGTATGTCCAAACCGACAACAATTAAAGCATTGAATTGTGGGATATATATATAAGTCTACTGGTAGTGCATTGTAACATATAAAAATTCTTTTTGGGAGTACTTGTCCATCAAAAGTCACCACAACTGTCTGGGAGGGCTTCCATGTAACTGAACCTTCTTCATAAGCTTTAAAATTTAATCTACGAACTTTTAAAATGGGACCACAACCTACAGGAACTGACATGTTCTCAATGACTTCCTCTGGAGACCACTCAGCAGGAATTCCTCTTACTAAACCCATCCTTGTGACATTAAAAGTAGGAATGAAAGCTTTAAAATTATTTTTAATCAGGTTTTCATTACAAATGAAAGAATTAGCATCCATTGGAGAGGTAAATGCTAAAGATATTTTGTTTCGCTAATTCTTTTTACGCTCCCATTAACAATATTTTTAATATTATTCTGTTTTAAGAACTTTCCGAATGCTAGCGGATCATTATGCAAAATAGCAGGAACATTTTCAGACGAAATGTTCTTTTGCACGTGTACTATAAAGGGCGCGATATCACTCTTGTCATACGATTTCCTTCCCACCGTTTGTGATGAATCAGATGTCTTATTTACATTTTCAATGACTGGTTGCGCCTGCATCGACAATGAACTCGAAGGAACAGTGTCAGTACATCCGCATACGGAAAAAGTATCACTAGAGCCTTGTTTTCTCCGCCTTTTATTGCAGAGCTTACAAACGTGTCGACGACTTCTTTTTAGCGGCCGAGTTGATGAAGAGCCATCTGTGTCCATGCCCGACTCAGAGGCATATGAACTTTCTTTAGGCAAGCATGGTTCTGAAGTAATTGTTACGAAGCTGCCCGCCGGGGGGACAAATCCCCCCGGATCAGGCGGATCATTCATTATGGACTAATCGGCTTTAATTATTTACAAACACTTACCTAAAACGATGAAAATGTATCTACTACTACTATGAAATGAACTATACTACAAATATATACAATACTCCACTGATAGAAATATTTAAATAATCAATTGAAAAAAACACGTCCACCAAGTACAAAGTTTCCCGCGCTTTTTCCGACGAAGTATTGACGAAAATTTCAAATCATTCGTTCTTTTTACGTATTTCGTGTAACGAAGTAACATCCGTCCGAAAAATGTTACGAAACTTCGAGTTAAGGATTCTATAGTAGCCCCCCAGACCGCTAGTCTCATATTATAAAGCGAGACGGTTGGCCACCTCAGTTAAAGAGGAAACTATACTAAAGTTTGTCTAATATTTATATTGTACAATTTTACATACATAAATTGTGTTGTGACATCCCATAGGCTTCGTTATTAAAGAAGTCTTCATTATTTATTTATTTATTTATTTAATTCTTTATTGTACACAGTAAAAAGAAATAACAGTTTAGAGACAGTATAAAACAACGTACAAATGGCGGTCTTATCGCTCTAAGGCAATTTCTACCAGACAACCATGGGATGGATATATGAGTAGGAAAAAAAGAAAGGGCAGTGTAAAATAAAGACAAATGAAATGAAAACATATAAATACATATTGTGTATACATACTTATATACATTTATAGACGAATAAACATACATATATATACACATATATATATATATATATATATATATATATATATATATATATATATATATATATATATATATATATATATATATATATATTACCAATATAATCAATAAGAGGAAATAATCCTAATCAGTTTATAGAGATAGGTAGTGTTCTTTTAATAGCTTTTTAAATGATGACAGTGTTACATTAAGTACAAATAAGAAAAAAATGCAAACGACGACATGTATGTGCAAAGGCATAAAACACAGTAAAATAAAACTAATAAACAGAGAATTCGTGGCTATGGCAATTACCAAGTATAAAATAGTCCTTACGCGGCATTTTTGGTCGGCATTATGTTGCGTGGCACCATCATGTATTGGTTCTTTTGTAAACTACAAAGCGTTGTTTATGAAGTGATTTCCATTTCCATACAGAAGAAACCGTGATATACAGTACTCATATTAAATTTCAATTCGTAATTGATTATTTAAATTAACTCACTTTATTGGAGTATTTTACAAGTTGCTTTGAAACGTAGTATTGAAAATCACTTACCTGTCATTCTCTCTTCGAGTTCGGTTTCCATTGGTCGTAGATTGATCAGAGCCCATTGTTTACAATTTGAAAAGTTTAGGTAAGTTCACAAATCTTCTACTCAACGCTTAATTATTTTATAACTTTACGCTTAATTGTTGATTTGTTGCAACTTTCGCTCAGTTGTAGGTACATGAATATAATAATATGGTGAAAACGGTATGAAACTGATCATAAATACCCTACGGCCGACTCAAGCAATATAACAATCGTGAATCGTGCGTCGATGCTCACCACTCACAGTCACTTGACTCCTTCCGCGATAAAATAGTTTAGTGCCGCGCCGTTGCAATGAACTATCGACTTATCGATGGATACAAAGTTATCCGACGTATTAAACCCGTGGTTCCTAACCTGGGGGTAATTACCCCCGCGGGGGTAAAACTTGTATTTTGCGGGAGTAACAATGAGCTGATTATCGTCTTAAGTGAAACAAAACCTAATATTACCAAACTTGTAAAAGCTAAGCAGTACCTCGTACTGTGGTGGTGTAAATTTTTTAAACTAATAGTAATTTGAAAAGCATAATAAGTTAAATAATAATAAAAAATGCGGCAGACATATCTCACACGGCCATCTGATTTGCCATTTGGCCAAAGTAAACCAGTTAAAGCTTGTGTTATGGATATCTGGCAGATGGTATAATATATATGCATAGAAAAATACATATAAGCAAGATAAGTAACATCCAAACACAAGTTGAGTATTAACAAGTGTTGTTTGAGATCATCCTTGGGAAGGAGGGGTAAAATCAGTCACCCTTAGATCATAGGGGTAACGGACCTAAAAAGGTTAAGAACCACGGTATTAACCATTCGATATTCTTAAGCATACAGGATACAGATATCCAGACTGACACTGAAAACGAAGCCATTGTGTCTTAAGTCACTAAAACTACCACCTGGCTTCGTTTCGGTTGCTATCTGGATATACCCGGTACAAAAGTGCAACTAATTTTTATTTTCTATCTATATCCGCAGATATAGCTTGAGCGACTTCAAAATGTTTGTATTCAGTTCATATTTGGACTCATAAATATGACCATCAACCATGTATCTGAATTTCGTACAAAACTCGAGTGGCCATCAATGCACCTACGCTGAAATAATCCCATTTTTTTACTTCTCTATTCTATTCTTTTCCATCCTACATCTCATCATCATATCACCAAGATCATATAGATTCTCTGAGATGGTGGTCTCCATGTGATGATGAGATTACTGGTGGTAGGTCTCTCATATGTGAGAGGCTGCCTGGGTGGGTACCACCGCAATGTCTATTTCTCCCGTCAAACAGCAGTTTAAATGCACTGTTGTGTTTCGAATTGAAGGACATTGTAGCCAGAGTAACTACTGGACATATTGAGACTAAACATCTATATGTCTCAGGATGGCGAGTGCAGTGGAATGCCAAGCATTGCTTTGTAATTCAAGGTGTTGTTTGGTTTTGCTTCTGTTCATGAGCGGTCGCATCGCTTACCATCAGGCGAACGGCATGCTCGTATCGTCATTCACAGCAATAAAAAAAAAGATTATTATATTAGCAATTCCCGAGCATAGCAATTCGGTTACGTTCATGTTTCTCGTTTGTGGAATGATCTGCCTCTGACAATAAGATAATAGAATATCCAAGTATTTGTACTTACTCATACTTAGAAGCCCTGGTCATTCATTTTACAAGTATATTTATTTTCTACTTGGAACAGAATGGCAAGACAAACTACATATTCTGATTTACTGTATTTCGTTTTTAAATATCGATTGCAATATAACAACTTTTTTTGTTTTAGAGTTAGGTGCTAATCGCGTGACAATTGTTTGTTTTTTATAATGTGAATTTATATACAATCGACATATCAACGTACAATTTTGTTTACAACACTATTGGTGGCCATTTTGAGTTTGCAATCATCGTGGAAAGTACAGATCATAGACACCTCGTAACATTTCAAAGACAAAGGAAAAGTTCCATAGTGCCACATCAAAATAATTTGATATAATTCATAAGGTTTTTTTACTGTACGTACTTCATTTAATATCGTGGTAATTTAGTAAACAAGACGGAAGAATTTTGAATTTTCCTATTATTTTTAGGAAGCAAAAGAATGCTATAAGTACCTTGTAAAGTAATTGTAAATATTATGCAGTTATTATTAAAAATATGCATTTACAAAACATGCATCAAAATTAGTCGCTATAAATACTACGCTTGACCTTAGTTAGTCATTGTCGAATGTCAGTTTCTACTTTCTACTTCTGTCAGTGTGTCTTTCTGTCAGTGAAGTTTCGCATTGCGCTGCGCACAGTAAATCAGGCCCGTCCAACTCAGAATAAAAAAAGTTGCACGTTAAGCTATGCTAGCTATCTCACTATTTTAATATGGATGGCGTTCATCTTACTCATATTTATATTAGTGTGTGTGTGACGTAGTATCTTATGTCACTAGTATTAAAATGTCTCGAACGTATCTCGTTTGCCGCCATTTTCTATTGTGCTTATACAACGAATCTTATAATTGGAATGCAATAACTTTCTAATCACGGATTCTGGTGCGAGTTTGCAATCAAAGGCGGTTTTTTTCCTTTTTATTATTTGTGTGTACTTATGTTTTCGTAAAAGATAAAATAGCGTTAAGTGACCTTAGTGTTTACCGGCTCAAACGAGTAATTATAGTTTATTGTTGAATTTGTGTTAAAATACTTGTTATTTTTGTAAGAACTATGGTAAATAAGTGCATTGTTCTCGGGTGTAAGACTCGGGAACCAAATAATATTTTTTTTGTGTTCCCTTCACAAACAAAGCAAGGTGGGTAAGAGGTTAGGTAAGTGGTTAGAGGTTTGTCGATATTTACAAAACATACCTTTTATTATACGTAGCCGTATTCGTTTTTGTCATAAACATTTTCATGCCGAACATATTAATGAAAAATTAAAATTAAAACCTTGTGCAATTCGTGTTTAAACCATGAATATAAATTTAGAGAAACATTTAGAAATAACACCCACTAATAATCATATAGAACCTTTTATTTTTAAAGTAGTTGTCCCTTCTGATATAGTAAATCAACCGACTATAAACTATGAATGCTTTAATAGTATACAGGTAGATATAAGTTCTGACTTTGCTGAGTTACCTGTTGTTTCAAATTCATTTCAATCTAAATGTACCGAACCTAGTAGTATCTCATGTTGACCCTTACATACCACCTAATAGAAAACAGCTAGAAATATGTGTTACCCCATCCACAACACCTACCCTTGCTGTGTCTAATGTTAAAAAATGAAACTGTAGTAGTCAAGTAAAATGTCAGTTAATTAAGCATATTAGACTAGATCCAAATAAATCTACCCCTCGTAAGCAGATTTTACGTGCATCGATTAACAGATTAAGAAATAAGTTACGTCTTGTACAGTTACAAAAAACAAGGCTAAAGACGAAAGTAACCCTTTATGCTCCTAAAACGAAGTTATTTTTAAAGAAATATAACATATTAAGTAAATTTGGGAAGTTATTAGTAGATTCACAGTTACGTTTGACTGGTACTTCATTTACATGTCGGGGCTATACTAATAATGAAAAAGTATTTGCTTTGTGTTGGTTGTTAATATCAGATTCCAATGCTGAACTTTTACGAAGTAATAATTTCACGAATGACATCTGCGACAAAACTGGCCCCAACCAATTATATTATATCTATGATGTACCTCATTTGTTAAAATGTTTTTTGTAATAATTTTCAGAAAAAGCATTTCCTTATTGGTTATCGAAGAGCGAAGAGGGAATGTATAGAAAGTCTATACAAATGGGATGGCTTTGGTGGCTGAGCAAGAAGCATAAAACTTACAAAGAAACACATAAATCCAACTTCATATAACAAAATGAAGGTAAATTAAAGTATACAATTTCTATCAAGATTCTGTTTTGAAGTGGTCACTAATCACAAAAAGTGATCAATATGCCAAAAGCTATATATTAGTATAGATTTTATATTGTTTATTGCTAAACAATAATTAAATGCTCATACATTACAGGTTAAACTTGCAGCCCAAGTTTTTAGTCGGCAAGTAGCTACATCACTACTAGTTTATATGAAGAGTATCCAACATCTCCAAGAACATGATTATTCTACTTTTAATCTTAATTTTGATAATATTTTTTTCACAGCAGAAATAATAACCTTCATAAATGATTTGTTTGAAAGTTTAAATGGGTTTAGCCGCTATGGTAACAAATTGACACATGCATTGTCTTGTAACTCTGAACATATAGATTTCTGGAATGAAGATGTAAAAAAATTAGTGTCTATGCGTTTTGACTCTCCCAATCCAAGGGAAGCAAAATCACTGAAGCATTTTGTGCATAATCTCAACTCAAACATTTGTGGTCAGATTTGCGCTCTGTTAAAGGTGAAAAGTTTCTAAGGCTCTGACGTTGTAATGAATTCTGATAGAAAACTTTTTGGACAGATAAGGGAACATGGTACTTTTAATACCAATCCTGACTGTACTAATTTTGTCTCAGCCTGCAAAACAGTATTGCTTAATAATATTAAATAAATAAATAACACCCAACAGTCACATACATACAATATTACAACTGGAAAATCATTATATACTAATTGTTTGGATAATGACGATAAAGTGTTAGGTACATTAAATAACTTAATTAATGAACAAAAATTTAGTTCCTACTTTGTGCGTGATAGATTTCCTAGGGATTTTGGTTCAATTTTCAAAACACCAATTCTCTTCAACGGCTGACGGGCCTGCGGGCGAGCGAGCGAGGGGCGGGCGAGCGTGGAGCAGCGGTTCGTTTCTTGTTTTCCTTTGGAGAGGTCCTCTTCTGGCGGGGCCCGGCGCGAAGCTGCCGATACGGCCAAACCGCCCCTCTTTTATATTCTTTCTCGGTCCACGCTCACCCCCCCTAGCCCCTCACCCTTCAGCACCCGTCATAATCTTTATTTCTAACTTATTTTTACATTTTCCTTACAATCATCTTAATTTCCACACAACAATGTGGGGCTCATCCCCGCGCAACCCCTCACACCATGCGCCCATCCCTAAGGACTCCCGGGGCGTGAATGCGGCTGGGTTTTGGGTGCGGAGTTTTGTTCGACGTCACCCCGCCCCGCTTGTACCACGTGACCGAGGCGCCCCCCAGCCCTCTCACCCCCTCGGGAGCCGCACCGCGCATGCGCAGTAGGCACATAGTGTGAGGTTTGGGAAAATGAAACCACTTCAGGAATAATTATTTATTTTTAACTAGTTATTTCGTGTCGTGCATATACTTTGAACATCTTAATTCTGAGGAAAGTAATCTTATAGAAAACTCCATCCCTAATGAAAAGATATATAATCAACACAAATCTAATATATTGCTGGCGCAATTTGTCGCTCTTTAATGTCAAATTTAAAATGTAATGATTGTAGTAACTGTATAAACTCCCGATTAAGTAAATGTGAGTCATCTCACCAATTAATTCGTTTAAGAGAGTATAGCACTGATTTAGACAGGTTGTATTATCCTTCCAAGAACTGGAGTAAAATTGTATGGCAGAGTATATACAGGGTATATCAAGACTACTACCGAAAACGAAGCGGGGTGGTAGTTTAAGCGACTTCAAACACAATGCAACAGAAAATGTTGGAAAAAAAAGCGACAATTTTTTTTGTTATTTTTTTTATATGGTCGTATTTGGAGAGTATTATGGAGAGGGCTATGCTCGGGGTTTCCCTACGAGATCGAATCAGAAATGAGGAGATCCGTAGGAGAACTAAAATAACCGACATAGCCCACCGGATTAGCAAGTTGAAGTGGCAATGGGCAGGGCACATAGCGCGGAGATCTGATGACCGATGGGGTCGGAAAGTGCTCGAATGGAGGCCGCGCAGCGGAAAGCGTAGCGTAAGACGTCCACCCACACGATGGTCCGACGACCTGGTAAAGGTCGCGGGACGTCGCTGGATGCAGGCTGCCTCCAACAGGTCTCTGTGGAAATCATTGGGGGAGGCCTATGTTCAGCAGTGGACTTCCTTTGGCTGATGGATGGATGATGGTCGTATTTGGGTGGTAAATACATTTTTTCGTAAAATAATAGTCTATACCCTTTTATTTATAAAGACTCTAAGGTCTAAAAGAGTCTAAATTATTATTTTAGCATAAACTTTAGATTTACCCCTCAAAAATGACGATATTTAAAAAATGATAAAAAAAATTGTCGCTTTTCTTAGCAAAATTTTTAGTTGCATTGTGTTTGTAGTCACTAAAACTACCACCCGGCTTCGTTTTCGGTAGCAGTCTTGAGATACCCGGTATATTATGATAAGATTTTACCAACCATTTGCAGTTTTTACGTTTATTCCGAAATAGTAAGTTCATTAAAGAAAAATATTGATACTACATGGTATAATTGTAATAATCATAAAGAGTCTTTCATGAAGTCTTTTTGGTTGTACGCAATTAGAATGCAGGTTAAACAATGGTGTTGTAATTTTAATAATAAGAGAATTAATAATGTCGATCACAGGCCTAAAGATGTAGAAATGGGAACTCTAATCCATGAAAAAGTTACAAAAGCATTGAGTTATAGATCAAGATAAGGAATATAGATAAGGAAGCGTAGTACATAATAATACCTAATTATAGTCATGATCATCCTCAGCTCACAGCAGTCCCAACTGTATTCTGTCAAACTCAATCCTTAGCTTTTTGTTATATAGAATAAATTTGTTAATTGATTTAAATATTTTCTTAAATTTAAAATACTTAGATTAAATTTGAGTGTTGTCGCTCAAGTCTACTTTCAGGGTGTAAAATCATTTTAGTTTCAATTCAAGGTTTTCTTTAAAATGGACCTATGTTGCCAAACATTTTCTTACACCTTAATATGAACCTGCCTGATCATTGTCAAAATATTTATATATATTAAACTGAATGTCAATTATTTTATATGATTGAAATGTAGAATCCTGAAATAGAAATTTGTTTGTTTCTTAATCATCTTGCATCCAGTATTTTCATAATCATTATACAGGGTATATCAAGACTGCTACCGAAAACGAAGCCGGGTGGTAGTTTAAGCGACTTCAGACACAATGCAACAGAAAAAGTTGCAAAAAAAAGCGTCAATTTTTTTTGTTATTTTTTTCCTATGGCCATTTTTGGGTGGTAAATACATTTTTTCCTAAAATAATAGTATATACCCTTTTATTTATAAATACTCTAAGGTATAAAAGAGTTTAAATTATTATTTTAGCAAAAACTATGGATTTACCACCCAAAAATGACGATATTTAAAAAATCATAAAAAAAAATTGTCGCGTTTCTAGGCGAAATTTTTAATTGCATTGTGTTTGTAGTCACTAAAACTACCACCCGGCTTCGTTTTCGGTAGCAGTCTTGAGATACCCGGTATATGTAAATGCGCCTTTATATGGTATTACCAATTATATTATTATGCATGGAATGCTTCACATGTTGCAATATTTGTAATAACTTTTGTTAATTGATTTAAATATTGTATTAAATTTAAAATTATTTGATAAAATTTGATTGTTGATGCTCAAGTCTCCTTTCAGGGTGTACAATAATTTTAGTTTCAATTCAAGGTTTTCTGGAAAATAGACCTATGTTGTCAAACATTCTCTTACACCTTCATAGGAATTTTTATATTCATTTTGCTTGTAAATGTGCCTTTATATGATATTACCAATTATATTATGCATGGAATGTCTCACATGTTGCAATATTTGTAAACTTATTTTGCAGTTTTATTTATATTGTATACAAAGGTTGTATTGTTTAATTGTATTTTATATTAACCAATTTGAAATGTGTTATTTCAGTACATTAGAATGAAAGTCTGCAATGATGTATTAAATTTCATAATGACTTGTTTTTAATTAATACAAATAGTATATTTGTAAGTAGACATTTTTCGCAATACTCTTCATTGTAATCATGTCCATAGCAATACTTTGCCGGAAAATGTAATTAATTTTATGCATTGAAATATTGCATAGTAGAATCATATAATAGTTTGACTATTGTATCTCTACTCTCCTTACATGGTTTAAAAACAAAGTAATCATTGAAATAAGACTATTATTTACGGATTTTATCGCGGATTTAGTTTAATTTTACATTTTTTGAATTCCCGACGTTTCGATCACTTTACAGCTTTCGTGGTCACGGGGCGGACTGAGGTATTAGTCATCCGCTCAGTGACTGTTACAATTTAACTACCCTTAATTTTGAATTATTAAATTAAAAAGTTAATTTAAATAACTAATCTGTTTTGGCGTTCCGATCCACGCAGAAGGAGCTCACTGTGTCTTGAGGTCTGGCAGTTGGTCTTTTGGGTTCCGATTTAATTAAGTGTAGAATAGGATCCCATGCTTGTGCAAGCTTCAAGCCATCTTCCCTATTGAAAATCGTAAATAATAGTCTTATTTCAATGTGTAACATTCGCGTAAATCTAAGAAACCATTATGCAAGCCAGTACGGACTGAATATTGCAAACAAAATACGCCGGTTGGAGAATTTGAAGACTAAGCGCGCAAGATGCATATCATCCCTGAATTTCTTGAAGAGATGCCGTGATCATAATCTCATCCCTACGTGTGTGAAAATATCACCGAAGAAAAGCATACGAGGGAGCGCTAAAATTCTATACCAGGCGAGTAAAAAACTGTTACAAGCTACCATACATGACACACGTTCCGACCTACATTTCTTAAATATTAGTGTTGAGAAATTATCCAGTGAAGTTAAGACAGTATTATCAGCATTTGATTTTAAACATTGCATCGAAACATTAAATAAACGAGAAACATCTAAATATAATGAATGCAAAAATAAACACATTATTAAATATGAAAAACTGTCGACCAAATCAAATGTCAAAAATTATAACAACTCCGAGTGCAGTCATGGAACGTACCCTGACATAGATAACACTCACTCTCGCGCAGACAAACAACGCGCGGTCATTAATCTGTCAAAACAAACACTGGATGAAAACACGGTTCAGGTTTTATCAAGAGGTTTAAATTTTGCCGTAACACCACGTAGGATACCGTATGAAGACATTATTTGTAACGTTGAGAACAGTCTCTTCACTAACAATATGAAAAGGGAAGATTCGGAGGCGATACGTCAAGATATATCATCTTTATTACGTCGTAACAAAGTGCCCAAACCAAATCTCCCAAAACACCTATTTATCGCTCTAAAGAACCTGCGATCGATGAAGGAATTGACTGTTCTCCGTGCAGATAAAGGTAATGCGACAGTAGTGATGGATACTTCAGACTACAACCAAAAAATTGAACAACTTTTATCGGATGAAAGTACTTATAAGATAGTCAAATCAGACCCGACTAACAAAATATTAAAGGCCACTAGCTCTTTAATAATTAAATACTCCGAGAAGTTAGATCTGAATGTTAAATCACTCATCCCATCGTGTGCAAAACCTCCAAAATTGTATGGATTGCCAAAAATACACAAGGAAAATGCTCCACTACGTCCCATTGTGAGTCAAATCGACACACCAACTTACAGATTGGCTCAGCACGTAGCAAAAGTGCTTTCACCACTCAGAGGAAACACTAGAGCATCTGTGAAGGATTCATACCAATTTGTCAGCGAAATTAAACATCTACAATTAGCTGACAATGAGACAATGGTTAGTTTTGATGTCCAGTCACTTTTTACAAGCTTACCAGTACAAGACTGCATCACAATTGTCACTAAGAAGTTAGCAGAGAACAACTTTCCACTAGAATATGCAGAATTACTGAAACATTGCCTCACATCTGGCTATATGTTGTGGAACAATCAATACTATGTACAAACGGATGGCGTCGCTATGGGCTCACCTGTATCTCCGGTAGTCGCTGATATTTTCATGGAGGACTTTGAGGAGAAAGCCCTTAGTACAGCCCCAGTCTCACCAAGATTTTACAAGCGGTACGTAGATGATACTTTCACAATTTTACCATCTAACCAAGTAACTGCATTTTTAAACCACCTTAACTCCATTAACAATAAAATTCAATTCACTATGGAGTTAGAAAATAAGAAATCTCTTGCCTTCTTAGATGTTTTAGTAATCCGCAATCCTGATCAGTCCTTAAGTCATACAGTGTATAGGAAAAAGACCCATACAGATAAATACTTGAACGGTGATTCTCACCACCATCCAAAACAGTTAGCTACCGTGGGTAAATCTTTGTTTCAGAGAGCACAAGGAATCTGTGACGAGAAACACCTGGCGACTGAGCTGCAACACGTCAAGCAAGTACTGCGAGACAACAAGCTCCAAATTCCACGCCACCGTCACAGAAACCGAGTGAAACCAGCCACAGTTGAACGGGTCCCGGTTATCTTGCCATACATAAAAGGTGTCACGGACAAGATTGGCTATATCCTGAAGCGTGCTTCTATCAAAACATACTTCAAGCCGCCCAAGAAGATTAGTCAATTTCTACCACCTGTCAAGTGCCATATACCTCTGCAAGAACCGGGCGTATATAAAATAGACTGCGACTGTGGCCTCTCCTACATTGGTCAAACCAAAAGAAGCATAGGGACCCGCGTGAAAGAACATATAGCTGACATCAAACATCGACGCTCAACGAAGTCTGCAGTTGCTGAGCACATAGAAGAAGGCTCCAAGCATTACCTTCGTTTTGACCAGCCCCAAGTCCTCGCGAAAGAACACCGTTTCCTGCCCAGGATGTTTCGCGAGGCTATTGAAATTAAAAAACATCCAAATTTCAATAGGGAAGATGGCTTGAAGCTTGCACAAGCATGGGATCCTATTCTACACTTAATTAAATCGGAACCCAAAAGACCAACTGCCAGACCTCAAGACACAGTGAGCTCCTTCTGCGTGGATCGGAACGCCAAAACAGATTAGTTATTTAAATTAACTTTTAATTTAATAATTCAAAATTAAGGGTAGTTAAATTGTAACAGTCACTGAGCGGATGACTAATACCTCAGTCCGCCCCGTGACCACGAAAGCTGTAAAGTGATCGAAACGTCGGGAATTCAAAAAATGTAAAATTAAACTAAATCCGCGATAAAATCCGTAAATAATAGTCTTATTTCAATGTGTAACATTCGCGTAAATCTAAGAAACCATTAAACAAAGTAATCTTCAATATTTTTATCATTTTGCTAATTAAAAAGCATAATATGTTGTTTTAAACTGTTTATATGAATCATGCTTTTGCACCTTTATTGATTTGCAATGTAATGGAAGAGCAATTTCGATCATATCTTTAAATGATGAACTTGTGGACCATGACCTATCTCAATCTCAATCGTTTATTGAGGAGGCCCACGTATAGGAGTGTATGGATAAATATAAATTATTGAATTTCCTCAAATTATTGAATCCAACATTTTCGTTTTTTTATGCAGAATTTTTAAGAAACTATCTTCGTGATTAAAAAAATATTATGTTTAATCTATATACATATATGGTTTCAAGATACTAACATTATATTGTATTCAGACTTGTATTTAACTTATTTTGTATTCGATTTAATAATACATTTGTAATGTTACACATGGAATGGCTTCCATGGTGTAATAATTTGTAAATTTACACTATTAAGTTTTTAGCACGCTATTCCTTTAATGTATCTAAAGTTAACCATAATGAAAACATTTCATTAATTTACTAGAAGCCTGAACTAATTTGGGTAAATTTATATCGCCAACTACTATGATCCAACACCTTAATATTTCTACGGTAGTTTCATTGCATTTTCTATGAATGCCAACCCTGTAGTTACTAACATAAAGAAACTGTAACTGTAGTTGCTAACATAACTTAACATTCATAAGGCTTAAGATATTAATATTATGCTTATATCTTATAGAGCGTTGGGCGTTAATTGTAAAATTTCTAGTTACGAGGGGTCTTAGAAGTAAAATATGTGATAATAAGATTTATAAGTAACATATGTAACATTTTTTCTTTTCAGAAACAGGTAAATGTGATAAATAATTTGTTGTGCTTCTTACTTTCACATTATTTACTTCCATATCACATTATTTACTTCCATACAACCTTACATCTCTTGATTGAGAAGAGAAATATTCTAAATTGTCATGAATCGCTATCAAACGCAGATTTTTTCTTATCTTAGTGGTAGTTTCCTAAGATTATCCCGATTTAACAAACAAAAACCTCATAACGAATTTTAAAATATGTATGTTAGGGTCAATCAGAAGGTAAAATGAACGAAACCTAATGTATTTATAATATCATAACTTTTAATTACTTTGAAACTACTATTGCCATTGCCAATCATTGCTTTACCGGAACAGTGTAGACCAATTGTGCGTTCTGGTTGACTTCACGTATCTCAGCTGTATAAAATGACCTGTAATATTGTGATCAATTGATTTTTATACATGAATTGTGAACTTTTCTGAATTTAACTAATGCATAATCACTGTATTGTAAATATATTATAAAAGAGCAACGCTAGAGTTTCTTGCCCGTTCTTCTCTAGCGAAGATAGCCTTGCGAACCGGGTGGTAGAGAAAAAAAGTGACAATCTATTGAGTGATTGTTTATGGTATTTTCAGAATAACAAATTAATTTAATTTTCATTGTTTATAAATAAAGTTATTTATTTTTGAAGTTTATTTTATTTATTTCTTTAAAACCAATATATGAATATACAACTACCTAAATCGGTAAAAAAAACCGGTAAGTTTGAGGCACAGATGTCAACCGGAAAATAAAGCTATCCCTAATTAAATTAAAGATCGGTATCTCGATAAAGTACCGATTGTCACAGCACTGCTACACATGTATATAACCACCGAACGAAAAGTAAAGAAGAACACTCTGTCAAAATATGTACTGGATAGAAAGAGATGGACGATTAATTATGAATGAATTGTATAACATAATATAGACATAAAGTACATGTTTGGGCTTTCACTGTGTGAGTTCCCTTATGGTGTTAAAAATTTTGTATGGACTCGGCTGTCTGTCTTGTTTATTAGTCTGTGCAGTAAATTCCGAATACCGTGTAAAAAACGTCCGATATAAAAATCCGATTAAATTAAATCCATTAACAATGCCGCATTTCAGGATCGAGACCAATGTGCCTAAAAGCAAAATCCCGTCTGATTTCGTTACAAAAGCTGTGCCGGTGTTAGCAAAGGCACTTGGGAAACCGGAACAGGTGAGATAAACTAGACCATAAATAAATAAACATATTGGGCGATAGCTTATTTTTATCTTAATCGAAATTAGATTCAAGGAAATGAGTAATTACGTTACCAGTATGGGAAGAGATATTCTTTATCAAATCACAGAATCGCGTATACGAGTATCAGTTCGAGTTAGTCATGCGCAAAATGAATCACTGTAAAGAAAAGAGAGATATATATCTTTTAAGTCAAAAGATATATATCTTTTATATCTTTATATCTTTATCTCACAATGATCAATGAGCTAAAGAATGAGTTGATTAAAATTGAGTTATGAGTCTTTCTTTATATCTATATCTAAGATTGACATTTTGGTGGAGTATATCTTTATATCTCTATCTCTTAATGATTCATGAGCTAAAAGATGAGTTTAAGTTAGTTGATTAGAAATTTAGTTATGAGTCTTCCACAATATCTATATCTAAAACTAGCGGCCCGACCCAGCTTCGCCTGGGTGCATATATTTTTTGATTCCACTCCACACCAAATACATGTTATTTTTCGTATTAAACTCTTGTATACCTAAACTTGACATAGCTATCCTACTGTCTGGCTCAATCCCGTCTCATCCGTCTGTTCAGTCTCTTCCCGATCCGTCCCGTCCTTTCTCTTTTATTATCCATCCCGTCTTATAACGTGCATTTACATTTCATCCTATCAAATCTGTCAGCTATCCCAGCCCTCTCCCGTACCTTCCACTCTATTATATCCCGTCTCTCCATATACATGTACATATAAAGATTGCCTTATGAAATTTGGACATTAAAAACTTTAGCGTTTTTTATTGTCCATCCAATATTACGTCCCTTATTTCAGCACCAAAATGCTATTTTTCCTAATAATATTGCACGCCATTACTTTTTGTTAGTAATAAAGTAATAATAACCATTTAAAAAAAGAATTGGCGAAATTGGTCCAGGCGTTGTTGAGTTATGCGCTTACCAACACTTTTTGTGATTCATTTTTATATTATAGAAGAAGATATTATAGTCCACCCTGCTTGCTTAGTGCGAGTTGGCGGATTTTATTTCACGTAGAAATTAATCCGAAAAGTCAGAGGTGTGCCCTGGGATTTGAACCCGTGACCATCGTTAACTTGTTGGCAGTCGCGTCTATTACGTTACCATATACAAATTAATAAAACCTTCATACTGCCTTACCAGGTGACGTAAGTAATAGAACAAATATTTAAAAATATAAAACTGCATATCGTTTCATTATAATGTCTAGATACGGCATCAACGTACCAATATTTTTTTTATTCTTGAGTCTGAAAACAATACTAATGCGAAATTTAAATATGTCCCCCAGCGCATCTAAAAGTATAAATTCAAAAAACAATGTCGTTTATGAAAACGAAAAATTATAATTAGATATATTTTGGTATACTCCGGCAAAACGCTTCGATAGAGTATACTTTGTTTAAAACTGTTGCAATAATCTCAAAAAACAATGGGCGATTTTGGTAGATGTGGACATCGTTATAATTTACATTTAACAAAATTATGCGCAAGACGCCGTATCTAGATAATATTATATACACGATGTACACATTTTTTGAATTTTGTTCTATTTCGTCAGCCGTCAATGAAAGACAATGGAAAGATAGATCATTTTACGTTGGGTGGTAGTTGAAGCTGGACCGTCTTTTACGTCTCCCGTCAAATAAACAAAGATCATCCTATACTGGCTGGACTCATCACGCTTGAACGATACCCAAAAAAAAAGGTTTTTAGTATCTTCCTCAGAAATTTTCCTATTTTTCTCACCCCTAAAACCTTCCCAGGACTTCCACGAATATTTCAAGACCAAAATCAGCCAAATTGGTCCAGGCGTTGTTGAATTATGCGGTTACCAACACATTTTGCGATTCATTTTTATATTATAGACTAGCGGCCCGACCCAGCTTCGCCTGGGTGCATATATTTTTTGATTCCACTCCACACCAAATACATGTTATTTTTCGTATTAAACTCTTGTATACCTAAACTTGACATAGCTATCCTACTGTCTGGCTCAATCCCGTCTCATCCGTCTGTTCAGTCTCTTCCCGATCCGTCCCGTCCTTTCTCTTTTATTATCCATCCCGTCTTATAACGTGCATTTACATTTCGTCCTATCAAATCTGGTAGCTATTCCAGCCCTCTCCCGTACCTTCCACTCTATTATATCCCGTCTCTCCATATATATGTACATATAAAGATAGCCTTATGAAATTTTGAGATTAAAAACTTTAGCGTTTTTTATTGTCCATCCAATATTCCGTCCCTTGTTTCAGCACCAAAATGCTGTTTTTCCTAATAATATTGCACGCCATTACTTTTTGTTAGTAATAAAGTAATAATAACCATTTAAAAAAAGAATTGGCCAAATTGGTCCAGGCGTTGTTGAGTTATGCGCTTACCAACAACACATTTTGCGATTCATTTTTATATTATAGAAGAAGATCTTATAGTCCACCCTGCTGGCTTAGTGCGGGTTGGCGGATTTTATTTCACGTAGAAATTAATCCGAAAAGTCAGAGGTGTGCCCTGGGATTTGAACCCGTGACCATCGTTAACTTGTTGGCAGTCGCGTCTAGTACGTTACCATATACAAATTAATAAAACCTTCATACTGCCTCACCAGGTGACGTAAGTAATAGAACAAATATTTAAAAATATAAAACTGCATATCGTTTCATTATAATGTCTAGATACGGCATCAACGTACCAATATTTTTTTTTATTCTTGAGTGTGTAAACAATACTAATGCGAAATTTAAATATGTCCCCCAGCGCATCTAAAAGTATCAATTCAAAAAACAATGTGGTTTATGAAAACGAAAAATTATAATTAGATATATTTTGGTGTACTCCGGCAAAACGCTTCGATAGAGTATACCTTGTTTAAAACTGTTGCAATAATCTCAAAAAACAATGGGCGATTTTGGTAGATATGGACATCGTTTTAATTTACATTTAACAAAATTATGCGCAAGACGCCGTATCTAGATAATATTATATACACGATGTACACATTTTTTGAATTTTGTTCTATTTCGTCAGCCGTCAATGAAAGACAATGGAAAGATAGATCATTTTACGTTGGATGGTAGTTGAAGCTGGACCGTCTTTTACGTCTCCCGTCAAATAAACAAAGATCATCCTATATTGGCTGGACGCATCACGCTTGAACGATACCCAAAAAAAAAGGTTTTTAGTATCTTCCTAAGAAATTTTCCTATTTTTCTCACCCCTAAAACCTTCCCAGGACTTCCACGAATATTTCAAGACCAAAATCAGCCAAATTGGTCCAGGCGTTGTTGAATTATGCGGTTACCAACACATTTTGCGATTCATTTTTATATATAAGATTAACATTTGGGTGGACGTTCAAGAGGCTATATTCGAGTAAAAATTGCTTTGTGGTTTAGATAAAGTATTGTTACAGTGAGATAAAGAGATTAATTATTTTCTGCTGATATCTATCAACAGAAATAAATTGTGTTTAGAAATATAAATAAGGAGTAGTGAAATATGTAAAAATTCATGGATATTTAAACATTGCATAAACTGGATATTTTTGTAATTAAAACTTTTGTGCTATGATCACCACTGGTACAAGATATTTCACGGAAACAAAATACAAATCCGATAAAAAAAATGAATACAATATATCTTTGCTAATTAGAAAACATGCTAGCGAAATTAGGCCTTAAATCATTGTAAATAGCTTTGTTTTCGCTTACACTCCATTTACTACTGTGATCGTATTCCACAATCGTACGCATGGCGCATGCATTACATTGTGAACATAAATATTCTCTTTTCCGCTCACACAAATGTAAAAGTCTATATCTGTTTCTTTCTAATCTTTGCAGTGAAATTGAACCAAAAATGATCTTTACGCGTACGGATATAATGAGTTAGTTTGAATGCAAGGGATATAAAGATATAATCACTCCGTACGTCGGATATATATCTTTTTAGTTAATCACTCCTGAGTTACACATGTCTAGTTCGAGTGATGCCATAGCCGGCAAAAAGCAATTAAAAAGGTAGTAAGGAATGAGGTCAGTCGTAAGCACCAAGCAGAATATATTTTTTCTAATGTCTTGGCACAAATGATGTATTATACAAATAAATGGTACATTTCAGAATAGTGAATATTATATAAACAGGGTTGTGAAGAGATTTTTGATTGAATTAAGTACAGGATCTTTTGTATAACATGTAATCTGTACACCAAAACATGTTACCTTGGTATGTTCAATGATAAAGCCACTGGAAATTTCATAGTTGATAGATTCCTATGAGGCCCTTTACATTCATATTTTTTTTTAAGAAAATATTGGATTATTGTAGCAACACATAATTTAGAATTTTATAGTACTAAAATATAGAAACCAAGTAGCCTAGTAGATTAGCTAGGTAAAATCAATATTTTTAAGCTAAGACATTCTATTAGGACATGCTAATAATACTACTGAAATTAGTAGTGAATTTCCAGAGATGTAAATGTCTAATTCAATTTAAATATTCTGATTTATACAGTACTGTGTGGTGTCTGTAATCCCAGAGGTACCAATGAGCTTTGGAGGAACTACAGAACCATGTGCCATAGCCAACCTCATGTCGATTGGTGCACTTGGAGTTGAGCAGAACAAGAAGCATGCTAAGGTGTTATTTGAGTTGGTTGAAAAAGAACTAGGAGTAAAAAATGACAGGTAAACATATGTTAGATATAATAAAATTAATAAACAAATACACAATAGTCACATTTATAGTCGTGACTCCACATTAACATCAATTATGTGTAATGTGTTATGTCATGGGTATCACAAACTATGGTGGCGTTTTTACTCTCACATACACCCAGGCCTGAGACAAATACTTGAGGGCCACATAAACAATTACCTCGGTGGGGAATCAAACCTGGGGTGGCTTGGTTCAAAGTCGGCGTTAAACCAACTGTGTCAAGGTGACTAAAAAACAGTCAAACAAGTTGAAATCTGAGGATGATTATTTTATTTTGGATATTAGAAACTACGAGAGACTTTGGTCTTATAAATACACAGACCCAAGATACATGATTGAGAAACACACAAATATGTGAGAAGTCACCTGGGTGGGTACCACCGCAATGTCTATTTCTCCCACCAAACGGCAGTTTAAAGGTACTCTTGTGTTTCGGATTGAAGGATATTGTAGCCAGAGTAACTACAGGACATATTGAGACTTAACATCTTATGTCTCAGGATGGCGAGCGCAGTGGAATGCAAAGTATTGCTTTGTAATTCAAGGTGTTGTTTGGTTTTACTACTATTTATGAGCGGTGGTATTGCTTCGCTACGATCAAGCGAACGGCATGCTCGTCTTGCCATTCCTTCCAATAAAATAAAAAATGTTTCTTATTTTTTTATTGCCTTGTAGGCAGACGAGCTAGCGGCCCACCTGATGGTAAGCGGCTACCGCTGCTCATGGACCTCCGTAGTGCCAGGGGACCAGCACAACAAAGTCGCTGCCTACCTCGAGGAGAGTACTCTCCTTAAACCTCGTTTGAAGAAGGACAGATCATAGCGCTGAGGAAACACCAATGCAGGGAGTTCATTCCAGAGCTTGCATGTACGTGGCAGAAACGAACGCTGGAAACGTACCGTTCGGGAGCGGTACGCCTCCAGGTGGTGGGAATGAACTCTACTGCGGAAACGTGTGGTGCGATGGTACATAGGCGACGGTGGTACCATCTCAAACAACTCTTCGGAGCACTCCCCATGGAACAAACGATAGAACACACAGAGAGATCCAAAGTATCTCCGCAGTCCTAACGGTTCCAATTTGTCTGTGAGATCGGGATCATTGACTATTCGACAAGCTCGTCGCTGCAAGGAGTCAAGTGGGTCGAGCTGGTATTTTGGGGCACCTGCCCAGAGTGAGAGCAGTACTCCACGTGGGGCCGGATTTGCGCTTTGTAAAGCGTCAATCTATGACCCGACGTAAAGTACCGCTTGGCTCTCATCTCATCTATCTGCAGGATAAAATTACATTAAGTGGGATGTCAGCGCATTGAAGGTGTTTTGTCGTCCTGTTTGGAAAAGCTCTGAACAATTTGTCGTCGTAAGTTCCACGTCCATCGAGTAGGCGCCTCGGTAGTACTTCTCCCAGAAGCCACAGTCGATTCCGAACCAAATCATGTCTTTCTTGGCGCAGTCCTTAAAACGTAGTATCTGTCCCCCATCGTCTCTCTTACCATTTGCTATAGCAAGTAATAGATGTTGCGGCAGCTGAGAGGGATCCATATGTTGCATGTAATATATTGTGACGACAGCATGACAATGCATTTGGACGCCAAAAGATCGTAGACGATCTATAAGTACGTGTGACTGATATTGATTATGACGGTTTACACAACACATATTGTTATCAGAGTAGAGCTGCCATTGTTTGCTCATTATGGATAATGGGTGTTTTTATAACAAGAACCGGGCGCCTATCTGTTTTGATAAACATGTTTCACTGCCTCCACTAATCTTATTGGCTATTATGCTTGTAAACTATCATATACATGTTACGGTATTATACTCTTATTCATCCAACAGATAAATGAGGAGATGATTTGTATTAAATGTAATGTGATGAATGATCTATTTGGTCGGTAGGTGGCACTGTACCACTAAGCCCCATTTACACGGCGTAAGTTTCTCGCCTCAAAAATGTATTATGCTTAAGAGCGTTTACACCTTGCGCGCAAAGTCAACTATAGGTATTTCTTCGTTAATTTCACGCACACATAAGCGACCAAAGCTGTGTGCGTAGAGTTGCCGCGTCGGCTCGCTATACAATCGGCTCAAACAACTTTGATCCGTGCGCTTCAAATATTCAATTGAAATGTAACTGTAATATAATATCATAAAAATATTTTATTTGAATTATAAGTAGACAAATATGACTGTGCAAGCAAAGAATAATACAAATTTAGATGCTAATCATATTTTCGTTATTATTATATTGTTAAGTTGCATTCAAATCAGTGTTCAATCAGTAGACACTCCGGACGTTTTATTAATCATTTCGTGTTCGAACACATAAATAGTGTTAGGGGCCTTACAACCCCTTACACTTACGAAATATATTTAATTTAATTTTACAATACATAACATAATTTAGCCTCGGAATTACATCCCATTATATTACCTGAAACTTATTTTATACTTACTACAAATTCATTGTAGGTAATAAAAATAATTAAATATTTTACTACCAAAGTACTAAGATGTGGTAATCGCGGTCCGCGCGTGGCTATTTTTACTACGTACGGCAAAAATCGACTGCAGCTAGGCCGGAGCGACGAGCGATACGTCCTCCCTCTAGAAGGCCTTGCGGCGGTCTGATTTGAGCCACGTCGGACAGCGTGTTTTATAGTGGTTTTTAAAATATTTGTAGAAAACATGAAAACTAATTTTGTTGAAATATAAAAATGGTGTTGTGCGTGGTGGCCTGTTGGTAAACGGACTAGACGCGACTGCCAACATGTTCACGGTGGTCGCGGGTTCGAATCCCAGGGCACACCTCTGACTTTTCGGAGTCATGTGTGTATTGATAGTCAATCACCACGCACTAAAACGGTGAAGGAAAACATCGTGAGGAAACCTGCATACCATAGGGATTCATAAGAATTTCTATGGTATGTAAGTCCGCCAACCCACACTAGGCCAGCGTGGTGGGACTATATGGCCTAACCACTCTCAATCGTATTCTCGATTGTAGAGTAGGCCCGTGCCCTGCAGTGGGACGTATATGGGCTGATACAGATACAGAAAAATGGTAATTTATTGATAAGATGTTCTTCTATTATAATATGCAATTGCGATAAAAAAATTATGTGCGATAAGTTGGTGAAAAAAAATATGTTCTTGACAAGAGTTTCTGAATAATTTCGCATTGTTTAAATTTTTATTTTTCAGGAACTAAACACAAAAATATTATTTTTCTCAGCAAAATCCCTCCATAACGGTCTTATTAGTCTGATAATATTTTTATTTTCATCTTATATTTAGTGATTTCGGATATCTTAAGCTTCTAAATTGCCATTTAAAGCCTAAATAACGAAACTTGTGTTCAGTAATCCGAATAGTACTTACAAACTATCCATCAATCTATAATGATGGATAGTTTGTAAGTACTATACGGATATGATTTTTTCGTATTTGCTCTACATATTTATTTTCGCAAATATTAGTAAAAGTTGTTTATTTTAAAGTGCTTTTTATGTACAATTAAAGTGTATACTGTACCTGCCGGTGACTGTTTTTCACTTGTGAAATAATACACATTATCACTAATATCACACTTTTTAATTTTTGGCTCTACACAATTGACAAAATGGAGTCCATTAAAGAGTCAATCACACAACTCAGTCAGATCTTCAATGAAAGATTTGCTGAATTTGAAGAGAGGCAGCAGAAATTGTCTTCCCCAGCAGCAAGCACCGCGGCAACATTAGAGGTTGAATTTTCCTCATTCAAAACGTTCACCTTGAATGCTCTCCGCACACTTCAAGCACAGCTGCAGCTGATTTCTTCCGACAATGATCGTCTGGAGATGCATACTCGTCGAAAAATGTTATTGCTGCATGGCGTGCCAGAAGATCAGAAAGAGGATGCCTCAGCAGTTGTGATTGATGTACTAGTGCAGAAACATAAACTGGCCAACATTGATGTTGCTGATATCGCTCGCTGTCACAGAATGGGCAAACCTCATGGTGACCGACCCAGGTCAATTTTGATAAAATTGTGTGACCTACGCCTTCGTAACACGATTTGGGGTGCTAAGAGCAAACTTAAGGGTTCTGGCATAACTTTGTCAGAATTCTTAACCAAGAGACGACATGACGTTTTTATGGCCGCACGCGAGCGCTTTGGAGTTACAAAGTGTTGGACTCGCGACGGCTGCATCTTTGTGTTGGGCGGCGATGGTACGCGACATCGTGTTTCATCCGTTGCTGAGCTGGATGGTCTCATCCCGAAGACTGCGCGTGCTGCTTCTACCCACAGGAAAGCTGAAGTTACTCCCAAAAATCCTACAGTAGCAAGTAGGACAAGGCGAGCTGCAGTTACCAAGAAATAGTCTTACTTATGTTTTATTTTTTTGCACTCTTATATGTTAGTCACATTCATTCTACTACCTCTTTAATGCTATTATCATTCTTGTAATCAAACCTTCTATACCAGAACTACCCCTTTATTTAAAATCTTAAGAGCGTATACACCTTGCGCGCAAAGTCATCTATAGGTATTTCTTCGTTAATTTCACGCACACATAAGCGACCAAAGCTGTGTGCGTAGAGCTGCCGCGTCGGCTCGCTATACAATCGGCTCAAACAACTTTGATCCGTGCGCTTCAAATATTCAATTGAAATGTAACTGTAATATAATATCATAAAAATATTTTATTTGCATTATAAGTAGACAAATATGACTGTGCAAGCAAAGAATAATACAAATTTAGATACTAATCATATTTTCGATATTATTACATTGTTAAGTTGCATTCAAATCACTGTTCAATCAGTAGACACTACGGACGTTTTATTAATCATTTCGTGTTCGAACACATAAATAGTGTTAGGGGCCTTACAACCCCTTACAATTACGAAATATATTTAATTTTATATTACAATACGTAACATAATTTAGCCTCGGAATTACATCCCATTATATTACCTGAAACATAATTTATACTCACTACAAAATCATTGTAGGTAATAAAAATAATTAAATATTTAACTACCAAAGTACTAAGATGTGGTAATCGCAGTCCGCGCGTGGCTATTTTTACTACGTACGGCAAAAATCGACTGCAGCTAGGCCGGAGCGACGAGCGATACGTCCTCCCTCTAGAAGGCCTTGCGGCGGTCTGATTTGATCCACGTCGGACAGCGTGTTTTATAGTGGTTTTTAAAATATTTGTAGAAAACATGAAAACTAATTTTGTTGAAATATAAAAATTGTAATTTATTGATAAGATGTTCTTCTATTATAATATGCAATTGCTATAAAACATTATGTACGATAAGTTGGTGAAAAAAAAATGTTCTTGACGAGAGTTTCTGAATAATTTCGCATTGTTTAAATTTTTATTTTTCAGGAACTAAACACAAAAATATTATTTTTCTCAGCAAAATCCCTCCATAAGGGTCTTATTAGTCTGATATTATTTTTATTTTCATCTTATATTTAGTGGTTTCGGATATCTTAAGCTTCTAAATTGCCATTTAAAGCCTAATTAACGAAACTTGTGTTCAGTAATCCTTCTAGTACTCACAAATTATCCATCAATCTATAATGTTTTCTACCAAAATCCCTAGATGACAACCTTTTCTAAAATTAGTAATAATTATTTTTCCTTTAAATTGTTTATTGGTGGCTATTAACTCATTTGAAAAGTCCTGTTTTTAAGCCAAAAAGCGCGTGCAGGGTATAAACGCTCTTAAACACAAACTTATTTACACAAATGTGAGTACCAACTTGTTTGTAATTTAATATGTCAATTCACAATTGTCAAACGTTTGACATTTGTCAAACATGCGATTGCGTTTCGTTTATGCTAACATTATTCTGTTTTATCACTAATTTTTAATTATATTTTTTTTCTCTTAATTACTTTATATGTTAAATTAATTTGCGTATTATTATATTTCCTATTTCATATAGTCTTTGATAATGTAGTTTGTAATGTTATTTTTTTTTGTCTTCCTTTTTTGTATTAATTAGTTACAAGTAAGATACAAGGGGTTTTGTGATATCTTCGTTAGTTAGTAGTCTTACGGCCGTTCTCTATATCCTATCTATCTTTAACAAGAGGTTAAAATGGATATTGTTACTATGTCGATACCACTGTATGCTTCAATAAACAAAGATAGACATACAATATTATCTTGCTTAGATATGTATAAATGTATGCCCCTTTCTAAATATCTCTGTCTTTCTTTACTCAAGCAAAAAATGAATCGAAATTTCGAGAGAAATCTCTTGTTAAAGATAGATAGATTATAGAAACTGGCCGTTAGTCTAAGTGTGTTGTATTCTAATATTATAGTTATACTGCTCTTTTAACAGTAACCGGCAGATGAAGACATCCTATACTATATTTTTGGTTAATTTAATAATTAATTATTTTACATTTTATTTATTAGTAAACATAAATTATATTTTGTTTTTAGTATATTATTAATGGATAATATTTTTAATTGCAGTGATAGCAGCAACTTTTTATCAATTTCTGATTGTAGTTTGAGTGAGGATAGTTTTGAGAGTATACCCTCGCTCTCTGAAACATTGGCTTCCCATTTCTCTGACGTTCCGAAGAATTTGAATGTAGTTCACATAAATGCGCAGAGCATTCCGGCTCATTTCTCCGACATGCTGGTGTCGTTTGACATAAAAAATATTCATGCCATTTTAGTCTCAGTCATGGCTTAAGCCCTCACTTCCATCCATTTCATACACATTACCCGGCTTCAATCTTATTCGCAACGACAGGATCGGTTGTGGCGGTGGTGGAGTGACTATTTATCTACGAAATCATATTCCCTTCTCCGTAATTAGTACCTCCACCCAACCGCCTCAGTCCGATGCTGGCGAACATTTATTTATTGAAGTCGTTCTAGCCCATACTAAATTACTCCTCGGAGTATATTACAGTCCCTCTTTACGCATCAATTACTTTTCCTCCTTTGAAAAGATTTTAGGAGACCTTATGCCTGCCTATGATCATACCATAATTATGGGTGATTTTAACACATGCCTTCTTAAACGTGATCATCGGTCCTCTTCTCTAGAAAGCATTGTGAAGTCGAGCAACATGCACATTCTTTCTCTTAGTGCCACCCACAATTTTCCAAATTCCACTCCATCCCTACTTGATCTTATTATTGTTTCATCACTAGAGCATGTCGCCAAGCATGGCCAATGCCTAGCTGATTGCTTTTCCTACCATAATTTAATCTTTCTTTCGTATAAACTTCGGCCTCCAAAATCTAAACCTACAATTCTTCTGCGACGCAATTTTGGTGGTATGAATAAAGAGGCTTTTTTGCAGGATGCCATATCTCTCGATTGGAGCCCTGTGTTCAAAGCTGAGACTATCGACGCACAAGTTGCAATTTTTAACACAGCGATCATAAAGTTATACGACACCCATGCACCTTTGAGAGCGGTTAAAATCAAGCATCTTCCTGCTCCGTGGATCACGAACGAAATTAAGGAGCTCCAAAGAAAAAAGTCAACAGCAAAATCTAAATATAAAATGCAACCTACAGAGGCGAATAAAATGCGCTATGTAAAGGCCAGAAATCGCTGCAATATGGTGTGTAGGGACGCTTAACGACGCTATATTCATGATTCAGTCCAAGTCGAGGATCCCGCTAAGGTGTGGAAGTTCATCAGGTCATTGGGAGTTGGAAAATCTCGTCAAGAGACAATTTCTAACAATGTAAACATTAACCTATTAAACCAACATTTTACTTCAACGTCCTTTATTGATGACGTAGCTAAAGCGCACACTATTAATCATCTCTCAAACATTTCTGCTCCTGACCATTCTTCATTTGTCTTCCGTCCTTTCACTGCTAGTGATGTTCGAAGGAGCTTACTCTCTATAACATCTAATGCAGTTGGGATGGATAGTATCAGCCGCAACATGCTCGTTCCTATCCTTGATCTCATTCTTCCTGTCCTCTGCCATATTTTAAATTTCTCCATTTCCAATGCTGTGTTTCCTTGCTCATGGAAGGAGGCACAGATTATCCCTCTACCCAAGAAACCTTCTCCTAAATCTTTCTCTGATTACCGTCCTATATCCATTCTCCCCTTCCTTTCAAAGCTCCTTGAGCGCCTGGTTTATAATCAGATGAGCTCCTTCCTTACCAGAAACGACCTACTTAATCCTTTTCAATCTGGCTTTCGTCCTGGACACAGCACAGTTACTGCGCTCATTAAAATCACCGATGACATTCGTCTAGGGATGGAGAACGGTCAGCTAACTGTGTTGACGCTTCTTGACTTTAGCAACGCCTTTAACACGGTTGATTTTGATATCCTCCTAGCTATACTGCGCTCCTTCAACATATCTCCAAGCGTGATTGACTGGTTTCAAAGTTACCTGTACGGTCGCCGTCAGTGCGTGCGGCTAGGGGAACTGATTTCCTCATGGCGTACTACATCTGCCGGCGTACCACAGGGTGGCGTCCTATCTCCTCTTCTTTTCTCCGTTTTCATTAACTCCATATCTCGTAATCTCTCTTCCTCCTACCACCTATATGCAGACGATTTACAACTGTACTGCCAGTTTCCGCTCAATCAGCTTAATCACGCTGTTCATGTTATGAACAGTGACCTTCACAAAATATCAGAGTGGACTAAGTCATACGGTCTCAAACTTAACCCTTTAAAAACACAGGCCATTGTTTTGGGAAGCCAGAGAACTCTCTGCAAAGTCGATTGGACACTTCTGCCAGACGTGATGCTGGACGGGGTTGTTATTCCGCTCAGTGATCATGTCAAAAACCTGGGCGTAATTATCGACCGCAGTTTGTCTTGGGGACCTCAAATAACGGCTATGAGTCGCAAAATATTTGCCTCTGCAGGGTGTTTACGTAGGTTGCGTAATTTTCTTCCCACTACCACTAAGATTGCGCTTGCACAGTCTCTCTTGCTCCCTATTCTCGATTATGCCGACGCCAGCTATCTTGATCTTACCGAGGCCCAGCTAAATAAGCTTGAGCGTCTTCAAAATTTCTGTATCAGGTTTATATTTGGACTGCGCAAATATGACCATATTTCTGAATATCGTATTAAGCTCAAGTGGCTTCCTATACGCCGCCGCCGGGATGTTCATATCCTATCTCTTCTCTACAGTATTCTGTTTAATCCCTCGTCTCCGCGTTATCTTCAGGAACGCTTTAGTTTCTTACATACTGCTAATTCTCATTCTCTTAGGTCGTCAGAGAATCTTATATTAAAGTTTCCAGCACATAGGACGTCGTTTTATGATCGGTCTTTTACGGTAGAAGGCAGAAGCAGTACGGCTGTGGAACGCACTGCCTCTCTCTATTAAACGTTCGTCCTCACTGGAAACCTTCAAACTCCAGTTAAAGGGTTACTATCTCTCGCAATAGTATAATGTCCATACCCTATTAAGTATATGTAAGTATTTGTTATGTATTTTATGTAAGTTTATTGTTTGCTTAATATATAAAATATCTAGGATTATCTACTATATATGTAGGTATTGTTTATGCATAAACTATGCATTTATTTTTAAACATAAAGCACCGCCAATGTCTCCTGGTATTTTACCTGCTTGAATGGTTGCCTGGAAGAGATCGCTTTTAGCGATAAGGCCGCCAATTGTTCCACCTAATGTACAGTTGCTTCATATTTTTATTTTTTGTTTTGTGGTGTAATAATAAAGAGTTTTATTATTATTATTATTATTTTATTATTATGTTTTCCACCAAAATCCCTAGATGACAACCTTTTCTAAAATTTATACTAATTATTTTTCCTTGAAATTGTTTATTGGTGGCTATTAACTTATTTGAAAAGTCCTGTTTTTTAGCCAAAAAGCGCGGAAAGGGTATAAACGCTCTTAATATCGTAAGCATATAAAAAGTTGCATCGTGCTATAACAATTACTGATAAATGTAATTATAAATACTAACGTTCATCTTATGACGGTTATGTCATACGATAATGGCATATGATTCTCGCCGCGATATACTTAAATAGCGTTTTAGCGGGCAGTCATTTTGTTAAAACAGTCCCCTCCTCTCTATTTATAATTATTTGTGTGTAATAATATACTTCCAAGAATTAATTTAAATCTTTTTGTTTATTTTTTTCAGAATGTACATTACATTCCAAGATGAACCAACTGGAAATGTGGGCTTCAAGGGAACTACTTTCCACGCCATTTTTGGATAAACTGATTGTGCCTATGTTTTTGTATGGGAGTTAAAAAGTGACACTATGGCTATTGAATCTTTGTTAAGTTTCTGATTATATTGCAAATATTTTGAGACAATTAAATATTGCACAAACAATTTGTTTTATTTATGGTGTACACAGTAGCAGTACAATTTATATCTAAACTAATTAATAAAGCTGAAAAGTTTGTTTGTTATCTCTAATCTCAGGAATTACTTTCGAATTTGTTTTTTTTTTTGTTGTATACGTCATTATCCATCGAAAGTGTGTCGAGCAGGGTAGTATACCTTATACTCAGAATATCTAAAAGATATTCGTTGAAGGTCATACAGGTATACGCGCCGACCTCGACACACCTAGATGAAGAAGTAGAGGAAATGTATGAGGACATAAGTCGGGCCATACATACTTCCAAAACCTACTTCAATGTTGTTATGGGAGACTTCAACGCAAAGTTGGGCAAGGGAAGCGATGCAGAGTTGAAAGTGGGGCAATTTGGACATGGGCAACGGAACCCCAGAGGTCAGAGGCTGGCCGACTTTCTCGAGAAAGAGGGACTCTTTGCGATGAACTCTTTTTTCCAGAAGCCGCCTCACAGGAAATGGACCTGGCTGAGTCCTGACGGTTCTACGAGAAACGAGATAGATTTCATCTTGACGACGAATAGACGGATATTCAGAGATGTCTCTGTGATCAACAGGGTGAAAACCGGCAGTGATCACCGAATGGTTAGGGGCACACTGAATATCAATGTCCAATCGGAAGGCGTCGCTTGATGAAATCTACGCTCCGACCTACTCGCGCCCATATCCAAAACCCCGAGAGCTTTCAACTCGAGCTGACAAATCGCTTTGATTGTCTAGGAGAAAACCTTGCAGTGGACGAGCTAAACAGCGGTTTGGTAGAAGCTGTCCATACGGTGGGATCTAAGTATTTTAGACCTCGCCGTAGAGATAGACCACAAAAACTCTCGATCCACACTCTTGACCTCATGGCCGAACGTCGATCTTTAGCGCTGCAGTCTTCCGTTGACGCCGAAGCATATCGGCGGCTCAATAGACAGATCTGGAAGTCCTTGCGACACGATGTCCGTGCTCACAATACTGTGAGCATTAAGGAGACAATCGAGCGGAACGGAGGCTCCAAAGTGTTTGCAAGAGACTTGTCTATTGGGCAAAGCCAGTTGTCTAGGCTGAAGACGGAAGACGGCCGCGTAGTATTGACGAGGGCAGAGGTATTAAGGGAGATCGAGAGGTTCTACGGACAGCTTTACACCTCGGTTGCCAAACCTGCTGTTAGCTCGGCCGAAGACCCGAGAGCCGAGTTGATCCGACACTTTAGCGATGATATCCCGGACATCAGCCTGTGTGAGATTAAGATGGCCCTGAAGCAACTTAAAAACAACAAGGCGCCGGGCGAGGACGGAATAACTTCAGAGCTTCTGAAAGCGGGCGGAACGCCGATACTGAAAGTCCTTCAGAGGCTCTTCAATTCCGTTCTCCTCGAGGGCTCAACGCCAGAGGCATGGAGCAGGAGCGTGGTGGTACTGTTCTTCAAAAAAGGTGATAACACTTTGCTGAAGAATTACAGGCCCATCTCGCTCCTGAGCCATGTCTATAAGTTGTTTTCGAGGGTCATCACAAATCGTCTCGAACGCAGGTTTGATGAGCTCCAGCCTCCCGAACAAGCCGGTTTCCGAAAAGGCTTTAGTACCATAGACCACATCCATACGCTTCGGCAAGTTATACAAAAAACCGAGGAATATAACTTGCCGCTTTGTTTAGCGTTTGTGGACTATGAGAAAGCCTTTGATTCGATCGAGACTTTGGCTGTGCTACAGTCTCTCCAGCGGTGCCATATAGACTATCGGTACATCGAAGTGTTGAAGTGTATATACAACAACGCCACCATGTCGGTCCGAGTACAAGATCAGAGTACGAAGGCTATTCCACTACAGAGAGGCGTGAGACAGGGAGATGTCATATCTCCGAAACTGTTCACTGCCGCGCTGGAAAACGCCTTCAAGCTCTTGCGATGGAAAGGATTCGGCATCAACATCAACGGCGAGTATATCACTCACCTTCGGTTTGCCGACGATATTGTAGTCTTGGCAGAATCGCTGGAAGACCTTAGCACTATGCTCGAAGACCTCAATCGAGTCTCCCAACAGGTGGGTCTTAAAATGAACATGGACAAAACGAAGATCATGTCGAATGTCCATGTTGTGCCCACCCCCATCGGTGTTGGGGGCTCGACTCTTGAAGTTGTTGACGAATATGTCTATTTAAGACAAGTGGTCCGGTTAGGCAGGTCCAACTTCGAGAGAGAGGTCAATCGTCGAATCCAACTCGGTTGGGCAGCGTTCGGGAAACTACGCGACGTCTTCTCGTCCTAAATACCTCAGTGCCTTAAATCGAAAGTCTTTGATAGTTGTGTGTTGCCAGTGATGACTTACGGCACCGAGACGTGGCCTCTCACTATGGGCCTTATTAGGAAGCTCAAAGTCACTCAACGAGCTATGGAGAGGGCTATGCTCGGGGTTTCCCTACGAGATCGAATCAGAAATGAGGAGATCCGTAGGAGAACTAAAATAACCGACATAGCACACCGGATTAGCAAGTTGAAGTGGCAATGGGCAGGGCACATAGCGCGGAGATCTAATGACCGATGGGGTCGGAAAGTGCTCGAATGGAGGCCGCGTAGCGGAAAGCGCAGCGTAGGACGTCCACCCACACGATGGTCCGACGACCTGGTAAAGGTCGCGGGACGTCGCTGGATGCAGGCTGCCTCCAACAGGTCTCTGTGGAAATCATTGGGGGAGGCCTATGTTCAGCAGTGGACTTCCTTTGGCTGATGGATGGATGGATGGATAGGTCATTAATTATCGAGGAATGCTATAGGCTGTATATCATCACGCTATGCCTAATAAAGAAGAACCAGTAGTGAACTATTTAGCAAACACGAGGAAATTTTATTAGTTTGCAGTCTTCCGTTGCGTGGATTGTGTGCGCCTGGTACGATTCGTCTCGAAATCACTTTCGAGGGACCCTTGTGTCGTAAGGTAGGTTGGGTACTCGGGGTGATTTTGTATTGAGCACCCCTACTAACTTATAACATCAAATCTTAGAGTATTTATATATAGAGGGAGCGCTGATGTACATTCGCGTCTTGAAAAACGTATAATCCAGGTTCCCTAGTACAAGTTTCATAATTGATTACTAACAAATTGATTTTTCGTGAGTAGCTTCCTTTCGACTAGACGCCCAACTTTTTCCTTACAGTAACGTTGGTAAATGGTAGCTTAGTAGGGTAGCAAGGATAAAACATGTCGATTCGACGAATTTTTAATATTTATTAGTAACCGAATTTTTCTTTGTTAATTATCGAGATAATTATCTAAATAATGTGAAAAAATATTTGTCCTACAAAATATAAGGTTTTATTAGGGAGTCCCCCCTCTCCAACATGTATCATAAACAAGGTCATGGAAAATAATTACTAACCAGCTGATTTTTTTTTATTGGTTAACTAACATTTGTATAGTTTACTACCCACAATGTCCTACAAATTGTGTGGTATGTCATCTTGGTCCTACGCTCAAAAGTTGTCAATACCGCAAGACTTTTTTTTTATTAGTAAAGCTGAAAACACATTGTAGGTTTTTGTCTTACGCATAGAGTAAAGAGTACAAAACTATGGTAAAGAGCGCGACTGATATGGTTCGTACGGGTCGTCAGAGGGCCCGTGTACGTTTTTATTTCTTTAATTTCATTGACAAAGGACGGTTTTCTCGTCTGCCAATGACTAAGCTTTTAGGGATGAAAGAGTCGATTTTAATGTACTCTTTATCTCATCTCTATATAAATAAATAAATAATATATTTTTTAAAATGAAATTAAATCTAGTTGGCGCTTATTATAAACAGTCCTAAGTCTGTGATAACCTGTGGTACTAGAACATTCGAGTTTGCAACTGTTTTATTGTCAAAATGAATGATTCAATTAATATTAAATCACACATCAATCAATTATATATAATACTATGATTGATTAAATTCTGTACGCAAACATATATTACACATTGAGAATAAATTTACTGTGGAAAAATGTTAAGCAACAATGCCGTGTAGGTACACATATTAGAAATACTTATGTATAAAATGTGTGAATTCCAAAGTAGGCAAGATCGTGTTTCGAGCACACGTCTTGTTCTTGTTGTGTTTTTTTATATATTTCTACTACCGGTGTCATTTTAAAAGAAAAGAAAAAAGAGGACTATCTGAAGACAAATAACAAAGTAAACTTTTTCCTATTATAATTCCTAAAACAGCGCGAGTATTTTGAAATTTTAACATCAATAACTTAATATTTGATTGTATTATATAAAAAATTACTCCGTTATCTTTATATTTATAAATAAATACACTCAACAATCCGAAAAGTCCGACAACATTTAATTGATAAATTGGCAGAATAATCTTAGTATGTTTTATGTAGTATTTGTATCTATAAGTATAAAATATATGTAATTTTGTATATTTATGTATGTATTTATATTTATTTATATAATATACAGACTATAATCATATTCATTTATGTATATATAATATATTCTTCAGATATTAGTTTACACCTGAATTTTTATTTTATTATTAATTAGAGATGCGCCTACTTTGATTTCTCTGCACCACCCAAAGGTTGACTGGGAGAGAATGCCTCAAGCATTAAGTACGCCTTTATACTTTGTATATAAAGCATTTAAATTAATAAATAAACAGTCACATACATAGTCCTTACCCCACATTAAGATCAATTAAGTGTTGTGTCGTGGGTATCGGGAACTACGAGAGACTTTTCGGTCTCACAAACATCCAGACCCGAGACAAATACTTGTGGGCCTCACAAACATTTGTCTCGGTGCGGGGATCGAACCCGTGGCCTCTCGTTTCACAGGCGGCGTCTAACCAACTGCGTCACGGAGGCTGTCAATCACGTCCAGTCTAGTATTTACAAACAACTGGTCAAAGAACTGCGGTGTTTATTTCTATTAAGTCAAGTTAGATTCCCAGCCACACCTCATGTAAATAATTAGAAATGTCCAAATTGTATTCAACAATTTTCATTTGTATGCAGATTGAATAAAGAAAATTATACCTTGTACGTATTATAAATTCTAATTTAATTGTAAGTTTTAAGAAATGTTATATTAGTTTGGCTTAAAAAGCTGGTAGCCATATTTACAAAACCTATTGTTGTGTAAACTCAAGTTTGTCCACAATCGCAAATCACTCAAAAGCGCTGTGGTGCACGGAGAAACCATTAGGTATTTTTATCTCTCTTCAAATTTAATTACATGGGACATTATCATCATTACTACTATTGGACTACTAGTATAAATGTACATTGTATAAATTATGAAAGAATATTTTAATGAAAGTGTTGAAGATATTTTGTACTTTCATTTCTAGTTCCTAATTTCACCACTTGTCAATTTATGTTAGTTGCGCTGTATGTCTCAGACGTTTTTTGTTTTTGAAGGTCATGCCCTCGAATTTCGACCGATAGTGTGCACACAACAAAAGAATCTATTGTTCAGATCGCTGTAAGACGCGTTGCTCTAGTATTTATGGCCGCTTCTTTACTCTATGCGTAAGACAAAAACCTACAGTTTGTTTTCAGCATAACTCTAGGACAAATATATCACGTGATAGGTTAATATATTTTTCATCCAAATAAAACAATGTCCTACAAAAATAAAGGTATGTTATATTAGTCCTACAAAATTTGTAATTTTTGAGTATACAAAATAAAATACATTTATACTTACAGTAGTATTCGTATACAACGACTTCGCTTATAATGACTAATCGGTTTTAACGACGATAATGTTTACTCAAGTTTGGTTTCATCATAGATTTAGTATAAAACATAGATCGGCAATGTGAAAGAGATAGAATAATTTAACTCATATGTTAAAGCGAGATGCATGATGCGACCATACGTTTACACAGAAGTAGCCTGCAGTGACCCAGAGTCGAAATATGTCAAACTAAGCGAGCAACAAAATTCGCTTATTTTCATAATTTATTTAATTTTACAGTACTTGGTTATATTTATTAAACGTAGTTTATTATAGTGCATTGTGCAGTGCTAAGGTGTGGTTCATGCAGGCGTAAAAATCCGAAATAATTAAAGTTTTCACAGGTACCGACCACTTTTGCACAATACTATTTTGTGACGATATTATAGAATTAAATGGAAATCCGTGTATACATATCGGTAGAAAAGAATATAGTATTTCATTATATAAATACGCTGAAAGCATCCAAGCATCATAAAATATAATATCAAATACGTGAATTTACAATAATTTCAACCAAAAGTTGCTAGGGATTGACTGACAGGTTCGATCAATAAAAGGTTGTCGATAAAATAGTCGAAGACAACACATGTTTCCCTACATTTTTATGGAGCTATAGTATGTTGTGATAGTGTGCATTCTTCTTCTTCTACCTGGCGTTATCCCGGCCATATTTCCCCGGCCATTATTATAGTATAATGGTTTCTTAGATTTACGCGAATGTTACACATTGAAATAAGACTATTATTTACGGATTTTATCGCGGATTTGGTTTAATTTTACGGACAGTCCGCCCCGTGACCACGAAAGCTGTAAAGTTATCGAAACGTCGGGAACTCATAAAATGTAAAAATTAAACCAAATCCGCGATAAAATCCGTAAATAATAGTCTTATTTCAATTATTATAGTATTCATTCTACAATATTACTTATTACTTTATTTTTTCTCATTTTTTTATATTTGCGGAATAGTTATTATAACACTTCATGTATGTGATTTATGAATTAAGAACCTGTTTCAATCTCTGCCAAGAGGCTGTCAATTTATAATAGTAAAACAAGAACATATTCGATATTATTATAAAATATGCGATACTTCTATGCACAGTATGATCGTCCAAACCTTGAAGCAACATTATTCATTTATCATAACATTTGGTATAGGTTTTATATTTATAATTCTCATAGGAAAAACATTAGTTTAGGTGAAGTGATCGAGAAAAGCTTCATTGTTTATTAAACTGTCTCTTTCTTCAGCCACAGGAATGCGACTAATGAACATAGGCCTTCCACAAGAATGTCTACATCAGTTTGTTGTAAGCTGCCTGCATCCAACGACTTCCTACAAGCTCCTCCGTACACCTCTAACGCGGCCTAGCAGGCGTCCAACACTTCCCAATTTGTTACAAGTCAATTAATTGACTTAAATAAGCATATTTTTTTAAACTCTAGTATACATATAGTAAAAATGTGTTTTTTAGACTTACGCGAATGTTACTTATTTAAAAAAAAGACGCGGATCAGAATCACGGATTTTATTGCAGACTGAGTCCGCCCTATGACTACGAAAGCTGTAAAGTAATCGAAACTTCGCGACGGGAAATTAAAAATGAAAAAAATAAACCGAAAACGCTAAAACTTTGTAAATTATAGTTTTATTTTATAAAAGTGTTTTTTGTTCTCAATTTAATTAGTATATGTACTATGTATACATCACAATAAAAAAAAATTATTCAGGTGAACATAAAGACCCATACAAAACATCTCAAACAAAATGTTATTTAAATAATATGACAATTTATCTTTATTTATTTGTGTGTTTATCAATCTGTATTGAAATAAACACATCAATAAGTTACTGTTAATATATAATAAAATGTCGCATATATCCATAACATTTTATTTCATAACTACAGGCCGACAGCTATATCGATATCGATATGATAGTATCGAAAGTGCATGGTACACCACTATATGTCAAGCACACATGTAAACTTCACGCACACAATCGTAAATCAGTTTTGGTCGCGCTCAAAATGACACATTGCCGATCTATGTTCTATACTACATCTATGGGTTTCATAGTATGGTACTGAGAAAATATCACCGTTTAGTGCGACCCCGGTTTAAGCGACCAACTGTGCCTCAAGCAGGAACATTTGGCTCTATAGTATAGTAATCGTAATAGTAAAATTTTGTATGGGAATTTGAACAGCGCCATTGTGAGCGTATTTGGAACTAAATTATGGCAGCGGGAAACGTTTACGACACTATAGTATGGTAATCGTATAGTCTAGCGATAGTTTTACTACAAATGTATGAAAAGTGGTAGCACGAATAATTTTTGACGTATAGTATCGTTGTAGTAATAGTATAGTAATCGTTGTCACGATACTATTACTATACGATACTTCAAAATGTTCCTGCTTGGGGTACTGCTTATAGCGACCAATAATTATAATAATACGTCCACGTTAAAACCACAGAATACTAACAGAAGTCATATACATACACAAGGATGTACTTCACTTTTGTTGCCATACTACGCTCGCCGTTCGCGCAAAAGTTGAAACTCGCTCTCGCAGTGGTCTCGACTGGTTTGGAATATCGTGTCGGTGAACGCTGTCTATGTGGGCGTTGATTAAGCGCGCTTTGTATGAAGCTTGACTTCTGTTAGTTTAGTATTCTGTGGTTAAAACGACGCGCAATGTTTTGTTTGCACAACCTATGCACCAATACCTCGGTGCCCCAAATTTACCCCGCCCCGTGCGCTTCACCTCTCCTTAGTGTTTGTCACTTAAGACAAGTTCTAAAAGCTCGACAAAATAGTTATTTCGGTAAAATACCGATTTCTAGCTCCCGTGCGAAACGCATCTAAATATATACCGGGTATATCAAGGGTGCTACCGAAAACGAAGCCGGGTGTTAGTTTAAGTGACTACAAAAACAATGTAACTGTGTGTTGGCCGTCTGTATTTTTAGTCGTCTGTGGTCAGTGGCGTAACTACCCCATGGGGGGCCCGTGGCAAAGTTCATCAAATGGGGCCCTTTGTATACATAAAAAAAACTTAACATACTAATTTCGTTATTATGAATCTTTTTATAAGGTAGTATTTGTAAACGGACCCAACGTGGCCGCCAACATGTTCATGGTCGTATCGGGATCGAATCCCAGGGCACACCTCTGATTTTTCGGAATTCATGCGTGTATTGATATTCAATCACCAGGTACTATGACGGTGGACGAAAACATCGTGAGGAAACCTGCATACCATAGTGATTTGTAAGAATTTCTATGGTACGTTTAGTCCGCCAGTCCGCACTAGATCAGCGTGGTGGATTATGGACCACCATGTAGTTTACCAAATGCTGAAACCTCCTCGTAGCGTCTTTCTCAAAGCTGTTTCTATCTTATTAATGGGGCTGCCCCAGGTAGGAATATTCGGAAACAACGTCCACATACATACAACGACAGGTCGGTTCAAGGTGGTGGTTGATCATTACTTTGGTTTTTTCGAAGATAATTTTATGGTCTATTCGCTGTGAGGCTGAAACCAGGCCGTGCACCATCTGTTGAACTGTCACTCGACTTCTACGGTCGTTTATTATTTTATTTATTTATTGTCACTATTTCATAAAAAGGGGCATTGGGCTTACAGTGACTTTTCTCTATCACAAACAGTTTCATATCGCATCATTATTTAATTACGCCTGTCTGTAACATATTATGGAGATTTAAGAGCGTTTACACCTTGCGCGCAAAGTCAACTATAGGTATTTCTTCGCTAATTTCACGCACACATAAGCGACCAAAACTGTGTGCGTAGAGCTACCGCGTCGGCTCGCTATACAGTCAGCGCAACCAACTTTGATCCGTGCGCTTCAAAATTCTAATATTGAATTGAAATGTAACTTATGATTTATATATTGGTAATATTATATCATAAAAATATTTTATTTGCATTATAAGTAGACAAATATTACCGTGCAAGCAATGAACAATACAAATTTAGATACTAATCATATTTTCGTTATTATTACATTGTTAAGTTGCATTCAAATCAGTGTTCAATCAGTAGACGCTACGGACGTTTATTAATCATTTCGTGTTCGAACACATGAAAAGAGTTAGGGGCCTTACAACCCCTTACAATTACGAAATATATTTAGTTTTATATTACAATACATAACATAATTTAGCCTCGGAATTACATCCCATTATATTATCTGAAACATAATTTATACTCACTACAAAATCATTGTAGGTAATAAGAAGAAAAAATATGTTTTACTACCAAAGTACTAAGATGTGGCAATCGCAGTCCACGCGTGGCTATTTTTACGACGCACGGCAAAAATCGACTGCAGCCAGGCCGGAGCGACGAGCGATACGTCCTCCCTCTAGAAGGCCTTGCGGCGGTCTGATCACGGTGGTTTAAGGGGATACCTCGAAAAATTTGGATTTTTTAAAAGCCTACATATCATAAATTACTAAGATTAGGTAGTCCATTTTCAGATATGTTTTAATTGATGATATAATTAACAATTTTATGAATCAAAATACATGATTACGCCACTTTGCCTTAACAAAAATACAGTCCAAAGTAGCAGCTGTTAAGTTTTTTAAGAACTCAGAACTCCTAACTTACCCCGTGTAGACACTCAAGATTAATTTGACATAAACATATTTTTAAATATTATTTGTTCGCGAGAAAAAAACAAGAAAAAAGTAAATAGTACGATGACAATAAAATAAAATATGGTTTGGCGCTTATGTTGTTTTATTTTGAGAAGCGCATGGGCCATCCTATCCCATTCTTGTACGTTACGGCCATATAAGCTATCTCATTGGGGGCGTTCCCGGCAGACGGCCGCGGGCCTTGGTGGACGACGGATCTGCGCTCGACGTTTCGAAATTCTAGCCCGCCGATTATTTTTTTACGTAATTTAAAATTTACGTAATTCTTATTATTTTAGGTGGTACTCTTTTTTGTTTGTACATTTTAATTTTTTTACATATATTTAAAAAATAAATAGCAGTATATATTAATTTTTAAGTTCATTTTTAACTAGCTAAGTTACCAAAATAAAAGAGAAAGGTCATTGACTTACGTATAAGCGCTCAACGAAATTAGTCGAAGGGAGCGTAACATTTTATACATTTTTGCCTCGTAATATAATTACGACGCTGAAGTCTCGGGTTCGAAACCGGGTCATTTTACTTTTTGTTTTTTTTTTATTTATCCGAATGGTTCTAAATCGATATTTGAAAGAACCATCGTTCCGAAAAAATTAAAATATTCTCAGAAAAAAAACATGTGGTCCGCATTTTGATTGATTTTTTTGTTATTGTTCGCGTGAAATTTTATTCATTTTGCCTCATAATATGATTACGACGCTGAAGTCTCGGGTTCGAGTCCCGGTCATTTTAATTTTTGTTTTTTGTTATTTATCCGAAATGTTCCTAATCGATATATGAAAGAACCATCGTTCCGAAAAAATGTAAATATTCTCAGAAAAAGGAATATGTGATCCGCATTTTCATTGATTTTTTTGTTATTATTCCCGTGAAATTTTATACATTTTTGCCTCATAATATGATTACGACGCTGAAGTCTCGGGTTCGAGTCCGGGTCATTTTAATTTTTGTTTTTTTGTTATTTATCCGAATGATTCCAAATCGATATTTGAAAGAACCTTCGTTCATGAAAACATGAAAATATTCTCAGAAAAATATGTGGTCAGCATTTTTATTGATTTTTTTGTTATTGTTCTGATTGGTTTCTAATTCGATATCTGAGAGACTCTTCATTTTCATAAACTAAATTCAAGGTCAGAATTGGTAATTCTGTGTCAGCCCATATATGTCCCACTGCAGGGCACGGGCCTCCTCTACAATCGAGAGTACAATTGAGAGTAGTTAGGCCACCACGCACTTGAATTGACAATTGGCCGATTAATTTCAACTTTCAACTATTACCTGAGCTTGTAGATCCACGATTTGTAGACTGCCTCAGTGGCGTAGTTGTACTAAGGTACGGTTACAAAGGTGAGGCCTCGGGTTCGAATCCCGGGTAGGGCAAAGTGATATTGGATTTTTCTATTCATTATCAGCCCAGAGTCAGGAATTTGTGCCCGATATGGCGATAGGCTCGCCACCTATCACATCGTGGGACGGAACATACATGGCGAAATGTGGGTCTTGGCACCTCTGCCTACCCCTTCTGGGAAAAAGGCGTGAGTTTATGTATGTATGTATGTAGATCCACGACATACGAGAAATATGAAAATAAGGGATCCAACGTAATCCCTATGATATGGACATTGCGATCATTGTCATCGAATTAATTCGGTTAAAATAAATTTATTTCTCGTTGTATTGTTCTTTCAGTATATATTATCATTATTTTTCATCTGATATCACAATATTTCTTGTTGCTAGCTCCTATAATATGAAGGCTACGCGATATTCCCACCAAGGACGCACCAACTTTTATTATCAATTGAATTTACTTATAACTTTTAATCGGGTTTTGCCCAATAAATATATTAATAGTGAATTAAATAGAAAAACCTTTTTACCATATTATTCCGTTTCACTAAATTCAAAGTCAGAATTGAAAATTATGGTCGCCATTTTGAACTTTTTTGCTTTTGATTCGATTGATATCTAAGTCGATATCTAATGGTTCCTTCATTTGAATGAGTAAGCAGAATTGATAGTTGAGGCCGCCATTTTGAACTGTTTTGTGTCTGGTCATGAACTGGCCATCATAATATTGTGATATTTTTCAAAACCATCCAGTATAATACCATTAGAAAAATAGTACCTTTCGGGAGCACCTCTATCAATAGACAGATGAAGACACAATCCCACCAAAAACATCCTGTAAAAAAATTCCAAGTCTCACAGCTCAGGGTTTCTACCTAAAAAAATTGTGAGATGCTACATGCATATACCGATACCAAGTCGATTAATTTATTTAGTCCTTGCGTAAGGGACCTTCTGTATAAAGTTATTACGTAAGCTATTATCATACACATATTAAAAATTCTTTACGTTATAAATAAATGGATCGCCTTGGCCATCGCATGAAACCATAATGTATCGTACAATTCATACATAATGCTGCTGGATGGCTGAATTTTTTTACAGGATGTTTTTGATGGGATCTCACGTCTTTTTTTAGAGTCATACTTTTTTTTCTTTTCGGTACTTTTTACTTCTAGAATATCACCAACAATTTTTCATAAAGCCTCTGTCTTATAGTTTTTTCTTATTTTTGTAGGTGTCAATTTATCACAAATATCACGGATTTGATTATTAATATTCTTTCTTTCATAGTAATTGATATTTTGGAGCTATTTAGTCTATTTATTTGCAAGTTTTTCTTCGTTATGTCTTTCTAGAGGAATTTTGTACAGTTTCATGGGCTGAATACACCCTTTCCCTCTCAATACCCTCTCCTGTTATGCCTTTTATATACTAGGTATCTCAAGACTGCTACCGAAAACAAAGTCGGGTGGTAGTTTTAGTGAGTACAAACACAATGCAACTAAAAATTTCGCAAAGAAATGCGACAATTATGTTTTATGATTTTTTAAATATCGTCATTTTTGGGTGGTAAATCCATAGCTTTTGCTAAAATAATAATTTAAACTCTTTTATACCTTAGATTATTTAAAAATAAAAGGGTACACACTATTATTTTAGGGAAAAATGTATTTACCACCCAAATATGGTCATAGGAAAAAAATATTTAAAATAAAATTGTCGCTTTTTTTTGCAACTTTTTCTATTGCATTGTGTCTGAAGTCGCTTAAACTACCACCCGGCTTCGTTTTCGGTAGCAGTCTTGATATACCCTGTATAAATAAAATTGAAGTGTCTGTTTTAAGAGTGAAAATAAAAAAAATGTCCTACTACATATCGTTATATACACGATACCTGTGCCGAAAATGATATTTAAATTTTTTTTGTCTGTCTGTCTGTTTGTTCCGGCTAATCTCTGAAATGGCTGGACCGATTTTGACGGGACTTTTTTTTTCAGGTAGCTGATATAAGAAGGAGTAACTTAGGCTACATTTATTTTAGAAAAGTTATTTTCTGTCTGTTTGTTCCGGCTAATCTCTGAAATGGCTGGACCGATTTTGACGGGACTTTTTTTGTCAGGTAGCTGATAAGGAGTAACTTAGGCTACATTTATTATAAAAAAGTTCTTTTATTTTAGAAAAATAAAGTTTTTGTTAAATTCCACGCGGACGAAGTCGCGGGCACAGCTAGTTATATTCTAAATTTAAAGGTTCTATGTCTGCTAGAAGTGCCTTAGACTTTTGATGATCGGTCAGTCAGTTAGTGAGTGACAAAATTAAGAAAGTTTGACTAGTTACAATTCTTAAACTAGTGGTTCAAATTGAATGAAATTTTAAACATACCGTGTTTACACAATGCCTGCTTAGTAACTGAAAATTCAGGTTTCTTGCTTCGTTTAACCACAACGAAGTTATGGGGGGTTTAAAATGATCTGAATTGCTTCTAGAAAAGGATGGTACGACTGTGCCACTTTTTAGCTCGACTTGGTGGGGGCATTGCCGTGCCCCCAGATTTAGAATATTTTTTATACGAATCTATTTTATATGTCACTGAAAATCTATATCTATACTAATATTATAAAGCTGCAGAGTTTGTTTGTTTGTTTGTTTGTTTGTTTGTTTGAACGCGCTACTCTCGGGAACTACTGGTCCGATTTGAATGATTCTTTCAGTTTTGGGTAGTTCATTTATCGAGGAAGGCTATAGGCTATATATCATCACGCTATGACCTATAGGAGGAAAGCAGTAGTGATATTTCTAGCAAATACGAGGATATTTTGTTCGTTTTTCTTGGTCCGATTGGTCAATATTCTAAACTGATAGTCAGAATTAAACATTTTGACCGCCATTTTTAAACGTGTATGCACCCGGGCGGACCCTGGCCCGATCGCTAGTATTACTATAAAATTAATATTTACAATGCTTTTCATAAAACAAAAGCAAAATAATTGTAATTGATATCAAATAATTTCGCCGAAAAATTTGTCTAGCGTAAATAAAAGAAACATTGTTAAACAAAAATTATCCCTATTTGGTTGTAAAGAAGGTTCAAACTGGAACGGGCGGGTGTGATCGCCGTCATTCTCGCGCCAAGCGCATAGCAATAATAATAAGAGCGTGAGCGCCGGTGTGACCGCACAGTTCCAAAATCAATAATAATTATTTTATGTGGAATTTAAACAATAATCTAATGTAATTACTTATCGTTTCCGCTCTGTGTATATACTTCAGGAATACCTAGTCAGTTTAGTTTGGTTGTTATTACAAAATTCAAATTTATTTCACACATTTTTGTTAAATTTACAGTTGTATCGTAAGTCAAAAATCACAAAACAGCAGAACTAAGAATGACATTCTTTTATAGGCGAAAGTCAGTGGTCAAATCACAGGTCAAATGAAGTAGAAACAAATAAATCATCGCTAGGCGCAATGCCTTTGGCGGCATTTATCAAAGGGCGCCTAGGCGATTAGCGCTTCACACTAGTAGAGTGAGTGACCGGCAAAACAATTGATACCTATCTTGTGTTTATACAGATATTATTGTAAATGTTTTTGAGGTTTTCGTAAAGTAATAGTTTAAAGTTCGTGTTTTACCACTTAGATTATAATAGATTTTTTTATCAATACAAAAGTATGATAAACAATATATAGGCATATTGTCAGAATCATACGGATTATAAATATACATAGGTCTACATTAATTTGTTATTACTAATGTTAATAATACCAGTAGATAATATTTAATCGGGGAATGTGCGCCAGTAGCGCAGTGCCACGGCGTGATGCGGCAACTTTCGTTAACCACGCCCCAAAATGCTGCGAATATTTTTCGAGGTAGGCTCTTAACTTAGAACAAACAACGACGAATTATAATCATCGTTTTTACTAACTTAACACCAGAGGGCGAAAAAATCGTTGGTTTGTACGGGTTTATCCATTTTACGTAGATTGTATTTTACGCGGATATTATTGGCCCTAAATTACTTTTAACAGCATTGATTAGCTTATTTGTTGATGAGTTAATTTTAAAACCATTATTAAATTTATAATAATGCATACACATGCGGAAATGAGAATTGTTATGTTCACATTTCGATACAGAATAATTTGTTTCAAATAGACAAAATTCAAATCGATTCTGTTAGATCTTATTCAGGTCAAAACCTCCCTAAGTCTTTTCTTTTCGTATATAAACGTAATGAAAGTAAGTATACATATATTACTGGATTGTTTTTCTTACTTAACGCCAGAGGGCGCCTTGAATTGATTGAGTGACGTCTCTATCTTAGTATGTAAAATGTACTCTGTGGGTCTGATTTGATGCACGGCGGACAGCGTGTTTTATAGTGGTTTTTAAAATATATGTAGAAAACATGAAAACTAATTTTATTGAAATATAAAAATGGCAATTTATTGATAAGATGTTCTTCTATTATAATATGTAATTGCTATAAAAAATTATGTACGATAAGTTGGTGAAAAAAAATATGTTCTTGACGAGAGTTTCTGAATAATTTCGCATGGTTTAAATTTTTATTTTTCAGGAACTAAACATAAAAAGATTATTTTTCTCAGCAAAATCCCTCCATAAGGGTCTTATTAGTCGGATAATATTTTTATTTTCATTTTATAGTTAGTGATTTCGGATATCTTAAGCTTCTAAATTGCCATTTAAAGCCTAAATAACGAAACTAGTGTTCAGTAATCCTTATAGTACTTACAAACTATCCATCAATCTATAATGTTTTCCACCAAAATCCCTAGATGACAACCTTTTCTAAAATTAGTACTAATTATTTTTCCTTGAAATTGTTTATTGGTGGCTATTAACTCATTTGAAAAGTCCTGTTTTTTAGCCAAAAAGCGCGGAAAGGGTATAAACGCTCTTAATATTTTCTACACCTATTAATATGGTTCTATTTTATTTTTGCTGGTGCTTGGTTGTGATTGTTTTGAGTCTGAATATTGATTATCGCTGAGATTTACAACTTTGGAATTTTTAGCTTCATCCATTCGTTCATTTCTGGGACTCTGTTTACTCGCCTTTTCATCAATAAATTGCTCGTTCCCAAAACACTCACTTATTTTAGGTAACCTTTTATTTATTGTTTCAGACTTCTTTCTCTTTCGGTCTTCACTACCACTTCAATATTTGCTTTAACAAGATATGTTTTTATTTATTTATTTAAGTACAAAAGGCGGTCTTATCGCTCTGAGCGATCTCTGCCAAACAACCTTTGGATGGATATAAGAGAAGGAGAAAGAGAGGAAGTAAGTATAAAGAATAAATGCTCATATACAATACATACAATATACTATATATATGTATATATATATATATATATATACACAATAATAATAAATAAATAAAAAAGATGTTACGTGTCGCCCCTAACGAAACTCCCAAAAAGTTCCCACGAATCTGCACAGTCGGCAGATTCCATATGAATTACTCACGCCGATGACCCACCAGCATCGTCGGACCACCATCACCGGGCAGCAGTGCTTTTCTTCTTCGATCGCCGTCGAGGAAAGTCGTGACAACCAAATTTATTAGTACTATAATTAGTTTAAGTTCAATTTGTAATAATTGATTATATTTTATTTTTGTCCTAATTAAAATTTGTGTTTTTAAAAACCTCCTTCCGAAGGCGACTAACGTAACTGGCGCAGTCGGTAGGATAGTCGAGTCAGTGCGTGTTTCCATAAATCGTAACCGCGCTGATAGTCGTTTCGTCGACGCGTCGACTATCTCAACGAACGGGAAGCCATCGGAGGAGCAGGACCATCGAGGATCCAGACGCAGATTAAGGACCCGCAGGGTGAGACTTCCAGACATCGACGTCAATCACCACGAGACCATGTATTTTGCTAAATACATACTGTGAGTTGCACATTTTTTAAATTTGGTTGTCATTCCTAGTTATATTTCCTTAGTCTATATAGGAATTGATCCTAATTCCTACTATTTATATGTTCCACCCACGATCAAGTAGGGAAATTATAGTTGATAGAAGAAACGCTCTTCGCATCGAGCAAAGAGACGGGTATCGTAATTTAAGTAGCATAGTAGAGAATTTTGACGAAATGGAAAGGCCTCAACAGGTAGTCGCGCAAAGTCCAGCAAATCAAGGCGACACTATTGATCAGATTTATAAGTCATTACGCTTCGTGCCAGAATTTAACGGAGATAGTAATGTACTCATTAGATTTCTGCAAATATGCGACGAATTAGTTTTAAAGTATGTAAAAATAGCGCCTGGCTACGATCTCCAAAATTATTCATTGCTCAATGGAATACTTAATAAGATTGTAGGGCCCGCCGCGCGATCATTAGCGACAAATGGTAACCCCAGCGATTGGCGAAGTATCAGAAGTACATTAGTGAACACTTTTTCAGATCATAGGGATGAGTCATCTTTATATACTGATCTTTCAATGTTACAACAAGGTAATGATACCCCAAGTGTTTTCTATGAGCGAGTCCAAAATTTACTTAGCGTTATTTCAACGTACATCCAGCTGCATGAGACTTTAGCTACCACAATAGAAGCCAAAAGGCAACTTTATAAGAAATTAGCGTTACAAACTTACTTGAAAGGATTACGAGAGCCTCTAGGTTCACGCATCCGATGCATGCGACCTAACACCATAGAGCTTGCTCTAGAGTACGCTCAGGAAGAACTCAATATTTTGTACATGCAAAATAAGCGGGTAAGTACACACACTAGCAACACGAGTAGGAAACCCTACATACCCGTTAACCCTTACTCGCACCCCCTGAACTCACCACCCTTACACGTTAACCCTAGACCAACACAAAATTTTCATCCCCAATTTCAAGGTCACACTATACAACCCAATGTACAACGACAATTTGGGCATGTCATGCAAGGACCATCCAGGACTCAACAAATGTTCAGATCCCTGCCACGGTCTAACATGACGACAGGATTTAGAATCCCACCCAAATCCCAACCCCCTACTAATAATAACTATCCTCAGCCAATGAGTGGCATCAGTCACCCCGTAGCACGCACATTGCCTCCTTTAAGGCATGACTGGCGAGTGCATGGTAACCCACCGCCAAATAATTATTTTAAAACAAGGGAAATTAATACAAATGACTTAAATGACCATATTGATCCCCACTTAGACGAATTCTATGATTATAATAGTTTTCAATATGAATACAACGGACTTTACCCACCACTTGAGTATGAACCTTACGACAATAATTCCTATAACCATCCCATCCCACAAAATCAAGAATCTGTAATCCCGCAGGAAAATTCTTCAAATTTTCACTCGGATTCGGATTCAAATGCCCCAGAATAGAGTTAAATACACACAGTCAAAGGCATTTACCATATATAAAAATTCAAAACCCACCCTTGAAACTACTTATTGACACAGGAGCTAATCAATCCTTTATTAGTCCTGAAGCCATTCAGAAGTATTTTTCAGACATACCACTTAATATTGATCCATTCGAAGTAACAAATGTGCACGCAACCACTAGAAACAACTACTATATTACAATTCCATGTTTTCCAGAATTTAGATCCCCAGAATATATTAAATTATATGTATGTAAATTCCATAGTTACTTTGACGGACTTATTGGACAGGATTTACTGAAAAAATGGGAAACTAAAATCGACCTTAAAAACTTTGTACTAAAGACTAAATTCGCACATAATCCGATATTGCAATACACTTCTCAGAATTCCATATGCTTTAAAGAAACTATACCGGCGCGCACATCAAAATTCGTAAGAGTTCCTTTGAATGTATCTGATGGAGATATTTTAATAAAGGAACAAGCCGTTAATAATTGCCTTATTCCCGAATGCATAACTTCAGTAGTTAATTGCCACGGTATAATTGAAATAGAAAACCCCACCAGTGATGACATCATATTAACTTTAGACGAACAGACAATTTTAACAGACAATCAGGAACTTGACGCATCGATTTCTAAGAACCAGACACATATTAATTACGAACATCTTGCACCTGTAATAAATTCCTCGAATGAGCGCACGCGACAAGTGATATCAAAGTTGCGCACAGACCATTTAAACGCAGAGGAGACAGCTAATTTATCACAATTATGTAAGGAATTTTCAGACGTTTTTTATTTAGAAGATGAACCCCTAACTTTCACTAATAAAATAAAGCACCGAATTAATACAACAGATGAAAACCCAGTATTTAGCAAAAGCTATAAATATCCCCAAGTACATAAGCAAGAAGTCCAAAACCAGATTTCAAAAATGTTAGACCAGGGAATTATTCAACCCTCGACATCCGCTTGGAGCGCACCCATCTGGATCGTGCCAAAAAAAATGGATGCCTCAGAAAAAATTAAATGGAGACTAGTAGTTGATTTTAGAAAACTTAACGAAAAAACAATAGATGATAAATACCCCATTCCCAATATAAATGATATTCTGGACAAACTAGGCAAATGTCAGTATTTCACCACTTTAGATCTAGCTAGTGGATTTTATCAAGTGGAAATGGATCCCTCAGATGTACATAAAACAGCTTTTAATGTTGACCATGGCCACTACGAATTTTTACGTATGCCAATGGGCTTAAAGAACTCGCCGTCCACCTTCCAAAGGGTAATGGACAACGTACTCAGAGGCCTCCAAAATGTAATTTGTGTAGTGTATTTAGATGATATCTTGGTTTTCTCCACGTCACTACAAGAACACATGGTGAATCTTAAGAAAATTTTTCAAAGATTACGTGAGTCGAACTTTAAAATTCAAATGGATAAATCTGAATTTTTAAAGCATGAGACTCCTTATTTAGGCCATATTATAACACCTGAAGGCGTTAAACCTAACCCAGATAAAATAAACGCAATTTTAAAATATCCCATACCAAGGACTACAAAACAAATAAAAAGTTTCTTAGGATTATTAGGATACTATCGTAGATTTATACCAGATTTTGCCCGATTAACGAAACCTCTGACTAAATGTTTAAAGAAAGGCGCAAAGATAAATTTAACCCCCGAATACGTAAAATGCTTTGAAAACTGTAAAATACTGTTGACTAATGACCCTATATTACAATATCCTGATTTTACAAAGGACTTCATACTTACCACAGATGCATCTAACGTCGCTATTGATGCTATTCTGTCTCAAGGACCCATCGGTTCCGATCGACCTATTGCATATGCGTCGAGGACTCTTAATGATAGCGAGGTAAACTATTCCACTATCGAAAAAGAACTCCTTGCAATAGTTTGGGCTACCAAATATTTTAGGCATTATCTCTTTGGACGTAAATTTAAAGTAGTGACAGATCACAAACCTTTACTCTGGCTTATGAATTTGAAAGACCCTAATTCAAGGCTCACTAGGTGGAAATTAAAACTTTCCGAATTTAACTTTACAGTTGTTTATAAAAAAGGCAAAAATAATTATAACGCAGACGCACTTTCCCGCATAGAAATCCATAATGAAGAAATAGAATCAATTATAGTTAATATATCTGATTCCCAGAGCTCATCTTCCACAGTGACAGCACCTGACGATAGACCTCTGATAAGCGCATCATCTACTGATACTGCACCTAGTTTAAGACCACTTATGAGTCCATCGTCTACCAACACAGCACCCAGCATAAAAGCATTAATTGAGTCAGATCAGAATAATAAGACTACACCATACACGACCTCTACTGTACACACAAGTGTAGAAAACCCCATCCTTGAAATACCTATCGTAGACGATCCCATAAATAAGTACAAGAGACAGATCGTCATTAACATAGTACCCTATAGAGCTAGCATCAAACCAAAAATTACGAAGCCTTTTGATACCTACAATAAAATAGTAGTTGAAGTATCCCAAGGAAATTTAGAAGACGACATAGTCAATATCATTAAAAGATATGTCGACCCAAAAATCCGAACAGCCATTTTAGTACAACCTTTAGATAAAATGTATAGTATTGTTCCGATAATTCAGAAAACCTTTAAAAGTTCATCCATTAATTTAATTTTAGTAAAGCGCGATCTTGAAGATGTCAATCAATTCTTAAACCAACAAGACATTATACGAAAATACCACGAGGGAAAGACAAATCACAGAGGTATTAATGAAACTTTCCTTTCGCTATCTCAACGGTACTTTTGGCCTAAAATGAAGGATACTATTTCGCAGTACATAAAAGAATGTGTCATTTGCGGTTGCGGAAAGTACGAACGTAACCCCTTAAATCAACAATTTAGAATAGTACCTTCACCCTCGAAGCCATTTGAACTAATACATGCCGACACTTTAACTATAGAACATGATAAGTATTTAACGATTATAGATTCATTTTCCAAATACGCGCAAGTCTATAAATTACCTGACTGTACTGCCCCTAACATTCTAAGATCACTTTTAACATTCTGCACTCATCACGGATTTCCTTTAACATTGACAACTGACCAAGGTACAGAATTCACAAATCAAGTCATAACAGATTTCCTAAAAATGCACAAAATCCAACATCACACCACAGCAGCAAATGCTCCAAATGAAAATGGTATGATCGAACGTTTTCATGGCATACTACTAGAACACCTTAGACTGCTTAAGCTGCAGCATAAAAATGAACAAATCTCAAACTTAGTCCCATACGCATTAATAGCGTACAACAGTTCGATACATAGTGTAACTAAGTGTAGACCGTTTAATCTCATAACTGGACATTTTGACCCTAGAGACCCAACTGACTTAAATTTGACAGAACGACTATTACAACAGTACCTACATGACCACCGTAGTAAGATGGAAATAGTATACAAATTAATCAGTGAGTCATCTCAATCGAATCGCGAAGTAATCATGACACAACGTAACAGTAAGCGTGATCCCGTAATTGAATACGAACAGGATCAAGAAATTTTTATAAAAAATCCGATAGCTCAAAGAAATAAACTAGCGGCTAGATATACTCATGATAAAGTCACTACGAATTTACCTATCCATATATACACCTCAAAGAAACGAGGCCGCATTGCAAAAAATAGAATAAAAAGACTCCCTAAAACTAATAATTCCAATCCGTTACAGGATTCCAATGAGCCTGATGTCCCTGGCCCAAGCACAAGAAATCCGACTTAACAGTCTTCGTGATGGACCTGGCATATTACCTTTTGAGTTAGGACCCACCAAAATAATTTCCCATTTCCACACATTCCTCCATTGACCTTAACATCATACGCCATCATATTACTTCTTTATACTCAGAACTCACTAAATCCTCAAACAAACTATCGAACAGTAATTTTACTCTATTCAAATATCAGATCACACATTTATTTGATAAGCTTGATAAGTTATCTCGTCAGCTCGATTCTTTAGAACCAGTTCGCATTAAGAGAGGACTAATAAACCCTCTTGGAACATTTATAAAAAGCATAACGGGGAATCTTGATCACGATGACGCATTAAGATTTGAACACTCCTTACAAGTCTTACAGAACAATAATCTTGAACTTTCGACAACTTATAATAAACACATAAGCTTATTTAAAGAAATCACCGCGAAACAATTTGAAGTACTTAGTAATTTAACTATGAATCAACAGAAAATAATTAAGGCATTAAATTATATTACTAATTTTACAAGTATAGGTAACGATCGAGTTACATTTTATGCGAAATTGTCGCAACTATTTCTTATTATAAGTGAAAACGTCAAAGATTTGTCTGACGAAATTATCAGATTAGAAAACATATTAGCTTTTAGTATTAGTGGCACTTTACACCATTCAATTCTTGGAATAAATGAAATAAAGAGTATGTTAAACACATTGAAACATATTTATAGTACAGATAAAATTTTAAATTTAGACATAAGATATTATTATAATATGATTAGAATAGGCACTTACTTTATAAAATCAAAGATCGTGGTAGTTCTTAAATTCCCAATTACTACTTCCTCCACTTACAATTTATACAGACTCTGTCCTGTCCCGAATAAAAATCATTATGTTATCCTATCCCCTTTTCCTTATATGGCAACCAATAATAACGAATATGTGTACATAGAGGCAGAATGCCCGAAGATAGATACATGGTTTCTATGTGAAGAAAAAGTAAATCATCAGATGAAGACTCAAAAGGACTGCATTCACCATCTCATTGTTTCACAGGAGATAGATGAAACGTGTAAACCTACGCCTATCTCTTTGTACAAGGAAGCTCTAGTCGAGCTTGATAACCAGCACTACATCATATCATTCCCAAAGTCCACTAAAGTTCAAATATTATGTGGACAAGAGCAGCACCATATCCTAGAAGGCAGTTTCTTAGCAACTATCCCTCAAAACTGCAAGATAAGAACACCTGAGTTTACTTTGGCTAACATCTATAACCAGCTCCGCGGAAAACCAATAGAAATTATGTCACTTCCAGATATTGCAATTTCTCAGAATACTGGAGTCGCATATAATCTTACAACAATTGATTTGGATAAATTACATAACATACAAAATCAAATTTCCATGGAAATTCCAGTGAAGCCACCTGTTATTGACTCATCAAGCATTCTTTCCATCACAGTTCCAGTATACACTTTCGTAATCCTGACTATCGTATTCGCTGTCATCATTATGTTATACATTCGGAGAAGACTGAAGAAATCTGCGATTGCAGCACTTACTGTTGAGAATGTTCCCACAACTGCCATAGAGATGTCAACTCAAGATAGAAGAGCCGCAACATTTGCATTAAACATTGGCAAATAGTTGTCGGTCTAGGAGGGGAGGTGTTACGTGTCGCCCCTAACGAAACTCCCAAAAAGTTCCCACGAATCTGCACAGTCGGCAGATTCCATATGAATTACTCACGCCGATGACCCACCAGCATCGTCGGACCACCATCACCGGGCAGCAGTGCTTTTCTTCTTCGATCGCCGTCGAGGAAAGTCGTGACAACCAAATTTATTAGTACTATAATTAGTTTAAGTTCAATTTGTAATAATTGATTATATTTTATTTTTGTCCTAATTAAAATTTGTGTTTTTAAAAACCTCCTTCCGAAGGCGACTAACGTAACTAAGACATCAATATTTGTTTGTTTATTTGTTTATTTGTTAGCCTTACCAACTAAAATACATACAAATATTAACAATTACAAAATTCAGTTCACATTTTGGATGTATGCTTTTAAATTACAGGTAAGTACAACACTGTTAAATAACTCTACAATTCAATCAATAATATAAGTTAAAATTACATTAAATAGGAAAATAAAAGAATACAAATAAAAATATGACTAAGTTACAGTTAATATTACCATTACAATTAATAATATAAATTTACTAAATAGTATAATAAATCAATCTGTAACGATTATTCAATATTACAAAATATAATCTGTTCATAGCGAAAACTAATGCTCTTTCATCAGCTTTTTGAAAGATGACAAAGTTTGAGCCTGTCTTACCACTACAGGAAGGGCGTTCCATAATCGAACAGCTTCGACAGTGAATGATTTATCCGTAAATATAGTAGTAGTAGTATTTTTATTTATTTGGGAAACAACAGATACAATATAACATAGAATTAACAACAACTAGAAATACATAATCCACAACAGTTTCCACAGACAACAATAACATAAAAGAAAGAGCTGGTGCGTACCTATACAATGATACACACCCAGACCCAGGTTACATGAGATAAAAGTTTAAATATAAGATCACAAATAATTTAAGTACTACGTTCAATATAAATTGAGTGCAATTTTTGCTTGTATTGAGATTGAGAAAGATGGAATAATATCGATACAATTACAATCATTAGCTGTAATGCTGTTATATGAGCGACAAGTTCTCTGGATAAAAACTCTTTATATTTATTTATTAAATTATTACCTTTATATTCATGACGTTGTGTTTTGGGTAGGTACCACCGCAATGTCTATTTCTCCCGTGGAACAACACTGCGTAAATGCACTGTTGTGTTTCGGATTGAAGGACATTGTAGCCAGAGTAACTACTGGACATATTGAGACAACATCTTATGTCTCAGGATGGCGAGCGCAGTGGAATGTTGCTACTGTTTATGAGCGGTCGTATCGCTTACCATCAGGCGAACGGCTTGCTCGTCTCGTCATTCCTTGCAATAAAAAAATATATGTAATTTATTGTTTCCTAACAAAGATTAGGTATACTATAATGAAACAAAAACAAAACATTATATCAAATATTACCGTGATTTTTTTATGTTTAAAATGTAGGCAATTATTTATTTGTATTAAGTAGGCATGGGCGTAGCCAGCCATGGGTTCAGGGTGGGGCAGAAGTCTAAAATAATATTTAAGTAGCAAACTATACCTGTTGTCACACCCCGATTATTTTTTTCATACAAAAAGTTACACCCTACAATATCATGTATCCACAGGGTATATCAAATGTGCTACCGAAAACGAAGCCGGGTGGTAGTTTAAGTGGTAATAAAAGCGACGATTTTTTTTCTATCGACTTATTTGGGTGGCAAATATATAGTTTTTTTCTAAAATAATAATGTACATCCTTTTATTGTTTAAGTTGAAGTGGCAGTGGGCCCGGCACATAGCTCGTAGAACCAATGGCCGTTGGGGCCGAAAGGTTCTCGAGTGGAGGCCACGTATAATACAGGCAAGCGAAATGTCGGACGCCCGCCTACAAGTTGGACGGACGATCTGACTAAGGTCGCAGGAAGTCGCTGGATGCAGGCCGCTTCCAACAGGTCATTGTGGAGATCCTTGGGAGAGGCCTATGTTCAGCAGTGGACTTCCTGTGGCTGATATGATGATGATGATGATGATGGTACGCAAGGGTTTAAATTATTATTTTAGCAACTGTGGATTTGCCAGTTACCACCTAAACACGACACACAAAAAAATGTCGCGTTTTTTGCGAACATTTTTAGTTGCATTGTGTTCATAGTGTAGTCGGGGGTTGTCAGAGGCGTAACAATAGGGTGGCATAGTGCGCCAAATGCCACGGGCCCCCGGCCTTAGGGGCCCCCGGCCCGACAGGGGCCTCTGGTACCGACAGGGTCTCAGGCCCGACAGGGCCCCGGCTCGATAGGGTCTCACTCAGGCTTAAACAAAACAGGGTGTAAGCAGAGAAGAATATAACATTCATAACGAAATTAATAAATAATTGGCTACATATTTAACATGACAAACATTTCACATTTTACTGGTGGTAGGTTTCTCATATGTGAGAGGCCATCTGGGTAGGTACCACCGCAATGTCTATTTCTCCCGTGAAACAGCAGTGTAAATGCACTGTTGTATTTCGGATTGAAGGTCATTGTAGCCAGAGTAACTACTGGACATATTGAGACTTAACATCTTATGTCTCAGGATGGCGAGCACAGTGGAATTTTGCTACTGTTTATGAGCGGTCGTATCGCTTACCATCAGGCGAACGGCTTGCTCGTCTCGCCATTCAATACAATAAAAAAAAAAAATATTTAAATGTTTTGTTTATGTAATGTTTTCATTACAGTGTAATCTTAAGCAGAAAATATTAAAATATAATTTAATGAATATTAAGGTAATATTTTACAAATAAATATATATACGCCTTGTTCTAGAAACTAAGTGGTAGCAAAAAACTAAAGAGAAAGAAGAAGTCTGAAGCAATAAATAAAAAGTTACCTAAAATAAGTCTGTATTTTGGAAATGAGCAATTAATTGATGAATGAGCGAGTAAACAGAGTCCCAGAAATAAACGACTGGACGAAACTAAAATTTCTATAATAGCAAATCTCGGCGATAATAAATATTCAGACTCAAAACAATCAAAACCAAGTACTACAAAAAAATGTGAAATTGCAAATTGAAATTGAATATTAGTAGGTGTAGAAAATACCTATTAAATCTCCATATATTACAGACAAGTATTGCAAAAAAAGGCGAAGTTTATTAATAAAAAAAAACTATTTGTGATTGAGAAAGTTCACTGTAAGCCCAATGGTCCCTTCTTATGAGACTGTAATAATAAATAATAAAATAAATAAATAAAATAATAAAAAAACGTAGAGGACCTTTCGCTGACGATATAGTTTTGATGGCGGAATCGCTGGAGGAGCTGCCACAGATACTGCACGGCCTGGCTTCAGCCTTTCAGCGAATATTTAATAAAATTAACTTCCGTTGGATCAACTACCACATTGATTCAACCTGTCGGTGTATGTGGCCACCAGCTCGAAGATGTTTCCGAATATACCTTGGGGCAGACCCTTTAACAAGCTAGAAACAACTTTGAGAAAGGGGCTACGTGGAGTTTCCAGCTGGGCTGGACAGCATTTGGTAAACTACATCGAATCTTCTCGTCACCTTTACCACAAAGTTTGAAAACGAAACTTTTTAACCAGTGCCTCCTACCTGTAATGATCTCCGATGCTGAAACTTGGACACTCCCAGTACAACTGGTCTATTAGCTATGGTCGCTCAGTGATCTATGGAGCGTGCTATTATAGACAGCAAACAGAATAATTAGCAAGCTGAAGTGGCAGTGCGCTGGCCACATCTGTCGAAAAACCGTTAACCGTTGGAGTAAACGTATTTTTGAGAGGAGACCACGTCTTAACCACCGCTCTCCAGCTGGGTGGATTGATGACTTGTAAAAGGTCGCTGCTCGATGCTGGATGTGACAAGCTGACGACACGGTAAAATGGTGCAATTTGCAGGAGTCAGCAGTGGACAACAAAAGGATGTGGGTACCACCGCAATGTCTATTTCTCCCGTCAAACAGCAGTTTAAATGCACTGGTGTGTTTCGGATTGAAGGACACTGTAGACAGAGTAACTACTGGAAATATTGAGACTTAACATCTTGTGTCTCAGGATGGCGAGCGCAGTGGAAGCCCAAGCATTGCTTTGTAATTCAAGGTGTTGTTTGGTTTTTTTACTGTTCATGAGCAGTCGCATCGTTTACCATCAGGCGAACGGCATGCTCGTCTCGCCATTCACTGCAATAAAAAAAAAGTCAGAGATTCGATCCCGAGACGACCATGAAAATGTTGGCGACCGCGTCTGGTCCGTTTACAAATAGGCCACCTTAATTTTTTCTTCTTAAAAACGACTTTTTTTTTTTATTGCAGTGAATGGCGAGACGAGCAAGCCGTTCGCCTGATGGTAAGCGATACGACCGCTCATAAACAGTAGCAACATTCCACTGCGCTCGCCATCCTGAGACATAAGATGTTAAGTCTCAATATGTCCAGTAGTTGCTCTGGCTACAATGTCCTTCAATCCGAAACACAACAGTGCATTAAGCAGTGTTGTTTCACGGGAGAAATAGACATTGCGGTGGTACCTACCCAGATGGCCGCTCACATATGAGAGACCTACCACCAGTAAGTAAGTAATTACAATGTTAAGTTTTTTTTACATGTACGAAGGGCCCCATTCGATGAACTTTGCCACGGGCCCCCGATGGGGTAGTTACGCCACTGGGGGTAGTATTGGAATAAATGGCAATAGCAATCACAAATAGCATGTGAAGTCGATAATAACATTTCACAAATTATATTAATACGCTAAATTTTGCGACGTGGTATTGTGATTCACTAAGCCGACCGGTTAATATTTTTCTACGATATTGTATAGGCTGTGAAGGAGTGAGTTTTTACGTTTGTTTTTTTACGAACCCATTTAAAAATAATAACAGAACAGTCAAATGTGTGTGTTTAATTTTAGATGTGAAAAATGGTTATTATAATATAAGCTAAGGTTTATTGTTTACATATTCTGTGGGGGCAATTAGCAATAGCAGAAATAAAGAGCATGCTAAGGCTTCAAAAATCACAAGGTGGTGATGTTAATTTGAAATGGCAATAATTTCCATTACTAGTCGGTGGTGCTAATATCTAGCGGTCATAGCCTGTCCTAGTATAGGTGCTACGAGTACGCGACCTCGGTCCCTGAGCTACTGCAGTCACCTTAACTTCCCTTCCGTGACTGCAGTATCCACTCCTACAGGCCATTACTCTCCTTTCCCATAACATCCTCTACTCACAAATCCTATTTCCTTTCCCCGGTTAATGCAGCGTCATTATTGCGAGTCTCCTAATGCGTTCGCCAACCCCCCTGCCAAGCGGAGCAAGTAATAGCAAATACCCCTACAATTTCGACACAAACAGAGACCAGGCCCACAGTCCCCGACAGCCCCGCTATTCCTGGCTATGGTAGGTGGTAGGTGAAACCCCCTGTTGGCCCCGGCTACCACCCTCGACGAAGACTGGCCCTGGTAACACACAACATACGCACGTTGAGGACAGACGAGAAGATTGCCGAACTAGAAGAAGAATTGAGCGGGTTACACTGGGACATTCTGGGGTTATCAGAAGTCCAAAGAATCGGAGAGGCTACGATAACCTTGAAGTCTGGTAACCTGCTCTTTCTACTTTCCGGGGAGACGACCAACAGTCTAGAAGACGTGTCGGATTTCTCGTCCAAAGGTCTCTCATCAACAACATCGTAAGTCGACCATCGAAAGTGTGTCGAGCAGGATAGTGTAACTTATACTCAGAATATCAAAAAGATATTCGTTGAAGATCATGCAGGTATACGCGCCAACCTCGACACACCCAGATGAAGAAGCAGAGGAGATGTATGAGGACATAAGTCGGACCATAAATACTTCCAAAACCTACTTCAATGTTGTTATGGGGGATTTCAAAGCAAAGTTGGGCATGAGAAGCGGCAACGGAAGCACTCTGTCGCAGGCTGGCCGACTTTCTGGAGAAAGAGGGACTCTTTGCGATGATCTCTTTTTTCCAGAAGTCGCCTCACAGGAAATGGACCTGGCTGAGTCTTGACGGTTCTAGGAGAAACGAGATAGATTTAATCTTAACGACGAATAGACGGATGTTCATTGATGTCTCTGTGATCAACAGGGTGAAAACTGGCAGTGATCACCGAATGGTTAGGGGCTCATTGAATATCAATGTCCAAATAGAAAGGCGTCGTTAAATGAAGCTCCGACTTACTTGCTCCGTCATACTCGCGCCTATAACCAGAACCCCGTGAGTTTTCCACTTGAACTAGTAAATCGTTTTGAGTATCTTAGTGAAAACTTTGCAGCGGATGGGCTAAATAGCGGTTTGGTAGAAGCTATCCATACAGTGGGATTTAAATATTTTAGACCACACTGTAGAGATAGACCACAAACACTCTCGATCTCTTGACCTCATGGCCGAACGTCGATCTATGGCGCTGCAGTCTTCCGTTGAAGCCGAAGCATACCAGCTGCCTAATAGATGGATCTGGAAGTCCTTGCGACACGATGTCCGTGCTCACAGTACTGTGAGCATTAAAAAGACAATTGAGCGGACTGAAGGCTCCAAAGTGTTTGTACGAGACTTGTCTATTGGGCAAAGCCAGTTATCTAGGCTGAAGACGGACGGCGGCTGCGTAGTGTCGACGAGGGCAGAGGTATTTAGGGAGATCGAGAGGTTCTACGGACAGCTTTACACCTCGGTTGCCGAACCTACTGTTAGCTCGGCCGAAGCGGGTCGCCTACAGCGATGATATACCAGACATCAGCCTGTGTGAGATTGAGATAGCCTTGAAGCAACTTAAGAACAACAAGGCACCGGGTGAGGACGGAATCACTTTAGAGCTTCTGAAAGCGGGTGGAACGCCGATACTGTAAATCCTTCAGTTCCGTTTTCCTTGAGAGCTCAACGCCAGAGGCATGGAGCAGGAGCGTGGTGGTACTGTTCTTTAAAAAAGGTGATAACGCTTCGGTGAAGAACTACAGGCCCATCTCGCTTCTGAGCCATGTCAATAAGTTGTTTTCGAGGGTCATCGATAATCGTCTCGAACGCAGGCTTGATGACTTCCAGCCTCCCGAACAAGCCGGTTTCCGAAAAGGCTTTAGTACCCTAGACCACATTCATCCACGCTTCAGTACGTTTTACAAAAAACCGAGGAATATAACTTGCCGCTTTGTTTAGCGTTTGTGGACTATGAGAGAGCTGCTGTGGGGCAAGTGCCTGCCCCACCGTGGCTACGCCCATGTAAGTAGGTTATTAATTTTGTTATTGATGTTACATTATTTCTGCTTACACCTTGTCGGGCTTGAGCTCGAGGCCCTATCGAGCCGGGGCCCTACCGGGCCTGAGACCCTGTCGGACCAGGTTCCTGCCGGACCGGGGGTCCCTAAGGCCGGGGGCCCGTGGCATTTTGCGCACTCTGCCACCCTATTGTTACGCCACTGTCTGTGGTCCACAGTAAACCATGCTGTGCGGATGCGTTTGTAAGCAAGGATAGCAGTGTGCCTTAGCTCCAATAGCAAAATATACAAAATAATATTTTTAATTTCATGAATTTCAACTTTGTAACTGGAGGACTGGAATAACGTACCACGCAATTTGTAGGACAATGTGGGTGGTAAACTACGCAAATGTTAGCTAAACAATAAAAAAAAAACAGCTGGTTAGTAATTATTTTTCATGACCTTATTTATGATACATGTTGGAGAGGGGGGACTCTGTGATAAAACCTTATATATTGTAGGACAAATATTTTTTTACGTTAATTAGATTATTACCTTGATAATTAACAAAAAAAAATTGGTTAGTAATTTTTTTTAATGCGTCAAGTCAACCACAATCGAGAATTTTCGTACAAGAATTACTTGGGCGTCTCATTGAGATGAAGCTATTCTCGAAAATTCAGCTTGATAGTAATTATTTTTACATTATGTATTAGTACTACAACTTTTAAGCGTAGGACCAAGATGACATACCACACAATTTGTAGGACATTGTGGGTAGTAAACTATACAAATGTTAGTTAACCAATAAAAAAAAATCTGCTGGTTAGTAATTATTTTCCATGACCTTGTTTATGATACATGTTGGAGAGGGGGGACTCCCTAATAAAACCTTATATTTTGTAAGACAAATATTTTTTCACGTTATTTAGATAATTATCTCGATAATTAACAAAGAAAAATTCGGTTACTAATAAATATTAAAAATTCGTCAAATCGACATGTTTTATCCTTGCTACCCTACTAAGCTACCATTTACCAACGTTACTGTAAGGAAAAAGTTGGGCGTCTAGTCGAAAGGAAAACTCACGAAATATCAACTTGTTAGTAATCAATTATGAAAATTGTTCTAGGGAACCTGTACCAGTAGATATTTTCTTGGTCGTAATGTTGGTAGCGCCCCTACATTAGTGAAAATTTAATTAATTATTTAGCAATACCTATATTGCTATTAATTTCTTTGATAAACGAAATTATATTTAGCTATTATCCTTTTAAAACGAGTGTGAGTGAAATTAAATAGACCTAAACTACTTATTTTTATTATTATTTTCAAATAATTTATGTATGTTGCACAACCTGTACAAATATTAGTCAATAGGAGGGCAGAAAAAGGTGGCCCGGCACCACCATTTTTATCTACGTTTTTGAAGTACCAGCGCTCCCTCTACACAGGGTATATCAAGACTGCTACCGAAAACGAAGCCGGGTGGTAGTTTAAGCGACTTCAGACACAATGCAACAGAAAAAGTTGCAAAAAAAAGCGACAATTTTTTTTTTGTTATTTTTTTCCTATGGCCATATTTGGGTGGTAAATACATTTTTTCCTAAAATAATAGTATATACCCTTTTATTTATAAATACTCTAAGGTATAAAAGAGTTTAAATTATTATTTTAGCAAAAACTATGGATTTACCACCCATAAATGACGATATTTAAAAAATCATAAAAAATAACTGTCGCGTTTCTTTGCGAAATTTTTAGTTGCTTTATGTTTGTAGTCACAAAAACTACCACCCGGCTTCGTTTTCGGTAGCAGTCTTGAGATACCCGGTATACATATATATATATATATATATATATATATATATATATACTCTAAGCATCAAATACTAAACAAGCCCACACCAGACATATCGTATAAATTCCGTCATTTTTTTTGGAGGAAAGCACTTAAGCTCCCTTTTCGGTACCGCGGAGGCGGTTGGAAGGGGTATTTTAGTGTCACTGGTCTTCCAGCCTGGCACGATACGGAAATTATGGCCGAGTAGGTTCCCTAACAAAATCTACGCCAGCGTATCGATGACCGTCACACGCATTATGAGCGACTCCAGACATCGCAACTCCCATGATCCATGTCCGCCTAAATGCCCTGCCGAAAACCATTGCTGATTCTTCTTTTACAAGGTGCACGGATGCTCCCCACTTACGACTGTTTCAGGACGCCGCGCCGGCTAAAGATTATGGTCGTCTACCTCAGAGATAAGGCCATACGGCCTGTCCCCCGATCTCCGAGTTGCTATAGGTAGGGTGCATCGCCCCCTGGGCAGTGTGCCCAGCGACTCCATTAACCCCGTTATGTCGCTCCTTACGACGGGCAGGAGATACCGTGGCGAAATTCTTACAACCCACCATTAGGTAGAGCCGCCGCCGCGGCCGTTTGGCCTTTTATAACACGGCGGTCCTTTTTTGTACGTGGCGGCGAATGGGATCGCTCAGCCAGTGGCGTAACTACACCATCGGGGGCCCGTAGCAAAAATCATAAAATGGGGCCCTTCGTAGATATAAAAAAAGAATTGTTTGAATCCCAGTGCACTCCTCTGACTTTTCGGAGTCATGTATAGTTAATCTCTACGCACTATGACGGTGAATGATAACATCGCGAAGAAACCTCCATACCATAGCGATTTGCAAGAATTGCTATGGTATGTAAGCCCGCCAACCCGCACTAGGCCAGCGTGGTGGGCTAAATTATGGTTTAATCACTCTCAATCGTATTTTCGTTTGATATGCCATATGGGCTGATACAGTACATCAAAAAATCTTTTAATGACATGGCCTCATATTTCTCATCGCATTATGAACATAACTCATTTTCAAAATCTAAAAAAAGGTTTCTGTAATAACGAAACGAATGCTTTTGGATTCCATTTTCATTTCTTTCTATGACACAATAGCGATAAACTTTAAATAGTTGATCTATTTAAAAAAAATCTTAATTTGTATTAAATACTATCGGCCCGGCCCAGCTTCGCCCGTGTACAAATAGATTTTTGTACAATAATATACATTCGTATTATTATTATACATATAAACATTCCTATATAGGCACGCTGCCGCCGCGCCGCGCCGCGCCGCCCCGGCCGGCCAGTACCGCCGCAAGCGCTACGTCCCGCAATTTTAAATCTGTAATATCTTCGAAAATATTCATTTAAATCTTGTGCTGTAAAGGACCACATAGACCTATATTAAATCAACAATGTATATAAGCTATTTAATTGGATAAGGATTAATGCTGTATTGGTTAAAATCGCTTCGAAAGTTAGCTATTATTTGTCGTAAAAAGTAAATGACAAAAAAATGTTATTGTGGCATATCCATAAGAGATAGACATATACCATCGCGGAGTTTTCTGTAGACCTTTTCAATGTGTACAAATATGTAGTACATTATTTTGATAAATCTCGTAGGGTTCAGCCTGCGTTTGCAATGTAAGCGGAAAAATATGGATAATTAACGACATCACATTAGAAACCTCAAAAATAACAATATTTCTCCACTATTTAATGAATGTTATTATACATGTGAACCTTTCTATTGAATCACTCTATCTATTAAAAAAAAACCGCATCAAAATCCGTTGCGTAGTTTTAAAGATTTAAGCAAACAAGGGGAAATAGGGACAGAAAAAGCGACTTTGTTTTATACTATGTAGTGATAATGGAGTCAAAGGCCCAAAACAGCAATTAGCTCATTTTGCATTTTCGGACTTAAGTATGTAATCTAGCCCCTGGACTTATTTACCCATTCCTCTAAATCAGGATCACATTTTGCTAGTAACTGCTTAATCCCATCAAAAACATCCTGTAAAAAAATTCCAAGTCTCGCAGCTCAGGTTTTCTACCGCAAAAAGTTGTGAGATGCATGTAATACCAAGTCGATTAATTTATTTAGTCCTTAAGGGACCTTCTATATAAAATTATTACGTTAGTTGTTACCATATAAATATTAAAAATTCTTTACGTTTTAAATAAATGGATCACCTCTCACATATGAGAGACCTACCACCAGTAAATTTATTATTATGTTATGTAATATGTTATTTGCAAGTTTTTCTTCGTCATGTTTTTCTAGAGGAATGTTGTACAGTTTTATGGGCTGAATACACCATTTCCCTCTCTATATCCCCTCCTGTTATGCCTCATGTATATAGATATCTATCTACAACTATTATTCCATTATATACGGGTACAATGATTCATTAACTGCAAATGTAACTTTGTAATCCTATACATTTATACGGGATTACAAAGTTATTCACGCAGTTGATCTATCTAGAAAACTAGACACAAATTATGAAATGTTTGAATTTTCTCTTACTTTAGACACTAAACACTAATTATATTCTTAATTTGAAGGTTCTATGTCTGCTAGAAGTGCCTTAGACTTTTGATGATCGGTCAGTCAGTGAGTGACAAAATTAAGAAAGTTTGACTAGTTACAATTCTTAAACTACTGGTTCAAATTGAATGAAGTTTTAAATATGCCGTGTTTACACAATGCCTGCTTAGTAACTGAAAATTCAGGCTTCATGCTTTAGCCACAACGAAGTTATAGGGGGTTGAAAATGGTCTGAATTGCTTCGAGAAAAGGATGTTACGGCCTATAGCTCGACTTGGAGGGGGCTCGGCCGCGCCCCCAGATTACGGCTATCACGGCTTTCTCTATGTCCACGAAAACTAAATTAGTAACTTTGTGGAGTATAGTAAGCTATTGGCGTAAAAAACATGTTTTTTTATGGATTGAAGCTCCTGTTCTAATGTCCAATGTAACCGCCATTGTTATATGGATATAGGCCTCCTCCAAATTACGCCATTTCATCCTGTTGTGCTCATCACATTCAGCATGTGGTAGAGAGCTTTTGCAAATCTTCACTCGTCACTTAGCTGGTAGGCGTCCTACGCCATGTTAGTCAACACGCGGCCTCCACTCAAGAACACGTTTACTCCAACAGTTATCGGTTCTTCGACAGATGTAGCCAGCGCACTGCCACAAGCTTTTTGGCAGATGTGACGGGAAGACTTGTAGTATCTTTCTCAAAGATGTTTCTACCTAGTAAAAGAGTCTGCCCCAGCCAGATAAATCAGAAACAACTTCAAGCTGGTGGCCACATACAGCGAGAGGGCTGCGGTTGTGGATTATTAGTATAGTTTTGTCGGACTTAATTTTAAGACTTACTCGCTGTGAGGCTGAATCTAGACCGTCTACATCTATTGCAGCTCCTGCAGCGATTCCGCCATCAAGACAATATAGTCAGCAAAACATAGAAGAGGGGCATTTGATTATTAGTTTATTTATTTTATTATTTATTACCACTGTCTCTTAAGAAGGGACTATCGGGCTTACACTCCTAAATATGGTTCAATTTCATGTTTGCTCGTACTTGTGGTTGTTTTGGGTCTGAATATTCTCTATCGTCGGGATTTGCTAATTGGTATTATAGAATTTTTAGTGTCGTCTATTTGATCATTTCCGAGATACATTAATAAATTCCTCGTTCCGAAAGTATTGACTTATTTTAGATAGCTTTTTATTTATCGCTTCAGACTCCCTCTTTCTCTTTCGTTTTTCTCCTACCTGTTAAATAATTTCTAGAACAAGACATGTACAAATTTATTTGGAAAATAAATAAATAACACCCAACAGTCACATACATAGTCCTGACCCCACACTAAGATCGAGTCTTGTGTCGTGGGTATCAGGAACTACGAGAGACTTTTCGGTCTCACAAACACCCAGACCCGGAAGAAATATTTGTGAGCCGCACAAACATTTCTCTCGGTGCGGGGATCGAGCCCGCGACCTCTCTTTTCACAGGCGGCGTCTAACCGACTGCGCCACGGAGGCTGTCAAAAATATTAACTTTATATTCAAGAAATTTATTTTTTAGGGTTTTCGGTTCTCGGTTTAAGGCCGAGGCCCAATCGAGCCTGGGCCCTGTCGGGCTTGAGACCCTGTCGGACCAGGGCCCTGCCGGGCCAGGGCGCGGGGGCCCCTTAGGTCGGGGGCCCGTGGCATTTTGCGCACTTTGCCACCCTTATTGTTACGCCACTGCGCTCAGCTCGTGATCCGGATTCGCGCTTTCCTTCTGCGAGATCGCAAAATCGCAGAACTAATATTTATTTTACTTTTGGTTAACTGATAATGGGAAGAATGTTCTTGCTTTTCTGAGCATAGCTTCCCAAAACGGAGCTCCAGTTTGGCTCACTCGACTTGGTCAAGGGCGGATCCAGCTTTCAAGGGGGTTTTTTTTGAAGCGAGAGGGAAGACAATGTTACTTCGTAGGCGTGACAGACAGAAATAGAATGTACGCTTCATTTTGCTATACACATTTTGTTCAACATGCATAGAATTTATTGTACTTATAAATTTTATAAACAAGCCAGCCCAGGTTGGGGGGGGGGAGGGTTATGACTTTCCACCTGGATCCGCCGTTGGACTTGGTCGCCCCTGGGCCAATGCTGTGATGCCCAGGACGTCCCGACGCTTAGTTTGGGAACCCCTAGGCCTCAGGCTCAGTTCGGTCTCAGGCTTTTGAAATGGACACGGAAGTTTCATCGGCTTTCCAGGACAACTTTAAGGATATTTCATTGAGAAGCTGATAGAAACCTAGAAACCTTCACGCCATCAACCGATATGTGAGCCTCTGCAGGTGGCCCTCTCCGAGACTCGTGCAAGCGGATAGCCTCAAATTTACGAAGGTCCATTGCGAAGCCCAGCTACCGTATTCTCCTTACTTGCCAGTAGCGAACGCAGCAAGGGCGGAGTATGAGATCATACCAAATGCAACATTAATTCATTCTTTTAGGGAATTAGAGTTTAGACATTATATTCTAGCTTTGCACCTTACTTGGCACATAACTATATTTAAAAAAAAACGCGACTAAATAATTTGTAGGAATTCAGTTTCACGTAGCTATACAGTCTGCCCAAATTAAAAAAAATATTAATTAGACAGCAATTAAATACTACGCGTCAACGTATTGTTATCAATTAATTATAATTGTAATAATAAAGTTCCGCTTATTTTTTAACATAATTCTATCACCAGGTTTTTATTTCGGTGGCTGTATGTTTTTATTTTCTTTGCTTTAGCCTGTGTAAAGATTAAAAAGTTACTTAAATACTGCCATTGAAGTTGATGTTACGTAGAATCGTAAATAAAGTTTTATTTTACATGAATTAATGAAATAAGTTTGTTGGTGACATATTGTATGGACAAGTTACAATCTTAATTTCTGTTTGTAGTATTTTAAGTAAGTTTCGACAATGGAGGAACACAGAAGCGTAGAGGACACACCAGCCTCCCAAAGGCTTACCAATGAAGACTTCAGGAAACTCCTGATGACTCCGAGATCTACCCCGTCTGGGGGGGCGCATCCTCCAGGGTCTATTCGCGAAGCGATGGCCAATGCAGGGTAAATATTGTTTACAATGCCATACTGTTCTGTTCACGATTTCCTTCATTTGCTACTCTTTGATTCTCTAAAATGTAATTACAACCAAATATATGATATAATGTTACTATGTTAAATCTCATGCAGTTCAGAGACCCTTTAAATGAATAGACCTGAAAGTAAGATGCAACTCTACACATCATTTATGATGGGTTAAAATGGATATCCATATTTATTTTTAATTTAATGTTAATAGCATGTAGTACAACTATCACACAACAGAGTTGTTAAACAACTACAAAATACTAAACAGGATATACATCTCAGGTGTAAGAGACTGCCTGGGTACCACTGCAATGTCTATTTCTTCCACCAGCACCAGCAGCAACAGCTGTGTAAATGCACTGTTTTGTTTCTGTTTGAAGGACATTGTAGTCAGAGTAACTACTGGACATATTAATATTGAACGTCTTATGTCTCTGGATGGAAAGTGTAGTAGAATCTCAAGCATTTCTTTCTTGTTTATGGGGTCGTTTGTGTTTGCGCCTATCTATGAGTGGTCTTATCACTTACCATCAGATGAATGGTATGCTTGTCACGGAATTTATTGCAATAAAAAATGACAAACAAATTTAAAAATTACCTCCACACAAATAATTTGATACTTGTCTTGTAATAAACCATATACTGTCTGTTATAACTGTAGAGGAGGCCAGTTATAATATGGAATATTTCAGGGCAATCCTCATTTCCTTACTAATATTAATCTGAAATTGAGTTTGTATGTTTAGCTTTCACACCTTAACTGTTCATCTACATGAAATTTAGCAGAAATATTGTAAAGAGGTAACAGAGTATGTTAATCTAGAAAAAAAGTACTCTTCCTTAGGGATTATTAATACTTGGAGTATTAATTTCTTTTTGATTTCATTATACCGGGTATCTCAAGACTGCTACCGAAAACGAAGCTGGGTGGTAGTTTTAGTGGCTACAAACACAATGCAATTAAAAATTTTGCCTAGAAACGCGACAATTTTTTTTTATGATTTTTTAAATATCGTCATTTTTGGGTGGTAAATCCATAGTTTTTGCTAAAATAATAATTTAAACTCTTTTATACCTTAGAGTATTTATAAATAAAAGGGTATATACTATTATTTTAGGAAAAAATGTATTTACCACCCAAATATGGCCATAGGAAAAAAATAACAAAAAAAAATTTGTCGCTTTTTTTTGCAACTTTTTCTGTTGCATTGTGTCTGAAGTCGCTAAAACTACCACCCGGCTTCGTTTTCGGTAGCAGTCTTGATATACCCTGTAGATGGTGGTCCAAAAATAAAGCAGTCTAGCAAATATCTATCCTGCATGTCATGCAGGTTATCAATAGCTAAAAGCTGACGCTTTACTATTGGACAAAGGCCTCCTCAAAATGTGCCATTTCACTCTTTGTGCGGTTTGTGCATTCAGCATCTGCCAGCAAAATTAATAAATTGTAACTTAAAGCCTTAACAAAAAGAAACAGGGATCTGTGGTATACTGGTCAAAAACATATTATCTAGAATCTGGATAATGTGTTTTTAAAAGTTATTTTGTTAACATTTCTAGATGTGATAACTGTTCCCAAGTCATCTTAAACAAAGAGCTGAATTTCTTTGAAATAAAATTAACTTTTATGGTTTTTATTTAATTTTATATTTTTTAACTTCTCGAAGATTTGATTACCTCACAGCTTTCATGGCACTGATAAAATCCGAACAAGATTGTTTTATTTCATTGTATAACATTCACCTAAAACTAAGAGGCTAAGCTACAAGCAAAATCTATTTGTTTAGATGTCACAACTAACATGATATAAAATCAATGTTTCCTTGTCTGTTACAAATGGTGAAACTATTAATTATATTTTGATAAAAGCTAGGGTGTTCCTAGGATGGAGGAGGACTACCTGATGTGACGATCGATCGATCATTTTAACGATTTTCTTCCGTTCCGTTAAAGAAGAAAATGAACAGTCAATTTAGTGTTTGTAATAATAATTTTAGATGTGAAAAATGGTGATAATATATGGTCAGTTTTTTTGTTTACGAATTCTGTGGGAGGCAATTGGCAATAGCAGAAATACAGAGCATCAAAAATCACAGGTGGTGATTTTAATTTGAAATAATAATTTTCATTACCATTCTTTATACTTCACATAGCAATGCAACGCAAGGTAGGTGCAGCTAGTTATTAAATGAAATAACATTGCAGATCTATGCCACCACCAGCCGAGAACAAGAGTGAGCTGCGACGTAAAAAGAAATCATATTATGCTGCGTTGAAGAAACAAGAGGACAATAAGTTGGCTGAACTGGCTGAGAAGTATAGGGACAGGGCGAGGGAGCGGCGCGATGGTCTTAATGAACTCGGTCCCGCGGACCCTACCAGCAACACTAGCAGCGCATACAGGTATTAACACTCAACTGTACTATATCAGCCCATATACCGGATGTATATGGGCTGATACGCTGATACGCCATGGCTGATATTGCAGACCAAGGGTCTCTTAAAATTTAATAAAGAGGGGTTAGGTCATATATTCCACCATGCTGGCCCTAGTGCGGGTTGGCAGAGTTTACATACCATTGAATTTATTACAAATCGGTATGGTATGCAAGTTTTGTTATTATGTTTTCCTACACCGTCATAGTGCATGGCGATTGATTAATTTTCAAAACATCTATGACACATTGTGTTGCAGAAATCCATAGGCTATGGTAACTACTTACCATCAGGTGGGCCGTAAGCTTGTTTACATCCTTAGTGGTATTCCAAACTTTAAGTCATTTATTTAATCTGTAAAATGTTAAACATTATTTTCATTAGTTTCTGCATTACCTGGTTTATAAGGCACTACAGAAAAGCAGACAAGAGTGCCTCGTGTTGCTCTTTTTAAAACAAATTTGCATTACAATTCGCAGCTAGATATAATTCAGACGTAACTTTTTTGCAGAGCTGTTGCACCAGACGTCAAATCCGGCATGGACGCCAAGGAACGGAGACGGCAGTTGATTCAAGTATGTATATCTTCGGCCATATTCATAGCCAATTTTAAAACCTATTTTAGTTTTCGAATGTTTTGTATTCTTCGCTCAAAGTTAATTCGTAAGTCGTTTGACAGGGACAAGTTAAATTCTAAAACTAAAATAGGTTTTGAATTTGTTTGTGAATAAAGCTGCTTATCTATATTATAATTATTGCATAGTATTTATTATAGTAAGTTGTGGTAGAATTTTTCAAATCAATGAATTAATTTCAGAGTCTTCGATGCAAATAAACAAATAATGAAATACTTATAACGTTAGTATAGATGTGTAAAAAGCTTAATATAAAATTAAGAATCCTTGTTTCTTAATGTAGGATCAGAAGTCAGAATTGTCTATGTGACATATTTTTCTTTATTTATGGGAATCACTATGCATTTATGTTTTTTTTTGTGCTTCAGGAATCCAAATATCTCGGTGGTGACATGGAACATACTCACTTGGTGAAAGGTCTCGATTATGCTTTACTGCAAAAGGTGAGGTTTAATTATGTAATATTCTCTAGCTCTCTCTTTCTCCCTTTAGCCACAGGTTGTTCAGTGCTGAACACAGACCTGCCCCAGACTTGTTAAAATAGGAAAACGTTTAAGGAAAAACCATAAAAATTCTTTCATAAATATTAAGCAGTAACCATAAAAATTCTATAAAGTATCGGTATCCAAATCAATGATATTTTTTACCGGTACTATGAATGGGCATTCTTTGATCAGTATGATGTATAAAGTTGTTTTAATTCAGGTCCGTTCGGAGATACAAAGCCGTGAATTGGAAGAGGAGGCGGAAATGGAGAGACTCGTCACCACAGCTGCAGAGGTTGTTAAAGAAAAGAAAGAGGTGCCAGTGGTTAGTTTTTTTTAATATTTTTTTTATAATAATTCAAATAGTAGTGTAAATCGATTGTTGTGTTTCGGTTGGAAGGACATTTAATTTGAAGGATATTGCAACTACTGGACATATTGAGACTTAACGTCTTATATCTCAGGATGGCGAGCGCAGTGGAATGTCAAGCATTGCTTTGTAATTCAAGGTGTTGTTTGGTTTTACTTCTGTTCATGAGCGGTCATGATCGTCTGGCCATTCATTGCAATAAAAAAAAAAATTAACTTATCGCGTCGTTAATTACCGTTTTCTTTAACGATGAAATAACTAACATACTAGGCCGCTATGGATTATGGCCTAAGCCCTCTCAATCGAATTCTCGGCTGTAGAGACCTGGTAGTAGTGGGTGTGTATGGGCTTATACAGTGCAGTACAGTTAACTGTGATGGAAAATTGAGTAAAACACTTGACAGCCCTCTGAAATAATTTTAAATACTAATCAGTCTTAGTTAAGCTAAGCACTAAGCTAGTGTAGAACTATAACCTTACCTATAACTGTAGGACTAAAAAAAGTTCATAAATGTTAAAATTTAAGGTGGTCCGGACTATCTAAGATGAGGAAGATTCAGTCCAAGCGATTGAAAAATAATAAAGGGGACATCAATGTTAGATGCACCTTATATGAACTTTAGCTCCAGGATACCTAGAAGTATTTTAAATGAATTGTCAGTCAATTAATGTTATTATTTAATTTTTTTTTCAGGAAGAAGAAATGCAGTTCAAAACACAAATGGGCAAAAATATTTATGAAATGATCCTGGAACAAAAGTAATTGTTATTTGTTTTTTTGAAGTATACTGGGTATATCAAGAGTGCTACCGAAAACGAAGCCGGGTGTTAGTTTTAGTGACTAAAAACACAGTGCAACTAAAAATTTCGCAAAGGAACTCGACAATTATATTTTATGTTTTTTTAAATATCGTCATTTTTGGGTGGTAAATCCATAATTTTTGCTAAAATAATAATTTAAACTCTTTTATACCTTGGGGCTTAGAGAATTTATAAATGAAAGGGTATACATTATTATTTTAGGAAAAAAATGTATTTACCACCCGAAAATGGCCATAGGAAAAAATTACAAAAAAAAATAGTCGCTTTTTTTTGCAACTTTTTCTGTTGCATTATGTCTGAAGTCGTTTAAACTACCACCCGGCTTCGTTTTCGGTAGCAGTCTTGATATACCCTGTATATAGAGTTTGGTATTTTCATCGACCAACTTTTTTTCAGATCAGGTTTTAAGTATATATTTTTATTGCATAGAGTCGGCAAAGAAGCAAACAGGTCGTCTGATGGTAAGTGATCACTGTCGCCCATGAACATTCATAACACTTGGATCATAAATATGTTGCCGGGCCATCAAATTGAGAGGGCAGGAAAATGAAATGAAATGTATTTGAAATGAAATGTATTTATTGATCACGTAGGCAATTAAGGAGCTCTTATGACAAGTCAATACACATAGAACTTAATCTCTATTTACAATATATTTCCTAAACTTATTATTACTTATTTTAATTTCTTGCTTTTATAAATTTATTTATTAATTTTATTTATTTTTAAATTAATTTTATTTTTATTTATAATTAGTTTTATTTATTTATTTAGTTTTTATTCATATTTTATTTAAAGTATTAGTTTTTACTTTATAGTAATTTATTTGTCAAAGAAATACATTATTTACGTTAGTCAAATTAAATTATATTATTTGTGGACCATAAATATTACAACAGTGCGTAGCGGTTTATAATTACCACCGGATCCAACGCGGCCCTTCCTGAGAAGACCCGGCGATGTATGAATGGGAAGAGGAAGGGGGAATTGGGAATTCGACAATCTCACGGCGTCATTACATTGCGTGCCACTGTTAGTTCTGGTTTACAGTAGTTAGGCATTATTCAGTGCGACGCGGACTGTTTGCGTGCAGTTTTCGTTGTGAAAAGGCATTTTTTGCATTAGCGACAGCTCTCCGTGGCGCGGGCACTTCGCATCACACTGAACTGTAGAGGTTTAATACATTTTACCGTCTGTTGTGGACATCCGCGTAGGTCGTTCGCGACGTATTGAAGAGGCCCTTACAGTAGTGGGTGGGAGGGCGGTTCAGTCTCTATGTGAAGAGAAAGAAAGAAAAATAGTTTTATTTGCCACAAACCATTGATTTAAAAACTAAGGTACAGCAGTATTTCCCTTCAGTACATTGGGTACGTCAAAAAGATGGCTGTGTAAATCGCGCCATCTGTTAGAATTTTACGTCAATGGCGGCCATGAAATCGTTTTTCAATAATGCTGAAATACATGTTATATTGACTTAAAGTAATATAATTTTTACTTAGCGGTGATAAAAAATGTTATGTTTTTTTTTTGTGAACTTTCGGTCATCTTTATTGCACCCACGCACAATACAATTAGGCATTTGTAGACGACTTACAGACCGGTGCGCTGTGACGTCACAACCGCTGCACTGGTGCTGGGGACTACTTTCGTGACAACACTTTTCTTGCTCTCCGCCCCGTCGATATATTTTACGTCAATGCCACAAACACTAAAAATGACGTAAAAATACAGATGTACAAAAGAGTGAACATAAAATAAAGAAGAAGTTCGCACGCCATGGCTGTGACAAGTAGGTGGTCATCCAGCAAATAAGTTTTTTTTTTTAAATATAATGTACTGAATATTTAATACAATGCTTTTATAACTTAAAATTCTAAAGAGACTGATTAAGAATATGTCCAATAACACTTTTCTTATTGTCTATTAAGGGGAAGATACAATGTTCGCGTGTTCTTTTTCAATAGCACTGCACTTCGTTGCACTAACTTAAAAGGTTTTGTTCTTTTGAGTCTTTTCACTAGGTCCGCGTCGTCAGCAAATAAGTAATGTGTATGTATATGTTCAAGGAACAAGAAAGTGATCCGCAACGACATGTTCGCCTCCGGTCGCATGGCGTACGTGGTGGAGGTGGACGAGGAGGGCGCCATCGAGTCCGACATCCCGACCACACTCACGCGCAGCAAGGCCGACGTGCCCGCGCTCGCCACACGCACCGCCGCCGACCACTCCGACCTGCTCGTCGACAAACTCACGCACATCTTCTCTTATCTGAGGCACGGGAGGCACAGGAAACTCAAGAAGACTAAGGTACTCTACACAATAGTGGGTATATCAAGACTTACTATAAATAGTTATAAATAATATACCGGGTATCTCAAGACTGCTACCGAAAACGAAGCCGGGTGGTAGTTTTAGTGGCTACAAACACTATGCAATTAAATTTTCGCCTAGAAACGCGACAATTTTTTTTATGATTTTTTAAATATCGTCGTTTTTGGGTGGTAAATCCATAGTTTTTGCTAAAATAATAATTTAAACTCTTTTATACCTTAGAGTATTTATAAATAAAAGGGTATATACTATTATTTTAGGAAAAAATGCATTTACCACCCAAATATGGCCATAGGAAAAAAATAACAAAAAAAAATTGTCGCTTTTTTTTTGCAACTTTTTCTGTTGCATTGTGTCTGAAGTCGCTTAAACTACCACCCGGCTTCGTTTTCGGTAGCAGTCTTGATATACCCTGTATAAGAAAGATAATAATTTTATCAATTATTTTGTAAATATAGATTAAGTAATATGTATTGACTTGTCATAAGAGTTATTATCTCACTTTACACCGGGTAGAACAAAAAGGTTCACAATTATTTTATGTGCCGCATCGTCAAGCTGTGGAATTGTTGCCATCGCGCGTGTTCCCTCCTTATGATCCCGGGTCCTTCCACCGTAGTGTAAGAGGAAAAATCTAAGCAGACCGGCATAATTGTATCCATGGAACTGAGCCCTACACTGAAAATCCTAAACGAAGTTTGAATCTTCGCCAGTGTAAAAAAAAAGAGTTGAATTATGTCATAATGAATAAACATGCGATATTTTAATTTTTAATTTTACCACTAGACTTCGTTTCGATTACTTTCATATTACACAAAGAAAGAAAAGAAAAAAAAGATGTTTTTTATTGATCCTCATAAAGAAAAATAAACAATATCTTACTGTAAGATCAAGACTAGGTATTTGAAATGAAATGAAAATAATTTATTGAATCCATTAAAATGTTCAACATTGTTTAGATTCAGTATTTTTTTTATCTGCCACCCGGTTCGGAAAGCGGTTTTCACCAGAGAAGAACGGGCAAAAAACTCTAGTGTTACTGTTTTCAAAACCAGTTTACAATGTCGTGATTATTAAAAAATTTACAAATTGGTTTAATCGGAGAATTTAACTGTTATTATTATTTATTTATTGTTTACCAGGACAAGCCAACAGAGAAGGGTCGCGCCGACGACTCCATATACGGCGACATCGGCGAGTATCTCGCCGGCGAGCGACGCGACCGCCGCGACGAGCGACCCCGTACAGGGTACTTCGATAAACCTGCGCACCCCACGCTGCCTGATAATGAGGAAGGTATGTTACTTATAGACGTTCTGTGTCCTATTTGTGTTTAAGAGCGTTTATACCTTCCGCGCGCTTTTTGGCTTAAAAACAGGACTTTTCAAACGAGTTAATAGCCACCAATAAACAATTTAAAGGAAAAATAATTAGTACTCATTTTAGAAAAAGTTGTCATCTAGGGATTTTGGTGGAAAACATTATAGATTGATGGATAATTTGTGAGTACTATAAGGATAACTGAACACAGGTTTCGTTATTTAGCCTTTAAATGGCAATTTAGAAGCTTAAGATATCCGAAATCACTAAATATAAGATGAAAATAAAAATATTGTCAGACTAATAAGACCCTTATGGAAGGATTTTGCTGAGAAAAATAATCTTTTGTGTTTAGTTCCTGATAAATAAAAATTTAAACAATGCGAAATTATTCAGAAACTCTCGTCAAGAACATATTTTTTTTCACCAACTTATCGTACATATTTTTTTATAGCAATTGCATATTATAATAGAAGAACTTCTTATCAATAAATAACCATTTTTATATTTCAATAAAATTAGATTTTATGTTTTATACAAATATTTTAAATCCACTATAAAACACGTTGTCCGACGTGCCTCAAATCAGACCGCCGCAAGGCCTTTTAGAGGGAGGACGTATCGATCGTCGCTCCGGCCTGGCTGCAGTCGATAAAAATAGCCACGCGCGGACTGCGATTGCCACATCTTAGTACTTTGGTAGTAAAATATTTAAAAAAAAATTATTACCTACAATGGTTTTGTAGTGAGTATAAATTATGTTTCAGATAATATAATGGGATGTAATTCCGAGGCTAAATTATGTTATGTATTGTAATATAAAATTAAATATATTTCGTAATTGTAAGGGGTTGTAAGGCCCCTAACTCTATTCATGTATTCGAACATGTAGTGTCTACTGATTGAACACTGATTTGCATGCAACTTAACAATGTAATAATGAAAATATGATTAGTATCTAAATTTGTATTGTTCATTGCTTGCACAGTAATATTTGTCTACTTATAATGCAAATAAAATATTTTTATGATATAATATTACCAATATATAAATCATAAGTTACATTTCAATTCAATATTAGAATTTTGAAGCGCACGGATCAAAGTTGGTTGCGCTGACTGTATAGCGAGCCGACGCGGCAGCTCTACGCACACAGCTTTGGTCGCTTATGTGTGCGTGAAATTAACGAAGAAATACCTATAGTTGACTTTGCGCGCAAGGTGTAAACGCTCTTAACAGGGGATTAACTATTTTCACACAATCTTTATTTGTATAATACTTTTCAAAATAAATAATTAATTAAAAATAAAATAAATATAAAAGGTTAGACTCTTATACAACAAACGTAGTTTTTAAGCAATTTTTTATAAAGAAAGAAAGAAGAAGAAGTTTCTATGGTTTTGGTGTACAAATATATATATATACCGGGTATCTCAAGACTGCTAACGAAAACGAAGCTGGGTGGTAGTTTTAGTGACTACAAACACAATGCAACTAAAAATTTCGCAAAGAAACGCGACAATGATTTTTTATGATTTTTTAAATATTGTCATTTTTGGGTGGTAAATCCATAGTTTTTGCTAAAATAATAATTTAAACACTTTTATATCTTAGATTATTTATAAATAAAAGGATATACACTGTTATTTTAGGAAAAAATGTATGTTTACCACCCAAATATGGTCATAGGAAAAAAATAACAAAAAAAAAATGGTCGCTTTTTTTTGCTACTTTTTCTGCTGCATTGTGTCTGAAGTTGCTTTAACTACCACCCGGCTTCGTTTTCGGTAGCAGTCTTGAGATACCCGGTATATACACTGACACGAACTATATTATATTCATATTCACATTTATACATATACACATGACATTAATATTTATACAGAATATAATATAGTGTACATAAGATATATAAGTGTTAATATGCGTGCATCAGGTCCGGGTCCACTAGCGCGTCGCACGGGCGCGTCCGAGCGGGACGCGCGCTCGGCGGCGCTGCTGTCGCGGCTGGCGGCGGAGCCCGAGGGCTACGCGGAGTGCTACCCCGGCCTGCGCGAGATGGACGACGCCATCGACGACTCGGACGACGAGGTCGACTACACCAAGATGGATGCGGGCAACAAGAAGGGGCCTATTGGTGAGTATATACATAAAATCATATACCTTACTGGTGGTAGGTGTTGGGAGAAACGCAGATATACGCCGCGCCTAACATTTATAATAACAACTAGCGGCCCGACCCAGCTTCGCCTGGGTGCATATATTTTTGATTCCACTCCACACCAAATACATGTTGTTTTTCGTATAAACTCTTGTATGCTTAAACTTGACGTAGCTATCCTACTGTCCGGCTCAATCCCGTCTCATCCGCCTGTTCAGTCTCTTCCCAATCCGTCCCGTCCCTTTTCTTCATTTTCCATCCCGTTTTATAACGTGCATTTACATTTCGTCCTAACAAATCTGTCATCTATCCCAGCCCTCTCCCGTTCCTTCGATTTTATTTTACTTTATGTCCCTTCTCTCCATAAACATCCATATACATCTTATGTATAAAATAGGAATGATTAATAGTTAATATGAGAGTTACACTGAGATAGCAAAATAATAATTGTCAACGTTACTACTACACTTGATGCATAAACAATAATGATAGGCCGACAACTGTGTAGGGAGTGAGAAAAGTCTTATTATGTGAGAGAAACAGGAGACCGGCTTCGTTCTCATCCCTACTCCGTGCTGTTTACTGGGTCAGAAGTGACACCTGTAGACCTGTAACTGTAACTGGCGGGGATAACTAATTAAATGACGATTGATCAGTTATCGACCGGGGATGAAAAATGATTAAATTACGAAAATGGCTATTAAAAAATAGGGGTTGGTGATAAAAGGGTAAAAATTTAGGGTTGTATGTATTTTTTAATGCGACATAATAAAAAAAAATAAAGAAATTAAAAAAATGTCTAAAAATTAAAGAAAAATGTTAAGGGTGGACAACCCTTATCACTAAGGGGTATGAAAAATAGATGTTGGACGATTCTCAGACCTACTCAATATGCTCACAAAATTTCATGAGAATCGGTCAAGCCGTTTCGGAGGAGTACGGGAACGAACATTGTGACACGAGAATTTTATATATAAGACAATAAAACCTTTGAATAAAACCTATGCGTACTGGCGCGTCTAAATTGTCAACTCCTTCTACAATTTTATAATTTCGTTTGTTGTTAAATTGAGTCTAAATTGATCTTGTTCATTTTATCAGTAGGTCTCTCATGTGAGAGGCTGCCTGGATGGATACCACCGCAATGTCTATTTCTCCCGCCAAACAGCAGTTTAAATGCACTGTTGTGTTTCGGATTGAAGGATATTGTAGCCAGAGTAACTACTGGACATATTGATACTTAACATCTTGCCAAAGAGATATCCTCGTACCCCTATATACCCCGTAGTTCCTCCATTCCGTAGAACTGTGCTTGGTTCCAACTCTCCGATAGCTAGACTGAGTAGATTATTTAATAAGTACAGTAATCGCATCGATATACACTCTATGTCACTACACAGTTTTCGAAAACATATGTTGGATGCAATATCGAGTTACATACATTAGTTTTGGTTTGGTTTTTTAAGTATAATTATTTAATTTTTTCTTAGTTTGTTAAGTTGATATGTTGTGTTTTTTTTTCTCTTATTTGTTATGTTTACCTGTTATTAATTGTGCAATTAGTTAAGATTATTTTTTGTTTTATATTTTTATTGCAAGAATCATTGTAACAATTGTAGGTAGACTTTTCATAATAAATAAATAAATGTCTCGGGATGGCGAGCGCAGTGAAAAGCAACATTACTTTGTAATTCAGGTGTTGTTTGGTTTTGCTACTGTTCATGAGCGGCCGTTTCGCTTCCCATTAGGTGAACGGCATGCTCGTCTGGCCATTAATTGCAATAATATATATACAGGGAGCGCAAATAAATGGCGCACTTGCTCAGTTGGGTACAAGGGCATAATATTAATATCGTAATAAAAAAATAATATTTGGAAAATACCTATCCGTTTTGAAGTTATGACCGTTTAAAGTTTTAAGTTTAATCACCACTTTTTCGCATAAAATCAGTTGGAATGGATGAAGAACAAGATTTAAACACATACGTATTTTTTCGTTTCGTCGTTAATTGAACGGTTAACGAAATATACCACGAAAACCATTTTTAACAGCATCAAAACTTTCTTAAACTTCGCTTTAACAGCTGTTTACACATGAGTAAGGTCATGAACTCTTAGCTGTATAATTTATCCTTCTCTAACTTCAAAAAAGGATATTTTTTGTTTCATTTCAAATAAATCAATCAGTTAAACAGGGACGTACTTAGATTTAAGCGTCAATAAATTAACAACATAATAACTTTAGGTGCAGTTGCATCGTGAATGGATTGACTATTTTGTTTGTCATTATTTTCCTTAGTGTCACAAATCCAAACTGAAAGATACCAAGAAATCACACTGGTCATCGCTTAAATCATGTAAGATTGCGAATTTAATTATAATTAGAAAAGTTTTGGTAATACCTACATAACATTTAAATTTTCTAAATAATTTAGATTCATTGAAAAAATAATCTGATGACACTGATTAATAAAAAATAATATTTTTAAAATGATGGCCCAATTCGGCCCTATTAGTCAAAGGAAGCCGCCGGTCATAGTGTACTTTGTCGGATCCAACGCGGCTCGATTATTCTTCCTTTGAGGTCGCCGCCGCCGTTTGTGGGTGCGTGCCGAAAGGCGGCAATTTCTTTGTCGGTAACTTTTAGCATTTTGCAAAAGAAGACCGACATCTTGAGGTGTGTTCACACTACACACTTGATATAACTTAATTGGATTAAGTACTCCGATATAAAAGTTACGTTAAAAAAAAGATCTTATTGGACTGATACTGATACTTGCTCAAGAGCTTATAATGTTATTTAAATATGTCATCAGCCGATCCAGTCAATTACAAATTGCCTATTTACTTTGCTTATTATTGTATTTAACATTATTTTAATGTATTTTGAAAATAATGTTACTTTAAAGTGATAAAATTTCTTCTAAATTCTTATACCTAGAGAAATGTCGTCTACCATTATAGCATAGAATTTGCATATGAGACTTATTTGAGATAAAATTAGTGAAATCAATAAACACTAACTACTAATTTACTGCACTGGAGACCCCGTGCCCTGCAGTGGCACGTATATGGTCTGATACAGTAGTAATACTAATTGTTCAGATGAATTATTATGAACTCAAATAGGAAAGCTTTGTATCTAATGTGAACAGGCCTTTATCTTTCAAGAATCAAAATAATAATTTATTTTTTATTAGTTGAATTCGGATTGCGATCGCGTGTGCATGTATTAGTCGAGTGCATATTATTGTAAATTCGTTTTCAGTTATTTTGAGTAAATTTTATTAATTTCACTATGCTTTGAACATTACCCAATTTGATAGCTTTTGATGTAACTTGTGTTATGTGAAATGTAAAAGAAAAAGTGATTTGTGCTACCAAACTGTGACAGTGTTTTCGTGCGGGTTTTGGCGGATCCTGCGCTTCCAGCTTTGCCTATCAAGGTCATTACGGTTTACATTACAAGGTCAGTTAACTATTTTGGTGGTCATTAATGACAACTAACCAGCCAATATGAGTCACCAACGGCCTCCGTGGCGCAGTTGGTAAGAACTGCCTGTGAAATGAAAGACTGCGGGTTCGGTTCCCGCCCCGAGACAAATAATTTCCGTGAACCATAATTATTTTTCTAATACCCGCGACACAAGATTTGTATCTTAGTGTGGGGTTAGTACCCATGTATGTGACTGTTGGCAGTATTAATTTAATATCTTTTTTATGTACCCTGAGCGTGATGTACACAATCGACTTATAAGTAAATAATGAGCTCTGCTTATTTATTGTTGAATGTCTACCGTTCAGTTGTAAGGTTCAATCACTTTAGCTTAACATGTTAAGGGGTAGCATGTGTAACGTTAGTTTTTTTTTTCTCGGCATCTTTCTTAATATTCGCTAGCGCCATACAAATCCGTCTTAATTAAGATTCCTTCACCATATACTATAATGTATATTGGCAGGTGCGCCGTTTTCTTGTCCACCCTGTATACATAGACGCCGGCTGTGATATGTGAGGCCGCGGATTCGATCCCCGTCGCGATAAATATATGTGTAACCCACAAGTTATTGTTTTGGCTCTGGGTGTAAGTGAGACAGAAAATTCTCTCATAGTTCCCGATATCCACGACACAAGACTAGATCCTAGTATAAGGTCAATAAAATGCACTTAAATGACCTTTTTCAACGACATTGAAATAAATGTTTCTAATGAAAATTTCATACACACCAAAACACCTCAATGTATATTGAAAATGTCCAGGTCGTTGGGACTTCGATACCCAGGAGGAATACTCGGCGTACATGAGCAGCAAGGAGGCGTTGCCCAAGGCCGCCTTCCAGTACGGAGTCAAGACGCAGGACGGACGGAAGACAAGGAAGACAAAGGACAAGAGCGAGAAGGCAGAGCTAGACCGGGAGTGGCAACAGGTACGATTCTTTTTAGTCAATACCCTTTATACATACATAAACTCACGCCTTTTTCCGAGAAAGGTAGGCAAAGGTGCCACAACACCAACATTTCTCCTTGTATGTTCCGTCCCATGATGTGATTGGCCTATCGCCATATCAGGTAAAAATTCCTGACTCTGGGCTGATAATGAATAGAAACCCAGGATTCGAACGTCATATATCAGCTTTATAACTGTACCCTAGTACAACTACACCACCTAGACATAAAATGTTCATTAAGTTATGTTATTCATAATAAACATGGTTCTTTCTACATATTTTTACTAATATTGGCATTTTACAAAAAAAAAGTGATTTCATTCTACTGACAGTGATATCAAAGATCATGTGCATTCAGCTGACAGACATCCTTTTTCTGCTAAGATTTGCCTAAACAAGGATCCCAGCCATATTCAAGTTAATAATTGTTAAATAACTGATTAGTGATTTTTGACGTTTATGAATAACTTTTTTGAGTCAGCGTATATTAACAGCATTTCAAAACTGCGTCATATTTCAAAAGTCCTTATGAATAAGGGGGAGTATGTCACACGAGCCAACAGGTCACCTGATGGTGCGTGAAACGCTTGGATCATGGATGTGATACTGGCTCATACAAATAAGTAAGGGAGTGAGAAGGAACCAGAGTAGAAGAGGAAAGGATATTGGGCATGCGGTAATCTCAAATCGGTACATTGATTTTGACAGCCTCCGTGGCGCAGTTGGTTAGATGCCGCCTGTGAAAGCAGAGGTCGCGGGTTCGATCCCCGCGCCGAGAGAAATGTTAGTGCGGACCACAAATATTTCTTCCGGGTCTGGGTGTTTGTGAGACCGAAAAGTCTCTCGTATTTATTATCAATTTCTACGTGATGGAGGCTGATAATAACATTTTGTTTTTCAGATTCAAAACATCATACAGAAACGCAAGGCGCCTCAGCCGAGTCACGGCGAAGACTCCGGATTCAAAGTGCCAAAATATTAGCCTGTTCAGTTGACAAGTATCTACCTTCAAGAATGCACGCTATGAATAAAACATTGCTATGCGTATAGTACACTTGTACATATATTTGCAATAAATAATGTAAATTTATATTGTGTTTGATTTAATATGGAAATATTAAAAAGCTATGCAGTAATGTGTTTGTTTTTATGGATTATTTTTCCGACCCAAATATCGACCAATAGAATTGCACCATTCGACGTCACGTGGTACAACCTACATGGTATTATACTGATAATTTTTTGAAAATTTTCTCTGGTAGTTGCTATATACCGGGTATCTCAAGACTGCTACCGAAAACGAAGCCGGGTGGTAGTTTTAGTGGCTACAAACACAATGCAATTAAAAATTTCGCATAGAAACGCGACAATTATTTTTATGATTTTTTAAATATCGTCATTTTTGGGTGGTAAATCCATAGTTTTTGCTGGAATAATGATTTAAACTCTTTTATATCTTAGAGTCTTTATAAATAAAATGGTATACACTATTATTTAGGATAAAAATGTATTTACCACCCAAATACGACCATAGGAAAAAAAATAACAAAAAAAAAATCGTCGCTTTTTTTGCAACATTTTCTATTGCGTTGTGTCTGAAGTCACTTAAACTACCACCCTGCTTCGTTTTCGGTAGCAGTCTTGATATACCCTGTATGTATAAAAAACAAAACATGATCCAGTCAAATTAACCACACGTCAAACTGACAGGTTGAATTCAATTGTGAAAATTGGAGATTTTGCATGAAAATGAGCTTGAAATTAAAATTTGGGACGGAAAAATAATCCCCCGAATACCACACGAGCTTCAAAATTATCTGGCATTTCCCTCAAGGTTCCCTGCAAACAAATAAAGTCGTCAAGTTTTGACTCCTTCATTTGTTTGCAACGAACCTATCGGGAAATACCCGATAATTTTGAAGCTCTTGTGGTATTATAAGTGAATAATGTTTTTTGAATGTGTCATGACTTATGACGCCTATTAGCGAATGACGTCAGGCAAATGTTACATTGAAAATTATAAGTGAAATAATTCCTACACCGTATCCAAGATATGTTGCGCAAGCCCTTTAAAGGAAGCCAGAATTTTCTTTTAATAGCTTGCAAAATGTGTAATTAAAATTGTTGGTAATCGTTTGTAATATCTAAAACGATAATTACATCAATTACACGATTCGGCGAAGTGCTCATTGCGCTCAAAATAATTGCGTTCGTCCATGAACGGTCACGAATGTTCCCATACCTCAAAAACCTTATCGAGCCAATAACATATGGTTATAAAGGAATGCCGCGCCGAGGCCGGCTAAGTATTGGCACATTAAAAATAACCGTCCAAACGATTAGACATGCATTAAACTCCCAAGCAACGTGGAGCGGCCAGCGGCGACCTTCAGATTTCACTGCGCTCCGCCGCGTGTGCCGCAACACTGTGACCGAGTGTGACATTCCGTCACGTTGCCGCCGCACTGAGTACTGACGTGGCCGCCGCAAGAGAAATGCGCCCGAATTTGCGACCATTCGTTTGACACAATGCCGGTTCATCGGCACTCGCCACCTACCTACGCGGCGCGCCCGGCCCGGGAGTCGTCTTCACAGGTGCGTAAGCGCAGGTAAACCCGCCGCGCCCCGCCGCCGCCCCCCGCACACCGCGCACCCGCGCCCGCCGCCGCGCTCCGGCCATCTTGAATTCCGCTCACTCAGACCCGCGCCCGTCTCGCGGCCGACGCACGTACCGACACCGAGCCGCAGTCAACAATAAGTGAATCAGTGTTTTTGTGTGATACAGTGTCATGTTGTGATAGTGCAGTGTCGCAATGGAATCGACGCCGATATGCCGGTGCCGAGTGCTGTACCTCGGCTCCGCGGTCCCGCAGCAGAGCAAGGACGGTCTGCAAGGCATCCAGGAGCCTCTGCGCGAGTTGTATCCGGAAAAGGGAGCGACGAGCGGCGGCATCGACTCGTGGCTGTCGGTGTGGTCCAACGGAATCTTGCTGGAGAACGTGGACGAGAGCGGGTCCCGAGTGGCGAGATTCTTCCCCATCTCGAGTCTGCACTACTGCGCGGCGGTGCGGCGGGTGACGGTGGAGGGCGCGCCGCGGTTCCTGCCGCTGGACTCTCCGTTCGCGCGCGCGCCGGCGCCGCGCCGCCCGCCGCTGTTCGCCGCCGTGCTGCGCCGCACGCAGGGCATCAAGGTGCTCGAGTGCCACGCCTTCATCTGCCGCCGCGAGGCCGCCGCCAACGCGCTCGTGCGCTGCTGCTTCCACGCGTACGCAGACAGTTCTTACGCGAAGCGACTCGAGGCGGAGCGCGCGCCGACGCAGCTGCCTCCCGAACCGGAAGAGGAGCTCGAAGTGTACGACGGAGACGAGAACCACAAAGTGTGGGTAGGAGAGACGGAACGCGACGACGCCAGCGACGACATCCCCCAGCCCGCGCGGGCGCCGCGGCCGCGCCAGATCACGCGGCCGGCGTCCGTGCCGCCGCCGCCGCCCCCGCCGGAGGAGCCCAAAAAGAAGGCGACCGCGAAGAAATCGAAGAAAAAGTCGTCCGCGTCAGCCGACGAGCTGTACGCGGGCCCGGCGCCGGTGATGAACGGGCGGTCGCTGGGGCGCGCGCCCCCCGCGTGGGCGGGCGGACACCCGATGGTGCTGATGGCTCACCCCGCGGCGACGCTGCCTCACGCGCGGCCCGCCACCCTGGGCCACCGCGGCCGCGTGCCCGCCGCGCTGGCTCCGGGGCCGTTCCCGGGCGTGACGGCGGGCCGCGGCCGCATCCAGTACGCGACGGTGGACCCGCGCCGCTCCAAGCCGCCGCCGCCGCCCGCGCTCAAGGCCGCGCAGAGTATGACGGGGCTGGAGGCTGTGGAGGACGCGGGCGGCATCTATCGCAAGAAGGGCCATCTCAACGAGCGCGCGTTCTCTTACAGCATCAGGCAGGAGCACAGGAGTCGCTCGCACGGATCTCTCGCCAACTTAAAGTTCGCTGCTCCACCCGAGGTGAGATTATATGATACTCTTTGCTAATGCTTACATCTTCTGTCTATATTTTCAAAGAAGAAATCGACTTGTTGTTTTTCATAATCTTCAGAGCCGTATTGATAAAGTTCAACTATTAGTATTTCAAACTACAAATTAAAGGCGCACGAACTATGCACCCGGCCACACTTTCTGACCACTTTCAAATCCTAAAAAGTCCTGTTCCACACGTGACCGCACTGCCGTTGTCGATGACCATAATTTCCACACAATCGATTTAAATACGATGCCATTATCTTTAAGCTCAAGTGCCATCTTTATTGCACCGGTATAACGACTTTGTGAGGCCACTGTATCAATGAAATGTTTGAATGAAATTGTGTAACGTGAGAAAACAATTTCCGAAGCCAGTGTTCTTATGTAATGGCGAATAAATAAATACATTTACATACATCGTCCTACGTAACACAGATGATTGATTACGTTAAATCCAGATGCATTCAGTCGTCGTCAATATTTTGCTCTTTTGCTCATATCTTTTACTTTTTGGGAATTTCCTCGTGGCGCATGCTTTAACCAGCTGTGAAATGAGACGACGAACGTTTGAAACTCTGGATCGAAGCTAGCTTTATAGTACTCATAAAAAATATTCGAGACTTGATTGATGGTGTGAATTCTTGCAGTTTGTGATACCCACAAGATTTTTATCTTACTTTGTGTGACTGCTGATTCTTATAATACATTCGATCATTGCCAATATTGTTTGCATAATGCCTTATGAGAATTTGGGAGTCAGGTTTCTTATTGTTACTAAATAGGAAATATTTTGTCCTAAGCAAAGTTAGTCCATCACGGTGAATAATAGGTGACATTAACCTACCTTTTATTTACTTGAGAACTTTCAGGTAAACGGATTTTCTTACATTTCTACTGGAAATATTGAGACTTAACATCATATGTCTCAGGATGGAGAGTGCTGTGGAATGCCAAGCATTGCTTTGTAATTCATGGTGTTTTTTGGTTTTGCTATAGTCCATGAGCGGTCGTATCGCTTACCCTCAGGCGAATGGCATTGTCGTCTCGCCATACATTGCAATAAAAAAAACCATTGAAGCAAAAAAATCATTTTGAAATTCAAGTAATTCTGAAAAGTCACACGTGCCTTAAGATCGAAATTGGATTTTGGTCTTCACTTCTTCATTCATGTTATATAATTCATTGCCGTTTAAGGACAAATTCGAGATGCTTAGTTTCTTGGTTTGATGTCATTACATGTGGCATCTTACATCTTGGATTACATTAAATCAGTCGAGAACCTTACCATCTTCAGTAAGTTCCGTTGGTGATGGCTGAGATTAGTCTGAAGGGCATTCAAAATTTAAAACTTAATTTGAATTAAGTAAAGATTTGTTCGATGTACGTACATAAAATAGGAAAGCCGGTGGTAATCGAATTACAAAGAAATCTCCCAACTGCTATGTTCTACACCCAAATTGCTCATTTACGAATTGCAAAAAAGGGTTACATTTTTACATTTTCATATAGTTCTATACAGAATTTAGTCTATAGTTGCAACTCACGATATAGGAATCGGCATTTGGATGTGCCTAGCACATTAGTGAAGCTTTACGTACGGCGTCCGAACATTCGAAGTTCGTTTTGTTTTTATCTACATAGTAAGCCCTGGTAATGGAAATTATTGCTATTTCAAATTAACATCACCACTTTATTATTTATGAAGCCTTAGCAAGTTCTATATTTTTGCTATTGCTAATTTCCCGCCACAGAATAAGTAAACAAAAAGAAACTGACCATATATCGTAACGACTTTTCACATCTAAAATTACACACACAACATAGACTGTTCAGTTTCTTTTTTTAATTCGGTTCGTAAAAAAACTGTCACTCCATTAAAAGATTACACGAGATTATTATTAAAAATATTAGCCAATCGGCTTTGTGAATCACAATCGCAAATCGCAAAATTTAGCTTATTTATATAACTTGTGAAATGTTATTATCGACTTCACTTGCTATTTGTGATTGCTATTGCTATTTATTCCGACACTAACCCCCAGGAGCGACAATATCCTAGTAGAGCGCAGTTATTCAACACGCACAATGGTGGCCGGCCCGGTTTGTGGTTACGTCGATTAAGGAACAGGCCGTCACATGCCGCTAAACCAGTTAGAAATGTCGTACTGATGCAACTGTGTACTCAACATTTATATTTTCTAGCTTTGAACGACGCTTCTGCGTTTTACGAGGAGTCGTATATATTTTTGCGTTTGCTTCGTGCTATGGTATGGTTACAGACTGCGTAGCAAAGAGTTAAATGAAGCGAATATTCGTATGCAAATAAAAAGTATCAATAGTACTCTGTTCACTGTATTACCTCATATACGTCCCACTGCAGGGCACGGTCCTCCTCTACAACCGAGAGTACGATTGAGAGTGGTTAGGTCGTATGATTCACCAAGCTGTCCTAGTGGTGGACTTTACATACCATAGAAATTCTTACAAATCCCACTATAATGGTAAAGAGAAACATTGTGAGAAAACCTGCATACCATAGGCGTTTTGTATACAACTGAGAGTAGCACATAGTCCTGAGCCCATAAGATACAAGTCTTGCGTCGTATGTATCATCACTATGATGGACATTTTTACCTCAACATCCAGAAGAGAAACAAATATTTATCAAGGATGCGAGTATCGAAGTCACGGCTTGTACTATTACAACCGACTTCTTTAGTAACCGCACTCTGGGAACTTAAAAAATCATTTGTTTTTTCCTCTCAGTTTGGTAAACTTGCTAAAACATGTGCCTGTGCCAATTCTTGTTAGAAAATAAGTAAAAAAAGCACTCTCTTATTGTCCATCCCAAGGTAGTCGGTTATAGATTTCCTCGAGCGATACGCCCGCCTTTTTTACCGCTATGTAATATAATGTTCTATTATTAAGGTTATTAAGTGTACAATAAAGGATATAAATAAATGAATAAACACTTTGTTTCTCATAAAAACCTGCCACGTTTGTATTTAACAGCTCTAATGTGGTTAATGGCTCTAATATTCCAACACGTATTAGGTCAGCGTGGTGGACTATTTGGCCTAACCATTCTCAATCGACCTCTTGATTGGAGAGGAGGACCGTGCCCTGCAGTGGGACGTATAAGGGCTGATACAGAATATGGTTATGGCTATAAAAATATCCATATGAACATTTTACGTCGGCTGATACTACATACATACATACATATATCTGGAAAGCACTGTATTTACAATCAGGCGGCGCATTGAACAAAATTTGTCATGCTTAAAAAATATCAGGTTTTCTGGTTAGGCAACGAATAAAAAAAATCACTCCGTACAGAAATTATTATAAAAATATTACCATGAATTGAGTAGTCATCTTTCAAATCAAGTATTAAATTTTTGAATGGGATTTGCTGTGTCGTCATTCAGGAAGTTAAATTCAATATAACGGCAACTAAAAACCTTGGTCAAGATGGCCGTTAAATCATAAGCTAAGCTGATGCTAATGCTATGTTTGATTCCATCATAAAAAAAAATGCATTGCGTACAATTGTTTTTGTTTAAATCAAATACATAATAAATTGAATAAAAAATTTGCTATTTATAATAGAAACAAAAAAAGTTAACAATTTATAGTATATTTTTAAAATGTAAATCCATTATTGGCCGTAAGATAAACATACCAGTTTTATTATACATATTTGTACAAATATTAAGGGCTTTTGGTTTCTAATAAATAATAATAAATAATAGTGAGAAAACCAGTTCTTCTAAGAAAAAACTAAATATATCGAATATTAATTATAATTATGCGATGGTCTAGTGTCATTTGTAAGTTAATTAAATAATTATTTCAAGGTCATATGAAATTCCTAAGCAGGTGTGCCACGTAAGAATAACATAATCTTCGAAGTAAATATAATTTGCCATATACAATTATATGGCAAAACTAGTTATGATGAATATTTAATTTCACAGGCCTCATATTCTTATGAATGGAATTCTATTAAATAAATTTAATTTAATTTAACGAACATTTCTATTGTATGTGAATTATGTCAACCTGCACTAGGCCAGCTATGTGGACTGTGTGTATAGTGGACGGTGGCCTAACCCCTAACAATTGAAAGCTGGATAATAGAACTGAATGTACATCCTAACGTAGGAATATGGGCCGGATAGTTATATTTGAAAATGAAATTAACAAATATCGTGTTAAGCTCACAAGCACACAATAATAATATTTTAATGGCTATTTAACACCCGTTAAAACCATAGCAAAAAATAAAACAAGTATATGTTTTTTTCTCTGAACAATTATTCACATTCTTCTGTATCAGCCCATATACGTCCCACTGCAGGGCACGGGCGTCCTCTACAATCGAGAGTACGATTGACAGTGGTTAGGCCATATAGTCCACCACGCTGGCCTAGGGCCCTACTATATTCATCCGAACGAACGAACGAACGAAGTTCGAAACTTCGGACAAACGAAGTTTTTTATACGATACGAATGTACCTACATAAAACTTATGGTCGTTATTGATTTATGGTCGTAACCATAGACTTATAGTTACGGTGTACGTTATACAAATTCGAACTTTTACAGAATAGATACATTCGTATAGTATAAAAAACTTCGTTTGTCCGAAGTTTCGAACTTCGTTCGTTCGGATGAATATAGTAGGGCCCCTAGTGCGGGTTGGCGGACTTACATACCATAGAAATTTTATAAATCGCTATGATATGCAGGTTTCCTCACGATGTTTTCCTTCACCGTTTTAGTGCGTCGTGATTGACTATCAATACACACATGACTCCGAAAAGTCAAAGGTGTGCCCTGGGATTCGAACCCGCGACCACCGTGAACATGTTGGCAGTCGCGTCTAGTCCGTTTACCAACAGGCCACCACGCACTTTTTATTATTCACATTACTAGGAAACAAATAGTGTCTATTATGGGGCACACGCAGGACAACAAATTAGTGTGGCACTGGATGACGACTCATCGATCGGCATTCAGATATGAGCAATAAACTGTCCATTAAAGTACCAAATTATTAGAATATGTATTAATTGATTATAAATTGTATCAACCTTAAGTTAAATTGGTGTCATATCTTATAAGTTTTGTCATAGATTAATGGTTGTTTTAAATGTTATTTTGTATGGATGTTCTATCCGAAATAAATAAATATTATTTTTGTAAATATTACTATTAGTTCACAGGATCAGTGAGCATAATATCCTATGTATATATTATATGACGAATCTTAAAAATCGACGTATGAAGTCATAGTCGCGTAAACATTGAAGTGAGCACGATTTCTGTACTCGGACGGTTAGAAAAACAATGTTTTTGCAACAAGTTTCACGTTAAGACATCCATCACAGTAATGTGAAGGTTACATTGTAACTAACACTTGTAAAAAATACATTATTTCACATTGAAAACTGCGATTTCACTGGCTTATCGTGTTGCGGCTGCATAAGGTCGTAAGCGCCTGCGTTCATATGTTTTTATGATTTCACAATTAAGTCACTTGATGGTCAGTGCGTCAAAATAAAACATAAGGTGATAATTATAAGCCAGTTCACGTCACGCCTTTTCCTAAAGACGGGTAAGTTAGTCCTATCAGGGTATTTAAGAGCGTTTATACCTTCCGCGCGCTTTTTGGCTTAAAAACAGGACTTTTCAAACGACTTAATAGCCACCAATAAACAATTTAAAGGAAAAATAATTAGTACTTATTTTAGAAAAGGTTGTCATCTAGGGATTTTGGTGGAAAGCATTATAGATTGATGGATAATTTGTGAGTACTATAAGGATTACTTAACACAAGTTTCGTTATTTGGGCTTTAAATGACAATTTAGAAGCTTAAGATATCCGAAATCACTAAATATAAGATGAAAATAAAAATATTATCAGACTTTTAAGACCCTTATGGAGGGATTTTGCTGAGAAAAATAATCTTTTTATGTTTAGTTCCTGAAAAATAAAAAATAAACAATGCGAAATTATTCAGAAACTCTCGTCAAGAACATATTTTTTTTCACCAACTTATCGTACATATTTTTTTATAGCAATTACATATTATAATAGAAGAACATCTTATCAATAAATTACCATTTTTATATTTCAACAAAATTAGTTTTTATGTTTTCTACAAATATTTTAAAAACCACTATAAATCACGCTTGCCGACGTGCATCAAATCAGACCGCCGCGCCGCAAGGCCTTCTAGAGGGAGGACGTATCGCTCGTCGCTCCGGCCTAGCTGCAGTCGATTTTTGCAGTGCGCAGTAAAAATAGCCACGCGCGGACTGCGATTGCCACATCTTAGTACTTTGGTAGTAAAATATTTCAATTTTTTTATTATCTACAATTATTTGTAGTGAGTATAAATTATATTTCAGATAATATAATGGGATGTAATTGCGAGGCTAAATTATGTTATGTATTGTCATATAAAATTAAATATATTTTGTAATTGTAAGGGGTTGTAAGGCCCCTAACTCTATTTATGTGTTCGAACACGAAATGATTAATAAACGTCCGTAGTCCGTCTACTGATTGAACACTGATTTGAATGCAACTTAACAATGTAATAAGAACGAAAATATGATTAGTATCTAAATTTGTATTGTTCATTGCTTGCACAGTAATATTTGTCTACTTATAATGAGAAATAAATTATTTTTATGATATTATATTACCAATATATAAATCATAAGTTACGTTTCAATTTAATGTTAGAATTTTGAAACGCACGGATCAAAGTTGGTTGAGCTGACTGTATAGAGAGCCGACGCGGCAGCTCTACAGGGTGAAATTAACGAAGAAATACCTATAGTTGACTTTGCGCGCAAGGTGTAAACGCTCTTAAGTATCGCTTTGTTTCTTCCGTCCTAAGATATGATATTGGGCGAGCTTCCCGGTATATCGGGCATAAATTCTTAAAAGAATCGCTCAAAAGTAATTCATTTCAGATGTTTTGTTTATTATAAATTCATATTAATATATTTATAAATAAATATTATTTTATAACTGTTTACAAAGACACGGTCTCTATAAAACAATCATCCGTTTTACCATCAATGAAATTAAAAAGGAATTCATTCATTGCATTTGAAAAGTTTGACTGGCCAGATCTAAAAATATGCTAGTGACGAAAAGTAAAAATTTCAACGCCACTATTGCAGTGTTGTTACATTTAAAACTCTTTTCTAATAATAAGTATAAAAATACAATATTACTTTGGCCGACCTGGGATTGGAACTCGTAGTACTACTGCGTTATCGAATCTGTCGAATATTGATAGTGAAATAATTATACCTGTAATGATACCCGAATGGAAATTTACGAGTCTCACTACCCGGGTTTTTCGCTATGTTTCGTGTAATCACCAGGAAAATATAAATTCCAGAAATTTATACCTATATGTTAAATAGTGAAATCACCATTTACTAAATCCCAGGCCATAGTATATGTAATATAAAATTCAATATAAGCTACAGAATTGCGCACATCAATGACTACGCATTTAGTCAAACATTTTCCTTATTGGATCCAATAATCATTGTATCTACGTTGATTTCAAAATAATACATCGAACATTATGTGCTTTACCTTCATAATAAATATAGTTAATAAATCACATCATCATTTTAAAACCTCCGTGGCACTATTGGTTTAGACTCCGGCTGTGAATTGAGAGGACGCGGTTTCGATCCCCGCATCGAGACATTCGTGTGATCCATAAATACTTGTTTAGGGTATGGGTGTTTGGCGAACCAAAAGTCTCTCGTAGTTTCTGTATGAAACAAAATATTATTCAGTTAAGCGTTGCAAGCACTTGTTTATATTACTTTGGAACAAATATGTGTCAATTCTTTTACTAACCCAAACAAAATATTTGCTAGCAAAGTATTTTACGTCGAATCGATTTTTTGTCGTTTCGTAATTTTGTAATGTTCTCAATTTATGTTATAGCTATATAATTCTTAGTCGTTTCATTGATGCAGTTTATTGTCATGTTTGTACTATTTTAAAATAATTATATTTGCTAGCAAAGTATTTTATATTGAATTATGTTGCCGTTCTGTAATTTTGTACTATTGTCAATTCGTTTAAAAACAAGTATAATTCTTTGTCGTTTTATTGTTGCAAATTATTGTCTTTTTTTTAATCAATTTAAATAAACTAGTGGTCGCCCAGTGGTCGAAATTCGACCAAATCAAGAAGGAAAAAGTTTTTACCTGTATGATGATGTTGTTATTCTGATAATTCGTGCACATTTAAATGTACGTATCTCTCAAAATCGCTTATTTATCCTGAAGTATATGCAATTACTGAAATCGTAATCTACTATATATGCTTTGAACCAGCAATAGCAAATCATATTTTTTTTGTACCTGAATGTTGTTATTGCAGATTGCTGCTACAGAACTTTCTTTATGCATATAATGATAGTCCGTGTATATTTAAATGTATCTTACTGCTACACAATTTGTATAAGCGCTCAGTATTTCACGTAGTTTTCGCCAAATAAAACTTTTCTGTTTGACATTCAATAAAACCACATTATACAAACTTTTCTGTTTGACATTCAACTATGTCTATAATAAACAAAAGAAACAATTTGGCCAAAGAGTATGTATACGTGTACAAATGCGTGTGTCAAATGCATGCTGGTTTGTGTAATGTTTTATTTATTGATTTAATGCGTTTAATGTACTTTTTTTGCATAATTATTAAAATCTTTTTTATATTAAATGAGGCAAATAAAACTTTTTTTTGATATGTCTATGTCAGAAGAACAAAATTAAAAAGAAAAGAAACAATTTGACACCAGAGTATGTATGCGTGTACAAATACTTGTGTATGTATGTGTGTGTGAAATGCATGGTAGTGTGTGTAATGTTTTATTTTTTTTATTTAATGTGCTTTATAAGCATTATTATTGAAAAATATTAGCGTTCTGCACTTCTCCTACACATAAACTATAAGTGTGCCAAATTTTATGCTCCTGCGTCCGCGCAATTTTCGTAAAAAGGGGTCCAAAGTTTTTGCATCACGTATTAATATATAGATAAATAATAATCAAATATATGTATTCTTTTTAATCGCGCTCTTTTGACAGAATGTTCGTGTTCATGTTTAGGCCAATTACTAAGCATTCGTTCTCGATGCGATGCGTCTTCATGTGTCTCGATGTTTGGCGCAATGGAATACTTATCATTAACTAACTACAGAACTCCATTTGATCAATTAAATTTACTTAAGGTGTGAGGGACATAGCAGTCGAGTTTATGTTATTTATTTAATTCTTGACAGGACAACTTGTTTCACTACTAGTAATTCCTACATTTCCATAAAGATTATGAAATGATTACAAACATCTATCTCAGGTATTAAAAAAATATTTAAAAACAATACACGAGGTATTTAACACAGCTCCGCAACATAATTACAGTGAGCTCATGATTATGTAATGCAAATACACGATGCTTATCTAAACACGTGAATGTGATCAGTGTTTTGTAACGAACGTAAGGAAAGTAAAGGACGTTATTCTTAGTTTAGTATCCCGCTTATAGACTAGGATACATGGGCGTAGCCAGCCGATGGCCTAAGGAGGGGCAAATATTATGGAGAATAAAAAAAAATGTGATTACAACTTACACAATTTTGAAGGCGGACCCCAGACGGTCAATATTATTGTACAATAGTATGGTATATGCAAAAAAATACCGTACAGTAAGCCAAGTCAAAGATTTTGGTTGGTTTACATTTGGCAATTTTTTTTACACATGGCCGGAGGGGGGGGGGGGACAACTGTCCCTACCTGTCCCCACTTGGCGACGCCCTTGGCTATGGGGCTCAGGGTGGGGTAGCTGTCTAAAATAATATGTTACTATTTATTTATTTATTTTTGTAATTAATTTGAATGATCCAAAACACTTTCTTATTGCTCACCTACCTACACCTCGAAATCATCCATTCAAAAATGGGTCTCTAACTTCAGCTGTTTTGGCTTTTAGCGTATCAGCAGTTTTAGTCAATTAAGAGGTTATATGATCTACCTATAGATAGTAGTTTACCCAGATATATTTTTATTTAGGTTTTGTTACGTACCTTACAGATCAGAGCCACGGTGGGGCAGGCGCCCCACTCTACCCCACCGTGGCTATGCCCATGCTAGGAAAGGGTATTCTTATCAACCAGGGGTTATTCTATGATTCGATACGAAGTTCGAATGTTCCGTCGTACGTAACACTTCACGAATGTGCCTAGATACTCCACAAAATATTTGAATCCTTATCGTACGTCGTTACTTAGTATATGAGATACTAAGTTCGGAGAAAATGATAGGTATAAAAGAAAATAGTATTGATTTTTAGAAGTGTAATTTATATCTTGCTTCGGACGTCGAACATCCGAACATTCGAACTTCCTGTTGGATCATAAAATAACCCCCTGGATAGCGACCGCTGGATGTGGTCAGTCGCTTTTTAATTCAACCAAAGAATTCTTTGGTCGAAGAAAATTTTGTGGAGCGCGTTGATGTCTTTTATTGATAAGTTATTCGATATGAATTTGCCAAAGTAATTTTGATTTGTGATAATGAAAAACCTTGAAATTTAATTGAAAAATTGAGTTTAAATGCTTATATCCGTGTTTTTGATGTTGAGATCATCCCCGGTTCTGATGTCATTCATGATTCACTGTTCCAGTTTGAAAGAACGTATTTTTCATATCTGAGTTTTTTGTTTGTTTATTGTTCTCTTAAGAAGTGTTTCTAATGGATTTGTTAATCTGTAACCACAGTTTAGTTGAAATACTAAAATTGAATATTTTAAAAACAAAAAAATAGACAAACTTGAGCGGCTTCAAAACTTCTGTATAAGATTTATATTTGGACTTCGTAAATATGATCACGTTTCAACATTTCGCGCTAAGCTCAAGTGGTTACCAATTCGCTTTCGTCGGAATGCTCACATACTTTCTTTACTTTATAATGTATTATTCAGCCCTTCTTCTCCATTGTATCTTAAAGAAAGGTTCCAATTCCTCAGTGAAAGACATACGAGATCCCTGAGGTCATCAGAAAATCTGAAGTTGCATATACCAATCCATACTACAGCATATTTTGACAAATCTTTCACTGTTCAAGCAGCTCGTTTATGGAATGCATTACCTTTACATATTAGACTTGCTAAATCTCATATAATTTTTAAATCACTAGTCAAAGATCACTACTTATCCCTTCTTCATTAAGAATTGTTTTTATTTTATTTTCTTTACTTATATTTTATTTATGTAATATTGTATATTAGCCTATGTGTAATTTTATAGTATTTATTTTATGTTTGTAATTATATATGTATGTGTATATTTTACTTATGTATATATATATATATATATATATATTATTTATTAGTCGGTTTCTTTTGTTAATGTACTCTTGTTGCACGTCAAGCCCTATTTATTACTCCAACAATTCCTGTTCATCCAAAGGTTGCCAGGAAGAAATCGCTCAATGCGATATGGTCACCCATTGTACTATTGTATTTTTGCCTGTTATATTTATTGATTATGTAACTTAAGATGTACAATAAAGAGTATAATAATAATAATAATAATAATGTTTTAGACACTGAAAATGTGTAAAGAAAGATACATTTTGTAAAAGTATATTTTTTAAGTTTCTTTATCTGGTAAATTTCCAACAAACTGAATTGTTTTGAGTATTTTTATGCATTATTGATTTGAAAAATTATAATGATTTCTGAAAAATATTTTTAATAGCGATAAGACCGCGTGTGTGTTTACGAATATTTTTTTTTGTATTTCTTTCGTTCAACGGAGAGCAAAATAAACTAAAAAATATATCTAAGATTTGCGATGCTTAAAGTTGAATAATTATGCTATATTTGTGCAAAATTTTATCCTTTATGCAGGTTTTTTGTGATATGTTTATTTATTAACGAATATATCTTAATACATTTTGATATAAATTCGATCAGATCCTATGAAAAAGGCGCAGGGGAATGTTTATGAGGCCATTTACCTCTTTACGACCGACCTTGATATTACTAATGTTGTGGGTATTCTCATATAATACAAATATTTCGCACCGGAATCCGGATATCTTTGTGTATGTATGTATTTTATTTTTTGCCTGGCTCGGCAAAATGAGCGAGGGCTGTGAATTAGATAAAAAATAATTCTGTTTGCTGGCTGTATTTCAGTTTTTTATCTATACATATAAATAAAATTGAAGTGTCTGTTTGTAAATTGAAAATAAATAAAAATGTCCAAGCACATATCGTTATATACACGATACCTATAACGAAAATGTTTTTTTTTTGTCTGTCTGTCTGTTTGTTCCGGCTAATCTCTGAAATGGCTGGACCGATTTTGACGGGACTTTTTTGTCAGGTAGCTGATATAATAAGGAGTAACTTAGGCTACATTTGTTTCAAAAAAATATTTTATTTAAAAAAATAACTTAAAAAAACTAATTAACTTTTTAGTTAAATTCCACGCGGACGAAATCGCGGGCACAGCTAGTCAGTTATAAAAGTGAAAAGTAAATTATAAAGTTGGTGGGAACTGCAACCATGCTAAAAAGGGAATAAACTTTGAATTTAATTGTTACTCCCCATTCATACATTTTTCTTTAAAGGGCGATGACTTTTTCATGACAGCAGGTGCTGCGTGTATTTTTGTGAGTCGTGTGAACTGTCAATCCGATAAAAAAAATATCCATCATGCCATGAAGAATATAAATAAATACATACATATATAAACTCACGCCTTTTTCCCAGAAGGGGTAGGCAAAGGTGCCAGGACACCCACATTTCGTCTATCGCCATATCGGGCACAAATTCCTAAATAAATAAAAATAAATAAATAAATAACACCCAACAGTCGCATACATAGTCCTGACCCCACAGTAAGATCGAGTCTTGTGTCGTGGGTATCAGGAACTACCTGGGACTTTACAATCTCATCAACACCCAGGCTCGAAACACGTACCGTGTGATCCCACACATATTTGTCTCGGAATGGTGATCAACCGCCGCCTCTCGTTTCATAGCCGGCGTCTAACCAACTACACCTCGCAGGCAGTAATGAACTACTATGTTATTTTAGTATAAATAATATTAGGCTCAGTTGCACCAAGTAACTTTGCCAATACCTTTGCCTATGAAAATGTCATCGCCATACATTTGAGATCTATTTGACCTTGCGAATGTATGGAATTGACAGTTTCAAGGGCAAAGGTATTGGCAAAGTTAGTTTGTGCAATTGAGCCTTCGACATCGAAAGGAATTGATCAGTTTGTATGGTACTTAGGCTTACGTTTGGACATTTGTTTTAATTGCAATTGAGTTGTGTTTTGGATACTTTACACCTCAAAATACTCGACTAATACAGTAAGTTCGCAGGGATTCATATATTTTTAGAAATAAGAATAAAATAAAACAATAACATGTTGTATGGGTCATATTAAACTGTTATTGGAAATATGTAAAGGTGCTCTAAACTACACCATCTGTGTTTTACCACATCGATGTCGTAGTTGATGTATCATTTCTATTCGAAAAAAACACATGATAATACTTCAAGCCAAACCGCTCGTCTAAATTTGGCCTAAAATGAGGGATTCCCTTTAAGAAACTGCTGTCAATCGTTATTATGTCTGGGAAACATCCAAATCAAATTATTTTTAAACCAGTTCTCGGTATAAACTGTGCTCGAATTTTGAATTAATGTCGGCAAATAAACCGCTTCCTTGAAAACTCCTGTCTGTTTTTGCTTTATCTGATTTCCTGTATGTACTACAGCTCAGGTTATTTGCCTTGAGTCGACACGACGCCCCCGTATTTTTTTCCACAAACCCCAAGTCACAGTTATACTGCACTAGTTTACTTAAACGGCATGATTCAACGCGTGAGACCGTCTTCTATTGTAGTATTTGCAAGTTTACCCACCACCTCGCTCTTTGGAAAACCGCCTTTATGTCAACGTATTAAGGTCGTCCAAACACGCTTTCATACCTTTGGTCAGGTGTTGTTTGCCTGATCTAGGGTAGAGGAAAGTGATCTTTATTCCAATGATTTTAAGGTTGAATGGTTAAGACGAGGTTTGGTCCCACGCGGCCCGGTCGCTTGCCGACAACGGTCAATGCTTGATACAAAAGTAGTTGAATGAGGCACAATAAAATGATTTGAATGAGAACGCTATTGGACTGTGTGAGTTTTTGCAAGGTAACAGTTTGTCGTAGGTACGCAGAATAGACCCCGTCTCACGCGACATTTCCACGAAATATCTAAGAGATTTAGAATAGGACCCTATTATATATATTAGTATCGAACGGTCATGAATACTTGCCACAGTTGAAAAAAATATTCATTGTAGACTACACAGGATATGAAAGTACACCTCCTATTGAATATTTGTGTCCGCTCGGACAGCGGTCACAGCATAATGCCTCCTCTACACGTAAACAGATGCAGACGTGTAGAGGAGGCATAAGATTGTGACACGTCATATTGATCCTTGGATCCCGGGTGTAGAGTTTGTATAGCTAAGTTATATATCTTTAAAGGATGTAAATTAAATAAATTGCGAGACGGGAAATATTATTGAGCCTTCAGCCATTATTTACACAATAAAACACAACAACAAAGTTTAATAATAACAAAATGAACAAATACATCCAGCATCCATATAAATAGTTCTGACCCCACAATAAGATTGAGTGTTGTGTCGTGGGTATCAGAAACTACGATAGACTTTAATCTACTAGTGATATACGTGTATTCTCATCAATACAACCACCCTAATAGCCAATTAATGTTAGTCTAAAATCTAAATTGACTACACCATTGCTTTACCCTCTTTTAGTAAGAATAATTGTTATTCTTATGAAAGACTTACATGTAAATATCTATTTCGTACGTACTTAAAATTGAGCAACGTAAGAATTTAGTATGCACAGTATGTACACAGTTGGTTTTATGCCGTGAAATCAGAATTAGAGGCTTTATTGCAGGTGATGTGTACACGACCTAATTATATTTTGTCACCAATTTGTTTCATCAAAAACTTAGTGGCCTGTTGGTCATAGACAGGACGCGGCTGCATACACGGTAACTGGTAGTAGGTCTCTCATATGTGAGAAGCCGCCTGGGTGGGTACCACCGCAATGTCTATTACTTCCGCCAAACAGCAGTGTAAATGCACTGTTTTGTTCCGGTTTGAATTACATTGTAGCCAGAGTGACTACTGGACATATTGAGACTTAACATCTTATGTCTCAGGAATACGAGCGCAGTGTAATGCCAAGCATTGCTTCGTAATTCTAGGAATTGTTTGGTTTTGCCACTGTTCATGAGCTATCGTATCGCTTACAGGCGTCTGGCATGCTCGTCTCGCCATTCATTGCAATAAAAAACTCTAATCGATAACTAAACCCAAGTTTAACTTCTAACCATTTTTCATAAGTCTAAAAATTAATATTACATTTGTACGTTTTGCGATCCGTACTTTTAAAATTACGTATGAATTGAAATATATTTTTTAATTTGGGTCATTGTTTGTTCTCAGTGGCGCACAATGCCATTATTATCTGACTAACAAGCCATTGTATTTCGTTTTCATTACACTTCTCTACGTATTCGTGGATAATTTGTAATATGCCGGTTAAGGTTCTCTGCAAACATACGAGTACATAATTCAGGAGGTAATTTTCAATACTAGCCAAATCCACGGTTGTAAATCGAGAAATTGTGCAATTTTTGCCTGGTGTTTCTTGTGACTAATTAAAGTAATCATTACATGTCGTCAACGGATTATTTTACCCACTTTTGCTTCGTAAATCACAGTTGACTTAAATGTTATACACATTCTGAAATATAGACGAAAATTCATACAGCCTCTATTAAGCGTAGGATACAAGCACGCCAAAGTAAATTAAATCATTTACGTCACAACACTAACATTAAATGAATTACAGCTAAGCTATTAAAACACGAGGCAAAAAGCATAGATTCCAATATTTATAATGGTTGTTTTTGCGAGAGGTTTTCATGGAAATATCTTGTTTGCCCTCTATTTTTGTGTACGTACAATGATCGAAACGACCTTTGGTATGTTTACATGTTAAAGTCACTTTCGTTTGCCTGTTTTATTATTACGTTTTTTATTGTAGGTATAGTTATTTATGTAGTATAGTTAGGCACTACAAAGGTGAAGGTCAATCGTACTCTTTATTGTAGAGGAGACCCGTGCACTGCAGTGGGACGTGGGCTGATACAGATAGTTATGAGTCTTGTATATTATTACTCGTATATTAGCGGCCCGGCCCGGCTTCGCCCGGACACAGATACTTTTGAGTCCAGTCCGCATTACACACACCTTATTTCGCGTATTAAATATTTTGTATTTAAATTTAACGACTGCCTTCCTTTATACTGCTTTTCTCGTCTCGTCCCTTTACGTCCCGTCTTGTCACGTCTGAATCTGTTCCATGACTCAAAGCATGCAATCCTGTCCTCTTATATCCCATTTCATTCGCCCTATATTCTATCCTAAACTATCTCTATGAGTTTGAAAAAGTAGTGAATATGTGTCCATACATGTTTGTTTCGATTTTCCATTTCCATTTCAACCCTTTTTTCAACCCCTTTTGGCAAAAATATAGGCTATTATCCGGATAATGTAGGATCTAATGGTAAAAGATTTTTTTTAATCGTTCCAGTAATTTCAGAGCCTAGCCAGAGGCTACCAAGCTTGTATCTTACAGTTTGGCACACTACGTGAACTGCATTCCACATGATCAAAATTCGCAACAGTCACTTTTTTAAGCCAGAAACCTTAGGATTCAAAGGCTGGACGTCACGAGCCACCTCCTTCGCTGTTTGTAGTGCGTATCCACTGAATTATAGGCTTATGATGGCTCACTTTAATTAGCACAACGGGGCTTTGAGAACCGTTTGTCACAATCAATGTAGCGGTATTTGACATTAGACACTGCTAACTATGGATTAGCGTTTGACTATTGATTTTCTTACACACAACAGCTTAGGTTAGGCTGTGAATTAATGATTTCATTGCGAGGTACAAGACACGAGACTACGAGTAAGACAAATAGTTTTTTTTAATACTATGCGGTTTACCTGATGGTAAGTGATCACCGCCGCCCAAGAACATCTGCAACACCGTAGGGCAGAAAATCGATGCCGGCCTTTAAGGTGGGAATACGCTCGATTTTTGATGGTCGTTAGGTCGTATTTGTCCTGAAATTTTGCCGCTGGCAACGGGTTTTCATATTTGCCACATTCCCGCTATACGGTCTAAGCCCTCTCAATCGTACTTTCGATTGTGAAAGAGGCCCGTGTCCTGCAGTGGGACGTATATTGGCTGAAACAGAACAGATACAGATGGTATTCTCGGAGTTTTGCCGAGCTTCAATGCTCGGTGTCATTACAATGCGATACACTGTTGATCCTGGCTTACATGAGTTGCAGTGGCGGGTGTGAGGGTAGGACGGTTTCTTAGCCTATGTTTTGTACTCTTGATTGTAGAAGAGGCTCGTACCCTGCAGTGCGACGTATATGGACTGATACAGTACACGCAGAAACATGATTATGTATCAAAAGCGCCGACCATTTACTATGATTACCGGTTTGTTAGTTACAGGTAATAAAAAACTAGTTAATACTTGTTAGATTGTAGTCTTTGCCTGTCCTAACGGGACATAAGCGTGAATTTATGTATGTTTAAAGTTCGCCAATTAACCAGTGTCCATTTTTGAGTTACGGTCAATTTGTAATTGTTGGTAATTGCCGTGAAATTGGGTTGTAACTCGTGAGCCAAATTGAAGGCTGCGTTCGTAATTTGGGTAGAAATTTTTACTTTTCTGCCAAAAATTGCAGTGTTAATTAATCATTCTACTTGCAAAATTCAGTAGTTGTAATAGACACATATTTGTCTTCGGAAATTATCGGGATCCTCCGATTAAGAAATCTCCTGCCAATTATGCCAACCTGTTCAATTTTATGGGTATCTTAAAATTGAAATCAGTATCCATTCTTCTTCTCATTGACTTTTGCCATATTTAATCATATGAGCTTGCCATTCGCCAGATGGGAAGTGATACGACCGCTCATGAGCAGTAGCAAAACCAAACAGCATGAATTTCAAAGCAATGATTGGGATTCCACTGCGCTCGCCATCCTGAGACATAAGATGTTTAAACTCAATAAGTCCAGTAGTTACTCTGGCTACAATATCCTTCAAAACGAAACACAACAGTGCATTTATACTGCTGTTTGGCGGGACATACAGACATTGCGGTGGTACCTACCCAGGCGGCCTCTCACATATGAGAGACATCGCCGGAATACTGGGAGTGCAACTTAAATATAAGTTGCACTTAACTACGTAAATCCCGCTTAAATGTACTAGCTAAGCGGGCAGTGCGTTTTTAAGAGCAACTTGTTATTTCAATGGCGTTTATGTATTCGGGTGTTACCGTCATTAAAAATGTTTAACACAACCTTTGCAAAGAGACATTAAAAAGTAAATATAACCACAGTTAAACAGTTAGGAGAACACGATTATACCGAGTCAGCACTATCAGCCAAGTTTGTTTTTTATGCAAATTGCAATTTGATATGCGGCAGCATTCCTTCCCAGCATTTTATTTCATTAGTTTACTATCCATTTGATTTTAAAATCTATTAGTTTGATACTAAGTTGGGTTTGGCGTGTGTGTGTGAATGCACCGTGGACTGGTTTGTGCGTGGGTTGTGCAACAGCTCGCGGTATTGCTATGGGTATGTGTGAATTATGACTCTATGGGATTTTTGTACGGTTTTCCGTCACTGCGTGTTACTTTGTAACTTTGGCTTTTCACTTTAAATTGGACAGCTTCCGTAGCGCAGTTGGTTAGACGCTGGTTCTGAAAGGTGTTGCTGGGAATCCGATTCCCGCACCGAGACAAATGTTTGTGAGACCCACAAATATTTGTTTCTGGGTGTTTGTGAGACCGAAAAGTTTTTCGTAGTTTCTGATATCCGCGATATACACTTAATTGATTTTAATTTAGGGTAGGACTATGTATGTGACTATTGGGTGTATTTATTTATTTAAATTAAGACATCACTGGGTTATTGTGATTTTATGAATGCATATGTGTGACTTTTTCCTTCAAGCAGTGAAAATAACAAGAACTGAAAATACAGTTCCTGTCTCATTCATAGATTATAAACGTTATTTAAGTTATCGAACATTTTGTCCCTTTCGAACGACTTTCAAATTCAGTTTGAGCGAAGAAGACAAAATATTATAGCTAAAATAGGTTTTTAAAACTGTATGTTAATAAGGCCACAAGGATTCATAAATACTTATGTAATTACTTGAACTTAAACTTAATAATACCATAAACATCTTAACTAACAAGAATTTCTATTGCATGAAGTCCGCCAACCTGCACTAGGTCAGTGTGGTGGACTTGGCCTAACCACTCTCAATCTTAGTCTCGATTGTAGATGAGACTCGTATCCTGCAGTGGGACGTATATGGACTTGTACAGATACAGATATAAATACAGAGTTCAATGCATCAAGCTGGAACAATTAACACAGCGCCGAAACTCAAGGATAACTTGTCTGTACAATGCGCTAATGCATTATTCCTTTGAAATTGTCGAAGTGGGCCGGAAAGCGCATGCAATAGGGAAATCGCAATTACTAGCATTATGTTGCATCAATATGAGATTTCATTTTATGATTTCGATTACCGGTAAACGTTTATTTATAGATTTATATATTTTTCTTGTAGATATAAATATGTAGAAGTTTTTAATCTGTAAGTTTGTAATGTCTTTTTCTACCGTCAAACAGCAGCGTAAATGCACTGTTGTGTTTCGGATTGAAGGACATAGTAGCCAGAGTAAATACTGGACATATTGAGACAACATGTTTCAGGATGGCGAGCGCAATGGACTGCCAAGCATTCCTTGGTAATTCAAGGTGTTTTTTGGTTTTGCTACTGTTCATGAGGGGTCGTATCGCTTACCATCAGGTGAACGGCATGCTCGTCTCGCCATAAAAAAAACCACTAGGGGATAGGCAGAAGTGTCATTTAAGGTTAAATTTCGCTGAGCTTCATTCTGCAATAATTATTAGAATCGTACAAGCATATTTTTTGATATTTTTTTTAATCTCACTTATTTCCTATTATACAACATTTACGGAAAAAATAGGCACTAATTTACCAGCATTTAATATAAGTAGGAAAAGTCTGATATTAATTTATTTCATCTCGGTTTTCAGTTGTCATATTCTAGTAGACTTTTTAAACAAGTTTTAAGTATCATATGACTACTGTATCAATAGCAGGCCTACAAATCTAATGTATTATCAAATACGTACGACGTCGCATACAAAACTAGGCACGTAGATGAAAATGTCACGTACTGAGTATGTGGCGCGTCAGGAATGCGGCCCCTCAGCGCGTTCCGAATACTGCTACTAGAGATAACTTGCGAAAGAAATTGGCGGGAAGCCTACTTTTAATTATTTTTGAGTAACTCCTTAGACTATTCTCTTATCCTCCTATTTATTATATCCATCCCAAGGTTGTCTGGAAGAGATTACCTAGGGCGATAAGGCCGCCTTTTGTTATTTTTATTATGTTATTGTTTGAATGTAACTAGTTCTATGTATGGTGCAAAAAATATAAACAAATAACATACATCCATACATCTATCGACACATACAAACTTTTACAATTATAATATAAGCAAGGATTACAGAAATGCATTATTTAAAGATTTTTAACCCCCGTGTATTTTATGAGTTACTTGCCTATATCTTGAAGTGCATTGAACTTTGTTGTTCATCCACAGGGCACAGATAGATAATCACAGATGAGGCTTGACCTAATTTTTTACTTTGATACTTTTATCTTAAGACAGAAAATGAGAAAGTGCTGGTACTGGTGGTAGGTCTCTCAGATGTGAGAGGCCGCCTGTCAAACAGCAGTTTAAATGCACTGCTGTGTTTCGGTCTGAAGGACATTGTAGCCAGAGTTACTACTGGACATATTGAGACTTAAATAATTTCTTATGTCTCAGGATGGCGAGCGCAGTGGAATGCCAAGCACTGCTTTGTAAATCAAGGTGTTGTTTGGTTTTGCTACTGTTCATGAGCGGTCGTATCGCTTACCATCAGGCGAACGGCATGCTCGTCTCGCCATTCACTACAATAAAAAAAAAAAAAAACTGAAGACATTAATATAATACTTGAATAATATTTTGTTTTGTTTTATTAATTTTTATTTATTCCACAGCTATAAGGCTGGTGGAATAAATTAATCAAATCGTTTAAAATTAAAGAAATAAACACGTGCAAAAGTGACCCTACATTAAAATTATCTTTTCTCTTGTGGTTTATCTGAAACTAACAAATTTTTTTAGGTATCCTCACACCACCTAGACCTAAAACATTGCCTCGATACGGTGTAAGCCCAGGGTATCATTTTCACAGCTGGATTTCAATCTTCTCCGCCATTAATGCTGCCTATTATGTTGTAAAAATCTCTTGTATAAAAATTAACGGCATGGCCCAGCTTCGCCCGTGTGCAAATATATTTCTCTACAATAATATGTACTTAATATACATAAAAACCTTCCTCTTGAATCACTCTATCTATTTAAAATACCGCATCAAAATCCGTTGCTTGTTTTTAAGACCTAAGCATACATAAAGACAGACAGCGGGAAATGACTTTGTTTCATACTATGTAGTGATATTTCGGGCTATTTCAAGTATTTAGGTTTCGTTGTTACCGAAATCGCGATTTCTGAACAGTAATTGCCTTGTGAAATAATTATTGCTCAAAAACCAACGTGGAGTATTATCTTGTGAATAATTTTGTACGCTTGCTTATTGGATAATTAGATATTATTATTACATAAATTCATGCCTGTACCGTCCAGTATCTCTCAATCTTATTTCGGTCCAAACTGTGCTCGTCATCCTAACATATGAGATGTTATGCCTCAATATGTCCAGTAGTTACTCTGGCTACAATGTCCTTCAACCCGGAACACAACAGTGCATACACTGCAGTTTAGCGATAGATATTGCGATGGTACCATAGAGGTGTATATTATCTTAATGGATGGTACCTACCCTGGCGGCCCCTCACCTATGAGGGACCTACCACAGTAAAATTCGCGTTACCGAAATTAAATATCATATTTTCTTTTTAGACATTAGTCTTTTTATTCCACTTACTTCTTATGAAGTGTTTTTGAAAGGTTTCTGATATATTTGCGAGGGTGGTTCTGATTTCATAATTGACTTTGACATTTCTAAAAACGTCTAGCCTTATTTGACAATTCTCAAAAAAAGAAATATTAATATGTAAGCGAATCAAGTTCATCCACAAGATCAAGGTAAGTTTTCATAATTAGAACGCATGCGTAAATTATTAAAAAAACATATTGATTTTAGTTTTTCTAAGAATCGATACCTTCAAATCGATTTTGGAATCAACAAGTCGTAATTTTGTAAAAACGAGTTTATTCTTTATTTTAATAGTCGACTTAAAAATTAAAAATTCTTGCTTGTTATTATTTTCCTTTATATGCTTATATAGAAAAGAAAAGAAGAAAGAAAATGGATTTATCTTGTTTCATTTCGACAGACATATAGGAACTACCTTTTTAAACATCGGAGTATTTGCTGGTGTATTGGTATTCCTTTCTTCCAGGACAACAACCACTGTTAAAAGCGGTTAAGTACCCCTTATAATATTCCACGTATATCGTATTTTGGATCCATTATGTGTACATATTAATATAATCGGGCTGACATAAATGTGAGGAATGGCGAGAGATATCCATCGCGATGTGGGGGGTTACTCTATGCTCCGACACGACGATCGAATATTTGAACTTTCGACGTTTAAGTATAATTTATAAGTTTTTTATTTATAAACTCAATAAAATTCTCTATGACATTAATAAATCTTATGAAAATTTATAATATGACACTAATGAGTTAAATTGTAAAAATTAAACCAAATTCGCCGTAAAATCCGTAAATAATAGTTTCTTTTCAAACTAATAAATTAATCTGACTTAGTCCATGATTAATTCATACGTTAGAATCCTTTAGATTCTAGCACATTGTAGAGTATGGACGTCGAACGCTTAAAAATTTGAACGTCGCGTCGTGTCGGAGCATAGACTAAACCTTCTGGATTGAATTTTCTTGTAGAGTGCTTAAATAATACGTTTCCTAAGTTTAGCAGATAGTACAGATAAAGATCTCGTATATTTTCTCTCATTACTTTTTTACCTCTTTGTGCCTATACATATATAAAATCTTGCTTATAAAATCTAGGCTTTTAATCATAACGAATGTTTCTTTTTGTTTATTAATTTGGTCCATAACTTGGTTGCCGTAATTAATATTTGTTAATAATTCTTAAAATAACATGTATAATTGGGTTTTTAAAATATAAATTTCACTCAACATGGAATACTTGGCTGTTACAGCTAGTTAAACATTTAAAATAAGCTATAAATTATGATAACTGTCTTTCTTGGACTCGTTTTAATAATACGTTGAATGCGTATGTAATTAAATATGGGGAGAGTAATTTGTAATAAAATACTGGTTTTACAAGATTTATGAATGATAGCGGGACGGTTCGGCATCGCCCGGGCGCAGATACTTTTTGATGGTAAACCTTTATTGAATGATTTTGGCATTAATGCATCGCTCCTATTAGTCTAGCGTGATGTTATATAGCCTAGAGCCTTCTTCGATATATGGACTATCCAGTACCAAAATAAGTTTTCAATTGAAATGCTTAGTTCCTGAGATTAGCGTATTCAAAAATACTTTTCAGCTTTATATACTACAAGTGGCCCACCTCTGCCCGGATTCAAATATACTTTTTGAACATAGTCTATCGCATATGTTCATGGGGGATAGTGTAAGATTCTAGGGGTAAAATATTTTTTTAAATCGGAACAATAGTTTCAGATCCTATTAAATGCAAGCAAACATTTTTTTTACACTTTACAATATTAGTATAGATTATACATTATTATTGTGGCTTTTCAAATGGAATTATGAAGACCTACATTTGACTCATAAGTTACGAAATAAACTTGATGTGTATATTTTCTTTTTCAGCAGACTTATATTAGAAAACTAATTTATCGATATGATGTAATATGTCTACCCCTAAATTTATTATGGGCGTGGATTTAATAACCGTAATAAAAAAGTTACTTCATTTACATTAGTTTAATAATTTATGTTATTACATTACATATTATGTAAATAAAATTCTTATGGGAAAAAAGTACAAATAAAAATTAACAAAGTGTTGTATGAATGTTGAATAATTTAATTTTCCGTAATATTGAGCGTGAGAAACAAAAATACATTAACATATAAATATACAAACAATATTGCCTCTTTAAGTATACTACAGATAGTTAATATTTAAAATAGTTAAACGCTGTTTAGTTTCATAATTATAACATTCTGTACTAATTTTCATTCATTTAATGCTGTTATTAGTTTTACTTTTTTGTGGCATAGGTTCGATACACAAACAGCTGATGGTAAATGAATTCCCGAACATACATTCTTCACACGTAGATATGATACTGGTCTTAAAAAAGGGAGGGATGTGAGGAGGAAAAGTATACTGGCCCTTTAGCAACCTCACTCACCAGGTCTCTACAGTTGAGACGATTGAGAATGGTTAGGTCGTATTGTCCACCACACTAGCCTAGTGCAGATTGGCAGGCTTTACACACCGTTGTGTTCCTTATAATCGCTATGGTATGCAGATTTCCTCACGATATTTTCCTTTACTTTTATAGTGTGATTGACTATCATACAACAACAATGAATCGGAGAAGTCAAAGTTGTACCCTGGGGTTTAAATCCGCAATACACTTATGTACATAGATACGTAGATGTACATTAGGTGCTATTAGAGTATTTATATATAGAGGGAGCACTGTCATACATTTGCAACTTCAAAAACGTAGATATTTTCTTGTTCGTAATGTTGGTAGCACTGCTATATTAATGTTACCAAGAAATGACTTTTCCACGAAAAATAAATAAACGGAAATTAACATATTCACGTAACATTGTTTTGAGCTATCATAATACAAATATAATAATAAATGAAAAATAAAACTCACCCTCGGTTTATTATAATTTATTTCGCTCCAAATTCAAATATTTTATATTTTTTACCTAAAAATTATTCCGGAACTTTTTGGAATTTCAACAATTTAATTACTTGCAACATTGAATAAAAAGGGGTTCGAAAATTCAAAAATATGAATGATTTTCTGTAAAATGATTTAAATTATTTATTGTTAATTAATAAGAAATTGGATTTATTGTCGATGATGAACGAATACACAGTTAATAATTAACCCCTAAAATAAATTTGGATGGTATTCGATAGCGCTAAACTACATTTTTTGATTTTTCTTTTTCATGTAAGTCATGCGTATTCCAAGCTGTCACAATTCACACTGGAGAGAGTAGAGAAGAAAAAAGTGGCCCCGGCACCACCATTTTTATCTACGTTTTTTAAGTACCAGCGCTCCCTCTATATACCGGGTATCTCAAGACTGCTACCGAAAACGAAGCCGGGTGGTAGTTTTAGTGGCTACAAACACAATGCAATTAAAATTTCGCATAGAAACGCGACAATTATTTTTTATGATTTTTTAAATATCGTCATTTTTGGGTGGTAAAGCCATAGTTTTTGCTAAAAAAAAATGGTTGCCTGTAAAGTCGGTTTTACGGGCGAAGATTTTACGTGACAACGTCTTTTTCTCGGTAGAATATTTATTGATATGAATATAATTAAATTGCACAATAGGAACAAGGAATTGAATGAAAATAAGAATTGCACAAATTTTAACTATAGAAATATATTTTGTTTACTAAAACATTGTACATGTAATGACGAATCTAAGCACTCCATATTTTCACTACAGACACAGCTGACGATACTTTAACCACACGTGTGAACTTGTATTGTGACGCTTTCTTGTTTTTCCAACGCCAAGAACGTTCGAGAAAGACAAAGACAGAGACACAAGCATGCGCCGATTCAATGCGCCTAATTCTCTAGTGCTGCGCGCGCGGCAGACCGATCATAGTTGAGTGGGAGAGAGACGCAAGGCATTCGGCGGGCCTCTCTCTCGTTCGGTGACTCATCGTAACGTTACCGGGCGTTACACTTTTTCATAAGTGACTCCCAGCCGCAACCTAATTTAAGACGTTGTCACGTCAATAAATTTTTTGGAGGTAAAATATTTTTTTTTGGGGGGTAATTTTTTGCGTAATTTGGGATTTCTGGCGGGGTCAATTTGTAGCCCTCACCAAGACGGTTCCGAGGATACCAAACTCGGTGGGTCTACGATCTATATTGGCCGAGATAGGATTGGGGGGGTGAGGTAAATTTTCGGGGTGGGGGTAAGGGAGGGGGGGGGGGGAGGAAGGTTTCGTGGGGAGGCTAACTTAAATTAATTGTTTTGGAGGTAAAATATTTTTTTTTGGGGGGGTAATTTTTTGCGTAATTTGGGATTTCTGGCGGGGTCAATTTGTAGCCCTCACCAAGACGGTTCCGAGGATACCAAACTCGGTGGGTCTACGACCTATGTTGGCCGAGATAGGATTGGGGGGGGGGTGAGGTAAATTTTCGGGGTGGGGGTAGGGGAGGGGGGGGGGGTAGGTTTCGTGGGGAGGCTAATAGGCACTATTTCGGAATAAGGGTGGGGGAAGGCAGGGGGGGGCTATGGGACAATTTTGGAAAAAGTGGGTGAAACTGAAAAATAATTCTCTAGTGCTGCGCGCGCACCGTTACGTTACCGGGCGTTACACTTTTTCATAAGTGACTCCCAGCCGCAACCTAATTTAAGACGTTGTCACGTCAAAAAAAAAAATTGTCTCTTTTTTTTGCAACTTTTTCTGTTGCATTGTGTCTGAAGTCGCTTAGACTACCACCCGGCTTCGTTTTCGGTAGCAGTCTTGATAGACCCTGTATATATACTCTAAGGTGCTATTGATAATTTTCAATAATATCATTGCATTTATTATTTATTAACATTGCCATAATTTTGATTTTACGTTACTATTTCCCCGTCTCCCACGAATATTACTTGAAACTATGCATAAATTACGTTCTTTACGGGCCGTAAACTATAGAGTAACAGAGTTTGTAGTAAATTACAGTTATTGTCACTTGTTCATACATAATTTGTGATCTGTTGCGATATTGAATAAGTGCCTTGAGTGCGGCCATATTGAACTGAAATTGGGGTTCTCAGTATTTTATTTTCACTTTTTGGATATGGTAAATTCATCATCACAATACTCAGGAGCTGAGCAGAAAAATGTATTTATAATAAATATATTTTATAGCGTTACGAATTTTACATCTTATTTTAACTTCCCGATGCGGCGTTGCGATTAGTTTACATGTTTTGTGGTGGATATTTAAATTGTATTTAAGAGCGTTTACACCTTGCGCGCAAAGTCAACTATAGGTATTTTTTCGTTAATTTCACGCACACATAAGCGACCAAAGCTGTGTGCGTAGAGCTGCCGCGTCGGCTCGCTATACAGTCAGCGCAACCAACTTTGAACCGTGCGCTTCAAAATTCTAATATTGAAATGAAATGTAACTAATGATTTATATATTGGTAATATTATAATATAAAATATGTTATTTGCATTATAAGTAGACAAATATTACTGTGCAAGCAATGAACAATACAAATTTAGATACTAATCATATTTTCGTTATTATTACATTGTTAAGTTGCATTCAAATCAGTGTTCAATCAGTAGACACTACGGACGTTTATTAATCATTTCGTGTTCGAACACATGAAAAGAGGTAGGGGCCTTACAAACCCTTTCAATTACGAAATATATTTAGTTTTATATTACAATACATAACATAATTTAGCCTCGGAATTACATCCCATTATATTATCTGAAACATAATTTATAGGGTACTCACTACAAAATCATTGTAGGTAATAAGAAGAAAAAATATGTTTTACTACCAAAGTACTAAGATGTGGCAATCGCAGTCCGCGCGTGGCTATTTTTACGACGCACGGCAAAAATCGACTGCAGCCAGGCCGGAGCGACGAGCGATACGTCCTCCCTCTAGAAGGCCTTGCGGCGCGGCGGTCTGATTTGATGCACGGCGGACAGCGTGTTTTATAGTGGTTTTTAAAATATATGTAGAAAACATGAAAACTAATTTTATTGAAATATAAAAATGGCAATTTATTGGTAAGATGTTCTTCTATTATAATATGCAATTGCTATAAAAAATTATGTACGATAAGTTGGTGAAAAAAAATATGTTCTTGACGAGAGTTTCTGAATAATTTCGCATTGTATAAAATTTTATTTTTCAGGAACTAAACATAAAAAGATTATTTTTCTCAGCAAAATCTCTCCATAAGGGTCTTATTAGTCGGATAATATTTTGATTTTCAACTTATATTTAGTGATTTCGGATATCTTAAGCTTCTAAATTGCCACTTAAGGTAAAACTTTAGTTTATCTGCCCAAGATATCAGGGTTGGGAGGAAGTGGGGGGGGAGGGGGAAGGTGTCCCATGTCCCCTGGTACCACTCCCATGAAAAGGTGACGCACCATTCCCGAGAAAAACCAATTAATGTAACCTAACCTCAAAACACTTGTTGTCAGAACAAATTTACTACTGCAACGTCTCCGGCGCTGCGGGAAGTGCAGCCTCGTCGCCCTTGCGTAACAAAGGATAGGCACCCATGCTCACCTTCGCAGCTTCGGCTTGCTGGTCGCCTCTGGCGACCAGCCTCAGCCGCTACGGCTCGCACGGTTCGCCTATCCTTCGTTACAGCGGGCGGGGGCTGCTCTCCCTCCGCGCCTCCGGCTTTTATATACACTCTAGGGGTGGTAACCAAAAGTCTACGTGAAGTCGGGGTGCCCCAAGTCGGTTTTGAGACAAAGTCGACCTATTTTTCCCACAAAGTGGGTACACTAACTACCATCGGAACATGATTTCCAAGTTGTTTAAAAAACAAATAAAACAACAAACATGATATAAAGTTCATTTATTGAAACTAAAATTTATCACATTAATTAGTTCTTCGAAGGGATCTTTATTATTTTTTTTCTACTTCTCGTCTCCATAAATATTCATATGTTAAATCTTCAATATTAATTCTGTTGTTGTAATTATTTTTACAAAAATAACGTTCCGTTTTACCTAATATGTGATTTCAGGTTAGAAAATATTTTTATTAATTTCTCGAAAATTATACACCACCTTTTAATAAGAGTGGTATTGTTGTAACCAGGGACTCAATCCCTACCACCTGTGATCACTTTCACCGCTCTCTTCGTGGCCAAATAAACTAAAGTCTAAACTAAAGTTAGGTTACATTAATTGGTTTTTCTCGGGAATGGTGCGTCACCTTTTCATGGGAGTGGTACCAGGGGACATGGGACACCTTCCCCCTCCCCCCCACTTCCTCCCAACCCTGATATCTGGGGCAGATAAACTAAAGTCCATCCATGTTTTCCACCAAAATCCCTAGATGACAACCTTTTCTAAAATTAGTACAAATTATTTTTCCTTGAAATTGTTTACTAACTCATTTGAAAAGTCCTGTTTTTTAGCCAAAAAGCGCGCAAAGGGTATAAATGCTCTTAAAACCTGTTGTAATTTATGTAATGTTGTGTAGTAAAAATGAATGGCTTTGCGAATATCTCGTGTATATCATGTGTGTAATAGGGTTCGTAATTTTATCTACAGGGATTTTATCATTTTACGGTAAAATAAAATTTTACTAAACAAATGAGGTAAAATTTTTGCCTCATTAGTTTAGTTGTTACTACGCTTAATAATAATAATAATATTTATTTTAGATAAAACATCCATACAATTAAAACAAATCAACATTTAGAACAAAACATTAATCTATAACAAAACTCATTGCACATATCTGAATGCCGGGCGATGAGTTGTCATCTAGTGGCTTAGAACGGTTGTAAAGTTTAAAGATTAGTTCAAAACATATTTTAAACGCTATTTTCCTAGAAATTAATTATATCTCGTAATTCACGTAAGACAGCATGCCAATCATAAAGTTAAGCTAAAAATCCACTCCCAAGTATATTATATATTAGTCGAAGAAACAGAATATGGAATATTTTTGTCACTTGCAAATGAATTGCTTTTTTTTAAACCAGTAACATCGTATCACGTATGAGGCTAACCTGCCCAGTAACACGAAAAAAACTCTGAGTTATTCAAATCCAACTGGTATTATACGGCTCGTCCACCTGGTGCTAATATATCTTTATAACGCATGGGCTTGGCAAAATGAATACGCATTTCGGTTTCCCGGTATCGATATGGCTGCCATCGAATGTCAATCGGTCAATGATCTCGGTTTTGGCGGGAGAAACTCGACTGACGTGTTTTTTTTGTGTATTTTACTTTCTCGATGGTCCATTGCGGCGACCGCTTGTAGTTTCGGAAGTTGATGTGAATTGCTCCAGGTACGTATCGATTGTGATTCAATGAATTTGGGGTTTGCATGGAGTTTTTATTGTGAAACAATTAATGAGTTTGTAGGAAATAGTTATTGAAGTTTCTAAAAATGGTGGTTTAGAGTTTGTTCTTAGGGCTTAGAGTATTTATATATAGAGGGAGCGCTGTTATACATTCGCGTTTTGAAAAACGTAGATATTTTCTTGTTCGTAATGTTGGCTACCGCTCCTATATTAGTGAAAATTGAATAAATTATTTAGCAATAAATTGTTATAAATTCCTTTCAAAACCGAAATTTTGAAAGGAAAATACCGTACCAGGGAGCGCTGGTACTTCAAAAACGTAGATAAAAATGGTGGTGCCGGGCCACCTTTTTCTGCCCTCCTAATGGCTAATATTTGAACAGGTTGTGCAACATACTTAAATTATTTTAGGTGTATTTAATTCTACTCAAACTCGTTTTAAAAGGATAATAGCTAAATATAATTTCGGCTATCAAAGGAATTTATAGCAATTTATTGCTAAATAATTTATTTAATTTTTACTAAAATAGGAGCACTCCCAACATTACGATCAAGAAAATATCTACGTTTTTCAAAACGCGAATGTATGACAGCGCTCCTCTATACATAAATACTCTAAGAGTTTATTATTATAAATTAATTTGGCATAAGAACCATTTTTTATATTCAAGAAACTCGGAAAATCAGAGATATTGTTACAAAAATAGCACAAAATGTACTAATATTGACAATTTTTGATAGCCTGGAAGAAACACAAATTCCATGATTAAGGATCACATTTAAATTTGAGTTTTTATAATCAGGCTTTCTTTTCTGCACAAATACATTGAATGAATGCGTTTCTTTTAACAATTCGAGTAGGGCTACTGGTATTCCGAGTGTGCCAGCTGATCGTGTGAAAGCTGTAACCTTGAACGGGCGTAGTGTCGCATTATTCGATGTGAATGGACAGATACCAGTGACCTACAAGCGACTTCACTATCGAAATGTACTCGATTATTTTTGATAGCGGTACTCGATTATGAATAATCGATTAGCATGCATAAAAATATTTAACGACCCGTGACAGACAAGGCTGTATGGTTCCATTGCCTATTTTGGTGAATGTATCTTAAAGTATTTTTTTTTTCTATATCGACGACTCATAAATTGGAATATCTAGGTTTTTATTGTTTATTTTGCAATATCTCTTTTTTAAACTGCAATCTACGAATACCTCTACATTTTGGTTCACAAAAAACCATAATTTACTCTTTTTCTCTATGAATATTTCTTGTAGCTCTATGATGGAATAAATATGGTTATTCAACTCAAATTGCATGAACGAGTGCGATAACAGCCATTGTTTCAATTCTATCGTGACTGGAGTATCGTTAGTGCGTTATATAACATAACATTTATGTGAAGTATTGTAAGCACATCCCATTCACGATTTCAAACAAGATTCACTAAATCATTAGGAAATGAAGTCCTCTGTTATGTTGGGTACTTTCAATATAAAATAACTAAAATTTTTAATAAAAAAATAAAAACCGACTTCAAAACAAAAATCCACTAAAAACCAAAAAAATAACAAAATAATTACTTACTTACCTGGTACTTGGCGGCCCGCCTTCAATATGTTTTGTATATATTTTGATTTGTTGGCTAGTCAAGTCATTAAGCAAATTAATCAACAAGCACAAGTTCCATGAAATAAATTTTATTTTTTTGCTTTGCAGTGGTACTTATTATTTTGTTATTTTTTGGTTTTTAGTGGTTTTTTGTTTTGAAGTCGGTTTTTATTTTTTTATTAAAAATTGGAGTTATTTTTATCTTTTTAGTGTTGATAGGAATTTAAATGAAGAAGATTTGGTCCCCACAAGGAATATGTTCTTTCCGATGATAATGAAATCGCTAAAATCGGCTAAAAGCTGCCGAAGATATTGGAGTATTCACATGTTTATTATTTTTTTCTCCCCCCCCTCCCTTTTTTGACCCTACCCCCTTTTCCCTCCACCACTGTAGCTAAGCTTTTATACTGAACCCAATGCAAAAAGAACCATTGGAATCCTACTAAATTTTGAAGAATTCTACACTCCAGGTCCGAACATGATCATCAGATCTTCATGTTGTGTTCCTGGGATCAATCTGTCAATACATTCTTTCCAATGAAATAGAAATCACTAAAATCGGTTTAAAGCTGCCGAAGATATTAGAATTTACGTGTATTTTAATTTTATCACCTAACCCCCCTCACCCCCACCCCTTTTCCCTCTCTCACTGTAACTTAACTTTAATAATGAACCTAATGCAAAAAGAACCATTGGAATCCTACTTAATTTTAAGGAGTTCTCCTCTCCAGGTCCGAAGATATTCATCAGATTTTCACCATATTTTTATGGGACCAAATGACAAGCACCAGCTTTCAATCAAAGAAAAAATGGTCGAAATCGGTTTACACAGTACAGAGAAACGAGGTAACAAACATAAAAAAAGCAACAAACAGTCGAATTGAGAACCTCCTCCTTTTTTTGAAGTCTGTTAATAAAGTAGACGCTAGTTTGGTGGAAACTTGGAATTAGGATGTCAAATAAAAAAAAGTTTAGTAGGTACTTTTGGTAAACCGAGCGCGCTAACCTTGTTAAGATTTGTATGTTAAATGGGATTACTCACGACTTTTTCTTCCACCCTTAAAATACGTACTTAGTACTTACGGACTTACGCCAGTTCATATTTTAGTCCTACAATTTAACTTTTTTTATTGCGATGAATGCGAGACGAGCAATCCATTCATTCCGTTAAGCTATGCTACCATTCATGGACAGTAAAAAAAACACAAGCAACATCATGAATTACAAAGCAAAGCTTGGACTCCACCACGCTCGCCATCTTGAGACTTGATATTTTATATCCCATTATGTCCAGTAGTTACCCTAGCTACAGTGTCCTTCAAACCGAAACAAAGCAATGCATTTCACTGCTGTTTGGCGGAAGAAACAGACATGGTGGTGGTACCTATCGCCTCTCTGTTGTATTCTTGAAATCCATTTCATTTAAAATATGCTATTGCGAAACTTGTATTACAAAATTTGCCATGAGCCTTGCCTAATCGGTGTTTCAAATCTTAATTCATTTTATCACACTTTCTTATTATATGTGAGAGAACATTATTAAGGCCAAGAAAAACATCGTATACCTGCACACCATAAGGTTTAGAACATGAATTTATGTGATGTATGAAAATTACCTACGTGAACTGAGGCAAAAATGCTATAATCGTAGTAGAGATATGTAGTTATAGATATCGATCCCAGCAGTAGGATATAAACAGGTCGATATTTGCGTAACAATAGACATTCAAATATTTGCTAAGAAATCTCTTAGATACGGTTTATTCATACTGCGGTTTCTTTCGCGTTAAGTGACTCTTACTTTCTACAAACGATGTGATAATACAAATACTTTTTACTTTGTAAATATTGTCTATTTTGTAAAGCTTTAATGTTTATTCAATGCCTGCTTTTTGTCCTTTTTATGTATTACGCAATCAGTATATATATCAGTATAATCCGATTTTGTGCCATGTATGAACAAGAAGTGTCATTAAATTTAACAGGTTGGCTGAACATATGTTTAAAACCACATTGAGTTAATATGGTAAACTTCTAACATGACTTGGAATGCAGTAAAATTATGTTCAAAGTCACCGTAATTATGTTCTTTACTAGAATGAAAATGAATAATATTCAGTGCTTTATAGCAAGTAATTAAAAAAATACACTCAAGAGTCACATACATAGTCCGGCCCCACACTAAGATCGAGTCTTTTGTCGCGGGTATCAGAATCTACGAGAGACTTTTCGGCCTCACAAACACCCAGAAAAAACTACCTGTGGAACACACAAATATATGTCGGTGCGGGGATCGAACACATGGCTTCCCGTTTCACAGCCGGCGTCTAATTGCGCCAAGGAGGCTGTCAAGTAGAAGGAACTCTATCTAATTATAACAATCCTAGAAATTCAGTAATGATTACCTTTGATTTTCCATTACATACTGGTGATGTATCGACTATGGTTTCCTGTATCATAAAATTTTATAACTAAAACCGAAAAGTTATGTGAGTCTCCAAATGTGTTAAATTTGAAAAAACTGACCATCAGTTGACCTGTTTGTCTAATGAATGCTAAAAGAACCATTGCAAGAAACGTGCAAACCGCAGTCGCAAATCGTGTGTTAAGCATTACGAATTCACGGCCACTGGTTTCGTCGTGAATTTATATAGTCGTGGAATGAGGAAGGTGCATTAAATATTTATCATTTGTGCATCAGCATTCTTAATTGACAGTAGGCTGGGCTATGATTAAACTACGCAATTTATGGCAGAGACTTGAGCTTTTTTTAACTTGTTGGCTACTAATTATTTTGTCATGGATGATTGTATTGTTATATCGTAGGTACATTGGCGTCATTTAAGGGAAATGAAGGCTCTTTTGTTGATGTATCCTAATACAGTTTTTAGTACTCTAATCTCGATAGAGATTTCAGATTTGTTGAACTCTGGTAAAAGCGATGTGCAAAAGAATATTTTTCACCTAAAGAATCTGACTGGACTTCCTGTGGCTGAGATTATGAAATAATCTGAACCCTATTTTTGCAGTCTCGTGTTTCGTACTAAAATGATACACATTTGAATATTTTTTTTTGGATACAAAGAATATTTATTTATGTAAATTCGATTAAATTAACCAATATTACTCGACTTCAAACAAGCCAAGAAACTATAATTAACATGACAAAAATTGTGACCTTTCAACCTGCTATTTTTTTTTTATTATTTCGAATGATCGTGATATATTTAAAAAAGTTGTACAAAAGTAAAGCTACGAAGAACTAAAAAAAAATATCGAACAGGATTCTTTTCTACGAGATTTGTTAATGTCTTGAAATGTCGGCTCAAAGCGATTGTTGACTAGCTTATCATATTTCCTGTTATATCACGAGTGCCATGAAATCAAAACGGCAAGGGCAGAGTCGATTAATTGCTACAGCTCCGAAGACAAGTCACTTTGAATGGTAGGTTAACTGGGTGGTTAAAATCTCTTGAGTAAAACATACGTGATAACAGCTTTGCTATTGCGTTTTCTTTGGGGCCTAGGATGCCGGAGCTCTTGCGATTGTTAAATTCCTTTTCTTTTTTTCTTTATTCTCACTAATCTTAGAAACTAGATGCTTTTTTGATCATTACTGCAATAGACTAGATTATATTATATATGACTGCCTCGGTGGCGTAGTTGTACTACGGTACGGTTATAAAGCTGAGGTCTCGGGTTCGAATCCCGGGTTGGGCAAAGTGATATTGGATTTTTCTATTCAGTATCAGCCCAGAGTCAGGAATTTGTGCCCGATATGGCGATAGGCTCGCCACCTATCACATGGTGGGACGGAACATACAAGGCGAAATGTGGGTGCCCTCGCACCTCTGCCTACCCCTTCTGGGAACAAGGCGTGAGTTTATGTATGTATGTGTACTAGATTATATTTGATATTAAGTGCAGCGCAATATAATTTAATTTTACAATCTTCAACATTGTTGGTTTTATAAGTTGACAATTTGCTATTGCTTTTGAACTAACTACATTGTACATGTGATTGTAATTGCAGTCTCTACCGTCTAGATTGATTCTCCAATGGTGATAGACAATCATTTTCCGCCTTTCGACACAGTTATGCCAGTCTGAGTAATTACTTCTTGACGCTATATAGTACCTAGGAATTTTGGAAGAGCACTCGAGCCTGGAAAGTTTTCTAAAAATTAATAATAATAATAAATAATATAATAATTATATAATAACTTAGCAGCGTTCAGTTACGAAATGGAGATAGTAAAAAAAAAATAAAGTTGATACTATTGGTTCTCTAAATCCAAACTATGACGTCAAAACATATCTTGGAGGATTAATAGAAACGTCGATGATTTTAAAAGTAAATGCGGCCGTGGATTCACAATCAGCTGTGGATGCGTTCACGCATGCTAATGGCGCGTGCATGCAGTGTTTGCATAGCCTGTAGAAAGTAAGTCGCCTTACAAAACACACATAGTAACTGTGCTCCGAGTATTGTTAAACCAGTTGGTTTACTTCAAATACTAATATTCTAGGTTTGGTGTTTGAGTGTTAGCACATTTTGAGCGTCCGCTTGTAATCATGAAAGTTTTAAACGATTCTAGCATTGATTTTTTTTAAAGTTATGAGTACCTTTATATTGCTCTTTCTATAAGTTGACTTTATATGTTAACAGATTGTCTTTAAAATATTGTAATATTAATTAGGGCATTCAGAGTTATGGCTATCAACTGATTTTGACCATTGTTAGTTTCATTATTTATTTTAAAACGTCTTGTTGCAATAAATATTTAGTGTCATATTTTTTACATTGATTCATACAATTCTATAATAATTATTTTGTCTTACTTTATCCTCAACTAGCGGTCCAGCCCGGCTCCGCCCGGGTGCAGATACACGTTTCAAAATGGCGGTCAAAATGTTCCATTCCGACTATCAATATAGAATATCGACCAATCGGACCACGAATAAAATTTCCTCGTATTTGCTAGAAATGTCACTACTGCTTCCCTCCTATAGGTCATAGCGTGATGATATATAAACTATAGCATTCCTCGATAAATGTACTATCCAACACTGAAAGAATTTTTCAAATCGGACCAGCGCGGCGGTTCCTGAGATTAGCGCGTTCAAACAAACAAACAAACTCTTCAGCTTTATAATACTAAGTATAGATTATTTATCTTAAATAACTTATATACGCTTGACAGGCACGGTAATTACTAACCAGTATGTCTTGAACATTAATAATTCTGTATTTCAACTTTTCTTCCTACAAAACATATGTAAATACGTACGTGAGATAAATTTTAAAACTGCGGAAGATTTTGCCTCGCCCTTAAGTAAACATATCACACCTGTCGAAGAAACCGCCTTTTATATTTGCCGACTCGAAATTCACTTTCGAAATAATGCTATTATCTTCATTGCTTAATGTTTTCATTACATCTACGTCAACAGAAAGTCTTAATTACTTCTTCTATTTTAATAGAAAGTCATGTCCAAAAGACCTTGCTATTTTATGAAATAGTTGATGTAATATTTTACTTACTATATGCTACTGCTAGGTTGGAGGTAAATGTCATAGTGTGCCTATTTAATTATCACCATTTTCGCGATGATAGTAACAGTGACTACCCACCAAATATAATCAGAAATAAATCTGTACTGTTCTGTATCAGCAAATGTACGTCCCACGGTAGGGCACGGGCCTCCTCTACAATCGAGAGTACGATTGAGAATAGCTAGGTCATATAGTCCACCACGCTAGTCTAGTTCGGTTTGGTAGACTTAACAAACTATAGAAATTCTTACAAATCGCCATGGTATGCAGGTTTCCTCACTGTGTTTTCCTACACCTTCTTTAATGAGACATAAACTGCGTTAATACTTGTAGTATCACTTGTATCCAAATTATAAAATATAAAGTTCACTTGTACCCAAATAATGACAAAGACTTTTAACATATTAACATTTTAGCAAGACTCTCGTGAAGGCACATAATATTAGAAAATTGTTAAAACAATTATTATTTTCTGGTACTTATACAAATACTCAAAACAGTAGGAATAATGTACTTGAAAACTACGATTTTTCGCATCGTCTACAGGTACAAATAAATAAATACACCTAACAGTGACATAAATAGTCTTAACCCCAAATTAAGTTTAATGAAGTCTTGTGTCGTGGATATCAGAAACTACGAGACACTTCTCAGTATCACCAACACCCAGAAACAAATACCTGTGGATCACACACATATTTGTCTTGGAGCGGAGATCGAACCCGTGGCCTCTCGTTTCACAGGCGGCGCCTAACCTACTGCACCATGGAGGCTGTCAAGTAGAAGGAACTATAACGTTGATCATCTTAGCCATTCAGTTGTTCTTACCTTTGATTATCCGTTTCATAATGATGAGGTACTGACTATTGTTTTCTTTGTCATATTTTTGTCTTGGGGTGGGGATCGAACCCACGCCCTGTCGTTCCACAGTCGGTGTCTAACTGCGCCATTGAGGCTATCAAATATACCGCTTATTTCGTAGCATATTTCTATTTCACAGCTATGTGTTGGCAGTAATTTACCCAATTTTATCAAGTAGAAGCATACTGAATACGTTACCTATTTTACATTAGGTATGTACATGATTGTCAATACATACAAATTGACGGTTATTTACATGAATATGTTTGGAAGTTTGTCTCAAGGATATAGGCCTATATTTAAGTAATATCATGATTGAAATCTTTATTAATATGTAAGTGCTGAGAGGTTTGTTTGTGAATATTTTGTGAGAATCGTCAAGAATGCAAAATTGTCTATAGGTAAAGATATTTTTTGTGCGCTAAAACTTAAGCCGTAGTTTTATTTATTGAGTAATATATTTAGTTTACTAGTTTGATTACACAACCTTAGTTTGTCTGCCCACATATTTCATTGATACTATTAGAGTAAAGAGGAAAGATTTGATCGTCTGATTGCATTGAGTACGCTCTGAAACTACTACACCAATATCCAAAATTCTTTCACTATTAGAAACCTACATTATCCCTTATGAATAAAGGCGATGGAACATTAAAAACGTATTTCACAAAATCCAAGATCCGAAACAAATACCTGTTAATCACACAAATACAGGGTTTATCAAGACTGCTACCGAAAACGAAGCCGGGTGGTAGTTTTAGTGACTACAAACACAATGCAACTAAATTTTGTGCAAAAAATTGCGACGAATTTTCTATAGTCGTATTAGAGTGTTAAATACATAGTTTTTTCATAAATAATTGTGTACACCCTTTTATTTTTGAACACGGTATGGTTCGCAAGGCTTTAAATTACTATTTTAGCAAAAACTATGGATGTACCACCTAAACTCGACTATATTTAAAAAATAATGAAAAAAATTGTCGCGTTTCTTTGAGAAAGAACAATGATAATCCTCCATACATTTTTTTGTTGTAATTTTTTTTGTGTGTTTTGAGATGAAAAATATTTTAAAATATAGATTTCGAATTCCTTAACAATTACTTCTAAAAGTTTACTATTGTAGCAAGCCTAGGAAAAAAGATATTCCACTATAAAGTTTTACATCTTGTCAAACTCTGTGGGTAGTTAATGTTATTTTGTTGCGTTTATATTGGCGTGAGGCAAAGTTATGACGCACAAATAAAAGTAAAAAAAATATATTTTACACGCAATTTAATCATCAAGTACTTATTTATTTTAATAAACTAATAGTAATATCATGTGCAATGAAATAAAAAAGAAACAGGGGACAACTATTTATTATTATTTGCACAATAGCGCTTTCGGGCGACAGAAACAAATTGTTATTCCTTAATTAATTAATCAGTGATTATTTTGCTGTTCTCACTTCTCTGCACTATTTTTTTACATTAATTATCTGAGAAAGATAATGAAAGAAAGCCAGTCAAGCTTATATTTTAAAAATGGCAACATTGAAACGACATAACGCTACTCCAATAAAAATAAAGCAAATATCAATAGAGTTTTACGAAAAATGTGTTTTCGTAATTCAGGCTTAGGTACGCCGTGAGCTAGGCACCAAAATTACTTAGAAAATTAATTATTAACATTTTTATACATTAAATTTATAGACGCTTAAGAATTGCATTAACAATAATTTTACCAATGTTCTTTTTAGTTACATTGTGTTCGTAGTCGCTTAAACTACCACCCGGCTTCGTTTTCGGTAGCACTCTTGATATACCCTGTATTTGTTTCGGTGCGGAGATCGAACCAGCAGCGTCACGTTACACAGCCGGCGCGGCGTCTAACCAACTGATTATAATAAATATTTATTAAATAGCAAAGTTCGATGCAAATTTCGACGTTTGAAATGTTAATGTTTGAAACGACTTTTGGGTTCAAGGATAAAGAAATAAGATACACATTTGATTATGTAAAGCTATCATTTGTGATTTTACAAATAAATTATACAGCATATTTTATTTTGTATCAACATAGATTTTTAATACAAATACTATGATTTATATTCATGAATATTAACTTCGACTTCAGTCTATATACATATTGTCAACAATTGATTCTCTGTAAATAATTAAATTATTTAGCTGTCTATATGACACTGTGTAGTGCCCGCATTTCATAGGTGGTTTTTATGTAACATATTTTTTTCTAGAAATTGTTAAATATTATATTTTACCATAAATGTTGACCATACGAACGCAGGTTTGATGACTTCCAGCCTCCCGAACAAGCCGGTTTCCGAAAAGGCTTTAGTACCATAGATAACGTGACCATTTATTTTTTGTGCCAGAGCGGGACATCAGTGGAATAAAATAATAATAATACGTTTAATAACGTTTTTAGTGTTTTACAAGTTTTTATAATAAAAGATTGAATAACATAAAATAATAATCAAAGTTGTATTTTTGTATTTGTCGCCTGAACAAATTGTTTTAAACAATCAGCTTTAGTTTTTAGACGTGTGAAACTCAGACTTACTGAGTAGTAGAGTAGAGTACTGACAGTACATGATTTATTTATATTTATTTTGGTAATTAAAATAACTTTCATTACTGCGACACTCACCTGTGTTTTGTCACTTGACCATATTTTGTAAATGAAGAGCCCGTGGCAGCCAGACCTTCGTAATTTTATAAAAGCTGAAAGTTTGTCTGCGCATGCCTCTGACATAAGCATCACACGATCAGCTATTATGACGTTCCGATCGTGGTTGCTTTGGAAGTTATGAGCTTTAATGTTTATGGCAATATGAAAGAACCATCAAAAGTGTCTGAATACCAAGGAAATATTTGTTTGTAGTTGCCTTAATAACATATATAAAATTCGGCTTTTATACTATAACTTCGGCAAAATTACATGTTATTAAATATTACGCTATCTTCAAACTTTAACATAATGTAATTTTGTCAACGTTATAGTATAAAAGCTGAATTTTATATATGTTGTTAAAGCAACTATATAAAAATATTTCCTTAGTATTCAGACACTTTTGATGGTTCTTTCATCTTGCCAGAAACATAACTTTCGCGGCAACCACGACCGGAACTTCATAATAGCCTATTGTGCGATGCCTATGTTAGGGGCATACGCACACATGCTTTTAGGTTTTATAAAATTACGAAGGTCTGGCGGCCATGGGCTCTTGGTCTATTGATAATGTGAGAAAAAACTCTTTCGATAGGTGCGTTACTTTAAGGCAGATACATAACGTACTCAATAATTGTGGAATAGTTTATTAAGTCAAGATGTAATACGACCCCATTGTTTTGTAGTTGGTCTATTTGCAAGAGCGGGACGTTGTCGACCTTGCTGGGGACATCGGGACAGACTTCCTGAAAGCGGGACTGTCCCGCCTAAAGCGGGACGTATGGTCACGTTAACCATAGACCATATTCATACGCTACGGCAGGTTATACAAAAAACCAAGGAATATAACTTGCCGCTTTGTTTAGCGTTTGTGGACTATGAGAAAGCCTTTGATTCGATCGAGACCTGGGCTGTGTTACAGTCTCTTCAGCGGTGCCACATAGACTATCGGTACATTGAAGTGTTGAAGTGTATATAGGTACAACAACGCCACCATGTCGGTCCGAGTACAAGATCGAATCGAAGAAGAGCACGAAGGCTATTCCACTACAGAGAGGTGTGAGACAGGGAGATGTCATATCTCCGAAACTGTTCATTGCCGCGCTGGAAAACGCCTTCAAACTCTTGCAGTGGAAAGGATTCGGCATCAACATCAACGGCGAGTATATTACTCACCTTCGATTTGCCGACGATATTGTAGTCTTGGCAGAATCGCTGGAAGACCTTAGCACTATGCTCGAAGACCTTAATCGAGTCTCCCAACAGGTGGGTCTTAAAATGAACATGGATAAAACGAAGATCATGTCGAATATCCATGTTGTGCCCACCCCCATTGGAGTTGGGGGCTCGACTCTCGAAGTTGTAGACGAATATGTCTATATAGGACAAGTGGTCCGGTTAGGCAGGTCCAAATTCGAGAGAGAGGTCAATCGTCGAATCCAACTCGGTTGGGCAGCGTTCGGGAAACTTCGCGACGTCTTCTCGTCCAAAATACCTCAGTGCCTAAAATCGAAAGTCTTCGATAGTTGTGTGTTACCAGTGATGACATACGGCACCGAGACGTGGCCTCTCACTGTGGGCCTCATTAAAAGGCTCAAAGTCACTCAACGAGCCATGGAGCGGGCTATGCTCGGAGTTTCTCTACGAGATCGAATCAGAAATGAGAAGATCCGTAGGAGAACCAAGGTTACTGACAAAGCCCATAGGATTGGCAAGTTGAAGTGGCAGTGGGCCGGGCACATAGCTCGTAGAACCGATGGCCGTTGGGGCCGAAAGGTTCTCGAGTGGAGGCCACGTACAGGCAAGCGAAATGTCGGACGCCCGCCTACAAGGTGGACGGACGATCTGACTAAGGTCGCAGGAAGTCGCTGGATGCAGGCCGCTTCCAACAGGTCATTGTGTAGATCCTTGGGGGAGGCCTATGTTCAGCAGTGGACTTCCTGTGGCTGATATGATGATTCTTTATTATCCTTTATTTATGGACAACCAGTAGTTGCTACATTATTGCTTATGTTAAAGAAAAAATATAACTATAGTAATAATTTAAACGCGCAACATTTTAAGGTGTCACAGCATGCATAGAATCTAAGTAACATCGGTATTGTTTGTGAAAGCTATACCTCTAAGATATTTGCATTATATAAACAAAACAATTTATTGAGCAAGATGATAAAATAAAAGAGAAACAAAAAGTGCTTACATAAAAGAACAATTAAAAAGAAAGACCAAATAAACATATTTAAGAATTAAAAAATAAAACATTTTAAGGGCTTACTATTAGAATGTACTACATTATTATAACTGTAAATTCACTAAGGCTGCAAATCGTTTCCTAACAATGTCAAGACAACATTTTTGAAAACGGGCAATTTATCCGCAAACACATCCATTCTTCCACAGATAGTATTGTAAGCTTTAGACAAACGAGATATGGTAGAAAATAGTTTCAAATTGGTTTTCGCAGATGGCTGATGAAGCAAACCTCCGTTAATGCGCCTAGGCACGCCACGAGGGACACGCAATGCGAATGAATTTAAAATATATGGACAGTCGAAATGGTTTCGTAATATTATATAAAGGAACATCATGTCAAGTAATTTTCTGCGCGTTGACAGACTGTCCATACCAAAATGTTTCAGTGCATCTTTATATGTCGTAAGCTGTTTTTGCAACCCACCAGTAAATGTGAGATGTTTCATGAAACGTTTCTGAATTCGCTCTATTCTGAGTTGGTGCACACTATAATGAGGCGACCAAACCACAGAGCAATACTCAATGAGACTTCTAACGTACGCATTATAAATAGCAATTTTTGTAGTTGGATTGCGAAACAATTTACAATTTCGTATTATAAAGTCTAGCATTCTAGATGATTTGCTAATAATGTTATCTACATGAGGTATGAAAGTTAATTTTGAATCAAATAGTATTCCTAAATCCCTAATCTCTGTTGACTCTTGCAGTATTGTCCCATTAATTCGGCATGAAATCTTATTCACGTAGCAATTCCGCGTGATCGTTATGGTGTAGCATTTGTTTGCATTCAACGACATTTTGTTTACAGCACACCAATCAGTTACAGCGTCAACGTCACTTTGAAGTAGCATTGCATCCAGCGGATTCTTTATAGTTTTACATAGCTTTAAATCATCCGCGAATAGATAAGCACCACTATGCTTGATACAAGAAACTATATAATTTATGAACAAATTAAATAATCATGATGATGATACATGTTGAATAACAAAGCTCACAATAAATAATTCATTTAAACTCTGCCCCTATTCGAAATTAATCGAAATTTAAGCCCTATTTTATGTAAAAAATAGGGCTTCGTCTACTTTTTTTATTTTGGATATCTTATAGGTACTGTTACGAAGCTCCATAATACTGACATTAAAACTACATAAAAATGTAATTAATATAAAAACATTAATTTATAATTACTCCAGCTATGTGTATTTAATACTTATTGCTCGATTGACGATTTGCGATAGCCTCAGCTTGTCGGGCTGGTTGGTCGGGTTCGTACCGAAGTACCGTAACGATGCTATGAATGTGACACTGCTGCACACAGTAGGAAGTGTGACACCAATGTTATTGTTTATAAGGTATCATGATGGACGAAAGTGGGCGTATTTTAATGATTCAAACTCTTTGGATGACAGTGAAGGTTTTATTTCAAATGTCAATTTATTGTTCGATTTTTGAAAATGCTGGCTGGAACCATGGTATTCATTTGTTTGACTTTATGTCTCAAACGAGAAAACATTTTTTAAAATTCTGTCATATTAATTATCACGAAACAATTCCCCTTAAAATTACCAGTAACATCCAAATGATTACTATTTATATTTTAATTAGATTACACGTCTATAATTTCTATAGAACACGAGTGTGAAACAACAAATAGCATTCCTGAAGGATAATTGTTAAAGTTAAAACGCGTCAGTAATGATATCAATCATAATGAAATAATCTCCTTTTTTTGAAGTCGATTAATAAGGCGAAGATGTGCCTTGCTACATGGAGAAGGCATGAAACTATCTTCAGTTGCACATATAATTCAAGAAACTTCATACCAGGCAGTCATAGGCTTGAGGCTTAGAGTATTTATAATATAGAGGGAGCGCTGTCATACATTCGTGTCTTGAAAAATATCTACGATATTTTCATGTTCGTAATGTTGGTACCATTCCTATATTAGTGGAAATTGAATTAATTATTTAGCAATAAATTGCGATAAATTCCTTTGATAACTGAAATTATATTAAACTATTGGCCTTTTAAAACTAGTTTGAGTGGAATTAAATAGCCCTAAACTATTTATTTTTACTTTTCTTTTCCAAGTAATTCATGTATGTTGGACAACCTGTCAAATATCAGCCAATAGGAGGGCAGAAAGAGGTGGCCCGGCACCACCATTTTTATCTACGTTTTTGAAGTACCAGCGCTCCCTCTATATACTCCAAGGCTTGAGGAAACGAAAATTTAAAACTATAATAATTTTAAATTTTAAACTTTGTTAATAAATATGGAGTGAACTAAAGTAGACATTATTTAAGCCAAAGTAATACCTGGTTCCTAGTTTCATTTAAACGCAACAGTACAAGAACGTAGAGCCAAATTTAGTAATATCAGAAAAAACTCAAATCGCAGTAAATAGAAACCGCTGGTTTGACAAACTGTTATCGTGTTCATGTTAACTGAATTATGCATTGTTAGTTTTTCGCACTTTTTTCTATTCTCGTCTCGCGTCACTTTCACGCCCAGCCAGTTCTGTATTTTAGTTGGTTTTTTAGTTTTTTTTTTTAGTTTTTCACACGTGTTTTATGATGCTTACAAACCAGCTTTTCTTGTTTGTCATCGAGCTGTCGAAAAGCAGATTTCTTATCGCGAAAGTGGTTTCATTCAGTCGCAGTGGACATTTTGTTTTTTTGTGTGATGAAGTATTTTTAGAAGGTTTCCCACGGGATTCATGTTATACTAGTGTGTGTAATTGAAAAATGAGTATGAATTCATTCATTTTCGTGTTTTACCACTATAATTAGAAGAACAACAACCTTGAAATCATTATATGCAAATAATTAAAACCAATGCAAATAAATAAATACTAATTTGATAAGGGTATGAACCTTCAACGGACCTGTTTTAGTACTCTATTCTTAAGAAAAAATCTAAATTCCAATTGCTTGACATTCATTAAAATACTGGTTATAATACAACACAGTACTTATGTGCTTTAATTTCAGTAATATCAAATATATTTTTAGCGATTTTACAGATTAAAAACACAAATAAAATTTTTAAAGCCATGTTTTCAACAATTCTCTATCCGCATTGTTTTCTCCGTGATCGCCATTGTGATCGCCCACTTTGAGCCAGGATAAAAAAGTTAATAACTCATGTTGGAAATTCAGATCCACAATCTAGAATCTAGATCTAGCCTAGATGCGAGATAATCTGACTCACTCTGTAGGTCAATTCGGTTTAGTCATACGAAACAAACGAAATAGCGTGCCTGCGATGGCATGAAACATTCAGTGCAATAACGTTGCGTTTTTTAGAACGGTGTTAAATGAAATGTAATGGTAATTAGTCGGAGTAATTGGCAGTGTTGTTACATTTTTTTCGTGTTGAGAAATATGGGCTTTTTGACACTGGCCGTGTGAAATTTTACTGTTTAGTTTGTAGCGAAAGGTTTTATTAAGATGTGTAGTTAATTGCCGTTACAAAGTAATAGATTGATTGGGACAATATGAATTTGCCGGCATGACTAAGGCGGTACTGTCGTCCTATAGAATCCGCCGGATAGTCAACTGTATTTATTTTTACGATTGAGATTACCAAACGCAATTTTTTCATGACAAATTATGACTAATAGTTGAAAGTAATTCTCCCAAGTATACTTAGATTTTAATCAGCGCTCGTTTTGCGGGGAAGGAAATAAATGTGAAGAAACTTGCATACCTAGTTGTCCTCGATTTTAAAAATGTAATTCGGATGATAAGTCAGAAAGAAATAATTTAAATGACGAGTTAAAAAATTTACAAGAAAAGTAAGTATTTATTTATTTAAATATTTATAAACTTTATTGCAAACAAAATATTCAAATAAAACGAAATCACAAACATAAAAAGTACAATTGGGGGTCTTATGAATTGTAAAACATAATGTTAGTAAAGAATTTGGTTATTTAATATACGGCCTACAGGCTACTAGAAAATACGAGTTCCGTACACAAGGCGACCCACACGTTATGTTGTAATGTCGACCAACCTTTGATTACCATAACCAATGACAAATACAATGATAAATGTGAGTGTGGGCTTACTATGTTTTAAGATCTTGTAGTAGGTATTACTTTATCTTTCACGTGTTAGTGAAAAAAAACGAAATGCAAGATGCTGTGAATTTGTTTTTTTGCAAAAGAGTTGCAAAGGTTGCCTGGAAGAGATCGCAGCGATAAGCCGGCCTATTGTAACTATGCCTTTAGTTTTTAAGTATTTTGTAATATTTCATTCTGGCGTACAGTAAAGCATATATAAATAAAATAAATAAATATATGAGTAATTTAATATTAACAGGAAAATAATGAAAACTACAAATTACAATACACCTGCAGGTGTAGTATTTTACAAATAAATTGGCCTATTTGAGATCATATAAAAACTGGATGATCCCGAAACGTGACGTACTTGTATGGTTCACTGTAGTAGGTTTTTTACTAGTGTTCCCTTTTAATATAATAAGGATGTCCGACTGGGGTAGAAGAGCTATAAAGGTTGCAGAAAGTCGCTGGATGCAGGCCGCTTCCGACAGGTTGCTATAGAAACCCTAGGAGAGGTGTATATTAAGCAAACTTCCTGTGGCTGATTAATCAATTTATACATAAATATGGTCCAAAGTATGCTTAAATATAAATAAACAACTGGTGACTTAGCAGAACATACGTCTGGTATCGTATCAATGAGAAAACATTAAAAAGTTTTTCTTTCTCATCTCAGATCAGGAATACCTATTTATTCACCATAATATATAGTGAGTTATAGTTATATTAGCCGCTTGAGATGCTATATTCATGTCCTAAGAAAGCCGCAGAAGTAAGTCGGCAATAAGTATTGTATTGTATTGTATCAGCCCATATACGTCCCACTGCAGGGCACGAGCCTACTCTACAATTGAAAGTACGTACCCGTATGCATCATGAGGTGCAAAGATAAATGTTTTTGCAACATGTATTACGATCGTGCTTGACATATAAATGTGACATACCGTATAAAAGAATCAACAACATACAATTGCCAAGTAAGTGTATAAAAAACCAATAAAAGAATCAATAACATACAATTGCCAAGTAAGTGTATAACCAATTGTTAGCACAACACAAGGTTACATTCCACACAAATCATTATTAAATGCGGATAATCGTTGGTATATTGCGGTGGATGTAATAATTATTGTTCATTTGTGCCACAATCGTAAACGTAAGAATTTATTGCGAATGATGACTTCGACTATTAGTTGTGAAGGCTAGGTTCTACGACTCAAGAAAGTTTTCTATTGTATTTTAAGGGGTTTTATTATTCTGGGATTTTATTAGGAATTTCGTATGTTTTTGGTTTTGGGTTTAAGTATATGACATTAGCCCGATGTCTTTTATATATATTAAATTTTAAATCATAAAAAAAAAAAAATATCACAAAAAAATTTGTTTCGGTACGGGATCGAACGCGCGGTCTCTCGTTTCACAGACGGCGTCTAACGAACTGCACCACGGAGGCTGTAAATACATATATTCACTTATTTTTATTTCTTAGTAATATATTTTAAGGTCAGATTAATTTATATTCATCGTGCGTAGTCAAAGCTCAATCGTGTTTACTTAGTTCTTTGGCATCTTCACGTATAAATACATTGGCTCTCATATATTTTCCTTGATATTAAGTGATTTTTATACCACCTCATGGCTCGTCTACTGGACCAGATATCTTGCATTTCTTCCCAAATTTCCACTTACACTGAAATGAAAAATATTTGAATTATATGCTATATCCTTGATATCAAAGGATTTTTATCCGAGCTCGTGGCCTGAAACGTTGTGGACCAGATATTTTGTATTATTTCCACTATTTTCCAGATATTTTCCACTTTTTCCACAACTGAATTTCGTTGTGTACTTCAAAATAATCAGAAGGATATGTTCCCACGGGATCTAAAAGCGAAGCTTGCAACTAGGTGTACCATTTTGCGGCAATTTCGCGCGTACACTAGCAATATTTCGTGTACACCGTTGCCGACCATAAGGAAACAATAATTAGGTTCTATTACAAGTATGAGCAACAGCTGTTGCGCAACGAGTTACGTGCAAAAGACTTTAACGTAATCGAATACGTTTGTACATTACTGTAATACGTTGAGTTTACTGTTAAGAAGACAAATTAAACTTTCCCGGAGAGTCGACGAGCTTCAATGCTCGGTGTCATTGCGTGCCACTGTTGATCCTGCGACACAGGAGTTGCAATGGCGGGTGTGAGGGCGGGACAGTCATCTACTGTAATACGTGCAGTCTGGGATGTGATAAACTGGTTTGTACTACTAGATATTTTTTCAGAGCTCTTAATGTAGGTTTTGTCATGTAAATTAGGTTGTCGCTAGATAAAATATACTTTCATTATACTCTTTATACATATCAGGTTTTACTTAAATATGAATGAAATGAAAATAATTTTATTATTATACTCAAGGCCTATTCTGTACCTTTGAAAAAGTTGCAAAATAGTATTATGATCAGTTATGCCGATAAATCGTTACAAATTGATTTACATACAAAATGACACCAAGTCTGCTGTAGCATAGTTTTAATATCAGTGATTAGAAGAAAATATATTGTGAAATATAAGACAAAAAATATTATAAAATAATGGTAATAAAAAGGCTTAATAAGGCGTATTGATCTCGCCAAGCCTACAGTTTCTTCACCTATTCTTGGAGACGCGAAAGTTCGTCAATAAATGATTCGATATCGCATCCTTATTCAGTGATGTTATGACGAAATCCGCATGCCATTGCGGTAAAATGGAATGCCTAGTGTTATAATTTTTTGTATGTATCTGCCCATATACGTCCCACTGCAGGGCATAGTGTTATAATACAACAAAAAAATCATTTCGATGACGAATTTCTTTATATATGGTAGAAATATATTGTTTATTATTAGTAAACTTGCATGTGCCTTTGGATTTGTCAAAGACTTTGAGTGGCGGTGGCTGATTATCATCAGATTAGCAATCGAATACGCAGATATAGAGCCACAAAGTTATCTGGCCCGGTGGCCAAAAGTGGAAACAATAACGTCATTTGAAACGTCAGTCTATCTGCCAGTCGCTGACATATCTGCCATTGGTTGTTTACTAAATGTATTTATTTTTACTGCATTATTTAAAACTAGTGAAATATGCCGAGAACTTGATAAAGTGACGCTAGAAACGTTAGACTTCAGGTACTACATTTTATGAAGGAAGAAAAGCATCTCAAGCACCAATAATACCCTTAGAAAATTTTATCAACGCGTAGTTGCCGCCACTGGTCTGTGTTGTCAGCTTTTCAAAATAAATACCACATAAACAAAATTTTGTACGTACTAGTACAATACATGTAAGTACATATAATAAACTAGAATTTATCGTTACGTTCGTGGGAGCCTGTTGATGAATGGACCAGACGCGACTGCCAACATGTTCACGGTGGTCGTAGGCTCGAATCCCAGGTCACAAATCTGACTTTTCGGAGTCATGTGGGTATTGATAGTCAATAAACACACACTAAAACGGTGGAGGAACACATACTGAGAAAATCTACATAACACAGCGATTTATAAGAATATCTATGGTATGTAAGTCCACCAACCCGCATTAGGCCAGCATGGTGGACTATATGGCCTATGATATGGCCTAACCACCCTCAATGGCACTCTCGATTGTAGAATTGGGCAGTTCCCAACAGTGGGACATATAGTATATGGGCTGATACAGATACACTTGTTTAAGGGTATGGGGAGCGATTTGTTAGAAATCTTGGGAAGGAAAAATAACATGCAAAGGAAACTGGTCCACTAAATTTTCCTGACACTATTGATCGAATTGAAAAATCTTACTTCACCCACTTTATTGCTATATCTATTTTTAACGGCAACACCAAATTCGACAACAGCGACTCTCACCGGGTCAGATAAGTTTGTAGGACAGTAGTCGAATCACAATCGAATTTGACATTGACATTCGACAATCAAAAAAACGTAAAATGATCTAAATATAATACCAGAAATAAATAAATACAGGGTATATCAAGACTACTACCGAAAACGAAGCCGGGTGGTAATTTGAGCGACTTCAGACACAATGCAACAGAAAAAGTTGCAAAAAAAGCGACAATTTTTTTTCCTATTGCCATATTTGGTTGGTAAATACAGTTTTTCCTAAAATTATAGTGTATACCCTTTTATTTATAAATACTCTAAGGTATAAAAGAGTTTAAATTATTATTTTAGCAAAAGCTATGGTTTTACCACCCAAAAATGACGATATTTAAAAAATCATAAAAAATAATTGTCGCAATTCTATGCGAAATTTTTTCTTTCATTGTGTTTGTAGTGACTAAAACTAACCACCCGGCTTCGTTTTCGGTAGCAGTCTTGAGATACCCGGTATAAGGAAAGTCTTATTCTGTCTAGACCTATCCTAACATTTCTGTCTAAACTTGAACTTTAAACAAAGCGAGACATCAATATAACTTACCTCTCTTGTTGGCAATAAACCTGATAGATGAAGAAAATCCTACATCATTATATAGACTGATAGTTTATCAGGTATAAAATATGCGAGAGTACAGTTTTCTAAGACGCTTAAGACAAAAATCTCTCGTTTCCTGGTCTTTGTGCAAAATCTAATTGCTTCCTGCTATTTATATCCTCGGTTTTTGTGTTCAGTTCCGGCTAATTGAACATCTGGCACTTGAAAGATTGTTTTTTCCTTTAACAACTCATTTATGTCTGTGTTTATCGTTAAATTCACTTGTGTAATGAAAGTAATTTTAAAATATCCAAATTAATTGTTTACTAGTTTTGTATATGAATAATGCCCAACTTGATGCAATCTCGCGCCAAAAGTAAACACGCTTTTTCAGAAAGGCCAAGGTGTCATTGATTATACAGCCTTGTCTATTTTAAAAGTTCATATTTTTAACGATCACCAATTGGAGGTATTGTGGTTGGTACTACTTTCTATCATGATTTTAGTTGTTCTGGTCAAATAAACCTAAAAAAAATATGTTAAATTAACCAAATCTGACGATTGACGTGGATTAAGAAGCCTAATCCTGAAAATATTTATTTTATACCGGGGGTTGGACGTAAAAATATGATGAGGCTACACCATAAATAAAATAAGTCGTCTTAATTCCACGTATATATCGTGTTAGAGCCAATACATAATAATTTTATGCATGTATTCCCGAAGGCGGTGGTAGAGCCACTTAGTGTTTTCCCTCTGTAGAAATTACAGCGGACGAGCTTAGCTTCTGCCCTATAGTAGAGGTAGGCAGAGGTGCAATCAGGACACCTATTTTTGACCTTGTATTTTCCGTCCCACGATGGCAGGCGAGTCTATCGCTGTCGGGCACAAAGTCTCTGAGCTGATAATGAATAGAAAAGCTAATATAGTAAATTTAAGGGTAGAGAGTACAATGTTTAATAATCCCGCGTATAATTTCCAGGTGGAGTCAGGTCGCGAGGAACTGAAGAAGGAGCGTGAGATCATGCAGCTGGTGGCGGGGCTGCAGCTTGGCACAGACGAGGTGGAGCGGCGGGAGGTGCCTCCGCATCTGCTCAGAAACAGACACGCTCCTAGGTAGATATCTCTGACACTCACTACAGTATTTCAAAGTGCCGATTTCATAAATGCTTTAAATTACAACGTCATTAAATAACGTCATTTAAAACAAATTAAAATGATTATATATAACGACGCAGAAGTCCCATTTGGATTTTTAGAATGAGTGACGTCAGCAATACTGACGTCACTCATTTCATTATTTGCAGACATTGAAGGATAATGAAACAATTAACACTTACAATACGCTTATAATTTTATCACAAATATTAGAAACACAATATTAGGCTTTAATTTTGTTATAACGCAATAACTCACTTATAATTATAATTAAATCTACAACACAGCAAATAAAGGTAATTAAGGTTTTCTAAATACACTCACCAGATTATGAGATGTCTCTCTACTTCGGCTCCCAACACGAAAGTGTCCGCGATTAAAAACTCACCAAACAAAGTGAATAATAAATATGGCGGATTTGTCACCGGAACTAGCTTAAGTCAATTATTTTAAATTTAAAACAAAACAATGTGTGATAACTGTAAACGTTATACATTAAAAATCTAATTAAACTAGTTAGTAATTTTACAATTTATACATTAATTTTAGCTATTCTTATTTCAAATCGGATGTGTTTTTATCAAACCTGAATATGGACGCCAATTTAGCTTGAAATAGATATTGTTACTGATTGATAAAAACCCATCGATTGATGCTTATGAATCATTATATTAATTTACAATATGGTTTAGATAATTAATCTTTGCACATAAAACAAATAATAATTTATGTTTGTGTTTGACATCAACAACAATGAAATTGAAGTTTCCGTTTGAAGTTACAAAGTCAAGTTTATTAACATTCAGAAAAGGCACCAAGTGCTTGTTTTAATTTTTAGTGCGATTTGGTTAATATTAATTATTTAATTAACCTGATTAAATAATAATCGACACGATGCGTCGACATATATTATATCACATTTAAATTAAAAAATGATATTTTCAAACAAATAAATAATAAAATAATTGTATGTTGGTTACTATTTGGTGAAATAAGAGGCAGTGGGTTCGATCTCCGCATCGAGACCAATGTTTGTGAGATCGAAAAATATCTCGTGGTACCTGATACCCCCGACACAAGACTCGATCTTAGTCTGGGGTTAGGACTATGTATGTAACTTTGGGGTGTCTTTATTTATCATAATACTCTACGTTATTATTCATTATATCCAACAAATTATATAATGCAAGTTTATATTTCCAGATAACACTAAGCTACACCCCGTCTGCCAGCTGAGCGCGTGCGTCCATCCGTCAACAACTCTCAATTTACCTCCATTCGAGCTCCAACGAACCAAATAACACATTATCAACTCTACTACATCTGTATAAGGTTTATATTTGTACTTTCTTGTCTGACCGACTTGTTCCGATTTGTCACGAACAATCTATGTTACAGTTACATTTTTTAGTTGAGGTATCGATTTTGTGCTGAATATTTGCCCTTATTTAAATTGTTAAAAGTATTTATAATAAAAAAAGAGAGTAATCCCATGTGTACAAAGTTAAAACGGATTAAAACGGATTCTATACAATTAAAAAATCGGAAAAAAACAACACAATTTTAGCTTGTACTGACTATCTATTACAATGATTTCCCTTGTAAAATGTAAATAGACTTTCTATAAATATTCAAAAAACTGTACACAAATACCAATTTTCTGACTTTTTATGTCTGAAGTTAATTTGTAAAACGATGAATGTATCTCTTTTATATACTGGCAATATTCACTCAGTGACGTCACTGTAAGCTTTCTATTTTTTATTTCTGTTTCAGAAGTCTCAATTCTTAACCGATGAGTTCACTTTAGCATTTCAAATTTCAACAAATTTGTATTAATTATACAACTATTTCAAGTGACAAAGGAAATGTAACACACAGACAAAAAGTACAGAATAAACAAAACAACAAAATATAAATCTATCATGTCATATACGTATTAGTTTTTAAATCAACCTATTATTTCGACTGGTAGAAAACATAGGTGTTTCGGAATACCAGTATACGAATTAACGTCGCTTTGACTACGAAATTGATTGTGAAATTACCGTAAAGGTTAGTAATTAGGTAACTATAAATTATTCTTGTACAACTCGTAACGAATCGATTTATTGTTTCTCTAACAATTTTTAAAGCGATTAGTGTAAAATAATCAATTTTTGGCACTCCTAAATTATCGGTACCCTAAAACAAACATATATATATATTACTTTGTTTATTTTTTATTAATTTAGGCGGCAAATTAAATAAAATTGTCAGCCGACATTTTTTCATGTAAAATAGCAGTAATTACTGCAGTTTATTGTATTAAAATAATTAAATTAACACATATTCAGAGATGCCTTAGGTATGATTGCCAATCATCGTTTATTTTACCCTACGTAAATTATTTTTTTAATAACGACTCCTTGGTTGTTTAACGTTCCATTACACGCATTTTTATTATTAAAAAATGTTGGCATAGTTAAAAACATCATCCCAAATGAGTTGATTAATGGAAGAAATAATCTAAATACCAAACATGATGATGTAGGATACGAAAATGTTCACAACATATTATATCTTACATCAGTTACTATTCATAAAAGACATCGAAATATAAATAACATTATTTTAAAGATATATTTACTCTCGTAATCGTAAAATGCAGACACTTGTATTTTTTTATGAGTAATTTTAAGTAAATAGTCAAAAGGTATACACAAGATATATTTTTGATGAAAATTTAGATGTAAAAATTATTTAGTCATTTACTTATTTAATTGTGCCTTAATAATGGATATTTAAGTAATAAAATCGGTTGAATTATCATGTTTTAATATTGTATATGGAGAGGAATAACTTTTATAAATTCCCTTTTTTAATTTTGTACTTGTAATATTCGCAATTGTATGTATTATTTATTAATGGTTAAGAAAACATAATGGATTTGCAAAAAAATGGATGATGTGAATAATTTAAGTCTTTGATGGTTTCCAAACCAATAATAATTGTCAATAAGTCATTCTTCATGGATTACAAGATCATACTATAGTATTACTTGGACATACAACTATATCTTTACATTCAAATATACATATTAAATCACTTAGTATTTTCATGACTAATATGTGAAAAGAGGTTGTAGTCTGGTTAAAAATATGAATTCTAGCTTTACTAAGAAAATAAAGCAACTGAGAGAAAAAATAAAATAAAAAAATCTGTTTTTTTTTCTTAGTTACGGCTAAACAACTATTTTTATCGTACTAAATAATAACGAAAGGTGTTTATTGTCTCAACTTATTACGTGAATACAATTTTAAGCTAGCACTTGTAAACTTTAGGCTGAAAAATCATGGCCTGTATTAGTGAATTGTTTTTAATAATGAGTTATTTTACCAGAGCGGATATATCGAACAAAATCTGTGCGATTGAATCAGGCGCTTGGGAAATCATTACAGCGAACAGATAGAAACATGATGGCGAAGGAGTGACAGACACAGAAAAGTGATACTGTACTATACTCTACTGTAAATACTATTCGGTCTGTATTGTAAAAAGAGATGGAAGATACAATTGGTTAGGAGTGACAGAGACCGACATAGATATGTTGGTACAATGTTATACCGGGTATCTCAAGACTGCTACCGAAAACGAAGCCGGGTGGTAGTTTTAGTGGCTACAAACACAATGCAATTAAAAATTTCGCATAGAAACGCGACAATTATTTTTTATGATTTTTTAAATATCGTCATTTTTGGGTGGTAAATCCATAGTTTTTGCTAAAATAATAATTTAAACTCTTTTATACCTTAGAGTATTTATAAGTAAAAGGGTATACACTATTATTTTAGGAAAAAATGTATTTACCACCCAAATATGGCCATAGGAAAAAAATAACAAAAAAAAAATTGTCGCTTTTTTTTGCAACTTTTTCTGTTGCATTGTGTCTGAAGTCGCTTAGACTACCACCCGGCTTCGTTTTCGGTAGCAGTCTTGATATACCCTGTATGTTTTTGCTTCAAACGTTTTATTCAATGTGTCCGCTTTAGTTTAATATTTAAATTATTTTAAATGCATTTTGCAAGTGTAAGTGAAATCTTGGCATAGACTTTTAATAAAAATAGTTTTCGAAGGCGCTGCACACACAGAACAATTTTGTTGATGAAGCCTGTCAAATTCATGGAAATGTACCATCGTGGCAAGTGGAAATTGTTGCTGCAATTAGCAAGTATTATCTATACTCGTATATAGTAAAATATTGACACTTTCCTTCAAATAAAGTTGATCTGTGTGTACAGCGCCTTAAATACTGCATACATAGACATGGATTTAAATAGAAGACGCAAGTTCCTTCAAATGTATGAAAACACGAATGTGATTTTGCTGTCTACTGTGACGTCACGATATTGGTTTAGTAATAAATTTCTCTGCTTGTGTGAAACTGATTTGAAGTATAGCTTTTGACCCTAATGTTCGTAAAATTGGCAAAAAACAGCTAAGTATGACAAAATTTTGGAATTTTGATAGCCTCTGTGGAGCAGTTGTTTAAACGCCGGTTGAGAAATGAAAGGCAACGGGTTCGATCTCGTACCGAGACAATTTTTTGTGTGATCCACTCGCATTTGTTTCGGATCTGGGTGGATCTGGACCGAAAGTTTCCCGTATTTTCCGATACTCACGACTTCATCTTGGACTTGATCTTAGTGTGGGGTCAGGACTACGCGTGTTGGGTGTATTTATCAGGTGAAAATAATTAAAGTAAAGCTTACTTTAGACACGTGAAGCGTATATTTGCAACTATTTAGATTCATGTCTTCGTCTGCAAGCGATGTGATACACGAACTGATCCTGAATGTAAACAGTGTACAAAACTAGAGCGTTAGTCACATATAACATGTATTAGTTATAAGTACTATGTATTTAGATATATCGTTTGCATTTGTTATATTGCTACACTGATTCTGAATGCATATTTGTATAAGTGTACCGTTTAAATAAGTTAAAACGATTGTAATTGGTAATTAATATAAGCCTTGTTACAGTGTCTTCAGATTTGGAGTAAAACAACAGAACTTCTAAAGAATGAAATTCCTTGATGTGTCAAATTGACAAGTACTAGAAGCCATTGTGACGTATATGCATAAATAATAGAAAAAGAACTTCGCGCGTAGCCAAATTATATTTCTGCGTATCGAAATATCTCTGTTTGCGTATTAACTTATTTAAATTGTTTTATTAAAATAATTGTGTATAATATTGCGCATGTAATATTCATATTCATGTAATAATAAGCATTGAAAAGAATGGGGCATTGGAAATTGTTGGGAAAAATATTTGATATGCCAAGGTAATAATGGAATTGACAGTTAACACGTATCCAAAGTCCTTCGTATTTTTGTATGTCGGATTTATGTTTTAAATATATCAACGTATGTAAAAATGAGAAATATTTTAATCTATTATGTAAAGTATTACAATGGCATGAGTTAATTTAATGTATAAGGACTGATGGAGATAAAAATGTATAAATATTTTTTCGAATTAAGAATTTAAAGCTTAATAATATGATTTCCTTAGACAATACCAAACTTTATCCCCTCAGTCGCTATTTAGGGTACATTTACGGTTTGTACATTTTTATCTGCATCAAAAATGGTTAAGCACTAATTTTTCGCTCGAGTACCTAAAGTAATATTACATGTAAGCATATATCATTATGTATTGGAATTGTTTGTAAATAATTAGTTATAAATATGTCATTTATTCTCAAATAAAATATTTTAGGCTATGAGTGCCATTAATATCGTGTGTATAGCGTACCCTTTTCCAAATTCATTAATTTAATTTATATGTTTTTTTCAAGTTATCAATTCCACAATACATTTTACAATCCAGGCCATTTTTTTAAATCAAAATCTTACAAATTTACTAAAATCATTTAAGTTCGGAACAATTGTGAAGTTGTGAACCACATACTAAAGTGGGTCATAATAATAGCTTATTAGCACTCAGTTTAGTCTTGTCTCCCAACATGTGAATTTATTCTTAAATTTAATCAAGTTTATTCCCAACTCGGGTACTTAAAAGGCACGTATTTTAATAATGTATATTATATTTTAGCCATTTGTATAATGATATATCGATAAACAACGATCCAGCTCATTTTAATTTTTAATAAAATGTAGAATGTAATATTTTGTAAAATGCATTTTTATTCTGGATAGTATTAACAATTCCGTCGGCACGTAACAGGATATATATACTGACTAATTTTCCGAGCGCCACAATGGCGGATTTTATTTTGCATCTATACATACGACAGTCGTTAATATTTGAGATTTTTTAAATCCGTGTGTGGCCTGTTCAAAGTGGGGTCTCGAGCAGGTTCCGGGCCTGATGGTATACGTCACTCCTGTCTATAAACATTACAAACATCAATTTAGAAGTTTGCTAGGCTTTGCACTGCGCTTGTTACTTCGAGAATTAGGTGTTAAGTCTCCTAATTTCCAGTGATTTCTGGTTATACCAAATTAGAAACTGCAGTACTCACACACTGCTAGACGGCAGAAATAGACAAAACTGTAAAATAGCGGTGGCTTTTAACATATGAGGGATCTATGAAATATTTCCTTCATGGGATAAAACAAAAAGAGTGGATATTGTGCTATCATGGAAAATTGTGACAAGTTTCACATCTGTTATTGCCTTGGTGGTTACTACGTTACGCTAATAGCGCTGAAGTCTTGAATTCGAATCCCGAGTCTGGGAAAGTTATTTTGGATTTTTCTATTCATTATCAGCCCGGAGTTATAAATTTGTGCCCGATATGGCGATAGGCTCGCCCCCTATCGCATCGTAGGTCGGAAAACGCACAAGGCGAAAGGTGTCCTGGTAGCAACTCTGCCTAACCATTCAAGCAAAAAGGAGTTTATTTATGTATGTATGAATGAAAATTATGTATGAAAATTTTCCGCCCATAGATAACATGAAAATGGCGCTACTGATGTAAGAGGGTGGATGTAATGAAAACACCTATAGTTGTACTTCTACTTGGACAACTTATCAAAGAGAAATTTTGTCTCTAAACGGTTCAGCATCTGTAAAAGGTTTATTGGGATACCTAAACACTAAAATCATTTTATAAAATGTCAGAAAACTACTAAAAAATCAGAACTTTTGCTATACTAGCGCCATTGTGGCTAGTTTTTAAATATTGTCTGTCGTTTTTAAGCCTGTTTTGTGGCATTTTTCTTCTTTAACCTCTTATGTAAATTAGTGCACCTTATCCCTATTCTCCAAGCATAAAATATTTATTATCAATAAATAACACCCAACAGTTTTCTGTCGTGTATCAGGAACTACGAGAGACTTTTCCGTCTCACAAACATCCAGACCTGAAAGAAATATTTGTGGGCCGCACAACCATTTCTATCTGTGCCAGGATTGAACCCGCGGCCTCTGGTTGTACAGACGGCGTCTAACCAACTAATCTAATAATATTTTGTAGAACAGCGCCACCTGTTAAAAAGTTACTGTATTATTTTACGTACCATCGGCGAAGGCTATGTAAAAACTTAGCCAGATCGAAACCATTCGTTTGGCTAATACCAGAGCTAAAATGTAGATGTCAGTACATTCACTTTTTAGCGTAAACTTCTCTATAATTGTTAGTTGAATATTGTCTTATCTATAGTTGAATCATATTTACCCGACCTATACCTACATGATTATAATGACAATCATTTTTACTTATTCCTAAAGTTACGCAGGTTATAGAGAAAGGCCTGGCAGAATTGTCGACATCGGCACTGCTTGCCATTGATAAAAAACTGAGAAAGGCCGTAATTAACCGTCTGCTTTTGTTTCCTTTTTCAGCAGTTGCTGAAAATAGGATTTCCTCATGGATCTCCAGCGGGCAACGGCTTGCAACCAGTATTCCCGAGAAATCATTTGAGTCCTTCTGCAATTAAAAATAACAACATTTTGTAACAGAAATTAGATACATACTTACTAATAGAGTGCATATCAAGACTACCACCGAAAACGAAGCCAAGTCGTCGTTTTAGTAAGTACAAACACAATGCAACTAAAAATTACGCAAAAAATGCGTTAATTTATTTTTGTGATGATTTTCAATACTATCGTGTTTGGGTGGTAAATCCATAGTTTTTGCCCCATGATTTATAAGGGAGGGTGACGGGCAGCTCCAACTCGCAATTTAGGCTCAATTGCACAAACTAACTTTGCCAATACCTTTGCCCTTGAAACTGTCAATTCCATACATTCGCAAGGTCAAATACATCTCAAATGTATGGCGATGACATTTTCATAGGCAAAGGTATTGGCAAAGTTACTTGGTGCAACTGAGCCTTAATATTATTGGGGGTAGCTTTGACTGCCCTATTATTAAATACATGCCAGGACTACATGTGTCTACTTAACACTCTATCTGTTACAGTTTTTTGTTTTATTACTAACAAAATTGTAAGTAGCTCAATTGATTGTGTCACTAACATTCTATGGAATTTATATTCTAAAATAAATTATAATTTGAATTTTCCTATTTAAGATACAGCGGATTAAATTAAATATTATTTCAATATCACCCTGAATTTTCCTGGGATAAAAAGTGCCCTATAGCCTTCCTCTATAAATGGACTATCTAACAGTATTTATTGTTTTCAATCCGATGATCAGTTCCTTAGATTAGCGCGTTCAAACAAACTCTTTAGCTTTGCACAGGGTGTATCAGTAAACAAAACGATAACATTATTATGGAGAGGCGTTTCACTTCTGAAAGCATTCAGGTCTTGTAGCAACTTCTTAGAGCAAGTGATTTATCCACGTCCACCGTCACACTGCATATTCATTCACAGCAGTGGTTCTTAACCAGTGGTCTAATTATTAACGGTTTCTGAGAGCATCTGAATTTGCCACTGTAGTACATACATATACGGGGCTGATGGAGGAGAAGTACCTTAAGTATTGTAGATGGTCGATTTTACTGAAAGAAGACATCATTTGGATTTTTAAAACAATTCAAATTGCGTTCAAAGATTTTAGAATAATCGCATCTGAAGTTGGGAATCATTTAGGATACGAATCAAAAGGATCGCCAAATATTTGGTGGTTCCTCCAAAAACAACAAAATAAATAGTCCCTCATAAAAAGTTAGGGCGTCCGCAAGAAAACAAATGGTAAAGTAAACTTCCCATAAGAAAAAACGAAACAGCTTGCGAAATGGTTCATTGCTTAGGTGCCCGTTTTTTTTTGCAAATGAGTTTATGTCAAATGGCGTTTAATAGTGAATAACAAGAGGTTTCCAAATTCTAATGTTGATGTTCTAAATCCAAATTAAATTAATACACATTTTTCTGATAATCCTTATGAAACATAAACTTGCAAGGTGTTTCGATGTTTGATGAGAAGTATATTATAATACCCCATAAAAGGTTAAGAACCACTGGTACGCGAATCACTGTTCAATCATTTGTATAAGAACCAGCCTGGTATAATTAATAGACGCATAACGGATCGCCGTGCAGTCAGTAATGGTGATATTATTCAAAGAATATGCAATGGTGCAGATGCGACTTGTTTATGGCCATTTAGATTCTAGACGACGATGATATTTTCTTATATTGCATGATTGAGGCTTAGAAAATTTAAATCCGTGCTAATATTCTGGATTCATGTTTCGATTGGGATTTCTATAATATTAATCTTCCCGGATTTCCCGGGTGTAGTATATTATCAAATGTATCGGGAAACTATTTTTTTTTGTATTGTTCAGATTTTCCAACCACGTCCTTATAGATTTGACTTCAGTGATAGAAAGGTAACATTCTGTGGGTACTCTTGTCCCTAATTTCTTTACGATCGGTTTAGTACATTAGTCGTGTAAGTATTGAATACTTAATATTTTTAATGAAATTAAATTTGTAACAAACTTTGGGAGTGCCTCAGAATTCTCAATTGGGTTATGAATGGTCGGATTACATGGTATGAAAGTCTAACATAAGCAGGTATTTCCATCATGTTTTCGCTCCAAAACATGTTCTTAGTTAAATAATTACGCTTTACAACCTCTTGAGTCATACATAACGGTATTTTTATTACAAAGAGTTTTCACTTAACATAAAATGTCTGGTTTTTATAAACTATTTAGTCTATGGTTTTCTTGACATCTGTCGAGCGCGCATGGGCAGTCGAGGTGGTCGCGTGGCTGGACATTAGCGGAGATAGCGGGTGCGCTTTCTGTAGAGCGATTCACGTAATAAAATAAGTTCAGCTGCAGTGCAGTTACGGTTAAGTTTCGATCAAAACAGCCCTTTTCGTATTCTCGTACGTAATACGCTCGCCTCAAGTTCGCGTCACGCGAGCGCTATAATGTATTCTACTGCTGTGCGTATATGTCAATGTCAAACAAATTTCATACGTCTGACGTACAGTCGACGCGCAGCTCGCGCGCAGCTCACGCGCAGCTAAACATTTACAGGAATACCATTTTGTACCAAAACGTAAACTTAATTGTAACCGCACCGCAACTTGATCGACGCGTCAAAAAGATACGTGAATTGTCCTACTGTACTGATAGATATCAGTGGGTACTTCGACCACTGATATCTAACAGGATTAGAAAACAGATATTGACGTCAAATTATTCAGGGTTAGATGTATAGCTTGGGAAAAAAGAGTGCGATGCGGTGACAATTGGAATTAAAGAAAAACAATTATGGCAACACTATTAAAAATGTCGTTTTGTTCGTTGAATAATTTTATTCATACGTAATTATTTTCGTACGTTTTTTGTTTGTTTTGTAATTTAAAATAAACGAAGAGACTATTAATAACAATAGACAGAAATAACAAGTATCTCAATATTTTTCGTCGTAGTATTTCTGGTTGCCATATTAATATTAAATTCGAATTTCGATCTAACCGCTCTCATTAAACATTGACGCTTTTTTGCCAAGCTATACTTACTGGGATTAGGTAGTAAACTTTTCAATATATTATTGTAATTATTTATTAAGTGTTTGGGCTGGCAGATGTTGAATTAAATGAAGATAGGTGGTGGTAGGTCTCTCATATGTGAGCAGCCATCTGGGTAGGTACCACCGCAATGTCTATTTCTCCCGTGAAACAACACTGCTTAAATGCACTGTTGTGTGTCGGATTGAAGGACATTGTAGCCAGAGCAACTACTGGACATATTGAGACTTAACATCTTATGTCTCAGGATGGCGAGCGCAGTGGAATATTGCTACTGTTTATGAGCGGTTGTATCGCTTACCATCAGGCGAACGGCTTGCTCGTCTCGCCATTTAATGCAATAAAAAAAAAAAAAGATAGTAGGTACATTTACACATTACTGAGACAGCCCGTGGTTCAAGATAAATTTTGTTAGATCCTCGGAGTTAATGTTAAAATAATTGTGGTGTTTGATACTGCCAGTATATTGCAAGCCTTATAAAACTAGTCCTCCGTTATGTGAGGCTTAAAGGGAGCGTTCTTCTTATGGTAGCCAGCGACCTGGTTGTGCCAGACCCCTGGCTGGCACTGCAAAGAGTGATGGCTACTGATCATTAGGACGCGTTATGCTCCTTTGCCTACCAGGTCTTATAACAGTTAAAGAATGCGTAGTTGACCTGATTTTGGTCTGCCTTTAAAGAAAGCTTTTTTCATAATTCTTTTTATTTTTGGATACTTTGAATCGCGATACTGTGAATAATAGCGCATATTACGAACCCCTGGGTATGCATATATCCATTCCCATTAGTGTGTATTATCTTGTTTATAAACTTGATCAGCAAATGGAGCGATAGTAACAGAATATCTAACGTAAAAGTGAAGTGCCTACCATCGAATACTCCCGTCAGATTACTTTGGAAATTATTTGATGTCGGAATAAACTAGCGCGACAAAGTAAAAAGAGCTAAAGTGTGGTGCCCTATTATATATTTCCGAAAGGGTTAAATTTTAACCGTTAAAATAATGTTCGATTTTCTGTTATACATATGATGACATAGGCTTGTTCAAAAGTAACCGTTTTACTTAAAAAGCTCCAAATTGCATTTGTAATTTGTAATTGTATAAGTCTTGTCGTTAGTGAATTCCATAATTTGGCCATACGCGCAATAAAAGTCGTAACAAAGTGGAAATGCAAAATGGACTAAAAACATTACGCCGGCACGTGCGGAGATAAGAGTAGGTCAAAGAAAATATGTTTGACTCCAATAAAACCTCAAACGACCTTGGTTTCAGACCTAAAGCCAGACATACAAGTCACGCACTTCAGTTCATTTGAACAGTTATCGTTTGGACAAAGGTAAACGCTCTCTCGGACCAGCTTTCACGACCAACGCATTCATGTATCGTAGCAGATGATTGGATTAATATTTAAATTAGTTTTTGAATTCGACTGGCGTAAGTCATTCGCATTCAGCCTTATTGTCTTTATGATGGATTTTATAATGGAATAGACAAGTTTATGTTTTCTAGTAGTAAAAAGAGGAAAGTGTATTGATATGCCTGTGTATATGATTCTGAATAGTTAGTGAAGTCGATACGTACTGGGTAATATTCGCGTAGTCATTTTTATTAATGAGGGTAATTGAATTACAATTATTATTGTATTAATGGAAGAATTATTTTGTCTACATATTTTGTATAATATAAATATGTACTAACGTTAGTTTAATTTAAATTGGTTCTGTGAAATACTCGGAAACAATACTCATTTATAGTCTTAAAATAAATATGAACTGAAATAGGTATAATTAGCTAGAATTGTGTAATAACTAGTATTGTGTAATAAATCTTATTTCTCGGAAAAAACAGGTTTTTTTTTCGGAAAAAATTGTAATTGGATAAATTAAATTTTGAGTTTTATTCTTTATCAGCCCATATACGTCCCACTGCAGGGCACGGGACTCCTCTACAATCGAGAGTACTATTGAGAGTGGTTAGGCCATATGGTCCACCACGCTGGCCTAATGAGGGTTGGTGGACTTACATACCACAGAAATTCTTATGAATCGCTACGGTATACAGATTTCCTCACGATGTTTTCCTTCACCGTTTTAGTGCGTTTTAGTAAGCTTTATTGGAGCTTGTAAATTGTAAAATTGACAATATGCTTTTATATTCTTAATTAATTTGCTAATAAAGTAAACTTTCGTACTGTAGAGTCCAGATTCATGGTGGGGATCAAATCTGATGGCTGCTTTTTGAACAAAAAGTCTAAAATCATTATTTACCCCTAATTATATTAGTCAATCAAACTGATTTTTAAACAAGACGTCCAGTTTATTTTAATTTTCCCTGAGCTTCGATTCACGCCGTATAGCAGTAAAAGTTCAAATTCCGAATATCAAAAGGGAAAATATCGGAATAATATCCAGAATTTTTTATATTTTTTCCGAAAATTTTCCTAATGAAAAATTTCAATTTTTCGGTAAATTTTCATGGCCCAATAGTAGGTATAACGAACACTAATAAATTTTTACATTTTTGATTGTTTTATTTATATTCCCAGTGAAGTGACCACAGCTAAGGTATAAATATATTTTTTTAAGAAGCCCTTTAATAGTGCGGTTTTCTTGCAGATAATTATTTTTGTATGCGCTAAAATATTCATGAACGCTTGTTCTGTAATGAGTAAGAAATGTTCATGAATATTATTATCATCATTAGAAACATCACTCAGTGAAAGTCTGTACTCTGTAAGTAACTGGCACATTTTAATGCGATAATTATGAAACTTTCAAGATGTGGCCATAGGGTAAGATCTGATTATCTGGGACGTCCTTATCCTTAAAACAATATATAAAAAAAAATATATATGACAGTGCATAATTTTCACTTCTAAATTATAAGTGTTGAATCTGCTCATACTGCACGTCGAGATCTGTCGATCCGAACAGTTGACCACCGTCCGGCGCAATCGGTGCACGCCTCACGCCATACTTCCGAACCAAGTGTGCAGATTTCCATCGTTCACTCGCACGCGACACAAAAAAATAAAAAATGACTATGATTAGAGCGCGCGTGATTCGAATTTCGAACGTAATTTGACAAGTGATGTGCATTTCGTTTTGTGTTTGAATTTCGAACATCTTCGTTTCAGTTTTTTTTTTGTTTTGTCTACGTTTACTGCAATATAAAAAAAATAGTTATTGGATTTTACACTAAAGAGGATGAATTCGGACTTTATCATGGTGAGTTTTGTATGCAATTTATTTCTTGATTGACATTGTGTATGTGTAGCATTTTAGTGAGTTATGAAAAAAAGTCGTAGCGGTTTCGCAGCATTATTCAAACAAGGCTACATATGTATTTGTGTTATAACAATATTTTTACTGATTCCGTTTTAGGTATTTCATATAATGTTTGGTATGTTGGTGTTTATTATATTAGAATATAATATAAAATAGTATTATAATATTAAATATTTTTTGTTGGACTACCAAATTGAAAACGTGAAGCAATAACTTAAAAAATTGCAATTTAACTTTTCGACGCAATTAGTTTTAAAAAACAATTACAACCTTTAAAAAATCATGTAAATATTCCTCTATAAGAAGTTTATTTCCCTTTATTAAGGTTTTATTTTCCGGGAAGCAAGTTAATCGTATAATTTTAAAGTGCTCGGTGTATGTCCGTTACGCGTACTTAAGTCTCATTAGGTGCAATAATAACACATCACGACTCTATCGAGGCTAATCGCTTGCACTTACGATGGACGCTAATGCTTGATATTTCGAAACGTGTTCATTTTCACTTCATAAGAAACCCGCAATGTATTTCAAAACTTGCGAATTGGTCGTCTCGATGTTAGAAGGTATATTTTTTGTGGGTTTTGTGACAGTATTATATAAATTTTAATTACAAAGTACGTTTATGAGTAGGAAATGCTAAGTTTCATTGATATTATCAATTCTTGTTATGTCGCTACACAACAGGAAATCCCTAGTAGTTTCCAGATAACTCCATAGCGCAGTTGGTTATGTCGCCATCTGAGAAACGAGACGCCGCGGGTTCAATACCCGCAACTATGCAAATATTTTTGGGATCTATATTTTTTTGTCATAGCGCTGGGTGGTCTAAGATAGAAGGCCGTTATTGTTTGTTATACTCTTAACACAGGACTTGAGTCTTGATGTCATATTGCAGGATGTCAGAACTACATATTATGTATTAGAGGTAGATTTATTTCTTGAATCGTTAGATTTCGATGATGATGTCACCATCAAAATATCATTATTTACTTGATCAATTAAGTAATTTCGGTGAAATGTTTTACTCACGCATTATTTAATTTTCATCTCGATAAGCCCTAACAAAGGAGTATTTCACCAAAGGAATATTGAAGATAAACTGTAACACCATATCGGTATTGCGATTTTATCGACTGATAGGGGATAGTAGTCTCGTTAGTGTTTACTAAATGTGGACTGCACTGATTTTACTGTCAGTTCCCTTTGTAGGACGTAGTTCCTTTGTCCACTAGGTGCATTTTAGAATATATTTTTTTATCCAAAATTTAGGGCTTTCACTAAGTGAATATGTCGCCTTTCTTTAGAATGTCATTTTGTCCTCCCAGTTCTTGTAAATAAAAACTATGTTTTTTTTGGCTATACGAGATTGTAATGATCAATAGATCTGTAGAATAATTTGACTTATAAAATAAAATTTGCTGCCGGACTTATTTGATACTTTCAAGAAAATTCACAGTAAATCATGTCTTTTAATTCGAAAATCTTAGGAAAGATTGATTGCTTTGACTTAAAATAGGATGTATGACGAATAACAGAGAATTATAGTGGATGATTCGATCCAAAATTGGAATCCACGACCTTACTAGTCACAGCCCTTATAGCCACTACGCTATTGATGCGACAACTTATATCCACCTGTTTGACAATACTTAGCGGAAACCTGTCTTCACCAATGAACCTGGAGAGTTCGCAGAGACAGTACTAAAATAAGAGTAAATGATACGATAAAAGTGAACAAAAATGCCTACTTCCAAATGTTCTTCAATTTTCCTTTCCACGCATACATGTATGGGGGTAAGTCCATTCATGGTGAGACTGAGAACTGATGCTCCGGCTTCAATCACATGCTTTATAGCGTCAATGCTTCTACCTCAACCGCTGTATGAAATGCAGTGTTCTGTGTTTCATAATCACTTGTAGTGATTGTTGGATCTGCTCCAAGAAGATGTTTAACTACTTTTGCAAACCTGAAAATTGACATAATAAATCTCTCCCATACTTTTTATCAAATTGAAGAAAGCTCTAACGCAAGGGCGCAAAGTTCAGTTTTTACAGAAATAATAATATAACATATAATTTCCTAACAGCACGTAACACGAGTATAAAACAGTATTAAATAAACATTACCATTTAGAAAACAAATTAACGAGGTGAAATTAAAAAATTCTCATCGCGGAATCTAGATTGGAGCGGGTACATAGCTAGGTATACAACTAGCTTTTACATAACGGTCGAGTGGAAGACGTTTTTTATTTTTTTTTAGTTTAAGTATTATGTTTGGTACTAGTTAGCCAGTACCGGACAGAACGCGGCTATATACCGACAATGAATCGCGAGTCCAGGGAAAATCTCTAACTTTTCGGAGACAGATGTTGTTAATAAACTCGGATGAACAAGGGATTAACTTTAGGCTTTAGAATAGACTCAGCTAATAATATTTTTCGGGGTAAAAAGCATCCTAAGCGTTTATTCAGGGTGTCAGCTACCTCCATACCAAATTTCTTCGAAATCCTTTTATCCGTTTCTGAGTTCATCGCGCACAACCGTACAGACAAACAGACAAAAATCCTAAAAATAATTATTTTGGGCTCTCTTACGTTAATACAGTCCCCACATATCAGATTTTCTCTTCTTCCATGTACAGACATCGATCGGTTACAAAATTATTATATGGATAGATATAGATTTATCTCTTTATTGTACACTAGCGGTCGGGCCCGGCTCCGCCCGGGTGCATCTGTATCAGCCCATATACGTCCCACTGCAGGGCACGGGCCTACTCTACAATCGAGAATACGATTGAGAGTGGTTAGGCCATATAGTCCACCACGCTGGCCTAGTGCGGGTTGGCGGACTTACATACGATAAAAATTCTTCGCTATGGTATGCAGGTTTCTTCACGATGTTTTCCTTCGCCGTTTTAGTGCGTGGTGATTGACTATCAATACCCACATGACTCCGAAAAGTCAGAGGTGTGCCCTGGGATACGAACCCGCGACCACCGTGAACACACGTGGGCAGCCGCGTCTAGTCCGTTTACCAACAGGCCACCACGCACTTCCTTCCTTTACACCTTGTTAACAAATTTAACTATTTCAAATTACATAAAATAACTTAATTATGGTAATTTGCAATTTTTATTTAAATCAATATATCTTTTGTGACATTGTCATTTAATAAAATTAATTTACATTATTGTTTTACAATATCGATATTTCTGGGAATTATATTATAAACATGCGTCAAACACTAGAAGAACGCGTGATTTCGCCAAAAAAAGATGGCTTATTACGGTTATTGCTATGCGAAAAAGAGACGGCTGATTCTCCATCCGAACTCGACTGTTTGACATTGATACATTAACCAGTATAAATTGAGCTCGCTCGGGACCAAATTAATTTAAAGAATATTAGTTATGATGAAAACATATTGCGTTTTTTTTAGATACTTTATTTTTTTTGAATTTTTGCACACCATTTTATTGAACAAATCATTATTAACTGTAATATTATGTTTCCAAAATGTAATTTTCGCTAACGTGCGACGACATGTGCGGGTCCACTACTTGGACGACACTGATGACGCGACATTTGGCATCGGTTTATATCTATCTGATAGCTTATATGTGTTGGGCGCAACCGCTGCCTTGCATTAGGTATCTATTGGGAGTGATCTGTGTTAGTTATTCTTCACAAGTTTTTTGTGATGTTGTCAAGAGTATTTTGTCATTTCATCGATAGGTAATTGGTAAAATAATTACTAATAAAACTTTAGTTTAATTACTATGATAGAACTAATAATACTTTCAATTCCGATTCTAAAAATGCAAGGAATTTATAATCCCATTTACGGAATGTTGGTTCAAACATTGCAAACGCCAATATTTGAACAAGACCTACAAGCGTTTGGTGAACCATTTTGATACTGTAGTGAGACCAAATATCGCTCAGAAACTAGTAACATGCGTATGTGATTCGCGCCCTGGTTTGGCTCAAATCTGGCACACTTTCTTAGCAACCGTCGTGGAATAGTTTGATGGACCATGTCTTCCCTCCTTCCTATAGTCATGGATTCAGATGTTATTCTAGAATTCGATGTTCGGATGTTCGATATCCGGAGTATGATATAAGTTTTCCACTTCTAAAATCAATACTATTCTCTATTATACTTTCATTTCATTTCATTTTCTCCGAATTTAGCCTACGGTTACGACGTACGATAGAGGATTCCAACATTTTGTGAATTATCTAGGCTCAATAGTAAAGTGTTACGTCCTAAATTCGTCTCGTTTTATAGAATCCCCCTGAATACAGCTTACTGTGACTTTAACAAGGTCGTCCACTTTGAGGCTGGGCATCCGGCACTTTGCTTGCTTATAAGTGGCCGCAATGCCAGAACTTTGCGGCTATCAGTTTTACGTGCTACACCTTTACGCTGTCGTAAAACTAATAAGGCGTTTGAAAGAAAGAAAAAACATATTGAGATTTTACATCTTATGTCTCAGGATGGCGAGCGAAGTAGAATGCCAAGCATTGCTTTTTAATTCAAGGTGTTGTTTGGTTTTGCTACTGTTCATGAGCGGTCGTATCGCTTACCATTAGACGAACGGCATGCTCGTCTTGTCATTATTGCAATAAAACAAAAAAAGCTGAACAGCTGCGCTGATTTTCAAAATGTTCAATTTAGTCTTAATTGTCCGTGGTTAACATTTTACTAAGTTTCATGACCCCAGTGTAAATCATAATTTTAACGAGATATGATCCATGTTTATGTGTCTAGTTGACCTTTGCGAAAACGTTACTTAAGATAAGAAACGCCGCGTAGATGAAAAGCATTTCGCTGATTCAGATGTTTAAACGCAACGTGATGACTTTTGTAAGAAAAGGTTGATGTCTGGATGCAGTTCATTTAATTTGTTTTCATTTTCAAATTTCTTATTATAACAGTCAGAGATTTATAATGGAAATTGAATCATTACTTATTGTAAATTATAAGATGATAATCTTGTAAAGGAATTTTTTAATTGACTTCAAATGTCTCTCTGTACAGCAGTCAGACAGTTAATATATTTGCTGGAGAGAAATTCTTATCGCTTTTCGGATCATTTTTGTATGTATAGTTTTATTCACGGAGTCGCGGTTTCAAATCCCAGGGTACTCTGATTTATCGGATTCATGTGTGTAAGTTGTGTGAAGGAAATCATCGTGAAAAAACCTGTATACCATATCGATTTGTAAAAAAAATATGTGTAAATTCCCATAAAGTTCACTAGGCCGGCGTAGTGGCCAGTGCTCTCTGTATCATATACGTCCCACTGCAGACCACGGGCATCCTTTACAATCGAGAGAACAATACTCTCTCAATCGTTCTCTCGATTGTAGAGAAGACCCGCGTTCTATTTCTTATTACGACATATCGTTACCATTAAAGTATGAAAGATGCTGTATAGGGTATTATTGGCCTTAATTAATTCTGCAATTAAGCGTTGCGAGATTTTAACGCAGTTTTAACACATCCTGTGAGATAAATACTCGGGTTTTCATTGCTAGTAAACTTTTTATGTGTCTTTAACAGCCGATAGAATGTATTACTACAAGATATTTATATTTATGATGAGGGCTTCAGCGTTGCAAATGCGTAATTAATAGGACGAATTGAATGACAACTCAATTGGACATATATACGATTATATATTAATGTATTTATTTATTCTTTACTGCACATAAAAAGGAACAACACTTAGATTTTACAAATAATCAAAGAAGTACTTCTTCTTAAAAACACCGTATGACTTTGGTTTTATCTTTGGTCTAAACTCTAAAATAAGGAAATTATGTAATTGCTACATCAATATTAATATGAAAATAGTTTATAATTTATCAACTTATTTATGCAATTATTAATTCATTTAATTTATCAACTTATTTATGGAAATGACTGATAATTTGCTGAAGTGTACTAAATACATCTTTGGCCTGGTTCATCGACTGACGGGGGTATATGTATTTAGTAAAGTGGGAGCAAATAACATGATATATTATCAAAGACGCAGTCAGAAATTAGTGCCCTATATGACTATAGGGTCGCCCGTATCACATCGTGGGTCGTAATCCACGAGGAGAAACGATGCTGACTTGGTTGCTACCATGAGACCATCTGCCTACCCCTTCTGGAAAAAATGTGAGTTTATGTATAAAACCTCAATGAATAGAACCAATACATTCTCAAGAGAAGCATGTCATCTTGCATAGTGAAATAGCAGTAAATATAAGGAAAACAACGCGTAATATTTAAAATGTAACACTTTAGATAAAATACCGTATTAAATGTAGCGTACGTTCTTAGAAGTTCACAAGTACAGCAACGTTTCTCTTATCTTAGACATATTTAATATGTGACAGAGAAACACCTTGAGGCTATTGTAGGAATGTTAGCTCAACCATGATGGAACCAGTGTGTTTTTAATGCCATGAATAGCGAGACGAGCACGCCACTCATGACCGCTCATGGACAGTAGCAAAACCAAACACCATCAATTATTATTACAAAGCAATGTTTGGCATTCCACTGCGCTCGCCATCCTGAGACACAAGATGTAAAGTCTCAATAGTCCAGTAGTTGCTCTGGATAAAATGTCCTTCAAAGTGGAACACAACAGTGCATTGACACTGTTGTTTGGAGAGAGAAATATACTTGTTTCGTAAAAAAACGACGGCTTTGCTATCGTGTTTAGTTCGGTGAATGAGATATAGGAAGCTGAATAGCCCTTTCTTCCTGCCTTTTTTACAGTTTTTGAGAAGATAGTAGTAGTATTCACGTTCAAAGTGATGTAGATTTTCAAAAGTAACAACACTCATTTAACATCATCGTAAAATATTAATATCTGGGCATCTCGAAGCGTCGTCGAGTCGTTACAGAGGTTCCTTCGTAAAGCACATAAAATTTCGATTTTAAATCGATTTTTTATCCGTCCACTTTCAATTGTGAAATTTAACACACTTTTATTATTCATTTTTACGCTAGGCGGTGGTAAAAGCGGCGCTCATTGCTATACACATATTCGCTTTTATACAGTTGAACTCAGCACACTTTCAGAATGACTCGGGTTTCTCTATGGTACTTCGTAACACGTTTGCTTAATAGATAAAATTATTGATGTACATTATTTTATTAAGTCAATATGAAATGCTCTTGCCAAACCCGCGAAGCATTATTTCTCAGCGCTATTACAAACTTACAATTGTTTTAATGTTATGTGCAAAGTTTGTATGCATATTCATTGACTTTCTTAATGCTAATGCGATAGATTTTACGTAATTCTCCTCATTTTAATATGACAAAATCTTTGTATATTACACGCAGTCATAAACTATTATTTTTAAGATTATATTGCTAATAAAAAGTTACACATAATATGCTTTGGCAGTATGTCATGGCTGCCGTTGCGTTCCGTGTGTTAAAAATATAATATTTTATTACACTAGCTGGTTTAGATAATAATCGTCATTGTTTACCAGTGTAAGAAGCAAGTAACACACCAGTTTTATTACTGAGAAGTCCATTGTCCATAAAAGGCGCGAAATTGCTTAAAGCATTTGACAATGGTGGCCATTTTGTTCCGTGTATGTCATCCGTTTGTCAGTCAGCGTTTTTGATGAGAGCTCGGTCAAGGATTGGTTATACCTACGTTCTTTATATTTCAAGTTCATAATGACACAGCGGAAGTTTACTGTCGGGCTTTTGACACCGGAGAAAGTTATGGTTAGAGGTCGCGTTAAAAAGACCTCAACACGTTTGGTAAGCGAAGGCGACAGATAAAAAAAAAAACGGACCGCCTACCTTCTAAATTCAACTTGCACTTTCGTAGGATGTACAGATAAGGGCCTTCGCCTCTTAATTTTCTAAATTACTGTCATTTGTTTTTATCATTCATTTGAAAGACGGCGTTATCGATTTTATTAATTAAAACTGATCACTTCCGAAAAGATAAGGTCTGTGATGCATTTATGAGTAATTTATATACTACTTTACCAATGTTTTTACTTGACAACGTAACAGAAATGCGCAGTCCACGTTTAAGCTTATGTTTTTCCTTTTATAAATATTCACTTTTTCATGAATATAGCATTATAAGTATTTTAAAGATAAAAATACTTTGCAACCGTATTAGGTTGTTTGTCCACCTTATTGGTCATCTTATCCATATATCCCGTTTTGTATTTGGCTTCCACCAGGAAACTTGAGAGACTGAATCTCGATGTGGAGAATCTTGAAAGATATATTCTATTTGTGTTTTACCTGCGATGGACTTGTAATCGCTGTTTTAATAAGATAATGATGATGTAGCATTAATAAAAGCTTAAGATTAATCCATATTGAAAGATATCTATTAAGGTTTGGGTTATAGGCTACTACTGTTTGTGTACTTATTGGGTTTTATCACCCATCACAGTATAGTTAAGCGTAAAGTAAAACCACTTACTGCCACAGTCATAGCCATTTAATGATTAAATAGTACTATAGCAAAGATTTTCTGTGTAAATTCTACACTTAGGAACTATTTAATTGACTCTTATTGTCTCTGAGTGCGACAGTTAAACCTTTAAGTTTATATTCATCTATTTTCTATTGGTGTGTCGGAATTTGGAACTACAATTAAAATTTAATTAAACGCTTTCTTTGAGATATGTTTTCCTAATATAAACAACAAGTATTTATACTTGTATTTTAGTATTATTAACAGGTCCAATTTAAGAAAATGTGAAGAGAGATTATTGTTGCTGATATTTTGATAACAGTATGACAACAACGCGATCTGATGCCGAAAGATCGTAGACGATCTATTACCTACAATTAGTACAATTAGCATTCACAACGCAAATGATTGTACTGATTGATGAATCTATATTAAAACCAGACATCTCAGTATATATAAAATTAATTTACCATCTGCTTTCCTATTTCCATATTCCAATTAAACATACGTCAATGTAAAGAGGTTTTATGATAAATCAAATAGCATACCGAGTGCGCGTAGTGTTCGGCACTTTCTACGTGGAAAATTGATACTTTCCAGATCTTGCTGTATCTATACATTATGCACGTAATGCGCTCGTAATTTTAGAAATTACGACAAAAATCAACACTGGCTTGTATGAGGTTATTGATTATGAGGAACGTTTGTTAAATTGTATGTTTAATGGTTTCGTATATTTAGGCGAATATTTTAAGTTTTTACTTCAGTGTAAAAACTTAAATAAATCAATTTTGAAAATAGTGACTAATACCTCAGTCCGCCCTGTGACCACGAAAGCTCTAAAGTGATCGAAACGTCGGGAAGTCAAAAATGTAAAAATTAAACCAAATTCGCGATAAAATCCGTAAATATTCATTTCAAATTGTATGTTTTTATTTTTGTTATTATTACAGGAGATAAGAATTTTAAAAGTATTCGATGTATTGACCACTAGTATGTAAGTGTAGTGAAATTAAATGCTAATACTCTGTTGTCAGAAAATCGGTCATAAAACCTATGCCAAATATTTCTGCAGATTGCTGACTTCGGTAGTTTAAGGGTTAATAAAATAAGGAACTATAGAGCGTTCCAATCTTAAAGCTCACCAGTGTATACTATTAACGTTCATCGTTGTGCGCTAAAAGGTACATCATTTATGTACTAGTAGCTTTTATTCAACGACTTCTAGCAGTCTTTCTTACGGAATAAATACAACCAACAACCAGAGAAAAGTTTAGATCACACACAAGTCAAGAGTCGCTGGTATCAGAAACTATGAAAGACTTATGGGTCTTACAAACACCCAGAACTTAGTCGAATACTTCTTGGTTACACAATTTGTCTCAATACGAGTTCGAATCCGCAGTCTCTCTTATTATAACTGGTATCTAACCAATTATGGAGGCGATATAGGACATATTAGGTTGTATGTCCTAGTGTGAACATCTGATTTTTATACTGCTTTTCCCTTTTTCCTTCTTACTTCCCTACCGATTTGATAGGCCGGCAACATATGATCCGAAGGCCATAGATATTCATTGGTAGCAGACTAAAGCCGTCACTTATCAGGTGACCTGTATGCTCGTTTGCCTGTTGAATGGTATTATAAGAAATACTACTGGTGGTAGGTCTCTCATATGTGAGAGGCCATCTGGGTAGGTACCACCGCAATGTCTATTTCTCCCGTGAAACAACACTGCGTAAATGCACTGTTGTGTTTCGGATTGAAGGACATTGTAGCCAGAGTAACTACTGGACATATTGAGACCTAACATCTTATGTCTCAGGATGGCGAGCGCAGTGGAACGTTCCTACTGTTTATGAACGGTCGTATCGCTTACCATCAGGCGAACGGCTTGTTCGTCTCGCCATTCATTGCAATAAAAAAAAAAACCATTAAATTAAATTTAACAGACATTATTGATAATAGTTTTTTGTAATAATTCGATAATAGGTGTTAATCGTTTTTGACTATAGTTTTGTTAGATTTTACGATTATGATCGAATATTATTTCTCATGTACATATTTTTTAACATTGTTTTTTAATATTTAATGTACAGTCGTGACTTGGTGCAAACAGTATACCAATATTGTGTGAATCACAACGGATCTACGTGTTTGTGAGTGTATGTTTTTGTTTTTCTTTGAATTTTTTTATTGAGGAACATTTTAGCTCGTGTAAATACTGGTCATATTGGGATTTAACATTTTATGTCTCAGGATCGCGAGCGCAATGGAATGTCAAGCTGTGCTTTGTAATTCGAGGTGTTCTTTGACACTGCTCATGAGCGGTCGTATTGCTTACCATCAGGTGAACGGCATGCTTGTCTTAATCATAGTAAAAATAGTGACGATTAATTAGTGAAACTAACTAACCGAGATGACAAAAAACCTTTATTACAATTCATGTAATTTCAATATTCCTTTTTTTTTATTGCATTGAATGGTGAGACGAGCAAGCCGTTCGCCTGATGGTAAGCGATACGACCGCTCATGAACAGTAGCAACATTCCACTGCGCTCGCCATCCTGAGACATAAGATGTTAAGTCTCAATATGTCCAGTAGTTTCACATTACGTAGTAATGTGTAAAGTGCGTGGTGGCTTGTTGGTAAACGGACTAGACGCGACTGCCAACATGTTCACGGTGGTTGCGGGTTCGAATCCCAGAGCACACCTCTGACTTTTCGGAGTCATGTGTGTATTGATAGTCAATCACCACGCACTAAAACATACCATAGCGATTTATAAAAAAATCTATGGTATGTAAGTCCGCCAACCCGCACTAGGCCAGCGTGGTGGACTATATGGCCTAACCACTCTCAATCGTACTTTCGATTGTAGAGGAGGCCCGTGCCCTCAGTGGGACGCATATGGGCTGATACAGAATACAGAATTACGTAGTAAATTCATCTTTTTTTTTAAATACATATATAAATATTTTCATTGTTGTATATGGTAGGTATAACAATGTATAACATCTTTCATTCTTTCGTTTATGTCCATGTTATTGTTTTTTTTTCATTTTTATTATATAATGCAGGGTCGTAGACGTGTACTATTTTAGTATTATTTAAATATTGTATGTTGTGATATTAGCCGTACAAGATTATCTTGAATAAATTATTTATTTCTTGTAATTATTTGAGCAATGACCTGTCACATCAGCGTACAATATTATGCTCAATGTATTTTCTTACACTACGTAGCATATTGATAATAAACCTGATTAACGAGACTTAAACGAAATACTCATGTAAGATTATTATTTACAGTCCATTGTTACTAGATTTATCTTCTTGTATATGGTCTTAGTGACTTTTACGCCCGAATACTGGAACGCCATTCAAATAATAAGTTTCTCTTAACAGCGCACGTCCCACTTATCCAGTACATTTAAGCGGGATTAACGTAGTTAAGCGCAACTTATATTTAAGTTGCGTTCCAGTATTCGGGCGTAATTCTGTGAAAATGACATAAGTTACTACATTGTAAATATTTCTTTATTGAACTAACTACAAAAGAATGTAATTTTTATTGTTACGGGTATTCTGTATCAGCCCATTTACGTCCCACTGCAGGGCACGGGCCTCCTCTACAATCGAGGGTACGATTGAAAGTGGTGTAATGTACGGGTACTAAGAACTACTTATTATTAAGAATGATTGAGTGATACTGCCGGATGCCCATGTAGTCCTGATCCTCCCCCTCCCTCCCTTTTCTGATCTCTGATATCTGAAATCTCTTTTATGATCAAAGCGTTTTCGATGTTCATGAGCGGCAGTGATCACTTACCATTAGGTTGACAATTGTCTATGCACTAAATAAACGTGTCTGGGAATTCCAATAGAAATATTTGTGTCAAGCCGGATATTTGTGAGACCATAAAGTCTCAGTAGTCTCTGATACCACAACATAGGCTTTGTATCTTGATGTGAGATCAGTCATCAGAGCTAAGTGTTTTATTAAAGATCCCTTTACTATCATTCAGTAGCAGACTGTATAGATCCATATTCTTATTAGAATTGTTATTAGTGTACTGTAATAGTATAATGTTAATAAACTCCGTGCAAGTTCTGTATCAGCTCATATACGTCCCACTGCAGGGCACGGGCCTCCTCTACAATCGAGAGAGCGATTGAGAGTGGTTAGGCCATATAGTCCACCACGCTGGCCTAGTGCGGGTTGGCGGACTTACATAACATAGAATTTTTGAAAATCAAAGCAAATGCAAGCTGTACTCTCCTGATATTGAACATTTGTAATTACAAAATTTATATAAATGTTAAGTGTTATCTTCGTTGAAGATACAAATAAACAAAATAAAACATAAATAAGTTTGTAATTGTTGAGTGTATTTATTTCTTTACATAATATGTTCACATGAATGTTACAAGTTCTTCTTCTAATATTTAGCATCGAGAAGCTAAAAAAAGTCGCTATAAAATACGTACAATAGTATACAGTAAATAGTATAGAAAAATAGTATAGTGCTGCAGTTCTTAACTAATACATATTTTCTCTCACATCCGCACATCTCCATTGAGATTGTCGAAGGTCGAAGCGGAAAGTTGGTCCGTTTCGAATGTAGCCGACTGCCTTGAGCTTCGGGATTCGAACGGCCGCATCAGTGCAGTTACACAATAGTGATGGCATGATCGGAGTGTACATAATTAGGTGATATTTTGACTTATATACCAGATTAATTGGGTTAGTTAATGTAGTTTATTGGTTTATTTCAGTATACAGATGGATGAGACATTTGTACATCAAAAGCACATACAGGGTATATCAAGACTGTTACCAAAAACGAAGCCGGGTGGTAGTTAATGCGACTTCAGACATAATGCAACAGAAAAAGTTGAAAAAAAAGCGTAATTTTTTTTGTTATATTTTTCCTATGACCATATTTGGGTGGTAAATACATTTTTTCCTAAAATAACAGTGTATACCCTTTTATTTATAAGTAATCTAAGATATAAAAGTGTTTAAATTATTATTTTAGCAAAAACTTTGGTGTTACCACCCAAAAATTACGATATTTAAAAAATCATAAAAAGTTATTGTCGCGTTTCTTGCGAAATTTTCAGTTGCATTGTGTTTGTAGTCACTAAAACTACCACCAGGCTTCGTTTTCGGTAGCAGTCTTGATATACCCGGTATAAATAGGTATTTAAGTAGAGGCTAGTCATAACTTAGGTATTTTATTTGATAGAGGCGACTGAATAAAATAAAATAACGAACACGTACTTATGGGTCTGTCTCTGTCACTCTTAGAAAAAAGAAAAGTTTTATTCTTTTTTTTGTATAACAAGCTTAAATTAATAACATTTTATACTCAATGAACATACAATCATAAAAACACTTACCAATACGTACAAAGTTATAAGCTAATAAAAAAAGTGATTATAAAAAAACATAAATTACGTAGTCACACGATAATGTGGGAATTGAGATAGATAGAGGAAGCAAATATATCCTCTCTGACCCCATTGGGTTTCCGCGGTCCTGGTTTTATTAAAAGTTTAATCAAATATACCGGGTATCTCAAGACTGCTACCGAAAACGAAGCCGGGTGGTAGTTTTAGTGACTACAAACACAAAGCAACTAAAAATTTCGCAAAGAAACGCGACAGTTATTTTTTATGATTTTTTAAACATCGTCATTTTTTGGTGGTAAATCCCTAGTTTTAGCTAAAATAATAATTTAAACTCTTTTATACCTTACATTATTTATAAATAAAAGGGTATACACTGTTATTTTAGGAAAAAATGCATTTACCACACAAATATGGTCAAAGGAAAAAAAAAAATTGTCGCTTTTTTTTGCCACTTTTTCTGTTGCATTGTGTCTGAAGTCGCTTAAACTACCACCCGGCTTCGTTTTCGGTAGCAGTCTTGATATACCCTGTATTTTATTTGTACATGAAGGACTCTACAATACATTGTGCCCAAGGCAATAATTGAGAAAGTTGCAAGTTCATCCATACAGAATTCATTTTTTGCATTGATTTTACCAGAATTGGTATTCTTCATATTAAATTAACATTATAAATTAAGCGATTGTTAAGTATGACCACTCATATACCTTTGAAAAGTGGATGTATTTAGACTAGAATATCCCAAGCAATATATTGGAATTTGTTTTGTCTCTCATATGTGAGAGGCCGACTGGGTAGGTACCACCGCAATGTCTATTTCTCCCGCCAAACAGCAGTGTAAATGCACTATTGTGTTCCGTTGTGAAGGTTATTGTAGCCAGAGAAACTACTGGACATATTGAGACCTAGCATCTTATGTCTCAGGATGGCGAGCACAGTAGGATGCCCAGCATTGCTTTGTAATTCGAGGCGTTGTTTGGTCAGTGGAACCAAACAACGCCTCGAACTTCATGAATCTCCGAATTAACAAGACGGTTACTTAAAGATTTTCCTCTGAACAAGAGCTTAAGTTCTATTACAGTACTAACACAGATAATTACCTATACTTTCGATAACATTACATTATACATACAAACGACCACCCACAATGAAAACCATATATATTCAAGCTAAAATACTAGTTATTTACGAGAGAAATTAAACAAATTGCAGGTGACAGTGCAGAGTATCCGTGTGAAATAGGAAACGAGTGACAGTTTAGTGTTACACTTGGTTTACTCATCGTTATGAACTATTCATTATTATACGCCGTATATCAAGACTACTACCGAATGAAGCCGGGTGGTAGTTTTAGTGAATGCAGACACAATGCAAATATACATTTTGCTAAAAAAACGCGACAGTTCTTTTTTCTTGTGTTTTAAATATCATCGCAGTTGGGTGATAAATAATCTCAATCGTACTCTCGATTGTAGAGTAGGCCCGTGCCCTGCAGTGGGACGTATATGGGCTGATACAGAATGGGTGATAAATCATTAGTTTTTTTTATATAATAATTTTAGCCCTTGGGTGTATATTAGTGTTTCAGAAAAAAATATGTATTTACCACCCAAATACGATGATAAAAAAATGCATAAAAATATTCCGCGCTTCTTTGCAAAATTTTCGTCTGCAAAATTTGTGTCTGAAGTCATTAAACCTACTACCCAACTTCATTTTCATAACATAAACTCAGGCGTTTTTCTAAGAAGAGATAGGCAGAAGTGCAACCAGAACACCCACTTTTCACCTTGTATTATTCGTCTCACGATATGATAAGCGAGCCTATCCCCATATCTAGCACAAATTCCTGATCCCAGGCTGACAATCAATAGAAAAATCCAATATCACTTTACCCGATCCGAGATTCGAACCCGACACCTCAACTTTGCAATCACACCGTAGTACAACTGCGCCACTAAGGCATTTTTTTGCAATGGCGAGACGAGCATTTCATTCACCTGAAGGTAAGCGATACGACTGCCATGAACAGTAGCAAAAGCAAACAACATCTTGAATTAAAAAGCGATGCTTGGGATTCCACTGCGCTCGCCATCCTGAGACATAAGATTTCAAGTGGGCGGCCTCTCACATATGAAAGCCTAAACCCTACCACCAGTAAATCCATCGTGGATAGAACAATATTTTTTTTTTGTTGCTGTGCCTGCATAATTAAATATATCTTCTGTACCCTATTTATAAGCATCCTATGCGTCTGCCAATGCGTGACTCCAGAACTTTTTTTACCAGCCTTGAGATAAAATTACCAATAACTTCTATACGCAGTTATGATTGAGATTACATCAAGGCGGTACGGTTACCGTAACTTGGCGTGCCGTACTAGACATTCGGACTACCGTTACCAGCATCTGGGTCAATGGTGACCATCTGCACCGGAGTTTCACTTCAAGGGTCCGATAGATAATCGATTTGACAGCGATTTCGATTGCACCTTTCTACAAAATTTCATTTTGGTGTCGGTGTGGTAGGCGGCTCATAAACGAAAAGTTGCAGGTTTGATATCTGTGGCGATGCAAATGTTTGAAGTCTAGACTAATGTATTTGTTTTCGGTCTGGGTTTTGTGGCCGGAAAGTCTCTCGTTTCTGATACTAACAACACACGAAATTTTAGGGTGGGGTCATTAGTATGTGTGTGATTGTTGGGTCTATTTACTTATTTAATGAAGTTGATTTAAATGTTGAAAAGGTAGTATTCTAATAGTGGGGTTTACGATTGCTTCCAAGTACGATATTTTACTTTCTGTGAGACATAATATGTTATCCAAGATTGAAATTCTTGCCTGTTATGGCTATAGAATCACCTATTGAGGTAGGTCCGGTGAAATATTAGATTCGTCGATAGTCACCCGAAGAACTAATGTCTGTCGCGATAACCGAGGGGAGAAAGCCATATATATATATATATATATATATATATATATATATATATATAAGCGAGTTCCAATATATAAGCGAGAAAATACCATTGCCTGGTATAGATGATCCTCGAACGAATCCGGCCCTAGAGATCTTCATTGTAATTTTAGTCGTTTTTGTTATATATATTTTGTTCGTTGACTTTTAGTTTTATTTGATCAACGCAACAAAATCATCGGAGATAGACGATAAATTTCACAATATATTAAAGAGAAAGCCTTTTTTTACCTACCACAAAGAATATTAAGCAATCGTTTAGCGAAAACCAGTTAGAGGCAGTAAAAAGGGACCGCCAATTCAAGATCTCTGACATATGATTGATTGTGACAGCCTCCGTGGCGCAGTCGGTTAGACGCCAGCTGTGAAACGACAGGCCACGAGTTCGACTCCTCCATTGAGACAAATATTTGTGTCATACACAGGTATTTGTTTCGGGTCTGGGTGTTTGTGAGACCGAAGTCTGATACCCAAGACTCAAGACTCGATCTTAGTGTGGGGTTAGGAGTGTGTATAATTGTTAGGTGTATTTAGCTATGAATAGGTTAAATGTTTTATGTGTTTAGTTTTAAACTTGTTATTACTAAGTTGTGCAATATATGGATTATATGATTGTTGTTTTCGCTGTGGGTCAGATATTTAAGTTTTTATTTCATAATCTAGCGTTGAGTTTAATGGTATTCTCAACGGTAACAATCTAGTCACAAAATTCTACTCTCATATCATATTCGGATTCCTAAAAGAATATTAGCATCTTATGTGTAAATGATAATACGACAAGGTTTTAATGGATAGAACATAAAAAAAAACAAATTGTTAAAGTTTTGTATTTGAATTAAATTCTTAAATATTGGTGGTTACTAATAAAATACACGACACGAAACTTTACAACGAAAGCAGGAATATAAAACAAAATTAAAATATCACACAAATTGATATTATAAATGAGCTAATTCCGAATTAAGTGAAGAAAGCAAATGAACTGTCGATAACTGTCGAACTGAAAGATAAAAATTAACGATACTAACGTTATGATGCAATTAAAATCAATGTAATATCGAAATGTTTCATCTAAATCGGAAATTTGTCTATAACTTTCGCTATTAATAGAATTATGAAATTACCAAAACACTTTTACCCATTGATTTATTTGGATTTCGGAATTTGTAATGTGTGACGTAATAATTTGCATAGGATCCGGTTTTTGTTATGGCTAGGCGCGATACCCATATGAGAAATGGAAAGTTAAAACTATACATTTTTAGTTGAGTTGAGGTTTTAAGCATAATCGATTGTAATGAAACTAAAAGGCCAGCGTAGATCGGGATGGCAAGGGATTTATTTTTTTTATCGAAAGGAATTTCTCCACGCCGTGACATCAACTTTAAACATTGAAATTTATATCATATTTCCACCAGATAACTTTGAATCAAATGTTGGTCATCGAACAAAGCACGACAGCAAAGTTGTCAATTGACGTCAGTGTTCTCTAAGACAGATACTACCTCGGTTGAGCTGGCCTATTCCTAAAGTTGTCCCACGTACCAAGTGGCTCTACCACAATAATTATACAATTACATTATGTTAAAGTTTGAAGATAGCGTAATATTTAATAGCATGTAATTTAGCCAGCATTATATTATAAAAGCTGAATTTTATGTATGTTGTTAAGGCAACTATAAACAAATATTTCCTTGGTATTCAGACACTTGATGGTTCTTTCATCTTGCCAGAAACATTGAAGCTCTTAACTTCCCAAGCAACCACGATCGTAACTTCATAATGGCTGATCGTGTGTAGGCTCTGAAACTACTGGAGCGATTTGAAAAAATACTTCTACGTTAGAATCATATATTATAAATGAATACAGGCGACACAATAAAAAAAAAATGTATCTTCGCCCGAACGGAGCCGGGCTGGGCCGCTATTTCAATATTGTTACACAGATTAAGGTTATAATTGTTATAGAAATTACAATTAAAAAATAATAATCGAGTAATCAACTCAATAACTACAAGATGTAAATTAATCGCTTTACGTAAAACTTCAAGTAAACAAAGTGTAAAGGAGTTACGAACTGGTGAAAGTACAAGGGATTATGAGAATTAGTTGCGTCATTAACTAGCGAACCATCCGAAATTTACATTTTAATGTGAAATTTAATTGCTTAGGATTTACTGGGGATTGACCTCAGTGGCTTTTGGCGGTATAAAAGGTTGTATAATCAAAGGCCTACTCCATAGCATTGTATCATATAACATTGACCATACGGTTGCGATCCTCGCATCGACGAAAATGTTTGTGCGGCCCACAAATGTTTCTTTCGGGTCTGGGTGTTTGTGAGACCTAAAAGGTCATATAGTTCATGTCAGAACACTGGGCCCGATTTCAATACTCCAATTCGTAATAATGTCTTTTTAAGGTTTGTTAGTTTGTTACAGCTGTGATCTGTGAACACAAACACTTTTACTTAAGTTATCGACATACAAAGAATTAATTGTGCTGATAAATTTTATCAACAAGATAATTAATAAATTTTGACAATATGGAGCCTGCCCAGGTCATGACCCCCATGACCTCCCCCCTGGATCCGCCCTTGCTAATAAGCCAGATTGCTTTTATGTACGGCACTGTAGTGTCAAAAAACTCACATATGGTTCCGAATAGAGGTAAAAAAATGTATTTTCTGATAAATGTGTGTTATGTAAATATCATTTTTACTATGAGACGTCGGTTACCTAAAATAAATAAATAAAGTTATAGTTATAGTTGGCAGCCTCAACATAGCCACAAAAATACAAAAAAAAATGCACCTGAGTAAATATATTTTTTTACACTTTATCAAGAATTTTAATGTGTATCCTTGAACTAACGGCTACGACAGAAAAATCTATAAATAATAATCACAAAACACATAATAATTTTCAGCTTGTTATATCTGTGCAACCGTTAGTAACCTTTGACTAATACGCATATGATGATACTTGTTGGAATTTAAAAAACATGTTGTAAAACCTACTTTGCTTTACTAATTGGAAATTTAGTAGGTGAGTGGTCTGGGCAAAAAATCAAAGAACAGTTTGAAGTAAATAAATGTATAAAGCAAATAGAAGTTGGAGTCTTTCTTGAGTAATTTTTTTTTAGTTACCTATCACGAAAATACTTATTCATTCAATTGACAACTTAATATTGAATATTATGGAAATTGCAGAACGTTATGTATCTTGTAAAAATATGTCTTTCATTGAAATATGCCTTCTTTATTATTTAAAAAATAAGTAGGTAGATAGGATATTGGGTAAACTGTTAACAGACAAAATCAGAGATTTTATAGGAAACATGGGAATCAATCATACCTATCAAATACTTTTTAAGTGGTCCTTTGAAAAATCCAAATCCCTTCCCATCTTCAAAAAGCTCCTTAGATACATATGTGTCCCTTTAAATTTATTATTATTTTCAAGTTTTCACCTAAATTAGTATCTCATATTGTATTGTAATTTAAGTATGTAGTGAATTACACATATGATATTTTTGTTTTATGTAGTCTATGTATGTTTTATGAAAATTTATGTTTGCATGCCTCATATTTTGTACATTTTACTTTCTTTTCTGATTACTATTATTCTTTTTTTTTTTGCCTATGTTGCGACCACCCTTTTCTTCCTAGCCCATCTGATGTTTGTCTGGAAAAAATCGCGTAAATGATAAGACACACCTTTATTTAAACGTATTGTCATGTTTTTTGTCTTATAACTGCAAGAGCTGTTCAATAAAGAATATACAAATAAATAAAACATACTATTTTAGACAAGAAAAGCTGAAAATCTACTATAATTGATATAAATAAAACTCGATACTCTGGTCTTTTTGTTGCATTAAGTCAACTTGGTATTAGCCACACAAAATATACGAAACGCGTCCTCATATTTTTTGTATATTTGCTTTTATAAAATGGAAGTACTTGTTAGTCTCCGATGATATTTTTGGCACTTATAAATTGTGTCGTGCTTGCGCTCATAATAAGACATTCCTCTTTAGACTAACAGACCTACTATTATATTAGCGATACGCGTTATAATATGTAACTTACGTGATAAATGTGTAGTTTATTCTTCTACCCTATTATCCACTATAATGATTTCCTATATTATGATCTAAAACCGATCATGCGAAGATGTTAGATATATAATATCATAACTTATTACAGTCTCCGTAACGCAATGGGTGAGGACTGAGGAGGTATATGTGATGCAAGACATTCCTATTTTATTTTAACTCAGAGAAAAAAAAATCGTTGAAAAAAAAGGGTTTCTAAAGCTTGTTTTAGGTTTTAACGTATACTCTTATTAATGCTCAAATCTTTATTTTCTTAAATCATGATAACCTTTATTTACCAAAATATTCCAACAAAACAGTATGACAATACATTAATAAAGCTAAATATATAAACATAATAATATTTACATAAAAAAATCACTTCGGTACTGCATTAGGGTGTTGGCCTGTATCGCAGATGTATTGATAGCAAGATTGTAGGTTTTTATATAAATCAATATTTTCTGTTACACAAATTGATCTATTACGTTCCGTGATGTACAGTTTCTTTCACCGTTTCTTCCTTAACTTTCCGTAGCGGTGATAGTATGACTTGCCAATTGAAACATCTAAACAAAAAAAAGTCTTAACACAAATTACAAGCTTAACTCCATTCACATTGCAACACTAGACAGAAATAAAAAAAAGTTATAAAATAAAATAAATGTTTATAAATAAATCATACAAAACTCGTACAATTAAATAAACATTATCTCATGAACAATTAAGCGTTTGCCGCGCTTGAAAATTTACATAGCTTTAAACCAAGAGATAAAACCTGTTTAGCACATAAACCTAGATCCATCCAGATGGCTTGGTGGACTATTTCAATGTAACGGGACAACAAATTGAATTTGTAAGCATAACGCTACATACAAGGTCATTTATGTACAGTTGGGAACATGCGGTTTATGTTTCTATCGATGGAGTTCTTTGACGTTACGAGGTTTAATTTAATAAACGTAAATTTAAAGAAATATACTTTGATTATTGTTTTCTTTTTATTTTACAATTTTTTTATCTTTTAATTTTAAACAAGAAGTATTGAAATGTTGTTAAGTATGAATTTGTAGGCTGTATGTGTCTAGTGTCCTTTGCTGTATTTGTAGTTAGTCGAAAGTAAAAACTAGCGCATAATTTTTCTTTGTTGAGGTGTAAAACCCGCGAAATCTTGTTTCACAGCCTGAAACCATCTGTGCCCCGTAGGCTGTTATTATTATTAGTCATAGAAGAGCCTACCTAAAAAAAATACCTAAATCTGATTGGTCACTTATATGGGAGTGTTTTAGTGTAGAAGCTTGGTAGTATAACTGCGTACCCGAACGACAGTTATCTCTACCCACTTGCCTGGATATAAGATGTTTTGTAAAGCTTGCAAGAGTCGTCTCTTTGGTTTGGTGAAAAGTTTTTGTTGGTTTGGTGAAAGACTTGTTTGGTTCGGGACGGGATGTCTGCAAGGATTAAAGTCAGACTGGATGTTAGCCGTAAAATCATAAGCTACATTTTTTTGCAATTTGCTAAACTTATTTTTTATTATCTTAAATTGTTTTAATTAAACGCATAACATTCTAATTTCTATGTACCCTGATCCCGACCATTTCAGGTTCCGTTGTTTAATTCAATCCACGATATTTTACTCAATTATCACTATCGGTTGTAAGACTATTCGCTCTTATCTCATATAAAGCATTGTTATAATTTATGGTATCATATTATCTTAATTTTTATGGAACTTACCACAATACAACCCTATCTCCCTACTCTCTATTTCTACCTATTGCTCCTTTTACTCCATCCAAAGGAAGATATCGCCGTCGTTAGCGATAAGACCGTCACTTGTACTAGCCTGTTGGCTTAAATACAAATAATCGGTCAAAAGACAAAAACAATACAGAAACATCTGTATTATTATTGTTTTTGTCTTTTTAATTGTGTACAGTAAAGTATTAAATAATAACAATGAACAAACCTTACACTATAACAAGACTAAATCAAGAAATAACATTTTCACGCAGAAATCGTGTTCGGATGTACGGCGATGACGCGTGAAACTTTGTTGAGAATGTCGCGTGAGATAACGGCTTGCACCGCGCCGAAACAAGACGCTTGGCTTGTGTTCTTTATACGAGACAGCGTGCTTAGTAGGCCATGATTTATAGACTGGTCAATAAGTAATAAAATGATGAATTATATTATTGTATTTACTGTAGAAAGTATCTATTATTATTTTGTTCACGGCGACTTAAACTTTTTGTAAATTAAACTAACTTCTTTTCGGCACTAGAGGTCAATAACACTAGACTAATATTAGTATAAGTATCCTAAGTTCTTATTTAAGTAAAATACGTATATATGACTGTTTGTTGCCAAAATAAAATAACATAAAAACATTTCACGACGCGACGGTTATAATTTCCAACATTTATATTAGGCCCGAATAAGCGACAAAGCGGGTGACAAAACTATAGACTACCTATATATAACTGTTAGGTGTATTCATTTTATTTTGCTAGTAGTAAATAAACATAGTCAGGCAAGGTAACCAACGCATAATCAGTTTAACGTCAATATTTTCACTGTGTTTTCTAAATTGCATAAAAATATTGACTCTTAGGCAGACATACACACACAAACTCTCAACTTTTTCCCTGAAGAGGTTGGCAAAGTTCCAGGACACATTTCGGATTTGTTCCGTCCCACGATATGATAGGGGGCGAGCCTATCGCCATATCGGGCACAAAATCCTGACTCTGGGCTTATAACGAATAGAAAAATGCACTATCACCATTCTCCCTCCTTTTTCTTATCTCCATCTAAAGGTTGTCTGTAATAGAATGTCTAGTGCAAAAAGGCCGAATTTTGTAGTCACTTTAAATATAGCTATAACTGTTTTCTGTTGGTGTATAAATGTATACAGAACAATAAAGAGATAAATAAATAAATATCACTTTGCCTGACCGAGGATTCGAACCCGACACCTCAGCATTGTAATCGTATGTAATATACGAATAACTGCGCCACTGAGACGGCTAGACTAGTGTTTCCTAAATTATGCATATAGATGTCAAGTTGTAATGGCTTTCAAACGACTTGTGAGGAAATCCGTATTGTTTGTAAAGAATTACATGCTAGTTCTGATTTATATAATTTTGTTGTCAATGCTCGGATACGTCTGCTGAGGGTGGTTGCGGGTTCGAATCCTTGTATACTTCTGAACCAATTTCTCCAACATGTAAGTGTCATACAATCTAAAAATATTAGGTCTTGAATTGTCTTGATCATGTCAGACAGATGAATATTTAAAGTTGTGTCGCTGTTTCGAAGATTTCTTCGATGTCAATGTAATGTTAAACAGTGGGAGGAAATATAGTAATTTATTAAAAAATCTAGGTGTTTGAATATGTATTCCATTTACTCTAATAAGTGGATAATTCATAATACGAAGAGAAACAGACAGCAAATATACATTATAATATTATAATTATTCATAGCTTGGTTTATACCGTAAATCAAAAGGTATTTTGTATATTTCAAAGTATGCCTATCCTTGCTTCTTAGCAAGAGAAGGAATAGTTTAATAGATTTCATTCTTTTATTCATACTTTAGTTTATACCGTAAATAAATAAATACACCCAACAGTGACATACACAGTCCTGACTCCACATTAAGGACAGTTAAATCTTGTGTCGTGGGTATCAGAAAGTATGAGAGACTTTGCGGTCTCACAAACACCCAGACTCGATCGGATCGGATCGAACCCGCGACCTGTTGTTTCACAGGCGGCGTCTAGCCCACTGCGCCACGGAGGCTGTCAACAGTAAATCGAAAAATATTTCAAAATCTTTGCTTCCAACCAATAGAAGGAATATTTTAATGAATGTGTTATATATGCATTATGTATTCAGAATCTCGAATGAAGATAACCTACATAACTCACAATCTACCTGGAACCATCAACACTAATCTACTATAATTAAGTCCATCCATTTCTTGTGTTACTAAACATTCTCGAAGATCGTTATAATGGAGCAAAAACTCGGCATTGCGTGGTCTATAACGTAATATTAATCAACTGCCCTGAAATTGTTTAGGCTTTAACGATAAATAATTTATGTAGTTACTTTATGGTTTCTTAGATTTACGCGAATGTTACACATTGAAATAAAACTATTATTTACGGATTTTTATCGCGAATTTAGTTTATTTTTGAAGTGAAAACTTCTTTAGCGGCGTTGAGCACTTTTTCTGTAATGGGTATAAAATCTTAAACTCGCGTCAGGACACGTGACCTGATCGTAAGACGAAAAGCGTAAGACGGATGGAGAGTAGACAGCTGTCAGTTAGCCGTCAGTTTATAAAGCTTTGATGAATTGCCAATGATTTTGAGTGGAGATTTCAACATAAACTTCGCAGACGATAAAAATCAACTATTAATTGAATTTTTAAATAATGAATTTGGTTTAACTATGTCGAATGATCGCAATCTTAGCACAACGAAATACAAAACTACTATTGATGCGGTCTTTATTAGACATTTAAATAGGTTCGAATCAAAACTGTTCGTTTCTTACTTCAGCTACCATAAACCTATCGTATCAGTTTTAGAGATTGGCGATGATAGTTCTGGTAATGATGATGGTGAAAAAGTCGTTGAAATTATAGATGAAAGTTGATTTTTAACCGACTTCAAAAAAAGGAGGAGGTTCTCAATTCGACTGTATGTTGCTTTTTTTTTTTATGTTTGTTACCTCGTTTCTCTGTACTGTGTGAACCGATTTCGACCATTCTTTCTTTGATTGAAAGCTGATCATTTGGTCCCATAAAAATATGGTGAAAATCTGAGCAATATCTTCGGACCTGGAGAGGGGAACTCCTTAAAATTAAGTAGGATTCCAATGGTTCTTTTTGCATTAGGTTCATTATAAAAGTTAATTTACAGTGAGAGAGGAAAAAAGGGGTGGGGGTGAGGGGGGGTAGGTGATAAAATTAAAATACACGTAAATTCTAATATCTTCGGCAGGATTTAACCGATTTTAGTGATTTCTTTTTCATTGGGAAGAATGTATTGACAGGTTGATCTCAGGAACACAGCATGGAGATCTGATGATCATTTTCGGACCTGGAGTGTAGAACTCTTCAAACTTTAGTAGGATTCCAATGGTTCTTTTTGCATTGGGTTCAGTATAAAAGCTAAGCTACAGTGGTGGGAAAAGGGGGTAGGGGCAAAGGGAGGGGGGGGGGGGGAGAAAAAAATAATAAACATATGAATACTCCAATATCTTTGGCAGCTTTTAGCCGATTTTAGCGATTTCATTATCATCGGAAATAACATATTCCTTGTGGGGACCAAATCTTCTTCATTTTGATTCCTATCAACACTAAAAAGATAAAAATAACCAAAATTTTTAATAAAAAAATAAAAACCGACTTCAAAACAAAAAACCGCTAAAAACCAAAAAATAACTAAATTATAAGTACCACTGCAAAGCAAAAAAATAATATTTGTTTCATGGAACTTGCGCTTGTTGAGTAATTTGCTTAATGACTTGACTAGCCTACAAATCAAAATATATGCATAACATATTGAAGGCGGGTTGCCCAGTACCAAACATATAGATATTTAAATTAATATAAGGCATAGGTCCTACATGTTTGGTACTTGGCGGCCCGCCTTCGATATGTTATGCATATATTTTGATTTGTTGGCTAGTCAAGTCATTAAGCAAATTACTCAACAAGCGCAAGTTCCATGAAACAAATATTATTTTTTTGCTTTGCAGTGGTACTTATAATTTAGTTATTTTTTGGTTTTTAGCGGTTTTTTGTTTTGAAGTCGGTTTTTATTTTTTTATTATTCGGAGAGATAAACTTTTTAATGTAAAATAATTGTAATAGTTTTAAAGTGTTAAATTTTTAATGTAATATAAATTGTCATGTTTGTGTACGATAGCGCAATAAATGAATATTGTATTCTACCACATAAATGATAGTACTTTTATACTGATAAAGCAATTGGTGCAAAATTATTCCCTAACCATTCCAAAATATCAAACATGCTCAACGTTAATATTTTTTACATTTTTGACTTCCCGACGTTTCATTTAATTAATAATTGTAAAATAAGGGTAGTTGAATTGTAACAGTCAGAGAGCGGACGGCCAATACCTCAGTCCGCCCCGTGACCACGAAAGCTGTAAAGTAATCGAAACGTCGGGAAGTCAAAAATGTAAAAAATTAAACTAAATTCGCCATAAAATCTGTAAATAATAGTTTTATTTCAATAGTTACTTTATCTTTACTGTAATAATCGCCCACAACTGGGCACAGGATTTTACAACCGGGAGACCTGTGGTGACAAAGATTCTACTAGTAGCTTTCTCGTATGTGAGAGGCAATGAATGGCCAGACTAGCATTCGCCTGTGGGTAGCAATACGACCGCTCATGGACAGTAGCAAAACCAACTTGAGTTACAAAGAAATGCTGACATTCCACGGCGCTCGCCATCCTGAGACATTAGTCTCAATATGTCCAATAGTTGCTCTGTCTATGTCCTACAATCTAAAACATAACAGAGCATTTACATTTACTTTAAATATGTAGCGATAAGCGAGGATGCAATATGATGTGTATTTATTTATGTATCTTTCGTCCATCACGTACCTTGTTTTGCAATGAACTTATGTTTTCGTTGTTCTAAATGCTATTTCAACGATGTCAAGGAAGTCTTGTATACATCAAAATATTTTGGTTATTTTTTTATATATGAAGACACTTAGTAGTTCTAAATATTTATTCCTATCATTGTGAAAACTTTGTGTTCACGTAATATCTTGTGTTATAAGGCCTACAAAAAAATTCGTTTGGGTACGTACGCTTTATATTGTTTTGCAATCTATTTCTCTTTTTTCTTGTCTTTGAATGCCATAGAGTTGTTGGGGTCATACTTATTCAATATCCTTTAAAGGTTAAGCCGAGGTGCCATTGTGCCAGAATGGTGAACCAGTGTAAGCAACAATATATCCAGTAGTCACTCTCGCTATAATGGTTTCAAACCGGAACACAACAGTGCATTTACACTGCTGTTTAGCAGGAGAAATAAACATTACTGTCGTACCTACTCAGGCGCTTTCTCACATATGAGAGACCTACCACCAGGAAAGAAAATAATATTTGTCTTATTTAAAATTTGCATCTTGTTTTTAGACTATAGATAGTCTCTGACGCTCTCGCTTGCTGTATGTCGTTATAATAATAAACTACTCAGTAATGTTGCTATTTAAGATAAACCAACTCGACTTAAAGCCACTGTCAACTTAACACCACTTACCATCAGGCTATAAGTCCGATTTGTCTCGTAAATCTGCAAAAGAAAGTGTAGCTTAGAATTGCGGAGGAAAGTTGACCTGACAAGTATATACAAATGTATAAGATTTAAATGTAAATTCGAGTTGTTGGTAAGTAAATACATATATAATACACTATAAGTCAATAGTATTGAGTGTTTTAATAAATAAATACCCCCAACATTCACATACATAGTCCTGACCCCACATTCAGATAAATAAGGTCTTGTGTCGTGGTTATCAGAAACTAATTAAAGTAAAAATATTATATCTTCTAGAACTTATGATAAATAATTCTGTATGTATCTGTATCAGCCCATATACGTCCCACTGCAAGGCATGGGCCTCCTCTACAATCGACAGTACGATTGAGAGTGGTTAGGCCATATAGTCCACCACGCTGGCCTAGTGCGGGTTGGCGGACTTACATACCATAGAAATTTTTATAAATCGCTATGGTATGCAGGTTTCCTCACGATGTTTTCCTTCACCGTTTTAGTGCGTGGTGATTGACTATCAATACACACATGACTCCGAAAAGCCAGAGGTGTGCCCTGGGATTCGAACCCGCGACCTCCGTGAACATGTTGGCAGTCGCGTCTAGTCCGTTTACCAACAGGCCACCACGCACTTAAGATAAAAAATACTTGTTCTTTTTCATTTTGAAGGTGTTTGAAAGCCGAAACCAGAGACTGTTGGTTCGATCTCTGCTTGACAGACTGTTAAATATCGTAATTTTTGGGTGGTAAATCCATAGTTTTTGATAAAATAATAATTTAAACTCTTTTATACCTTAGAGTCCTTATAAATAAAAGGGTATACACTATTATTTTAGGAAAAAAATGAATTTACCATCCAAATACGACCATGGGAAAAAAATTAAAAAAAAAAAATCGTCGCTTTTTTTTCAACATTTTCTGTTGCAATATGTCTGAAGTCACTAAAACTACCACCCGGCTTCGTTTTCGGTAGCAGTCTTGAGATACCCAGTATGACTGTTGGGTGTTGTTTATTATTTATTAATGTACATAAGCTATGTAATCCACAAGTATTTGTTTCGTGTCTATGCGCATATGGAACCGGAAATTGACCCATAGTTTCTGCTGCTCAAACTCAAGTCTTGTGAAGGTTTAGGGGGTGAAGTGTAGACTCTGTGTGACTGTTGAGCGTATGTTTATTTACATATATGTATTAAAGGAGAATGTCTACTCATGGTATCGGTAAAAATATCGTAGATATCGATACTACTTAAAATTTATTATAGCATTTTTATGGCTCCTCCTTAAACGTTTTCTGTTTTATCCCGACCGACAGATTTTTATAAAATAAAGTTATTATGATCACTCTGTACAATTCATTCCCAAACCCGAAGGCAAAATATATTTTTTTGTGCTTCGAATTAATTTGCACAAGAACTCTGTGCCTCTGAGGTTATATCAAAGCACAACAATCTTCTAAAACTTAGTTTCATAGAAAATGGGTATTCTCTTTTTCTTCGTCTTCAGACACAGTAATTAATCTAATTGTACAAAGTACTCCGCCAAGGATCACCACCACGAATTAGTTTATTTGTATCAGTCCGCATACGTCTCAGAGTACGGGCCTCCTCCACACTCGAGAATACGAATGGGTTAGGCCATAGTGTTCAACACGCCTTTTCCGGATTGGCGGACTTTACATACCACAAAAATTCTTACAAATATATACAAATAGTATAGTAATCCGATATTACTGTTAGTGCGATGACGTGTAGCTTTCACTGCATGGCGTGCGCGTATTGCGTTTCATCTGCCGAAATTTATCCAAGTTATTGAATTTGGTAATGGACGGTTCGCGCAGCGGGTTAGGCGTCTTACTGCGTGAGGTTATAGGTTTGATTCTTGGAAGGATTAATTTATTAAATGGTTTTGGTTTGTACATTATATTAGAACGTTTATAGAAATATTAAATATTAAAGTGACGTTATGGACGTTACTCGTATTGCATTAGACCTTAATTTATAGCCTTATTTTAAAATTTGTATTATCTAAAAACATAAAGACAGACTTATTGTGACATATTTGTCTTTGTTAACATCGGTAATTCTGAAGTTCTTATTTGCAATTTACAAAATAATTTTTTTGCTATGACCCAAAAAGAAATTTGCGATTTTTAAATGCAGCATTTTTTTTAAATTTGATCTCAGTGTAACACTAAGCGAACGAGATATAATTAAGATTATTGTTATAAGTGACATTTCATGCAGAATGAATTCGTTCCAAAGCGAATGATCGACCAGACCCGTTAATTAAATAATCGTATAAATCAATGGATGCCGACGTAAATTTGCTTTCACTTTGTTAAATATTAATTATATTTAATGGTCTTCTGCGCGTGGTGCATTGTTACCGTTTTATGCTCAATATCAAAATTTTAATCTATACATATAAATAAAATTGAAGTGTCTGTTTGTAAAGTGAAAATAAAAAAAAATGTCCAACTACATATCGTTATATACACGATACCTGTGCCGAAAATGATCTTTAAATTTTTTTTGTCTGTCTGTCTGTTCCGGCTAATCTCTGAAATGGCTGGACCGATTTTGACGGGACTTTATTTTTGTCAGGTAGCTGATATAACAAGGAGTAACTTAGGTTACATTTATTTTAGAAAAAATCTTTTATTTTAGAAAAATAAAGTAATGTTACAATGCCCGCACGCAGCTCACGCGCATGCCACCACTAGGCCGTCACGTCAGGCGCCTCCCACCACTTCTCCCATCAACAGATCAATATCACATTTACAAAATATACATATAAAGCTAATACAAAAAACTGAAAATAAATGTGTACCGGGAGTTTACCGCGGCTCGCTAAGAGATGGCGCCACCGTAGAATTAGATCGCGGTGTGGTTTCGTTACAAAGGTTGATAATTAAAATAAAAATGCAAAAACCAAAAAGAAAACTAAATAAACTAATTAACTTTTTTGTTGAATTTCACGCGGACGAAGTCGCGGGCACAGCTAGTTCAAAATATAAGTAAAAAAACATAAATACTGGCTTTTACCGATTAATACATACACCGTGAATATATATTTAAAAAAAAAAGATTTTATCGAATTTAGAACTTCCTTATTATTGAAAAATAAAAAAAATTATATATTAAAAATGGAATAACAAAGAGTGTTTAGTTACCTATGTTAAATAATCAATTGCGACATCAGAAAACAATGCTCAATTTTAAAAGCGATCTAAAATGATATACGATATGAAATTTTTGGTAGCCTTAGAGAATTATAATAGACGGAGAGCACACTGTTTAGTAATATCTTGATACAAACTCAGAGTTCTTTGCGTGAGATTACTTGACAGTGGACACCGCAAACTAGGATGGCTTCGCCTGATTGCCGAACATTTAAAAAGATGGTGAGAAGGAAGAAAAAGAACGAAGTGGAATGAACGTTGAAAGTGGTAGAGCCACGCTGTTGACCTTCATGACTCAGCAGGAATGGGCAGGCTTGTCCAATGCGGCACCACTGTCTCACAGGAAATCCACAAATGAAAACTTAAAATACTACAAAAACATATTCTTACAAATAGTTTCAAAATCAATTCGATCTTACAACATGCATTTCACGAGCCATTGTTTAAATTACGTTTCTCGTATGTTAACGCAACTCTGTGGTCACTTTCCATTCATTGTGGCCTGCGTCTGTATTCTCTATGGTGATAAAAAAAAATATAGCCTTTGGTTGCGATTGCTTGGCAATCAACGGGTATTGATTGGTTTTAAGCCCACGCGTAGACGATTTTATTTATTACAAGAGACATTATCTTTTCAAGGACAAAAATAGGATTTCGCGATTGCAAATTTTGACAGAGATTTTGGTATATTGAAGTAGCAAAATGGCAAGATGAAAAAGGCTTCATTAATCAGTATCAAAAACTGTGAGACTTTTAATCTCGCGACACTGAGACTATGAAATATTTGGTATTCCCAAAAATGTTTACCTGAATTTGGGATTGAACTTAACCCGTAGACTTAATTATTCACGTCACATATTATGTTGTTATAATCTCTTGTCAACCAAAAGCTTTTGTGTACTATTCCTAACTGCGGTAATTAATTTTGTGTGATTTGCCTATAGGGTTGCTATCACACAAGCGCGGATCCACCCTAGTGGGCACGATGGGCATGCCCACAACCCCAACGGACTTATGACGTCACACTTTCATATATATTGAGATCTATAGACTGATAATATTATCTATATCAAATGTCATAATTAAAATCGCAGAGTTAAATCTTTATTGCGTATAACGATCATGAGCAAGATCATACACATAGTCCCACTTCGCTGATTTTCGGGTTGCCATGCCAACAACCTTTTGTGGAGGTTGAATCCGCCCTTGCGATCACATTACAATAACATATTTGCTGCTCGATCAAGTCTCGCATTATCTAACATCCTGAAGGGAATGAAGTCTAATTCACCGATCATTTATTTAAAATAATGCGATTAATTTTAATCACCAAACCTATAGGCTATAAATTAATTATGTCTTCACTAATTGGTTTCTAGATAATTCCCACGTAGTATTCAGTTATAAACGTGTCGCTTCGTGAACCCGGTAGTTCGTGTTTTAAAGTTGAAGGCCGGAATTACATCGACCAATAATATAGAGCAGCAGGAATTATTATTCTTCAAGATGTTTTTATGATTTTGCGAATGATGTATATAAATATTGTTTTGATGTCTGGAATATTGGCTAATAATATGCAATATGATATAGGTTATTTTGGTTATTAGCGTCGGTATAATAAATGGTTTTCCTTCAGGGTGTGTTCATAAGAAATGTTTAACTGTCTTCAAAATAAGGAAGAAGTTCTCAATTGGATAGGATGCTTTTTGTTGTAAATTTAGGTCTTAAAAAAGGATGACAGAATAACTGATACATCGATTACTAGACTTTGTGTAATAAAAAGTGAATTATTGTAGGACAAATCAATTGTTCTGCGCTCTTTTTCCTGAGTTTAAAACAATATTTAAATATAATAATCAAATAATTCACATCGGACTAATAAGTAAGAATAACTAAGAATAGGACTGTGCCAACAACCAATAAATATGTCCTCATACCTATAACTTAAGAATACCGGGTATCTCAAGACTGCTACCGAAAACGAAGCCGGGTGGTAGTTTTAGTGGCTACAAACACAATGCAATTAAAAATTTCGCCTAGAAACGCGACAATTTTTTTTTATGATTTTTTAAATATCGTCATTTTTGGGTGGTAAATCCATAGTTTTTGCTAAAATAATAATTTAAACTCTTTTATACCTTAGAGTATTTATAAATAAAAGGGTATATACTATTATTTTAGGAAAAAAATGAATTTACCACCCAAATATGGCCATAGGAAAAAAATAACAAAAAAAAATTGTCGCTTTTTTTTGCAACTTTTTCTGTTGCATTGTGTTTGAAGTCGCTTAAACTAGCACCCGGCTTCGTTTTCGGTAGCAGTCTTGATATACCCTGTATATAATGATGATATACTTAAATATGTATAGGATTTTCTTTCCAAAAATTTACAACCAAAACCGAATGATGGAACCACTTCAAAAAAATCCGCGATTTTAGTGCCTATAAATGACGAAAGCAATCAACAGCCTTGACATATAGAAACACAAAATCCTCTCGAAACGTATAAATTAATTTTTCACCTTGATATTAAAGATGTTCAGATTAATGTGCAATGCAAATGGACCACAAACACCTGATTATAATAATTGTGACATTTTTACATAGTAAAGGCTGTTAGGATTTAACAGAATTTTGTTTAATTAGTTTTTTACAAGATTGAGATGAGCAGCTCGCTCGTTTGATGGTGTCCTGTCTGCCTAATTTTAGTATACGTCTTGTATTGGGGTGTGGCGAAATTTGGAATTAAAATTAAATTTAAAAAATATCGCGTTTTTTTAATTATATTTTCATAACTTTTTACAAGCTTCATTATTCCTCACAAACATTATAGGACAATAAAGTTGCCTTAGAATATATTTTTTTAACGTGTTTGCGAGAAGCTTTTTAGTACCTATAGCCAATATTAAAACCTTTTAATATGAGGTGCAGAGGAGGACGAGCGTAGTGGAATGCCGCTGTGGACTATTCTCACCCCATACTAAGATCTTGTGCGTGGGTATCAGAAACAATTTCACTACTATTTTGCAATTTTGCGAGACTTTTCGTTCTTGCAATCACCCAGACCTGACACAAATATTTGTCATGATACGAGAATGATTAGGATGCGAACCCGCGAACTCTGGTTTCACAGCCGACATCTCATCAACTACGGCACGGAATCTGTCAAAAAATAGAGTTTACAAATTGAATTGCCTGGACGAGAAATCCAACCAGCAAAACACAACCTCTCATGTTAATTAAACTGCATGTAGACCAAAATGGCGTATTAACTTGTTACATCTTGAATATATAATCTATGTAACGGTGACTGCAATAAGTTTTCCTTCACCAATAGACCGTGCTATGTAGTTATTAATGATCTGAACGAGTCACTGACACCGAGATTCGAACCCGCACTTTCATATTTATGGACGTTATTTCCGCTACTAATATGTACCGTTGAAAGTGTAAGACATATTCTCAAAGCTATAGACATCAAGGACATATTTTGATGAAGTAAATCATCTATACGGCCTAACCACTCTCAATCGTACTCTCGATTTTAAAGGAGGCCTGTGCCCTGCAGTGGGACGTATATGGGCTGATGCACTATGATACTTATAGTTCTTCAATCTTCAATTGTTTTTATTGCAATAAATAGCGTAGTATTCCCCTAATGGTAAGCGATACGACCTCTCATGGACAGCAGCAACACCAAACAACACCATGAATAAAAAAGCGATGTTTGGCATTCCACTGCGTTCGCCATCCTGAAACGTAAGATGTTAAGTCTCAACACGTTCAGTAGTTACTCTGGCTACAAAATTCTTAAAACCGAAACACAACAGTGAATTAACACTTCGGTATCGGTTATTTGATGGAATGGTGCGAAAAAAATAAACGAGTTAAATAAATTGGTTGATTTATAATATTTCCTTGTAATCCGCATAATTATATTGAAGATTATCTAGTTTTAAATATCAAGGTGAAAATTAAGTAGGAATTTATGCACTTTTTTATATTTTACGGGTTAATTATTTACATTGTTAATTATTTTAAAATCCATTTTGAATATACAGGGTATCTCAAGACTGCTACCGAAAACGAAGCCGAGTGGTAGTTTTAGTGACTACAAACACAATGCAACTAAAAATTTCGCAAAGAAACGCGACAATTATTTTCTATGATTTTTTGAATATTGTCACTTTTGGGTGGTAAATCCATAATTCTTGCTAAAATAATTATTTAAACTCTTTTATACCTTAGATTATTTATAAATAAAAGGGTATACACTATTATTTTAGGAAACAATGCATTTACCACCCAAATATGGTCATAGGAAAAAAAATTACAAAAAAAAATTGCCGCTTTTTTTTGCAACTTTTTCTATTGCATTGTGTCTGAAGTCGCTTAAACTACCACCCGGCTTCGTTTTCGGTAGCAGTCTTGATATACCCTGTATTTTGATATATTTCAGTCTTAGTGGGGCACAAAGCAACGAGTTTAGACACCAGTTTTGAGGCTTTTTTAATTAATAGATTTTATTACAACATCTGAAAATTTGTTTATTAGAAAATTATTCTATTTTATCACGCCATTGTCATGCACTTTACAATTATAACTGGTTTTAGGAAATACACGTTAACTATCATAATATTACGACTACTGTCAACAATATGTGTTCCTCTCATTGGGAAAATAAAAAATATATTTTTAAAATGTAAAAAAAAGGTAAAAGATGCGGTGATTAGCTAGTATAAATAAGTATACCCAAGAAGCACATACATGGTCCTGACTCTACATGAGCCGCCAAGCATTATGTGGCGGGTATTTTAATGATACATTTGGCACTAATTTTATTATAAATGCTAGGATGTTGGTAAAATCGTAGTCGCTTAGCGAAGGATGATCACATATAATATTTGTCTCCATGCGGGGATAACCCCTATGGTACAGATTCACAACTAAATTCCATACCAAATGCAAGCTGAACGTATTGAAATTTAAATATCGATTTAATTCAAACCCACTCCGTTGAATCTCAGTCTACTTTCATACATGCGCTATCACAAATCCTTCCCCGGGGGTTATATTGAAATGTAAATCCACTTCCTAATAGATCCTAACAAGACTAAAACAATATGTAACGATCAACATAATTTATTAGATGCATACTTTCCCTTTTTGTATCATCATTTGCATATTTATCTGAATGAGACGGTGCGTGGTAGATACCTACAAAAGTTTTTGCATTGCATAAACTAAATACATATTTATGTAGTAATTTGTCATTAACTCCATTGTTGAATATTAGCCTTTAACGTTTTTACTGGTGGTAGGTCTCTCATATGTGAGAGGCTGCCTGGGTACCACCGCAATGTCTATTTCTCCCGTCAAACAGCAGTTTAAATGCACTGGTGTGTTTCGGATTGAAGGACATTGTAGCCAGAGTAACTACTAGACATATTGAGATTTAACATCTTGTGTCTCAGGATGGCGAGCGCAGTGGAATGCCAAGCATTGCTTTGTAATTCAAGGTGTTTTTTGGTTTTGCTACTGTTCATGAGCGGTCGCATCGCTTACCATCAGGCGAACGGCATGCTCGTCTCGCCATTTAATGCAGTAATAAAAAAATAAAAAAATTGCTCTCAAAATGTCAAAATATACAGGGTATATTCAGACTAAGACTATTAACGAAACCTGGTGGTAGTTTTAGTGACTACAGATCCAATGCAATTTTCAATGTAATCGTGTTTGGATTGTAAATTAATTTTGCTAAAATTATAATTTAAACCCCAGCGTACCATACTGTCTTTAAAATAAAAGAGTGTACATTGTTATTTTACGAAAATCTAGTTACCCAAATACATGGGACAAGAATACAAAAAAAAATCATCACTTTTATTTTTGCATAATATTTAGTTGAGTTGTGTCCGTAAATATTTAGTCATTAAAACGACCACCTTCGTTCGGCTTCGTTTTCCGTCGCAGTCTGGGGCCCTACTCTATAAATCCGAAACGAAGTTCGATCGAAGTTTATATACGATACGAATGTACCTACTCTGTAAAAGTTCGAATTTGTATAACGTACATCGTACCCATAAGTCTATGGTTACGACCATAAGTCGATAACGACCATAAGTATAGGTAGGTACATTCGTATCGTATATAAACTTCGATTGTCCGAAGTTTCGAACTTCGTTTCGGATTTATAGAGTAGGGCCCCTGGTTATCGACCTCAGCTTATCCGATCTATTCACATACCCACAGGAATGCCTTAATCTCAGTAACCAGAAGGGTTATAGACCTAATAGGTACTTATTCCTTATATCACCCCCCAATTTGCGGTCGTCATCCTGTGAAGAGGACATGAAAGGATGATTACTTCAACCACAGACCACATCGATTTCAGCAAGTAGGATTATTATCGTGTTTCCTTTTTGCACTGGTCTCTCATATGTGAAAGGCCGCTTGGGTGGGTACCACCGCAATGTCTTTTTCTCCCGCCAAATACCAGTTAAATGCACTGTTGTGTTCCGGTACGGAGGACATTGTAGCTGTAATATCTACTGGATATATTGAGATTGCTTTATACTATTTAGTTTTCTTGTTTGTGATTTAACATTTCACCTATCACTAGGTAATAAAACTGAGAGTTTGATAAACTTTGCTAATTTTAGAAAATTAATAGAGAATGAAAATTCAATGAATTCATTTTGTTTCGAGAATTGTTAGATCTTTGGCAATCAACTCACTTATTTAAAATTGAAATGGAGCAGACAATATTTAAAAAAATAATTGAATTCTTATGTTAATTATAGTTAAAGAAAAGGTATGTGTAAGTGTATCTCAATGTTATTATATTTATTTGTTGCAGGTGTGGCTAGCGGGTGTTCGCGGTTCAAAATGTTAATAAATATTGGGCCCAGGGCCCATCAACAGCTTCAAATGTGAGTATATATCATATTAATGTGAGTGTCTCGCCACCTATCACATTGTGGGACATAACATACAGGGCAAGATGTGGGTGTCCTGGCACCTCTGCCTATCCCTTCTGGGATATAGGCGTGAATTTATGTATGTATGTAATGTGAGTACATATTATAAAGCTCTGTAATAAATTCCCTGCATCTCCCTGTATAGAAGTTTGTTCCGCTATGCACACCAATTATCTATCAATCAATCTATCAATTATCCGTCTGTATCAGCCCATATATAGGTACGTCCCACTGCAGGGCACGGGCCTACTCTACAATCGAGAGTACGATTGAGAGTGATTAGGCTGTTTAGTCCACCACGCTGGCCTAGTGCGGGGTGGCGGACTTACATATCATAGAAATATAGATGTACACAATTCATAACCGGAAGTTTTTTGTTTTTTGACCCTCGTTTATGCACTTAAGCATCAATATGTTATGATTTTTGAATAATAGTGTAGCCGACAAGTGACGCAAGAGATTAGTTATGAAAAATGACAGGTTCTCAAAAGACAAATGTAGTTAAGCATCAGATAAATTATACTACACATAAAAGACGACATGTTTTAAACTAAATGGCGACTAGTAATATAAATTAACAAGTGATCTTTCAGTGTAGAACTACTCATCTTCCACAGGCATTAATAACCATAAACAATAAATTACACAGACCTATTAATACATACGCAAATTTATGACCGACGCGACTGTGCGATTAATTTTTAATTAAATTATGTATTATGACAGGAGTATATAGTGTGTCTGAATTTATGTATTTGGTATTTTAAAGCCAACAATATAATTATAAGACCATGCGGAAGATATTTGATTAACAATTTAACGAATACATTCCTGGAATTTCCTTTATCGATGTTATTAAAAAGTTCATTTTAATCAGGAAGACCACTGCTAGAAATAAATAAATGTATAAATACACGTAAAAGTCACATATTTAGCCCTGACCGTACATTGCACTCTAGCGTTGCTCTTTTCAAAATACTTTTATAATACAAATTATACAGGAGACATAGCTTAGTTGAATTTAGAGCAGTTCATTAAATTATAGTAAATATCGTGGAACTACTAGCCAATATTACTAGCAAACATTATTCGTAAAAATAAGGAAGTTATGTAATACATTTTCAATGAATATTTTTAATAGTTAGAGAGTTTGATATCATCATTATAATGTTATTAATTACGAGTCGGTGTGAAAACGGTTATAAATATTTATTGCAAAAATTCATATTGAATAATGTTTCACCGTTTTCTATTATGGAAGCGAAATCATTTGCAATCAACAGTTGGTTATATTAACATATACGAGTATTATTGAGATTTCTAAACGTAATAAGACATTAAAATACATCATTTTGTAATGTGACTAAAACAAGAAAATTCCTTTTTATATAGGTCATCATGATTGTGACAACCGCCGAAATATTATCGGAAAAATATATATATTTTTAAATTACCACTTTCCTTTAGATTACCGTATATAATCACTTCCCAGAATTTGATCCTTATAAGTAACATTATCGAATGGTGTAATAATACAGCGTGTGTAATTATTTCATAGGTTCGATTCTTCGCTAGGCATATTGATTTATGAAACTTCTTTAGCGGATCATTACCTAATCTATTATACAATGAGGAATCCAACAGTTCTAATGTTAACTTAAGAAAAAGAAAGGTGCGTAGCGATGAAACTGAATATAACAAGGATTTTGGAAAGTTTCGAGATGAGATAATGATGATTTTAAAAAATTCTGCTCAAACCCAAAATGAAAATTTATTGTTCATAAGACAAGAAATTAGCGAAATAAAAGATGAAATTAAAACTACAAAAATAACAGCAGAAAAGTTTGCTGAGCAGATTGAAAATATTAACAATGATATTCAAAATATAAAATCGGACAACACAAAAACAGAAGAAAAGATAAAAAATATAGAAAAAGATATATCTCAATTAAAATCCTCAGGTTTTTTCCATAAAGCAACAATCAAATCGCGTCCGCTTAGCCACGAAGACCTCATCTTAGAGTTAAAGGAGCGAACCGAACGCGAAAAAAATATCATAATTGTGGGTATATCGGAATTAAATGACAAACATATCAAATTGAGACAAACCCACGATATGAATGAATTTACAAAGTTGACTTCTATCATCGAAAACTGTAATAAGCCACTTAAATTACACCGATTAGGCAAATATACACCTGGCAAAGATCGACCATTAAAGATCTACTTTACCGATATAGACACACCTAAACTTTTATTACGCAGTAAGTCAAAGTTGCCGGATCATATTAAAATTTACTCAGATCAAACACCAGCCTAAAAACAATACCTTGACTCCGTTAAGGACGAGTTAAAAGGACGTTTAGAAAATGGCGAAAAAGATTTGATAATCAAATATTTAAAAGGGATTCCCCGGATTATAAAAGAAAACAATTCAAAAAACTAACAACTATTACCCTACAAAATAAAGAACATACAGAAAGATTATGCCATCAATCAGTAAATAGATACGAAGATATTCCATTAACACCGTCATCACTGCGATTCTTATACGCTAATGTTCGAAGTATGCGAAATAAAGGTAAATTCGATGAAATAAAATGTATATTGAGATCCGTGCCAAAAACGACCCACTTACTTATATTTACGGAGACGTGGTTCTCGTCGGAAGAAGAAGCTATACGTTATTAACTATCAAATTACATACATATATATAGCTATAGGAAATGCAGCAGAGGTGGTGGAGTTTCAGTTTACATTCATAAAAGTATACAGTTTGAAGTAACAGAAGACTTAATAGAAAATGGCAACCATTATTTGTGGATACGAATTGACAAATTATCATTGAATGTTGGAGTTATCTATAAACCTGATGGGGATGCAGATATCGATAATTTTCTGGACATCTACACATCTCAACTTGAACAGCGGAAACGATCAATAGTGTTCGGAGATTTTAATATCGACTTACTCAAAAACGATGCGTATGTCAAAAAATATGTAAATGGGACGACAGAAACAGGATACGAAATACTAAATAGAATCGAACCATGCTACTGCACACGGGAAACGAGTTCATCGAGGACCATAATTGACCATGTGAGTACAAATATAAATAATCATTCTTTTAGTCTTTCCATTATTGACTCATGCCTTTCCGACCACAAACAACTATACCTTGAAATTGGTAAACTACAACCTGAAATAAATCAACAGATTAAATACAAAGCTATTAATTATGAAAATTTTTACAAAAGTATGACTGAAGTGCTACAAGAGGATATAGGCAATGACTACTGTGACTTGGAAAAAATTATAATAACAAACATTGAAGCTCATAAAGAGGAAAAAACTAAAATACTAAATCCACCACGGAAAGACTGGATAAATAAGGCTATTATAAATTCAATAAATATAAGAAACAATCTATGGATAGAAACTAAAAGAAAACCTACTGATGAGGAACTAAATAAGTATTTATTAGAAATGCAAGAACAGGTTAAAAAAATGATTAAGACATGCAAAGAAAACTATTACTTAACCTTATTCCATAATACATTTAATCAGCCAAAAAAAATGTGGGAATTAATTAATACACTAGCCGTCAATAAAATAAAACATCGCGTGCACCCTCCTACATTGATATCTCACAGTGGACCGATTACTGATGGTCAGAAAATTTGTGAACTATTTAACTCCTATTTCTCAACTATCGGATTAGAATTAGCTAATAAAATACCTAATATTTATCATACAGATGATAACAAAATTCTTATGTATGGACCTAACTATATACACGATAGATCTTTAAGTGAATTAAGACCATGCAATGAAGATGAAATAAATAATATCATAGATGACCTTGACACCAACACCAGCACTGGGCTGGATGGCATTTCGACAAAATCAATTAAATGTTTAAAAAATGTAATTGCGGTAAAACTAGTTAACTCAATTAACAAATGTTTGGCCTTAGGAGTGTTTCCGGAATCTTTAAAGCTTGCAAAAGTCAGTCCTATATACAAATCTGGCTCTAAAACTGATCCAAGTAATTATAGGCCCATATCCGTATTGCCTGTTATCTCGAAAATTTTTGAGAGAATTTGTATGATAGACTGAACGAATATCTAATTGAGAAACAAATATTAATCGATCAACAGTATGGTTTTCGCCCAAAATCTAGTACAGCAACAGCAGCCCTAGATCTAATTACTAAAATTAAAATTACATATCGACAAAAAAAATATAGCTTTAGGTGTATTTATTGACTTAAAGAAAGCGTTTGATACAGTCAGTCACCAAAAATTACTAATAAAATTAAACGATATAGGAATATATGACACTGCTCTAAAAATGTTCAAATCCTACTTGCAAAATAGACGTCAAGTTGTAAAAATTGACAACTTTTCAAGCTCTTCTCAAAGTATTTCTTTTGGCATACTACAGGGATATGTACTCGGTCCGTTATATAAATAAAATAGGACTAACTGGATATCTCACACTATATGCTGATGACACATGTCTATTTTACTTTGATCAATCTATCCATAACATTTTAACTAAGGCACAAAAAGATCTGAACATACTTAATGATTGGTTGCTCCACAATTTACTAACAATCAACACATCCAAAACATCATATATGATTATATCTGCAAAGAATAAACATATACCCGAGTTCGAACCCTTAACAATAAAAAAGAAATTATCAAACAATTTATTTATTTATTTATTTAATTCTTTATTGTACACAATAAAAAGGAATAACAGTTAAGAGATAATACAAAATAACAAAGTACAAATGGCGGTCTTATCGCTCTAAGGCAATTTCTACCAGACAACCATGGGATGGATATATGAGCAGGAAAAAAGATAGGGCAGTGTAAAATAAAGATAACGAAAACATGGAGACATAAAAAAAAACATATAAATACATACCACATATACATACATATTATATATACATACATAAGTATTATACATATACATACTTATATAAATTTATAGACGAATAAACATACGTACATACATATATATATTACCAATATAATCAATAAGAGGAAATGAATCACATAATGAAAAATACTTAGGTCTAATTATAGATGATAAATTAACATGGAAATCACACATTGAATACATTAAATCTAAATTAATATCTACACTAGGAGCACTTCGTAAGATAACTCACTGTTTACCAAAGCACGTCCGAATGATTATATATAATTCATTAGTAAAATCTCATTTAGAATACTTAATTGAAATCTGGGGGTCAGCAGCATTGACAAACTTGAATTCTTTGCAAAGAACACAAAACAAAATTATCAAAGTTTTATTTCATTACTCGTACCAGATGCCTACCAAAGAACTTTATAAAAAATCTGAATTGCTTGATCTATCTCAGTTATACAAATATAACACATGTGTTATAATAAGGAAAATCACAACTAACACTATTAAATCTAATTTGCAATTTAAGACACGACAGAGCAAATATTCTCTTCGAAATAATAACCAACTAGAATTGATTAAGCCAAGAACCAATTATGGAAAAAAAAACAATTTTTTATGAGGGTGCACAGCTCTTTAATAAGCTACCTAAAACTGTTACAAGCTGCGAAAATGTGAATAGTTTTAAGAATAGGCTTAAGCTACATATTATTTCTAAAAGTACCGGAGACTAAATTAAGTGTAACATTTATTTTATTTTAATTTGTTTGTATCTCATTTTAAGTGAAATATGTATTTCTTATGAGAATAAAGTTCTTTAAACCTAAACTTAGAAGTAAGGTGCGTTGGGGTAACACTGCAATAGTAGTGAGTAAGGGTAAGAATGTAAATTCATATAAAATATAGGAGTGCACGTTTTTACCCCTTCCATTCTTATATAAAGTTAACCCAACGACTTATGCAAGTTTATTATTTTATGTATGTACAGCTTCCGCGGCGCAGTTGTTTAAAAGCCGGCTAAGAGACGCGAGGCCGCGGGTTCGAATATTTGTGTGATGAATTTGTTTCGGGTCTGGGTGTTTACGAGACCGAAAAGTATCTCGTTGTTCCGACACAAGACTCGATGTTAAATATATTTCTCTTTCTTCTCATTTTTCCATTCCATGATTATTTGCTTTTAGCGATAAGACTGCTGTTTGTACTTTTTTCTTTTTGGTTGTGTATTTATTTGTGAAGAAAAGATTTAAATAATAATAAATACAAACATTAATATCTGCTTGAGCATAGAAGTTACTTATTATTTCACATACATTTACATAATATAAGGCGCTGAGCGTTAGAAAATTACAAGGAGTAATTCTAACCATTAGTATGCCTAATAGCTGCTTTCAGCAAATTGCAGTAACCACATTAAGTAACAGATTGCGCGCCCCTGCATAACGCACACGTAACAAATAATAATAAAACTGCCTCGTTTGTTCATCAAAGCTTCAAATTTAAGTATAAATTATATGAAGTGTATGCTCCTGTTCAGACTGGATGTATGTACATGCACCTGTGATTTTACATAATGGTTTCTTAGATTTAGTCCTCTTCGTGATCACGAAAGCTGTAAAGTAATCGAAAAGTTGAGAAGTTAAAATGTAAAAATTAAAACAAATTAGCCATAATAATATATATTTTTATTTCAATATCATTTGATATCTATACTTATTAAAGTATTCAATTTTAAATTCTCTTCGTAAAACTTAATTAACTGCCGTACCCAGTGTCAGGAAATGTCAATTAAATAATTACTAAGGACGCACTCAAGGCCTTTAGTAATGATTTAAGTGACGTAAAATAATAATAAATAAATAACACCTAAAAGTCATATACATATTCCTGACCCCACACGAAGATCGAGTCTTGTGTCGTGCGTATCAGGAACTGCGAGACATTGTTCAGTCTCACTAACACCCAGACCCGAAAGAAATATTGGTAGGCCACATAAACATTTATCTCGGTGCGGGGACCGTAACCGCGGCCTCTCGTTTCACAGGGATGTCTAACCGCCTACGCCACGGATGCTGAATGTCTCTGTGTGCAGGAAGGCTTAAATGTACTATTTATTACGATAGCATGTATTATCGAGTAATGTACATAGTGCAGGAATTAAAATTAAATTATTACATTCTTACCCTTACTCACTACTAATTAAAAGTGAAGCATCCATAGTTTTTCCAACCACGCTGCCCAGCCAAGCAGGTAAATGAGAGAGCTAAAACGGTGTCGAATCTATGTAATGCGTGACGTGTTAATAAATACATTTATAGGCATAGTTTTGAATCCAAAGATAGATATTAAGGATGGTACTCTATCAGCCCATATAGGTCCCAATGTAGGACATGAGCCTCATCTACAATCAAGAGAGAGTATTAAGAGGGATAGTATTGTGAATAAAAAATTGGGAAGTCTCAAAGCACCTAGATTAAAAGCAATTATTTCTTGCCTTTCGATAATTATGCCAGTTAGCTAGAAAACTTCCACTTGGGCTGTTAGGTAAACCTAAACCGCGAGACACCTATAAGGGTTTTTCCACTTTTATTTACGTAAAATTATGTATGTATTTCCGGGAGAATACGAGTTCTATCACCAGGTGAAGAGATCGGTATTGCATAATCCTGAAACTTTTGTAATTTATAAAAAAAATTTTTAAAAGTGTGTGGCAGTCTTTTGGTAAAACGGACTAGACGAGGCGCCAACATGTTAACGATGGTCGCGGGTTCAAATCCCAGGGCACACCTCTGACTTTTCGGAGTCATGTGTGTATTGATAGTCAATCACCACGCACTAAAACGGTGAAGAAAATATGTGAGGAAACCTGCATACCATAGCGATTTATAAGAATTTCTATGCCACTAGGCAAGCGTGGTGGACTATATGGGCTAAGCACTCTCAATCGTATCCTCGATTGTAGAGGAGGCTCGTGCCCTGCAGTGGGACGTATATGGGCTGATACAGATTCAATTAAAATGTAAAAGATAATTGGCGATCGTTTCGCACGGATAAATAAGTACTGGATTAGTTTCTCTTTAGGATATTGTGTAACATGTCGTCATGTTCCTGCATACATAATAAATATTTCTAAATATATATATGAAATGTCTAGAAATAATTAATTTGTATTTATGTGATAGAATCTGCGAGTGTTGCGTAACTTTTTACTATTTTTCTTTTCATATGCAATTTTGTATATGAATTTATAATGTTTGTGCAATAAATATTTATTTCACTTAATAAACTTAATTTTAGTATTGTAAGGATGTGTATTATGTGTATTTCTTATTAACTTATCATCGTTTTATGAAAGTTTGCACTATAATTACACAGTCAAGAAATTATTTATTCTTAATAATTATAACATAACAATAAATACTGCCCGAGACGTACATATATTCACGTAGGCTGGAGACTGCGTGGCAGATGGGTTTCTTCATCATTATCATCTTCAGACAAAATGTGTATTTTTCTATGAGCGTTTAAGTAAATACATAAACTCACGCCTTTTACCAATATGGGATAAGAAGAAATAGTATACAAGGCGAAACTTGGGTGCTTCTAAAACACCCAAGTTTCGCCTTGTATATTCCATCCCATGATGTGATAGGAGGCGAGCCACATCGAGCACAAAGTCCTAACTCCGGATTGATAATGAATAGAAAAATTCAAAATTTCTTTGCCCGACCCGGGATTCGAACCCGATACCTACGCTTTGTAATCGTATCGCAGTACAACTGCGCCAGCGAGGCAGTTTCATCTAAATTCATATCCAAGTCGTATTCTATTGATCAGTTCCCCACAATAGTTTTCTTGCCTAGTTCATAAGCCGTTTGTTTTCTTTATGCGTGTACCTATCCAACAATTCGATACTGTTTAAGATCGTAGTCAAAAGTCCAGATAATATTTCAAAATTTAAACACACCGAAGACTTCTATAGTCTCTGCCTACCCCTATGGGATACAGGCGTGACGATTATGTATGTATGTAAACACACCGAAAACATCTCCGTTCTTACCTTGACAAATAAGAGACGTGGTAGTAAATCATTTATTCCACTGCCCTGTCGACAATATCATAGACAATATCTTACTCATATGCAACAGACCTTAAGATGTGGCGATGATTAATCATTAGTAGTGGTTATGATTCCTCATAATGTGACATGACATACTTTTTTTTGCCTTTTTCCCATAAGGGGTAGGCGGAGGTACCATGGCGCCTACATTTTGTCTTGTATGTTCCGACCCACGATGTGATAGGTGGTGAGCCTATAGCCACATCGGCCACAAAGTCCTGACTTTGGGCTGATAATGAATAGAACAATCAAATATCACTACCCAACCCAGGATTCGAACCCGACACCTTAGCTTTATAGCCGTATCGTAGTATAACTCCAGGCAGTCATAATGTAAAAGTTAAATGTACTCTTTTCCAAAGATGGTAACGTGCGAGAACCAAGGCGGCGTGGGCGGGTTCCGTCTTGGAGGACGGGATGAGGAGCGACGGCGAGCACCCAGCGTGTCCTCCACCTCGCTGTATAAGCAGAAGATCGACGCCCTCTTCGACGACAGCCGCTCTGTCGCCAGTCTGCCGCAGTACACTGGGTTCGCGCTGGAACGGAGGGACAGTAAGGTAAGCTTATTGAGCAGAAGCTGTTGCTATATTGTTGTATTGTTGAAGATGTAGAAGTAAACTGATCTGATGAATATTGAATAGGAATTGATAATGGAGGTAGGATGGAGGTAATTAAGATCCTGAAGGCACTGAGTGTTAGTGGTGGTGTAGAAAAAACTAAGTTAGTGATTAGGTAGTGATTAGACATGTTTAAAAATTTGTAGCAAGTAAAGATATATTTTGTAAAATTCTAATGTCAACCAATGATGTTTATTTTAAGTACACCATTACCTCTTTCAATAAATTTATATAGGTAAGACAGAATATATTAAAGTGATTATTTTAGCCTGAATTGGGATTTGACTCTACATTTAAACACGGTATTTCATATGAGTTGGTTTGATTTTAAATCATTCTTTTTTTCATAGGTCAGTTCATCACACGACAACAAAGTAACAATATACGAAGATGAAGATGGCTATTGTCAGAGCAACAGCAGCAAAGTCAATAACACGGTGCAGGACCGCATCGAGAGGATGTTCGCCGACATGGCTGGGGAGTCCAGGCTACCCATGGACAGCATAGGCATTCACGTCTTCAGCGTCCACTACCTTGGCTCTACACCTCTACACGATAAGGTCACCAGCCTATCAGGTCTCCAAACACCTCTCAAAAACCTATATTTCTCGTACCGAAGAAATCACCACCACAAAAGCGCTTTAACAGGCCGATTAGAAATATCAAAAAGTGGCCTCAAAGTACGATACAAAGATGAAAAAGGCGATTTAGAACAACTAAACCCGTTCCCAACGATAGCAGTGTGGTCAGCTGTCAAATTCGTCGTCCAGCCTTCGGAGACGAATGACAACGAACTATGTTACGCGTTCCTGCCGTTGATCACAGATCCTGATAATATAGACCGACAAGCGTTGTTCAAAACATTAGAGCCACCGGACAACAAATACATCCTCTCCCACAACGAAAATTCGCATTCGCCGCTTTTCGCTGTCGTGATGAGGAAGATCGGAGTTGCCAAGCAATTGGAGTGTCATGGGTTTGTATGTCAGACGACCGAGGATGCTATCGTCATAGCAGCCACGTTATACAAATCCCTAATGTCACACATGAGCCGCCAGGGCCACAGTGATAAGAAGAAATTGAAGAATCGAAATGGTGTGAGCTGCATGAGTGTGGGCAGCAGTATGTCGCCGAACGACATCTTAATGCCGGCCAGACCTGTACGGAAGAAGCGGAGTACGTCGTCGATGAGCGGTGACAGCGACAGAGCAGATGGGTTCTCAGCTAGCGAGTCATACAATGAAAAGCACAAACTGGAAAGAACTAAAAAGATCTCGTCTGAGGGCCTTCCTGACCCTCCCCCACCTCCGTCTATCCCTCCCGCCGAACCCAAGAGGATAACAGTGGAAGAAGTTAAAGCTAAACTAGATTCGATAAAACATAACGATACTAGTGGTAGTGACACACATGACTCTAGAAAATCTGGCACAAAGAGCTGTCCCCACCCTGCCGTCAGTAAACTCCAAAACCTCCAAAATACGAATAGCGGGAGCGAATCTTCTATACGCAGTAAGGTATCGGAAAAGATAGAGCTGTTTCGCGAGCTGGAAAGAAGAAAGAATATACAAAGACCACCGACTTTGCCGCCGCCTATACCATCAAAACCTTCGGAAGCTCCACCGGAACCTCCCAAGGAGCCTCTAAGAAGAAACCAGAGCGGGCGGAAATCTCTCAGTGAATCGGGTGACATACTGACCAAAGTGGCGATCCCGCGTTCAGGCAGCTTCCTCAACGCGGGTGGTCTGACGAGATATAAGTCGATCGGACACAGGTATGTTGACTAACTCATTAAATCTTAATTGTGATAATGCACTTCCTAGAAATCCAATCGCACGCTTGAAGGCGTCATTTCCATTTTAATAGCGCATGCCCCACTCGCATCTCGTTCGATGGTGTTCTCACATGATCGGTCGGCTTGATTACTAAAATAGACTGTCGAGAAGCGCATAGCATGCGCTTAGCGCTGTGTTTCGACACCTCGCATGCACGTAATTGTGCCAAAGCAACCGCATCCGCTGCATTCCATAGCTCCGATACTTCAGAAATGTTATTTTTACTTGCATCCATACCTAGAAAATAGTTTTCAATGGAACATAATTCTAATGCATTTTTTTCAGAAATAATGGGAAGAAAGGCGGCGGTTCACCGCTAGGGTTCAATGAACTTTTCAATGAATTCAAAGTTCAGGAGAACTTACACTCGATGGATGAGATTCTCAACGCCATAATAGACGCAGAAGGAATGTCGTTTAATGATTTAAAACCGATATATAAAGAGTTCTTACTCAAATTAGCAGTAACATTAACAAAAGACGAGATCTTCCAGCACAGTAAAGCGATAATGAAAAAACAAAAGAAAAAGATTCTCAGAAGAAACAGTACGTTCCAAAATAAGAGGAGAAAGATCTTCAAAGGTGCGAACGGACTTCGGATGGTGTTCCGGCTTCCATTTGGCAAGGAAATTCGAGAGAAAGACAACAAAATAGGTCTCACGGCAATAGACTTCCAAACATTGGCCACAGCCAAAGAACAAGCATCGGAAAGTTCGGTTTCGACGTCCAGTTACGACATGCGGCAGTTTCACCCCAAAGAACCAATGTTGCCACCACCGAAACGACAGGTGACGAGACAAAGGAACTCCAAACGGGACAAAATAGTCCACGTGTCGAAACGAAATGGAAAAATTTCGAGACCAGGTGAAAGAACATCGACATCTGAAGACTCGGATTTTCTTACTCTGAGCAATCGTCTTGGCGGTCAAAACCGGAATAGTTCCAGCGGATACGTATCGTGTTCAGAATGCGAATCGGAAAGTTGCATCGATAGATGCTACTGTTCACTTAAAGATGATTGCAAATCTAAATGTTACTGCTCCGCAACTGAACTTAAAAAAGAATCGACAAAAACGAAACTGCTGACCAAAAGCAAGAGCTGTAAAGATTGTTCCAAGTAAGTTATTTATATTTAAACTTTCCAGTTATACTTTTTATTTGTATTATTGGCCTGTAACTTTCCGTATTAAAACATAAACCTAAATTCGCGTGAATAAAAATATGCGGTATTTTTAAGTCGATAAAATCTGCGTAGGAATGAACAAGTTATCAGACTCTTTTCGAAACATTCGCTCCAAATAGGTTAATATTTACGCAACAAATTAAGCAACCGTTTCCAAATCATTTAAATACTAAAATATTTTTTAATAAATAATTGAATTCCGTATAAATATGTACATAAATTAGTTCATCACAATGACCACAATACATTCTTGCATTCTCTATTTGAATTCGCAATCAGTGGTTACGATTCGTTCTCGACAAGATTAATTAGTGGACGTTACAAAAATTTTAACAGTTTATAGCCAAAAATTTCTCTGCTTTCATATCTTGAGCGTCGTTTATCTCAAATGGACAAAGTGAGTGTGCGGCTAATTACATTTGCAGTATCGTCGCGGCTGTACAGAGGAATTCGTGTCTTGTTTATTATTATTTATGGTCCATTATAAACAATATGTTTGGTGTAGAAATGAAACGTGTGGGGGCAATCAGAGCGTGGCGCGGCCGCGTGGACGCGACGGTTTGTGAGTAACTGAACCAAATTAAAATTATTTACAGTTTTATTCGTAATTTCACTAGGATCAAGTTTGAGATTTGAAACACTTTAATTGCGAACGTTTTTGGAATATTTTGCGTTGACTAGCTTAATTTATTGTTTGTCAATTAATTAATTATTTATTGTACAGATTTCACTGCATTATTGCATATTGAGTATATTTACGTAGGTACATAAATTATCCTTTGTCCACTGAGGAGGAAGTTTTTTATATTATATTTTAGAATCAGACTGTCATACAGATCTTGATTTGAGTTAATTTATTTATTATTGTTTTTTGCGGGTAATTTTAAAAAGTTTATTGTCATTTAAACGTGAATATGTTTTGGGGTAACATAAGTACAAAATAATTAGTCTCGTTTAAAATTGATTATAGTTTTCAAATAGTCAACAGTCACAGTTCGTAGGAAGTTATTACTTTCTTAAAATAAACGTTGTCATTAGTCGAGACCTAGACTAGTAGGTGATAACTCTTATCAAGAATTTTAAAGTAAATGTTAATTGTACAAAAATAAACCTGGTCGTCGTAATATAAATTGCAATTCATTTAACTGACTTATTAAACATGCGTAGCAGCAATGCACCTTTCTTCAACCCAAATCGACGTTTAAGTGGAATATTAATTGGGACGAAAATAAAAATTAACGGCACATCTTTATGAAGTGATGTTGCTTCGTCCTTATCGAAATGACTAAATAATTTCGTCCGTTAATTGTCGCGTACTAAATTAACCAGTTTGCGTAAATTAAAGACAAATTTAAACCCTTATAAATCAAAAGAAGCTATTGCTTCTGAAATATTCGTGAAAGTAAGGCATTAAGACCAGTTTGAAAATTTGTTTGATTGAAATCAAATACTTTCTTGAAAAGTAATGGAAAAAATCTCACTAATAGTTTGATATTGTTGAAATAATTTAGACCGTATATGAAATAAAAAAGTTCATACTGAAAATGTAAATAAATGTAAATATGTTACTGATTTTTATCCTCCATTTCTCTTCATTGGGGGAGGCCTATGTTCAGCAGTGGACTTCCTGTGGCTGATATGATGATGATGATGATGATGACGTGTGCTTATGTATGTCTGTAATGTTCCAGGGAATATTACGAAGGAGATTTCAGCTACTGTTCATGCGATTCTGAGAGCTGTGCTGACAGCAATAAATGCTATTGTGCCGGTCCAAGGAGAGGGGTGATGCAGAGCTCCCAGAGTCTTGAGTACCTTCGCAGCCCATCACAGAGGACCTACTCCGAGAGGCTCAAGCGATATGAGGAGTACGATGGACGAGGTTCTAGGACTAGGTAATTCAAATTTTAGATTTCCTTGCCTTTCTTTTTCTGTTGAAGGTTATCTTGTACTAACATTGTAGCCAGAGTAACTACTGGATATATTGAGACTTAAAAACGTATGTCTCAGGGTGACGAGCGCAGTGGAATGTCAAATATTGCTTTAGTATTCTAGGTGTTGTTTTGTTTTGCTACTGTGCAGGAGCAGTCGTATTGCTTACCATGTCATACGAATAGTATGCTTGTCTCTCCCAATAGCAATAAAAAAAGGTTCACTCCCATCACTTCGTGGGACGGAATACATAAGGCGAAACGTGGGTGTGCTGGTTCTTATTAGCACTTCTGCCTGCCTGCATCTGGGAGTGGCGTGAGTTAATGTATAAATTTCTTCCAAACAATGTTTGATACCATTTATAATCAACTTTGACATTCCTAAACTTCAGTGGTCTGTCTCAATAAAACTCCTGCCGCTGATGATCCATAGTGCTGCTCAATAAAACGCGGTTAATGACAGACTGATCTATTCTGAACATGTCAGATATAGAACTTCATAAAACCTACGTTACAGTTTCCTCCTGAATAGAAGTATAATTGAGAGGTCTGAGGAGTTTATTGTCTAAATACCAATGTTGTTATTCCAGGTAAAGTTGAGAGGTCTGAGGGGTTAAGAGTCTAAATGCCAATGTTATAATTGCAGGTCAAGTGGCACAGGGCACCGGCGGCGGCGCGCGCGCAGCTCGGACAGCGTGGCGCTCGACTACGAGCTGCTGCTGCAGAACAAGCCGCGCGACACTAGGACTCGCAACATGCAGAGACTCACCGGTCAGTAGGGTTATTGGTATTACTGACAGCCTCCGTGGCACAGGCGGTTAGACGCCGCCTGTGAAACTAGAGACTGCGTTTTCAATCCGCGCACCGAGAGAAATGTTGGTGTGGCCCACAAATATTTGTTTCGGGTCTGGGTGTTTGTGAGACCGAAATGTCTCTCGTAGTTCCTGATATCCGCGACACAAGACTCGATCTTAGTGTGGGGTTAGGACTATGTATGTTGTTGGGTGTTATTTAATTATTTTATTATGATCTGCTCATTAGTGCTAGACAATTCTCGGAACTCTTTGGATAGAATAATGCAGGATGTTCAGGCGAAGGTTCTAGAGTTTTGGATTGAAAATATAATAACACATTAATTTAAAATAGTATTAAAATAGTCGGTGTTTTGGTAAGCTACATTATGTCTTTTCTTTTTTAATCTTACTCGTGGTAGGTCAGTCATATGTTAGAGGCCGCCTGGGCAGGTACCACTGCAATGTCTTTTTTTACCCGCCAAACGGCAGTTTCAAATTTCAATGAACTGTTGTGTTGTTGGGATTGAAGGACATTGTAGCCAGAGTAACTACTGGATATACTGAGACTTAACATCCTATGATGGTGAGCGCAGTAGAAGGCCAAGCATTGCTTTGTAATTCAAAGAGTTGTTTGGTTTTGCTACTGTTCATGAGCGGTCGTATCGCTTACCATCAGGCGAATGATAAGCTCGTCTCACCACTCATTGCCATTAAAAAAAAGGTTTTGATATAAAATAAACCAAATTATTTCGCGGCCACTTCCTTCACTTTTTATACATAATATAAATTTATTATTGTTTTGTTTTTAAATTATAAGTTAGTCTTGTCAGTACTGCACTATGTACGTTGATATTTGAAAATTTGAATATATACGGAATATGCTGTTTGCTATTGATAGCTGTGAGCCACCAAAATAAAATAAAATAATAAATAAAGAATATCTACTTTTCACATTTCAGTAAGAAGCACCGGAGCTGGCTCCCACGATGCATTAAGTGTGAAGAAATCAGCCGAGATGGCAGCACTGTTCGCTGACGTGCGCCTCTCTCAGAGGACTGACGTGAGGTCCCTCGCCGGAGGGCGCAGGCCTAGGCCTCCGCCCCTCCCTCCCACTCCGCCGAGGGCTGCGCCGCCACTCGCAAGGATGTTCGACCACCGCCCTTTAAGTAGGAACGCCAGTCTTGAAGATACTCTGGGGTATCTTCCTTGAGTGTGGGGTGATTAGGGAAATTGAAAACCTTTTTGAAATTATTTGCGTAAATTGGTTTTCAAATTTAATTGGATACAAGATAGGTAGTGATATAAAGAATCAGTTTTAGATGAGAAGAAATTAAAAAATTCTGATCGTTGAATAAATTCGGAGTCTGTAAATTGATTTTTAAAATATGGTGTTGTCATTATTAATTATAGAAATAAACAATACCTAATGTTATGTTTATATTTTCAAAAAGGTTTTTGTGTCTAATCGAGGAATGGCAAATACGAAAATCGGGTGAATTTTGGAAACATAATTTCGATTCGGGTGATTACTGAAAATGAAACTCCAAATGTAATTTTGTACTGTGCAATGTATATTTAATATAAACGTATACCACCTTATTAATAAAATAAGGATATAAAGTATATCGATATGTGTAAGTAAAACTATGTATGTAGTTATTTATTGTCGAAAATAACGTTTTATACATAGCGTGCAATAAATCCGAGTCATAATTATAATTAGATATTTTAATGACTTGATACTATTTCTATGTTTTATTTTAAGATGAGAAATTTCAACTATTTCTGTGTTTTTTGTCTATTTCTTTCAAGCACTAACTTGTGTAAGGCGCTGCGCACTCAGATCAATTGTAGTTATAGGAAACTTTTAACATTGTTGTAACTGTATCTAAAAGTTGCTAGTTGCAGCAACTGTTTGAAGTTGCCTCAATTGTAAGTTTTATAGAATTTCACAGGCATCTTCAACTAAATTTTCAGTGTGCAAAACGCCTTAATGTTTTCGTTATATCACGAAATATCATTTTGGAAAGTGTAGTTTTTTCTCGCGTCCGATAAAAAACTGTTTGTTATTCTTGTTCCTTTTTTAAATTTATTTCTTTATACACTTTGTATTATTATATAGATATGTATTTTCAAAACCTGTTAGAAATAATTTGAAGCTGCTAGTATTTAAATCTGAAGTGTACTTATAAATTAGTCATTAATGATTTTATTTTCGAAATACGGTTGAGTCTTACTAGAATTATTTTGGATGATTTTGTCAAATATATTTGTCTAAAAATGGTTATTTATTAAATAATAAATATGTAGATGTGTATGGTATGGTGTATGATATATTTGTATGAAACTTGATCTTCATTTGTAACTTTTGTGCAATTCAGTGCAATATTTTGGTTTTATAAATATAAGACTTGGCTCGCACGCCTAGTGCACAGCTGTAAATAAAAATAAACTAATGTTAAGTGTTGTTTTATTTATTACTCCTCAGAAAAAGAAAACACTCACACAGTAAACAGAAAATAAATATATATGTGGAGCCCATGATTTCCAAAGTGAAAACTGATATTTAGAGCGCGAGTTAAATGAGGAAGTTATGTGGAAAACTCCTATACAAACAAACAGGAACAATTAATTATTCTCAAAGAAATTGTAACAAACTTTATAATATTTGACTGCAAAAGTACTAGGGCAACATCACATTGCAGGAGGTAGTGGAGGTGGAGTTAAAATAAATTTTATCAAGATTGTTGACGTTTGGGTCCAAAGTGTTAATTCTTAAAAATGACTTGAAAAGTACTAGGGCGACATATTACAGGAGATAGTGGAGGTAGGAGTTAAAATAAATAATGTGTCAAGTGACAGTTGGTCCGTTGTATTTAACCTCCTGAGATGTCATGTAATCCTAGTACTTTTTATCATTTTCGTCGAGTCAAACAAACCTAACTTGCAAAAATCTAACCTAACCTTATTTCCCTCTTCATTGTTAACTAATGTTTTGATACGTAACACAGACAGTAGAAGTACCAGGGCGACATCATCTCATAGGAAGTAAAAATATTATCTTGTTGAAGCAAAAAAATTGTAGGTAGACGTCAATATTTATCGCCTGTCATTACCACAAATCTACCTACCCTCTTTTATAAATTGTTACTCGTCAAAAATTCAATTAAACTTTAATTTTAGAGTAATTCACATCGGTTTTGGATATAAGATACGATGAAGTGATGTGATATGAGGATTTTGATAACTGTTTCTGTGACTCAAAACATATTTATTGTGAGCAACTAAATGATCGATGTAATAATTTATTGTTGTTTTTTAGGCCAAATTGTGAACAAAAGCCAGTTTTGAAGACAATTACTTACTTCTTAATAAAAGAGACTAGTAAACACGTGTAAGTGAGGCAATAATAAATAAACAACATGTATACAAATATTTATTTTTATTAATTATTTTACAAACAAATCAGATACATCGGATGGATTTTGTCACTGGGTTACGCAATACTAGTTGCCTTTTATATGTTACTAGTACTTAATTCCAATATTAAGCTATACTTTTACTTGAGCACTATACTAACTTAGTCTTATACTTAAAAGGTCATATTACGTAATGACTAAATGTTATAAGACTTTTTTTTGTTCGTATCTCACACATTCAGCCATAATGTTTATTTCAAAAACATTTGGAGTTTTATTATACAGCCTCCGAAGAATCGTTGTTCAGGCAATCATTAAGTGAGATTTTCATCCAAAATACATTGTCTCATGGGGTTCGAATCCACGATCGTAGACTTACATACACATCTAATAAGATTCATATAACCTATCCCATCCTAGGCTAGGATGACGGATTGACATCCAAACGACATCTCTCTACAATATGTCTAATTTTTTTCATATTCCACCTAAACATATGAAAAAGCAACTTAGTTTTGCATAAAACAAAATGATAACAAAATAATTGCAACCGTTTTAAGAACAAATATTTAAGTACGATTTTTGTTCACACATAATGACTACTTGGAGTAGACAAGTACCTATTATATAATATATAGGCGTTTAGGTGTAAAATATTTTTATCATATTTGAGAATTTTCTAGAACTTAACTCTGATTTTTTTGTAGAAAAGAAATTAACAGTACCAATAAGGTTTTTTTAATTGTGTATGTTGTCGAAACTATTTCGGCTATAATTTTATTATTACTGCTCCGGGTTGAATCTATATTTGAGAAGCTTATAATGTAAATAATTTGACTTAAAATACAAATTATCTTATTGATATGAACATGAAGTGAGGTCGAGAAATTGAACCAAGAATATTTATTTCTAAACATGGACGGAATTTTAGGCAAACATTGAGTGAATTACATTAAAAACAAAATACCTAATAAGAGACAATTTAACGAGAAAAAAAGTGATTACGAAAAATACTTTACACCAACAAATCGCCATGTTTGCACAGTTTAAACTACAAAAATAAATAATAACTATATTTAAAAAAAATAGAATTCAATTTTGATAACATAAACCATGACGGGATAATCTAATTCAAATAACAATAACATGCATTTAATAGACTTATTTATATTATAACGAATAAAGGTACTGTCCGTATTTACAATATATCCCTCATTTATATTTTACTGTCCGTTTGAGTATTTTTATACTAGCAGGCACCACAAAATGGCGAATCGAAAACCCGAAGCAATCACCTGCCGATCTAACAAAATATCATCATCGGATGAATATTATCATCAGTTTTTGGGGTGAATTTTGCAGGAAAAGACTAATTTCGGTAATTAAATAAGCAAAATTTTAAAACCTCGGATTACCCATCCACCTTTGTGCCTTTATAACTAATGTTAATAAATCAGGTAAGAAAAGGAAATATTAGTCGTACGCGTTCTTTTCAAAGATTTCACCGACTAGCGAAATCTTCAAAACCTTGCGATCTTTAAGTTTCGAAGTCTTAGTACCAAGGATCGGTATCCTAATAGACCTTTTATACATTAGTATATCGTCATATATCGTCTACTCTATTATGGCATGTCAGTAGGGGCGCACGGTGCCCAGGCGGCCGCGAGGAATTGGCTCCGCGTAGCTGTGGCGGAACTTCGTCGGCTGCCGATCCGCCAGGTCCCGGTACTCCCTGTAGTCCCGTTCGTAGTACCTATCCCTGTCTCCCTCAGCGTATGACTGACGCTGGTCCTCCAACAGGCGCGAGCGGCTAAAGGCCCTCTGTCTGTCGCTCCAATCCCTCCTCCTATTCTCAACCATTGGCTCTATGATCTCGTCCTCCTCAATACGCCTGTCCAGTTCCCTCCTCTCCCTGTATCTGTCGAACTCTTCCCTGTGGGGTTTGGGCTCGATCCTGTTCAAGTAGTCCTCGGTGCCGTACTCGTACCGTTTGACGTCATCGCGCTTCCTGCCGACGCGCGGCAACCTCTCCACCTCCCTGTGCGCGAGCTCCCTGGTGTCCAGCTCGCGTCTCTCTTGATCTTTGCGTCGTTCAGGTTCCCTGTGACGATCGAGATGAGAGCGCTCCGGTTCCCTTCTGGAGCTCAAGTCCCTCCTCTCCTGACGCTCATCTCTCCTTTCTTCCTCGGGGGAAGAAGTCGAGCGACTGTTCCTCTCTAACATGCTTCTTCTCATGGCCATGTGCTGCTCCAACTCTCGGTTGAACCTCTCCCGTTCGAGATTCATGAACTTCTCCTTGGCTACGTTGAACCGGTCTTTCGGCGACGCGTCTGCCACTTTCAGGCTACCTTCGCTCGCGCCTCTTTGGAGTTTGCCGAACCGTCGGTCCTCGACCCTGTCTATGCTTCTGTTGGATGGTTTGGCGTCTGCGATGTACCGCCTCCTGTAGGTGGTGTCGTCAGCGAAGGCTTCGGTTTTGGGTTTTCGTTCGAGCGACTCGTTGCGGAAGCGGCGCTCGAAGGTGTGGTCGCGGAAGGGTGCGAGTTGGTCGCGGAACTGGTCGGCGAAGTCGTCGGTGTAGCCGCGCTCGTAGTTGTTGGGCGAGAGCGCCCGGCGCTCGGGGGTGGGGCGGCGCGGGGAGGTGGCGCGGCGCGGGGGGGACGCCTCGAACGCCTCGTGCATCATGTACGCCGTGCTCTCCGCCCAGTCCTCCTCTGGAACGACAGATTTTTTTTATAAGTCACATTTTTCTAGTGTAATGGTATATTGAGTGCCTACGCATTGGTCAAATGGCAAGAAGCGTAAGTTATTGAGTACCAATTATATGTAGTGCGATACACTTGGTATTCTTGGGTGTAGCCTATTGCTTGAATGTAAAATTATAAAAGCTAATTTAGATTTTTCTTTTTTACAAATACAGTTGCACCAATGGAGGAATCCATTGACACAATTCCTACCGCAAACTCCGACCTAAACAAAATCATACATTACGCCAACGACAACCATATATTATTTATCATTGGTATTCATCTACTGAATATGTTTTAGCATATTCTAGTCTAGTTTATCCTACTAGCATCTTGACCCGCTGTCGCCGAACACTAACGGTAGAGTCATCTCTACACTTTTAACTAAACTTGTTTCTACACAAATTGACATACAAACCTGATGCACACACGTTGTAGGGTTGGCACAGGCAAATATTTAAAAGGATATTGAGATTTGTTTTATTCGGTATTTTTGATAACACCATAATATTGTTATGTAGTACAAATGTTCGTTTCTTTTTTGGGTTTCTAAGAGAGTGGTGGTAATGAAGCGTTATTATATCACATTTAATGTAGACAGAACTTTAAATATTAATTGTAAAATTGTAATTCAAAATCGACATGGTATAAAGATATTTAATAAAAGAATTACATAAAAGATAAAGAAAAGATATTTAATAAAATAATTGTCTCACTATCTCTAAGCAGGTTTCCACTAAAAAAACTGTTATTATTAATGAAACAATTTTTTGCATTCAGACTATATGGTAAATTATACACCAGGGGCTAAATCTTAGCCATAGGTTTTTTATGGAGGATATCAAATACAGAGCAAAACAGAAAAAAAATACAATAAAAACGGACATTGATTGATAGGCGGAAAATAGACCTGCAGAAATACTATATGAACATAAAAAAACAAATACTTGACAACCCTACACAGTAATCCAAGGCAGTCTTCAACAAAGCGCGCTTTTAATTGTATGGGATTTGGGTAAGGCGGCAATACTGTCATTATATTGTTGCCGTTCTAGTTCTCTGCACAATGTAACTACAATAGCGTAAATATTCGTTTGTTTTCGCAGAAGGACAAAAGTTGGCCACCGGCGTTGAAAGTTATGCGTTTCTACACGAAAAAAAACACTGAACAATTTTTAATTTGGAGGACTGTGAAGTTGAAAAGTGTCTTCTAGTTTCTAATGGTGCATCCAAACGCATTAAATGTATGTTGAGCAACGTTCCCAAATGTTACAGAACAACATGTGATAACAAAATGTTAGATTGATATTAGTAAATATAGCTGAATTATTATATTTTATATCATGTTGTCTAACATGTGGTAACAATCAATAAATTTGGATGGATGCAGGATTTTTTTTAAATTTATTAGTGGCAATAAACAGTTTTAAAAATAAAATTAAGCAACTTATCCTTGTTTAATATAATTACTAATTATATACCCAACAACACCCACAAAATAATATTATAGGAAACACAACCTGAGCTACAAAATTGATAAGAAAATAAAATGAATATTATATTCTTTTACCTACTACAATATTGATATTATTTTATATTTAAGTTATCATAATACGCAAAATATCAATTCGAACCTTAATAAGCGAATAGATGTATGAATGTTTTATGTTAATATTAGGTAGGTGTGTTTGTTCTTGTGTTTGGTTTACAATAAAGAGTATTGTATTGTATACCTGCAATACAATATGTAGGTATATATACAAAAAAATGTTAACACCTAAGCTAACGCCAATGCAATTAACATGTTTGACAGCCTCCGTGGCGCAGTTGGTTAGACGCCGCCTGTGAAACGAGAGGCCGCGGGTTCGATCCCCGCACTGAGAGAAATGTTTGTGCGGCCCACAAATATTTCTTCCGGGTCTGGGTGTTTGTGAGACCGAAAAGTCTCTCGTAGTTCCTGATACCCACGACACAAGACTCGATCTTAGTGTGGGGTCAGGACTATGTATGTATGTGACTGTTGGGTGTTATTTATTTATTTATTTAATTGTATATAGGTATTAGGTACTACATAACAAACATTTAGCACCTCCATATAAACAAAAGAATCAAAATTTTTCTAAGGAAGTCATCAGAAAAACCTGTCAATTTTTTACCAGTGGAAATTGTTCGTCTCTGTCTTTTTCATGTGACATTGTTTACCTCTCACTCCCACACTATTGACTAGGCTTGTGAAAGAGCCTAAATTACTAGGAAGCTATGAGAAGTCGCTATTCAAAGGAAAGACAAAGGGTTGATGGAGACATCTTTGTTTTTGTAACGTCCTTGACCGTTATGTATTGTCTGCTTTGTTTGGTTAAACAATACAAAAAAGGTAAAAAAATATGATGGCTCTTGCAAAGACATGTTTACTAAATAAAGATATATCTTTCGTGAAAAACTTTTTATTGACCCTAGATACTAACGCTTTAACCAATGTAATTTTATGAAAATTCTTTAAGGAGAAGGAGATAGGAAGTTAAACTGCGGTTTTCTTGACTGTGAAGAGATAAAAATCTAAAATATTAAGAAAAAATATTTACGTCATTACTGTATGACGTGTATTTATTTACTTTAAATGTAAGTACAATCATAAGGCGTTAATAATATAACATTTGAGTTTCATTATTTTGCCATGTTTCGTGACAAAATATTTTATAAGATCACATCATATTATGAATACTATACATGCCTATAAAAGGCATATGCAGTACTTTTAATTTAATTATTGATAAGTCCATTTGAATTTTACCATATACATTCTGTCTTACTAATAAGTAAATAAATATCACGATGATTTATTATACACTATGAGTTATAAATCGTTTGTATAAAGCTTGTCCAAACGTGTATCCAAACAAGAATAATTTCAATTAGAAAAAACACCAATAGCATTAATTAAATGTATCATTACTATCACATTCCTCAAGTAATTGATTCGTAAGCTAATCATAGTAATGATGTAACAGGTATATTTCATAATACCTCATTGCCATGCACTTTGTTCAATGGCCGCCCACGTGCAATATTGAGGTTGTTCTTGAACTAAATACAAATTCTAATCGATAGGTTCTAGGGTTATTGTAAAGGTACTTTACTTGGCCTTCCTTGGACTTTTTGTTTGTCCTTATCCAAAATTAATGTGGTGTCAATGTTGCTGTGAAGGTCTGTATATCAAGCTATAGTAATAATGTGTTATGCACGTTTTAAGCAGAAAAATATTTAGTATTTGTATATAGAAATGAAAGGCGAGATGAGAATGCCATTCGCCTGATGGTAAGCGATATGACTGCTCGTGGAGAGAAGAAAAACCAAACATCACCATGAATTACAAGTAATGCTTGGGATTCCACTAAGCACGCCATGCTGAGACAAAAGATGTGATGTATCTGATTGTGTCCAGCAGTTGCTCTGGCTACAATGTATTTCAAATTGGAACACGACAGTGTATTAACACTGATGTTTGGTGCGAGAAATAGACAATGCATGGTACCTATTTAGGCGACCTCTCTCATATGAGAGACCTACCAACATTCATAATTATGCTCATATTGTACCACAGTAAAAATGTATTATGCTCATATTGTACCACAGTAAAAATGTATTATGCTCATATTGTACCACAGTAAAAATGTATTATGCACATATTGTACCACAGTAAAAATGTATTATGCTCATATTGTACCACAGTAAAAATGTATTATGCTCATATTGTACCACAGTAAAAATGTATTATGCTCATATTGTACCACAGTAAAAATGTATTATGCACAGTATTCATGGACAAATCATTTACTGTCCAAGCTGTCCGACTGTGGAACTCTCTACCAGCTGAGTTGCGACGGGCTGAAACACTGTCGTCATTTAAAAGAAAAGTCAAAGAACATTTCCTCTCACAAGAGTGTAGCTGAAATAATTTGTCCATTCTCTCCTTAATATATTTTAGGATAGGTATATAATATGTTTATATATATGTATATATTATAGGTATGTTTGTATATGTGTATGTATATGGATATTTATATATATTTTGTGTGTTTATTTTATATTTTTAGTTATTAATTGTAGATTATTATTATTTCTTTTACGCCTTAGACTGCCCTTTCTATCTCCTGTTAGTATATTCATCCCATGGTTGCCTGTAAGAGATTACCTAGTGTGATAAGGCCGCCACTTGTACTATTTTTCTTATTGTATAATATCTACATAGTATTTCTGTACAGTGCAAAAAAGAATTAAATAAAATAAATAAATAAATATGCTCATATTGTACCACAGTAAAAATGTATTATGCTCATATTGTACCACAGTAAAAATGTATTATGCTCATATTGTACCACAGTAAAAATGTATTATGCTCATATTGTACCACAGTAAAAATGTATTATGCTCATATTGTACCACAGTAAAAATGTATTATGCTCATATTGTACCACAGTAAAAATGTATTATGCACATATTGTACCACAGTAAAAATGTATTATGCTCATATTGTATCACAGTAAAAATGTATTATGCTCATATTGTACCACAGTAAAAATGTATTATGCTCATATTATACCACAGTAAAAATGTATTATGCTCATATTGTACCACAGTAAAAATGTATTATGCACATATTGTACCACAGTAAAAATGTATTATGCTCATATTGTACCACAGTAAAAATGTATTATGCACATATTAGTCAAAGAAATATTTAGTTGGCTTACTATGGATTGTTTACAATCAGCGATGGAAAAGCTTTAGTAAACAGCATTATTGAATTAATATCTAATTCATAAGCAAATATTTAAAACATAAGTTGAAAGTAAAATGTTGCCTGATTACTTAAGTGACAGCATGTATGCATCGTAAGGCCCTGGATTTGAATACCTAAATCACATTTTGTGAGCGAGGTTTGTCATTCACAACTATTTTAATGATACACACAATTTCAACTTATGAAGTGGTCAGGACTTGTGTGTGATTTTAAGACGTTTTTTTTTAAAATACTTAAGTGCGTAGAAAAATAAACGCTGCAAACTTCAAAGTAATAAAAAGTATAGTTCGGAATGTTGGCGTGCGATTGTGTTATTTTTCATGCTGTTGTCAAAATATTAGGAACAGTTATTTCTTTTTTGGAATATGTTTCTTAATATAAACAACAAGGATTTATACCGCAACATAATAGTATTAGCATGTCGGATATAATACAATGTGAAAAAAAGAACTGTTCCTATTTTGACAACAGCACGACAACCACGCATTCGCATGCCATGAGAAATTTGTAAAGGAAGTCACAGCCTAAGTTGACGGCGCGATCTCAAATACACACTGTAGAATTTCCGCGCTTGTGAAAAAGTCATTGAATACTATCAAGTGCTAGGAGTGGTTGCATTTCTTGCACATTTCAAACATAATTGGACAATAACTGAATACAGACGTTAGGTTTAATACTTCGGTTGTAACTTGATTACTTATTACTATGATAGTTATTTATTTTTAGTTTAGAATAATAAATGTAGTCGATTTGTGGTAGTAATAGAGAAGAAGAAAACGATTCGCGACTTAAAAATATTTTTAAGGAATTGGTCTGCCATTTCGATATAATTTTGTCATAGCATCGTTAAGCTTTGAGTTTGTATTTATAGCAGACCAACATTTAAGAAATATTATAATATAAATAGTATTCATAAAATTATTTCTACAGATAATTGTATGACCTATATTTTTATCTTTCTGTGGTGAGTACACATGAAACATAAAATAAATCAATTAGATCAGTAACGATTTGCAATTTCTAATTACCAAAAAGACACACTGTTATAATTGATAATTATTTCTCCAATTAATAATACCATAACGATTGGAACATAATTTGATGAATTCATTACAAGTTAAATATTCACAAGTCGCCGACTATTAATAACTGGGATTGACCTGTCACGACGGCAGGCTTGATAAATGCAATCCGAAATGTAAATGCAATTTGTCCGTGTAAATATTTTGCCGACGATTTTATGTTGACCTTCGATATTTTTCATCATTGGATTCCAGTAGTGTTACGTGATTTATGTATAAAATAGAATGTCGATATGTGTAAATATTTGGCTTAATTAAAATTGTATGTAATGGGAATAAAAATATATAAAATTATATGAGGCAAATATGAGATTAAAGTGACAAGTTGAGCATTAGTTCCACATTCAAATAAGCCGTTTAATCGTGGTCTTTCGTTAAGGATGCCTAAATCAGTACCACCTTTGTTTTTTGCAGCAATAGCAGCAGCAACAGGTTGGATCATACTATGTAACTTGATTGAATTGATTGAACATAATTATTTTTACTGTATCTTTTCCCAATAATATTCATATCTTCAGTATTATTTTGATTATTTAGGTAGTATCGTAATAATGATCACTTACGCGCGTACTTTTATCATGCTTCTAAGAGAAGGTCATAGGAAAATACATAGCCGCTTAGATCATCTTAAACCATGATAACACAGATTTTAAATTACAGCCATATACGCTGTCGTCATCTTCATTTTTAATAAGACACGTTCAGAAACCTGTTGTGTGCACAGATTATAAACGAAATTATATTTGGCACATGGCATAAATTCCTCAGCTTTAAAAAGAGAAATACGGTAATATGTGACGATGGTACTGTGAACTATGGACGTATAAAATGCTAATATAAAATGAAATAAGGTCACTTTAAACTCTATTGATTTTAAGCAAATAATTTGAAATGCACAAGAAAATTATTATAAACTAATTCATGCTTGATATTCCAAAAGCTTTGCCTTGTTTTGGAGCTGTAGCCTGTAGCAAAAAAAAATCAATGAAATTGAATATTTAAAAGGTCTCGAAAATATTAAAAAAAATACTTCTGCTGTCTATTGCGTTTTGAAATAAAGTCATGGGCAGAAAGACTATAAATATATTTGTGATTTAAGTTTGTCTATGTGAAACAGGTAATAATAATACTTAACGCAAACCTGTGATGTAAACACTATCTTGGCACGCACTGTGCATAGGGTCATCAATTTTAAAATATTACTTCTTTATATAAAATATCCCGCTGTTACACCCGTCAATGCAATTAATATTACTGGACAATGAAACTCGACTTTTTTTGCGTTTTAAGGGTATTATATTATATTTGTCAATAGTATTAATTGGCAAAATTTAGTATTTTGTATTTGTATGATGAAAAGTGGTTACCGCTACCTATAAAATCCATAGAATTAGATACCCTCAGTAACATTGTCTAACCCTGAAGTTATAACAGAATGACGTTGAGTTATGTTTTTGATTGGATTGACATAGAATACGTGCCACAACATATATTTTACCAATTTATATTAACATGAATTAAAATTATAATGTATTATTCATCTGAATCTTTGATGCAACAAACACTTTTTAAAGGACATTAAAAATCAGAATTCATGTGGGCATCGTCCATTTGACAACCCTATATAAATTGGCAGTGAATGGCAGGTCACGACTGCATGACGCCATCGCGGCATAAAAGTATTTTTCTTCACTCACAAATAAATGCGTAGCATGCGCCTCGTAAAATAAAAAAAAGTTGTATTTTGAATGAGCATCGAAGAATTTTAGTGTGTTAGAAAAAAACCGGTCCAATGAATATTTCATGATTGTTAAAAAAACTGGCAAGTTAGAGACCTAAAATAATATCTTTTTAAAACTGGTTTATCGTTTACGTGTGTGACATCGCGAATTTGTATAGTAAAATTAACCTGGTTTGGATATTTTTCCAAACCTTATGACCATACAGTTCCCATCCTAACTGCTGTGCATAATAAATTCTGAAATTACTTTTAATATTCTACTTGTTGACACACATTCGCAAGCTAAAACAGTTATTAAGAATTTTATTAAATTACTGTACACATAGACCTAATCGTTAAACGTAATTATTTTTTTCAAGCAAGGAAAAGGAACATGAGTATACGGTGTTGTGCTGCGGCAGTCATTATTAAAATCACACCGCGGTTTCAATAACAAACACAGAAATCATCTCGTTTTTTAACTATGAAGGCATCCCGTAATCAAACAATCAAACAAACAAAAAATGTTACTAAGTTGTAAAATTTATAATCATTTTCGTAGTATCGTATTTTGTATGCGGAGATCTTAAGAAGCACTCGTTTGTATTCAAAAGCTATATTTGCAATAATGTTTCTTGCATTAGATTCTCCGACACAATCAATGTTTAAGAATAATTAAATTACTATTATCATCGTAATTCATTAGGAGTCTATTTTAAGGCAAATAATATTATTGTAGACCAAAGTTCGTATGTATAACTTAAACTAGTCTATAATAAGTCCTATAATATCGAAGTAACGAACAAAACGACAAAAAACAAAAACAATATCAATTTTCAACACATCAACAACCACAACTTATTTCGAAAAAAACATACCACTAGTGCTGTGATTATCATGCTGCCTAGTATAGTCATTCCTCTCGGGAGAGGGCGCCAAGTCACTGCCGATGCCTGAACTGCCTCCAGACGACTCTAGTTTGCGTCGCGCGTTCACCCCCACTATGTTCTGGTTGAGGCACCTCCTTGTGTCTATGTTGCTGAGGTTTCCCTTCTGCCTGTGCACCGTGTCGTAGTCGCGCGGTGGCAAGAGAATGGGGCTTTTACCTGAAATTTGAATTTGGAATTGTTTATCGATTATTGGCAGCAGTCGTATCAGTTTATGTTATTTTTTTTAAATTGAGTACTGATTGGCACGGCATTTAAATATAGAATAATATTTTTTTATTATTTTGCGTTTTATTTCAGTTTGTTATTAAATTAATCGAAGTCTAGTAAGGAGGTTGTATCTCTTGGATAATAATAATGAACTTAACATTAGTTACTAGTCTACTTAAAGCAGGTGGAACAAACACAAACAACATACAGCTCTTATAATAAGGAGCTACTTACAGGTTTTTAAATGTAAATACATACAGGGTATATCAAGACTGCTACCGAAAACGAAGCCGGGTGGTAGTTTAAGCGACTTCAGACACAATGCAACAGAAAAAGTTGCAAAAAAAGGCAATAATTTTTTTTTTCGTTATTTTTTTCCTATGACCATATTTGGGTGGTAAATACATTTTATCCTAAAATAATAGTGTATGCCCTATTATTTATTAATACTCTAAGGTATAAAAGAGTTTAAATTATTATTTTAGCAAAAACTATGGATTTACTACCCAAAAATGACGATATTTAAAAAATCATAAAAAATAATTGTCGCGTTTCTATGCGATTTTTTTTATTGCATTGTGTTTGTAGCCACTAAAACTACCACCCGGCTTCGTTTTCGGTAGCAGTCTTGAGATACCCGGTATATAATATACATACATATAAATTGCTTAAACTATTATATTAAAGGGGAATTGCATCAATTTCCATACCAAGCAATGCTTACATCTCTTGTTATTTGATTTTTGACGATATGCAAAGTACTCCTGCGTAAACTGTTTTATTTATATCAAACTCATATGAATATAATACATGAAAATAATAAAAGGAAATAAATATTTAGGTCAAATTATAGAAGAATGTTATCCGGCAATGTTAATACAGTATAATAATATTGCTAAAATGCATAATAAAGTATCTCACGACGAAATATAATAATTTCTCACCGGTCGGCGTGATTTTATTAAACACAGATACATGGACTGAATTCGTAACGCGACAAAATATAATTTAAACACTACTTAATTTTTTTAATAAGCAACAAACACTACAACAGATCTACAAAGCACAAATACAAACCAAACTACAGTGCGTTGCAAAGCGGCTACCTACAAAAAAATCAGAAAAATTCGACTGACCTAAACCTTTTTTACCTGTCGACAACTTTTGCTTCAGCTCAGCAGCCAGACTGTCATATAGATTCGCCACGCATCTCTCCTCGTTGCTCCCGGAGTCAGATTCCCTGGACACTTCGCTCCCGAGGGAAGAGTCTGGAGGCTTCTTGGAAGAGGGAAGAGCCCCTCTCATCTGCAACTTGCGTTCTATGTCGGCGAATTTCTTCTGGTTTTCAGGACGCTCGATCAAGGCTTGTAGGTGTGTGTATAGCATTTCGGCTGTGTGGTCTGAATCGCATCTGTTGGGAATTTTTTTTTAATAAATAACAAGAATACATATTTGAGGGTCGAGATTTTAAAAGGGAATAAAATAGCGGGTACAGAAATTACTTGATTTTGTTTGAGTATTTTAATAAATAACTAGAAAATACACGAGAAACAGATCGACATAATTTTTTCCGTACTTTCTAAAATATTGCATAATCTTTTTAATGATTTTAGGAATCAAACTAATTTACATCGATTCATTGTCGATAAACCCAACGATACACTGTCAAAATTGTCTTTAATTCTTAATCCACATACATCTAAGTAATATATATCTCTTTATAATAACTAAGCATTTATTAACAACAATTTGTTTGCATAAAACTACATCTTTAGAAAATTCCAAGCTACAAGTATAAAGATAAGGCCGTCATGTTTTTATAGAAACAATAAATTCCTACGAAATTTCCACCGAAGAATAGTTGGGAGGAAACAAAAAGACAAACCCACTATTTGAGGGAAAGTGACGGCCTGGTTTCATTAAAACATAATTAATATTGCACTAAAAGCATTTTTACTTTTATAATACTTTTTATTACCACTTTCCTATCATTGTCTTTTTATCTGATGACCTTTCTGGTTTTACTTAATTAGGTACACAAGCTGAGACGGTCTATTCATGATGTATTTAAAATTTTGTATACCTACCATCTTTTAAAAGTATTTACACAGCGCTAAGGAAATTAAATATAAAACAAATGATTGGTAATTTGACAGCTTCCAGTCGCAGTTAGCTAGACGCCGGTTGTGAGACGTGAGGCCGCGGGTTCGATCCCCGAACTAAGATAAATATTAGTATGATCCACAGGTATTTGTATCAGGTCTGGGTGTTTGTGAGACCGAAAAGTCACTCGTAGGTGATGATGCCCACGACACAAGACTCGATCTTAATGTGGGGTCAGGACTATGTATGTGACTGTTGGGTGTATTTGTTTATTGAAACTGTTGAAAACGACATCGGAAACAAAAAATATTTTTTATTAGTCACCCTCAATATTTTTAAACCATTATAAAAACTAGATTGTCAGTAGCTGCTAAGTCACTAAGCAGCATTTGGTACAACTGTACTGTACTGCATCAGCCCATAAATGTCCCACTACAGGGCGCGGGCCTACTCTAAAATCGAGGGTTTGATTGAGAGTGGTTAGGCCTTATAGTGCACCACGCTGGCCTAGTCCGGGTTGGCGGACTTCACACAATATTTTTACAAATCGCTATGGTATGCAGGTTTCCTCACCATGTTTTCCTTCATCGTTATAGTGTGTGGTGATAGTCATTTTGGTATTATAACAACGAGATATTTTTATATCACGAAATATATTCATTTATTTATCTTTCTAATTAATTTGATATTATACTAGCACTAATTTGAAAGAAATTCATAATGGTTTCTTCGATTTACGCGAATGTTACACATTGAAATAAAACTATTATTTACGGATTTTATCGCGGATTTTATCGGCGGGCGGACCCCGCCCCGTGACTACGAAAGCTGTAAAGTAATCGAAACGTCGGGAACTCAAAAAATGTAAAAATTAAATCAAATCCGCGATAAAATCCGTAAATAATAGTTTTATTTCAAAGAAATACATAGTCTGTAGTATTTATATGGGATGCAAGAGGCATAATTAAGGAAAATGCAAAAAATTCTACATCAATTAAATTATCTATTAAAATGTAACAAAGCCTACAAATAGAATTTACGAGTATTGCCAAACTGTACAATTGACTACCAAGCACGTACTATTACGCACAGTAATTACCGTAGATAGTTTTTGACGTCATTTTACGGCGAGGGATGAGGTAAGGTTCTCCTGTCACTAGAATTGAAAAAAAGTGATCGTAATGGGCATAAAAGTATTAAGGAACTACTAGGGAGTGCAAATGGCTTGTGATGAACCGGTCTGGTTTTTACGTAGGACGGTCGCGCGTGAAATTATCGATGTGTAGTGAAATGTTATTAAATAAAAATTGTCGTTACGATGTAATTTTTATGCCATTTTTCGTGAATTAATTATTTATGTGTTGCCATTTCTTTCTTCTGGATTATAGCCATACAGAGTCTAGAGTTTAAGATGCATGGAATTTTGGACAATCATTTTGTAATTATTAGTTGTAACTCAGAATTCGAAATATATTTTTCAATAGAAATATTTTTGACTGCCTCGGTGGCGTAGTTGTACTTCGGTACGGTTATAAAGCTGAGGTCTCGGGTTCGAATCCCGGGTTGAGCAAAGTGATACTGGATTTTTCTATTCAGTATCAGCCCAGAGTCAGGAATTTGTGCCCGATATGGCGATAGGCTCGCCACCTATCACATTGTGGGACGGAACATACAAGGCGAAATGTGGGTGCCCTCGCACCTCTGCCTACCCCTTCTGGGAACAAGGCGTGAGTTTATGTATGTATGCATGTAATATTTTTGAAAAACAAACCAGTATACTACAATATGATTTTACAATACAATATGTCTTGAATTCGAACCGGGTCAGAAAAAGTGACATTGGTTTTTTTTACCAGCCCGAGTAAGGAATTGTTTACCTGGTATGGCGATAGGCTCGCCGCCTATCACATCGTTGGACAAAATATACAAGGCGAAACGTGTGTTCTGCCTACCCCTTCTAGCAAAAAGGCATGCGTGTATGTATGTATCTCTATTGACATGTTGTAAGTCAAAGCGGGTCCATAATAAATACATTATGTAACAGCTCATAAAGTTATTCATTAGCTTATGGTAATAGACAACGACGCTCTACATTATGTTTGAATAACTTGTTTATGGTTTATTGTTTGGTAATTTGCTGCGACCCGGTATTGTGTGTCAAATTAACTCTTGTTATACCCACGTTGGGGCGATGTGTGTCAATTTACCAATAAATACACATTTATTTAAAGGAACCTATTATGTCGGCACCCGTGTATGGGCGAAAGTATGTAAGGAATTTAGGTACTTGACTACTGAAAGACCTAAAGACTTGAAATAAATATGTATCCCATGTTCGTCTGTCAGACTGCCTCGGTGGTATATTTGTACTACGACACGGTTACAAAGCTGAGGTCTCGGGTTCGAGCCCCGGGTCGGGCAATGATATAGGTTTTTTTTATTCATTATCAGCCCGGAGTCAGGAATTTGTGCCCGATATGGCTATAGTTTCACCCCTGCCGTACCGTACCGTACCGTGAGACGGAACATATAAGGCGAAATGTGGGTAGCTTGGCACCTCACTCTATCCTCTTTTATCCCCCTTTCATGAATAAAAGGCGTGAGTTTATGTAAGAGTTTATGCTTTGGGGCGGTAAGACCGCCAATTGTAGTTTTCATGTGTGTGTTTTTCGCATTTTGAATTACATTGTATTTGATGGCACAAAAAGCCGACTAGATCCAAAAGTGAAGCTGTGGTCTCTCATTAGTCATCTTACATGTTTTCTATTTAATATGGCATGGAGACAAATTATTAAATTCATTGTCTGTTGTTGTTAATTCGTTGACGCATTGCAAACTATTAATATTATTTAGCTTCCCATTGTTCATTTGTGTATCCTTTTTAAGCCATCATTTATTTTTGCAATTAATTCCAATTACTCATTAAACGAAACGTTTAAAAATGATCTTTTATTTAGTAAATAAAAAACGTTAAATAGCTTTGTGAATAAAAACAATGTGAATGCTAGCACGTCAGTACGGGGAAATTGCATTCAATCGACAATCGTTAATGCATTCAACGCATGTTAATTAACAGTTGCACGCATTGGCTGCGTGTTACACCGACATGGCATAATATAGATCAACAATAGCTCAGATTAAGAGATATCCATACATACATACATACATAAACTCACGCCTATATCCCAGAAGGGGTAGGCAGAGGTGCCAGGACACCCACATTTCGCCTTGTAAGTTTCGTCTCACAATGTGGTAGGTGGCGAGCCTATCGCCATATCGGGCACAAATTCCTGACTCTGAGCTGATAATGAATAGAAAAATCCAATATCACTTAAATTCAGTTGGAGTGAACTAGACAAACTTTCATAATTAAAATATGTGTTTAAGTTTTAGATTAATTTTATTTATATTTTTATCAGGCTGTAAGTATTACATTAACTGAAATGCAGAAATAAAATCACTCCACACATCAGGAGTTATTTTCTTCCTCCAACAAACATCAAACAGTCACTTTTTACACTTTCTAGTATGACGAATGTGTAGTGTATTAGTCGATTAGTTTAAGTTTACAATTGTCTATGCTATTGACGGTACACTCTATGGCGTTTCCTTTTAAATTAGTTTGCAAACGACCGTTGTGTTTACTTTATGTCCTTACTATAATTAATACTTTACAGAACGAACATAGCTTTTCGTAAAATAATGAACATGACAGTGTGATAGATACCCGGCAAGTCGTCACGTGTACAAAAAAGTATAAGAGCGACAATAGGATTCTCACCTGGTTTAAACTTGAAACTATAGGTTAACGATGGAACGCTGACATTTTAAAGTCAAGGTGACTGGCGGGTCATTAGATACAAGAATATGCGCTTATTAATATGTTGAGTTTTTATTATTGGGAGGCTTGTTGGTTAATTGAATGGATGCAGGTTCAATTTCAGGCTGGAAATGTGTAGTTATGTAATAAACGTATATAGTAACAGAAAGGCCGTAAGGTCATAATAACTTAATTTATTTTTGGCTCTTTCAAACTTTTTATTTAAATAAATAATGAAATTGTCATCTATCGTTATTTTTTGTATTTAAGTCATTGACCTATAATCTAAAAACTGAAGTCCAAAGTTGCAATAGCCATTAAATAATTTCCTAAAAAGTTACAAAACAACAATCGCATCAAAATCCAATGCAATTGCGAAAACTGGGAATTGACCGTCTAATCTTCCGTTCATTGTAGGTAGGTAACATACAGCTGTAATATTGACCAATGGAGTTTTAATGATTTCGTTAATCATCTTGATACTGTCACAATCCAGTTTGTGTGACTCATCTTGCGTTTTAATTTGGTATTTGATAGCGAATCAAAGTAGGTGGTAAAATATTATATGACCAATTAACATTGTGAAATGTTCAATAAAAACTTGATTTGTTCAGAGTTTTGATTTGAAACACAATTTGATTTGAAGTTATGTGTGTTATAGTCAAGGGCGGATCCAGCTTTTACACCAGGGGGAGGGGGGGGGGGGGGGTCATACAGTTCATGTCAGAACACTGGGTCCGATTTCAATACTCCAATTCGTAATAATGACTTTTTAAAGTTTGTTATAGCCGTGATTTGTCAACACACACACCCTTCTATACTTTATTTATCGACATACAAATAATTAATTGTTCTTATAAATTTTATCAACCAGATAATTAATTAATTTTGTCAATCTGGAGTCTGCCCAGGGGGGGAGGGGGCATGACCCCCATGACCTCCCCCCTGGATCCGCCCTTGGTTACGAGTAAATTCAAGAATGAAGAAATAAACGTGAATAACTAAAATCCAAAGGAATATCTTTACTAAAAGAAATATGAAGCCTAACTTGCAGTAGACTAGCTTAGTGAGTATGGCCTAAACTCCTCTCAATCGGATAGGCTAATTTTGATGCTGTATTAACTTTTATTTATTTTATAAGCGATACTTTTTAGGAACCATTACATACTCTTGAAAATCAAATGTTGGACACAAACCTATTTTCGAAGATGCTCTCCGATAATAGGATTAAACTGGAACACCGTTACTTTATTAAATAAGAGAACGGAAAGAAACTTGTAATGTTAATTTCTTGGAATTTTGTTGTGTTTGCGTGTTTATGTGCCGAGCCGGCTTCGATTTCATTTTGGATTGTTTCCTTTGGAAGAGTTTTAAATATAATAAGTTGTGTTATGCTGTTTTGTTTTGTTAAGTAACCATGCTACTTGGTTCCTTTTTTATTGCAATGAATAGTGAGACGAGCACGCTGTTCGCCCGATGGTAAGCGATACGACCGCTTATGAACAGTAGCAAAGCCAAACAACACCTCGAATTACACAGTAATGCTTGGCATGACATAAGATGTTAAGTTTCATTATGTCCAGTGGTTACTCTCTCTTAGTAATTAAATTCAAGGAGGTCATGTAAGCTAAATTACATTATGTCTGGTACATTGATATAAAAAAAGGAAAGTGTATTTATAATATATATAAAATATGATCATACCAATTATTATATCGGGTATCTCAAAACTGCTACCGAAAACGAAGCCGGGTGGTAGTTTTAATGACTACAAACACAATGCAAGTAAAAATTTCGAAAAGAAACGCGACAATATTTTTTTATGATTTTTTAAATATAGTCACTCTTTGGTGCCAAACTACCACCCGGCTTCGTTTTCGGTAGCAGTCTTGATATGCCTTGTATATCTATGATCTTAATAAACATACTTCGAATCACATTTTTAATCAAAACATTTCGATTTCAGAAACAATATTTTCATTTATTTGACAGTTGAAAACGGCCATCAAACGTAATGGTGTAATGGAAAAGAATCAACAACCATAAAGAATTTTAATTTCCACTTCACGGTTTATTAACGAGCCATTCAATGGCTTAGCCGACCGTTCATTACCGATAATATTTTTATGTACACGAAACTGGCACGCGACAAACGGTGAAAGTATTTTTTCTTAATTTTTTATCTGTGTATTAAACTGTTTTCCGGTTCCGGTGCCGTTAAGTAAACATCTGTTATTGTTACCTGTGGAAATAAAATTCAATACCGCTGAGAATACCAAGAAAAACCAAAAATAATCATCATCAACTTTAACAAGAACGAACAGCAAACAAAGTGTGCATAATTTTACGAAACTTTAGTGGAAAAGTGAACAATAAAGAACAACTCATCACTTCGAATCGGACTGAAGAGGTTAGAAACCGTCATACTTTTTCTTGTTGCGTGATTGACAGCTACGAGATAAACAAACACTACCAACATAATAAAGTGTTACTATCTTCAGCTCATAGACCACAGACAACACTATTATAACTGCATTGGCCATAGACAAATAGTCAGACATGTTTGACATCTGTCAATAAAGGTGCGTTCAGTAATACGAAGAAAAAAATAATAAAAAATAGATATAAAAAAAAAAAAAAATAGTATGGATACTCAAACTTTTATGGAAAATTTCTGGCAGAAACTAAAGGAGCAGATGGCTATACAAACAAAAGAGATAACCGAAGCGGTAACTAAAAATGTAACAGAAAATCTGAATGAAAAGTTATCTGAGCTTATAGAAGAAAATAAAGCCCTAAAATTAGACATTAAAAATTTACAAGATAAATTAAAATTCATGGAAGAAAGCAGGAGAAGAAACAACCTTATTTTCTTTGGAGTAAAAGAAGATAATAGTGGATCACTCATAGAACACGTTACAACGTTAGTCAAAAATGAAATGAACATTATCATAAGCCCCCAAGAGATAAACAAAGTTAGCAGATTAGGAGTCAAAGGGACGGCACCACGCCCTATTCTTGTGGCATTTACAACTACTTGGAAAAGAGATGAAATTTATAGAAATAAGAAGAAAATCACTTCTGATATCTACATCAAAGAAGACTACAGTAAGGAAGTTTTGGAAAAAAGAAAACAACTACTGCCGAAACTTAAAGAAGAAAAAGCGAAAGGCAAAATATGCTACTTTATAAAAGATAAAATAGTCACAAAAGACTCCCAGGAAGATAAAAGGGATAAGAGGAAAAGAGAATGTATTGATTCACCAAATAAATCACCAAACCAACAAACCGCGTCTGCCCGAAAGAAAATTAATAAGCCAAACATGCTGAACTACATCGAAAGAGGCAGATCTACATCATTGAATCTACCAACAACGTCAAAAAACGATCACTAGACATCGATAACCGGGAATCAAGACAACCCAACAAAAAAATATCATCTACAGAAACAAGTTTATCCACCCCAAGACGGCCGGTCACCGCGGGGAACAGCGACCACTACCCTCCAAACGATATCTCCACACCTGCGCTAAACAAAAACAGATACAGGAAAACATATAACAAAAACTTCTATATAGCAACTTATAACACTTTGACATTAAGATTGGAAGAGAATCTACAAGAACTGGTTCACGCTCTTAAACCAATTAAGTGGGACATCATTGGCTTGAGCGAGGTCAGAAGAAATGGTGAAGCCATTGTAGACTATGGACAATTTATACTATACTACAAGGGGGAAACTCCGGGGAGACATGGGGTGGGTTTTTTAATTAAAAAAGATCTGAAGAACTCCATTGAGGAAATAGTCGGTATATCAGAAAGGATCGCAATATTGAATATTAGTATTCCATCACAGAATGAAAAGTGGTCAATTGTTCAAATTTACTCCCCAACCGAACAATCCAGTGTCTTAGATGTGGAAACTTTTTACACGTCCTTAAACACTGCTATAAAAGAACATACACACAAAAACTGCATCGTAATGGGAGACTTTAACGCACAGGTTGGGAAGGCAAGAGCTGGAGAGGATATCATTCTAGGCCCACACAGTAAAGGCAAAAGATCACGGAATGGACAGAAACTGTTAGAAATGGCTTTCGAAAACAATTTGAAAATACTAAACAGCTTGTACAAAAAAAGAGCTTCGAAAAGATGGACATGGATATCCCCCGATGGCACGTACAAAAATGAAATAGACTTCATACTGACGAATAGAAGTAAAGTATTTAAAGATTGTGGCACCATCAGCAATATTAACTACAACAGCAACCATAGAATGCTCAGAGCATGTTTAAATACATCAATAACATCAGCTACTAGACGGCCCTTCAAAGCGAACACAACAGTGAGAAATAAACTAATATCCCCAATAATTGTTAGAGACAAAATTAAATCCGCAGAAGTGTTGTTCTCTCAGCTGTCAAATATTCAAGAGAAATATAATATACTACACAGAATACTAACTATAAAATTAGACGATGGAAATTACAAAGAACAAAAAAATCAAAAAAACATGTCAAAAAGAGCAGAAGAACTTCTTGAAAAAAGAGCTGAACTAATATCGACTACAAACAAAACAAAACACGTAAGACAAGAAATAGGGAAACTTAGTAAAGAGATCAAAACTCAGATTAGAAAAGACCGACAACATTATAGGCGCAGCATCTTTGAAAAACATATAGCCAAAACAGGCGGTATCAAAAAAGCCCTCAAGTGCCTTGCAGATAAAAAAATTTGGATCCCTAGCATAAAAGATAAATTCAATAAATCAAGAACGAGAAGACCAGATATACTGTCAACTGCTACGAAGTTTTACGAAGATATGTATTCAAGAACAAACTACTTTGAGGAAACTGATTTAAGCCACCATGATAATGTACCTTCAATATTAATACAAGAGGTGAGAAACGCAATATTAACGCAAAAGAGAGACAAAGCCACTGGACCCGACGGAATTTCAAACGAATTACTCATCAACTGCAAAGATTACATAGCTCCAATACTTACACGCATTTTTAACGACATAGTAAATAGTGAAACAGTACCAACACAATGGACAACATCAACAATTATACTGCTCCACAAAAAGGGGGACAAGAGTTTAGTAGACAATTACAGACCTATAAGCTTAATGTCCAATGTTTATAAAATCTTTGCAAAAGTCATTCTTAACCGAATCACCAAAACACTAGACGAAAACCAACCACGAGAGCAAGCTGGTTTTAGGAGCGGTTATTCAACTCTGGACCATATTCACGCCGTTCGACAGGTCTTCGAGAAGTATAAAGAATATAATACACCTTTCTTTTGCTGCTTTATTGATTACCGAAAGGCCTTTGATTCAATCGAACATGAAAAAATCTGGCAAAGCCTAAAAAATCAGGGGATTGAACAGAAATACATTAGAATTATCAAAAACATCTACCTCCATACTACGGCTAAGATTAAATTAGAAAAAGAAGGCAAAGAAATAAAAATTAACCGAGGAGTTCGTCAAGGCGACCCTTTGTCACCCAAATTGTTTACGGCAGTTCTGGAAGATATTTTCCGGAAATTAGAGTGGGACATATATGGTTTAAACATAAATGGCCAAAACTTAACCCATTTACGATTCGCAGACGACATTGTACTGTTTGCCAAATCAAAGAATCACCTTCAAAATATGCTTGTTGACCTAGAAAGAGAAAGTCGTGCTGTAGGACTAACAATGAATGCCTCTAAAACTAAAGCCATGACAAACGCGATAGAAGAGCCGATTGTTATAAATGACGAACCAATCGAATATGTGAAAGAGTATATGTATTTGGGGCAACTGATCTCATTTAAGGACATAATGTCAAAAGAAATGGACATAAGGATAGCAAATGCATGGAAAAGTTACTGGAGTCTAAAGGAGATCATGAAAAACACAGAAATTAATATATCTACGAAGTCGAAGCTATATAATACCTGCGTACTACCAGTCCTCATATACGGCTGTCAGACTTGGGCCCTTACAAAAGCACAAACCAAAAGACTAAAAACTTGCCAGACGGCTATGGAGAGAAGTATGCTCAACATAAGGAAAACAGACGGAATACAAAACAAAGTAATCCGAAAACGCACAAAAATTTACGATGTAATAAGCAAAATCCGAACATTAAAATGGAAATGGACGGGGCATATTATCAGAGGCATAGAAAAATGGAACAAGAGTATTGTATTCTGGTACCCCAGAAACAAAAAACGAAAACAAGGAAGACCGTTACGAAGATGGGAAGACGACATAAAAGCATTAGCAGGAAAAACGTGGACTCGAAAAGCGCTGAACAGGAATGAATGGAAAGAAATGGAGGAGGCCTTTGCCAAACTAGGGCAGACAGATTAAGTTATCGATGTTAAAAAAAAAAAAAAAATTGTAAATCTACATGTATATTTTAAACTTATCTGAATAAAGGCTTATATTATTAAACTGTCATTTTGACAGTTCCGGTGAAGCGTGTTTTGAAATTCGAATGTTTTGCATAGAGTAGTAAATGGAGTCGTATAATAATATTGTGGTCAGTTGTGTCCCAATGTTAATTACAGGCCTATCAATGGCTTTTCAGACTTAATGATCTATCGCGTTTTGAACTTTGAAGGCAATCCGCGAGAAACTTGTCAATTTCGCCTCTTCACACCAAGGCACATTCTTAATTAATTAGCTACTATATTGTTTAGTTCAAAAGTTCATTTAATAACAAATTTCCATGTGAGAATAAGTTTACATGAAATTAAAAAGGTATCCAGCTCCACAATTTATCAATTGTTGAGCCCGTTTTCATATAGATTTTTTCGTGTCTGGCGCAATTTTAAAATGATCGATTGTGTTAATTGATAATCGATATGACTAGTGAAAGGACGTGTTGACGTGACATCGAGTGATTTTCTATCGCATGCGACAAGTTATTAGGTTTCTATGCTTTTGTGCGGGGGTCATCGTGTTCACCTATGAACTAGAAAACACATATATTCATTAGAAAGCTACGAAACGGTAAATAAATGACATCTAAGAATATATTTTTTGAATGGAATAGTTTTATCCTGAATTCATTCTCATTTGACAATATTTTGTGAAACCTATAGCAACGGCCTTTGAGTTAAATTAGGATGAATCGCGTCGGTGAAACAAAGTTTGGCCGTTCACTATTGAGTCAAATATTGTATTAATTATCACCAAATATTTTGCTTTAAAATTTTTCGCCCAGACCATATAATTTGCATGTTGGGATTTGACTTCAAATCGCGGTCATAGAAAAGGTACTTCTGCCTATATTTTTACCAGACCAATCTTCGAACAAAATATACTTGGTTGTCTGTAATCCATGGCTGTAGAGCCGGGGTTCCTAATCTGGGGGTAATTACCCCCGCGGGGGTAAAAGTTGTATTTTGCGGGGGTAACAATGAGCTTGTTTTTGTCTTAAGTAAAACAAAATCTAATATTACCAAACTTATACTTGGGAGGAGGGGTAAAATCAGTCACCCTAGTTAGATCATAGGGGTAACGAACCTAAAAAGGTTAGGAACTACGGCTATAGAGCGATATGACCGCTACTTTTACTTTTCTTTATTACTATTATTGTTTCGATAGTAGTGGTTAAGTTTGTGTACATTAAAGAGTTAAATACCTAAATAAATACTTATAAATACTTGGTCGAAGGCACCATGGAATACTTTACCGCCTCGTATATATTATCATATAATCTAGGTTGGCAAAAAGAGTGTTTTTAATAAGGGCGCTAAGATCGAATTTAAACATTAATATGGCAACCCCATTTACTACGACGTTATAGGTAGGTTAAGAAACGATATTGTATGCCAGCTTAAGATATTAAAATGGTCCTTTGCCCGCATAGTATTTGGACAGTATCGCACTTACATATCTTGCTCTAACATATACACATCTTGTTCTAATATATACATGTTTAAAACCACCTAAATAATAGCTAATGAGCATTAACCTAGCACTGAAGCTATGTAAGGTGTATCCTGTAAAAACACGAGGATATCGGAGCAGGAATGGCGAGGCGAACCGGACTAGCATCGGGGTCAATAGAGACTTACAGTCGCGTTCCAGATCGGTATGTGTGGAGGTTATAAAACTTTTTTCTTCTTGATACTTTATTAACGCGCTGCTGGTGAAATGGCAAAGGGTTCGAACATCAGGTGTTTAAGCAGTCTATTTGTGAGGTTGTAAGAGAAGTGGGGTTAGGAATATGTATGACCGTTGGTTGTATTTATTTACATAATGTACTACTATTATTTGTCTCACCTGAATGGTAAAGCCTACGTCGGTAAATGGAATATCCAACACTAATAATTAACAATAGAGATCACAAGTTATGCTTTCTTCAATATATTTTCTTTAATTTCCGTTTCTTAGTCATGTTCGCAATTAAATAGCTCTTATGACAAGTCAATACACATAGCACTTAACCTCTTATATTAATTACTTTTTAGCATTTTAATATTTATACGTCAACCCGCACTAGGCCAGCGTGGTGGACTATATGGCCTAACCACTCTCAATCGTATTCTCGATTGTAGAGTAGGCCCGTGCCCTGCAGTGAGACGTATATGGGCTGATACAATACAATACAAATTTTAATATTTATTATTATCTATATTTTCATTCTTTATCTATCTAATACTTGAATATTTGCTTAATATCGGTCTCTTCGATAGAGAGTTTGAGAGCAGGCTTAAAATATCTACTAACATCTACAACTAGTTTGATAATGTTTAGGTTTATGTTCCTAAGCACTTTGTAGCGTATAATTAATTCAGTAGTGTATAAACAGGGATTTTATCACGTTCTCGTTAAGGGATATAAGCTTGGCTCGGTCTAGGTTAATGCCCTCAGTTGCATTAGGGTGGCGATTCTTAAATACGATCGACATTTTTGCTATTTACATTAAACAACATAAGCGACATTGTGGCGAGAATAACAAAAGACTAGTACTGTAATAGACGATATCAATTTGTTGGTTTACACAAATCGGATATGCACAGCGATGATGACACAAAATCATTAAATATATGTTTTGTGTCGAATAAAATAGTACGACATTTTCCAAAAAAACTTCAACAGACCATCTCGTAACCATTGATTATTATCTTTGGTCGTTGTTGAAGCTCACACATAACACTTATCACTGTAGAACACATAAGAATTTATCCTTCTAGAAATCGCCTAATGCATTAGTCTAATACGCAAAATGTCGAGCAATCGCTGATCAACTCCGCCTTTTAGCAGCTATTAGGTTTCAAGAACTAGACTGGCGAGATTTGAATCAGCAGGATGTTTCCTTGATCCGCATGTGGCCGTGAAACCAGATCATTTTTCTTAACTTACCTCGTTATTACACTGCTTTGGTTATGTTAGTTAGTGCTAGATGTATCCATGTTTGTATTTAAATCCTGTTTATACATTAAAAATATAGCTAAGTATAATTTATGGAAATGGAGGTGAATGATTTATCGGTTTCTGATGAGTTTTAAGTTAATTATTTCAGGAGGTTTCTCTTATTTTGCTTCTAAAGATAGAAACTATTATATTTATTGTGATTTTCATTAAAAATATTTATGTTTTCCTTTCTAAAGTAAGATGATTTAAGCTCTGAATTATATTTTAAATTGCATATTTAATTTAAATTAGTAATAATTATATTCGCAGAACACCCTACATATAAGACACCCGCTATAAAACAGTTCACTAATTCGTCCTTTCAAGGCAGGAAACGGGCTAGAAGGAATCTATTTATTACAGTTTTAAATAATTTCTGATAGGTATTCAATACTTTACTAGTATCGAAACTGTGTGATTTCTACTCATGTATTTATTGATTCCTATATTTGCACACGAACACCACAATTGATAGTAAATAGCATCACGTACGCAAATAAAAGCTATTTAGCATAGACAACGCGTCCGCACTACCATGGAGGTTTTGTCACGATGTTGGCAACACTCGTTGTCTGTGGACGGCGGGTAATCGTGATATGTCAATATTGGCCGATCCGTGACGGGTGTATACGTAGTTATTTATTGTAGTTGTAAATATATAATTTCTAGGGAGTTTTAGGGGAACCGGTAGTCGGAACCGGAGCCGTAAGCGATTATAATGTTCAGAGACGAAGTCTAAAGGTCACAAGTCAGGACTTGCGATTAAGCGATTTATTCCTATAACCTATGGAATTTAGGGAGTTTTGGGCTTAATATTATTGGTAATTCATATAACTACCCAAACAACGATCTCGTAATAAATTGTTGAGCTAGTAATAATGACCCATACATGTGTGATGCGTTATGATTTCTGTGTATTTTGATTCAAAGTAGATGGTCATAATTATATTTAACGCTTATTTTTGCTGGAGAAAGCAAGGGAAAACAATTTTCTTAATATTGATATATTGTAATAAAGCGAAAGTTTTGGACAGCTTCAAAAAGCCTAAAATAGCCTAAATATATTTTTTGCGTGATCCACACATATGCCTGTGTTTATGAGACGAAAATTCTCTCGTAGTTTTTGATACATAAGTCAGGAATATTTATGTGATAGTCTCCCTCTTTTCATTCCTTCCACAAGGATCACCACATCGATTTATTGGAAGCGGCCTGCATCTAACGACTTTATTTTATGTAACTTTTGTGTGCTTTCTTTTAGTTTTAACGCTATGGTATGTAAGGATTTAAATTATTATTTTAGAAAAAATATTGTTTTAGTACACAATCAAGAATTGTCGCGTTTCTTTGCGAATTTTTTTGTTACATTGTGTTTGTAGTCACTAAAACTACCACCCGGCGTCATTTTCGGTAGCAGTCTTGATATACCCTATAGGCTGTATATTTTTAGACGCCTACATAGCCCTTACTGTCTACTCTTTAGCAAAAAACATTAAAAAACTATTCTAATAAGCATAAGAGCTGTACAAACATTGACTGCGACATACGCGGAATAACAAACGCATTGTAATAACCGTGGATCGGAGCGAATTTCTATTGAAACGCGTGCCTGATGCGATTTACACAACAATACCAAATTGCAGTTCATAAACACCTCGATTATTTCACAAATGATTTTTTTATGATATTGCGTTGGTTACTTAATAATATTGATGGTAGGAGGGCAAACGGATTTTACAAATTGCCCACATATTTATGTTCAGTTGTGGACTTTTTGTAAGTGATGAGATAGAGAGAGATAAGAAACGTGATAATAATATAGTATACAGCATATCTTTATTCATTATGGACTATACTTTTAATAGAAGGAAAGGGCCATTTTGTTAAGCCATAATAAAATTAAACATAACAAATGTGTGAGCCGTGCGGGCTTTTGTTAGTCTTAGGTAAGGCAATTTTTTTTATGAATTTTCCGGTTTGAAAAAAATCTTTGAAAAAGTCACCTGTGCCTACCTGTGTAGAAACAGGCGTACATAAAATATTGAATAAAATAAAATACCTCCACCGATGTTTACACCAAAGAGGCACCAGTATTTAATATTCATACAACCAGTAATTCCGACGACCGCATTCCTACAGAAGTATTTACGCTCTGTGATGTTACCATGGCCGCTTTATACCAGGGCTTCTCAAACTTGTAGCCATTGGACCCTCTTAGTGGAACTAGCTTGTAGGGTCCCAAGCCTAGTGCGATTGTATTAAAATAAGTAATACTAAGTATAGGAAATATATTGTATATAGAGATTAAGTTCTATGTGTATTGACTTGTCATAAGAGCTCTTTAATTGCCTACGTGACCAATAAATACATTTCATTTCAAATACATTTCATTTCATTTCATAAAGCATTTTAGCTTCGTCCGATAACGGAGATGCCAAAATGGGGATATAATAACCTAGTATATATTTATTTTCACCAAAAGCGGTACGTCTTTGTGCCTCAGACTGCATTCGCATAAAATATGATGAGCGTCCTCTATTACACCGCATACGGAACAATTAGGTGTATAAACTTTTCGCATCATAAAAGCGAAGTTGTTAAGGGGAACCTGACCTGATCAAAGCCTCAGAGCCGTTACAAGAAAATAACCTTGTCGGTATGACGGACATTGTAGCCAGAGTTACTACTGGACATATTGAGACTACTTAACATTTTATGTCTGATGATATCTTTGGCATAGTGGAGCGCACCGGGCACTATAGAGGCAAATATTGTATTAATGATTACCAAATATATTGCTTTATATTTATATTCATTTTCCCCCAGACCTTACGTATTGGGATATTACTTGAAATGGCGGTCACAGCCTTTACTTAACATTTTATGTCTCAGAATGGTGAGCGCAGTGGAACGCCAAGTATTGCTACTGTCCATGAGCGGTCGCATCGCTTACCATCAGGCAAATCGAATGTTCGTCTCGCCAATCATAGCAGTAAAAAAAACAACTTTACAGAATACTTAGAAAAGGCACTGATCTTGCTGCTTGCTTGCTTGCTACATTTTAGCCCAGCATTGTATGAAATACTATTAACTTTGAGAACCTCTAGTTTTTAACACAAAGGTATCCACCTGACATTTAACATTACAACAGCAAACGGATAGCGCATCCTCTGTCGTAAGTTATACCATAATTTGTATTTTGCAACGTTGCGCAAATATTCGCATGTTTCCGATTAACTTTCGTAAATATTACATTCATTGATATTTAAAGGCATCCTTTTAAGTGTTTTATTAATTAATCATAATTTTATAAAGTGGTGATTCCGGCGGAAACAGTTTTTCAAAGAATGAGTGGGTTGATTCGACTAAACTAATAACAGTATGACATCAAAAAATATATGTAGTTTAATTTTCCGAAAACAAAATGTTATTGTTATTTGTAACCTTTTATACTCGACCTTACTTTGCATATTCCAATTCGGAATAAATAATACACATTACATTTTATAGCGTGAATCTGTGTTAAGTTTTATAAATAAATACCCTCAACTAATTCATTTATTATAGAACCTTGCTTCCTTACTTCCGAGCGAGAACAAAGCTTCTAAATCGAGTTGAATCCGTTTATTCCGCTTCAAATTGCCGAGAATACGACATTCTCCGAGAGGCCAAGTTTAAATGCCAAATGTCTAGCTAGTAAATCGGTGAAGCATCTATGAAATGTTATTTTTCCTTTTAAATATCAGCATATTGGTTTTGTAGCAGACAGCTGTGAATACTGAATCGTGATGTGTCCCAGGCATTAGTAATTTCGTGAGTATTTCAGTTCGATAAATCCCATATGATTTGTTCGGTACTCTTACGGCAGCACTCAGAGACGTCTCATCATCATCATCTTCAGCCCGTTGCAGTCCACTGCTGGACATAGGCCTCTTCCAAATTGCGCCATTTCACCCTGACTTCGGCTTGTCACATACGGTATCTGCCAGTGACCTTTCACAAATCGTCACTCCACCTAGCTGGAGGGCGCCCTACACTACGCTTGCCAAAACGCGGTCTCCACTCAAGAAGAGAGAGGAAAGAGACATATAAAATTAATTAAATTATTCCTTAGAAAAGAATATGTTCGTATTAATTTAATTGACATAAAATGTTACTGAGTACGGCAGATATTTCGTGGCTAAAGGTAAACTTCCCAAAGCATTTGGAATAGTTAATTATTAATTAGCTTGGTTGACTGGCTGCCAATATACAAATGTATCTTTAACTTATAAGTAAATAGCGGCAGAAGTACGTCGGAGCCTACAACCTTGCGAGGTTATATGGCCTTATTCAAAGACAGTATTAAAACCTATTTTAGGTGTATAATATTTTGTCTTTTTCGAACGACTTTTGAATTCAGTTTGAGCGAAGAAGACAAAAAATTATATCTAAAATGGGTCTTAGAACTGTCGGAAAGTGAGGCCGTTAAGCTATACGTGATATAAGAAACACTCCTTAGTTGGCGAAATTTTAGCATTCACTCACGAATTTTCCTCTTGAATGAAATCTGGGTTAAACGACGTGCCTTTGTCTCAGTCCTTGGCTTTCAGATGGTACGAGGTAAAATTTAATTTTGATAGTGCTTTGTTAAATCTTGCTTATAAACAATAGCTCAGTTTATAAAATTCCCAAGTGATATATTCTCTCATTTATCGGATATTTTATGAGTTGAAATATTTGATATATTATCTGTTTCTTAATATTCTGATCTGTATCAGCCCATATAGGTCCTGAAGTGTATGTATGCTCCCTTACCTTTATTTCTTAGTGTGTACAATCTTTTATAACGTTTTATGCTAAGTAAGTACTTTTACTGGAACGCGCATTGTTGTATAAGTTTTATATTTTAACAATTATGCAATATCTTGCATTCACTACGGTCAGTTGTCTCATTACAAAAATCCTGTAGGACCCCCAACATTTCATCCCATTGCAGGGTCTCCTCTACAACCCAGAGTACGATTGAGAGTGGTTAGGCCATATAGTCCACTACGCTGGCCTAGTGCGGGTTCGTGGACTTACATACCATACAAATTCTTATGAATCGCTATGGTATGCAGGTTCGCTCACGATTTTTTCTTTCACCGTTTTAGTGGGTGGTGATTGACTATCAATACACACATGACTCCGAAAAGTCAGAGGTGTGCTCTAGGAATCGTTCCCGCGACCAACGTGAACATGTTGGCAGGCATGTCTAGTCCGTTTACTAACAGGCAACCACGCGCTTAATATTCTAATTAAACTGTAAAATGGCATGTAATGTAACACCATAACTAATAATTTACACTTTTTGTTAAACTGTACAACTAAAGAAGTATATATGTTTTTGTGAGAAACCTATAAAATATCTCCTGAATATAATGTCGATCTGTTAATGACTCTTGACAAATTTTTCAGCACGGTTGTGCGTAAAGTTCATGGTCTATAGCGTTTAAATGACTTGCTGGATGTTTTATTTGCAATGAAAAACCCATTAAAATATCCACTACACTGGCCTAGTGTGGGTTGGCGGACTTTACATATCATACAATTCGCAATAGTATGAGGATGAAACTATAATCTATACTAAATCCAGCTACAGCTTACCTGTAAGCGTGTACATGCACCGGGCACCCAGTCAGAGGGTTGTAGAGAAGCAGCACGCACGCCACTACATCTCCCTGTACCACCGCGCTCGTTATACTGCCATGGGGGATGAAGTGCTTGATTGTCTGCTGCTTACCCTTCGCAGTTACATTCTGGATGATCTTCAGGCCTTTGTGCGATACCTGGGGAGGAAAAGATAATATATATCAGCACATCTAGGCTCGTTTTTAAATAAGAGACTCCTAAGGACCATGATTTTACTGGTGGTTAGCACATACAGGCTCGTTTCTAAGCAAGAGACTCCTAAAGATTATAATTTTGCTGATGGTAGGTCTCTAATATGTGGAGATTGGTTAGATACCACCGCAATGTCTATTTCTCCTGACTAACAGCAGTGTTGTGCACTGTTGTGTCGGGTTTTAAGGACATTACAGCTAAAGTAAGTAGTGGACATATTGAGACTTAACATCTTATGTATCTTTATCCTTTCTCTTATCTCCATCCAGAGGTTGCTTGGAACAATTTATCTTGTGCAATAAGGCAGCCAATTGTACTTATTCTGATTATGTTTTATATGTATCAGGAATGCGAGCCCAGTGGAATGCCACGCATTGTTTTATTCATGGCGTTTTTTCGTTTTGCTACTGTCCATGAGGGATCGTCTCGCTTACTACCATGCGAATGGTATGTCCGTCTCGCCATTCATTATAATAAAAAAGCGTCCCACATCGCTTTTATATGTTACAGAGGTATCATCAATCGAGCCTAATATTTCTTATATTTCATGGTAATAAAAGTACCCACTAATTTGATAATCGATATAAGAAAAACAACTAAGACAAAACAATGATACAACTGGAAATGCTATCAATATTCTCCCTTGAATTAATCAACCAACTTATCCATTAATACCGCAAGCTTTCAATATCATCTAAATATACACACGTAATGTAGGTATGTAGGTTATTATATTGCTACATTATCGGTTAGATAACAAGGAGCCGATGTTTACGTAATTATAAAGTTACATGAAGCACATCATACTTTCAATGACCTTTCGTAATATTTATGCCCCAAAACCGATAATTCGCCGGTTTTGTTAATTGGAGTGGCGCAATGATAGTTTGTATATTTTTTTTTTGTATCAAAGCGATTTGCTTGAGTTGTTCATGATGTGATTTTACCTACATACATACATAAACTCACGTATTTTACCCCAGAAGGCAGAGGTGCCAGGACACCCACATTTTACCTTGTACGAGTATGTTCCGTACCACGATGTGAATGGGGGCGAATCTATTGCCATATCGGGGACGTATTCCTGACTAAGGGATAAGAAAAACTAATATCACTTTGTTCGACCCGGGATTCGAACTCGAGACCTTAGCTTTGTAACCATACAACTAAGCTACTTAGACAGTCGATTTTTACCTAATAAAATATATCTATATTGTTACAACCGGCTTTATGAAATGAACTTTGTCGGGAGTAGGCCAATTAACAAACATATTTATTAGACTATCCAACTAGAATTAATTTCTTGGTCTGATGCAATAGAGGATAAGCCTATGTTAGACCATAAATTCCAGTTACAGGCAAAATAAAGGATTTTTTTTCGAACCAACAAGGAAGTAGATGGCCCTAACAAGGGTTTGAACCCAGGAAATCACAATTCACAGCCCTTGCTGCCATTGGACTAAAAAGAGAAAAATTATAAAGTACATATAAAGATTGCCTTATGAAATTTTTGTGCAGCAGAAATCGTAATATTTTAATTTCACCACAACTTCAAAACCAAACGTCCAATTTTAATCATTCAAAGTCCAAATATTATCAACATAAACTGTACTTATTGATGAAATAATTTATTTTGATAAGGATTAATAGCATGAGTAAAATAAACGCGTTTAAATGTAGTCCAAAAAAAATCAAGATTTTTAAATAAAAATGTGGTTGTTGTGCCTCACTCGACATAGATAGGTATAGTGTGTCGCGGACTTTTTTGTAGATATTTATAAGATCTACAATTAATTGTAACATTTTATGGTTCTATCTTTTGTAGTTTAGGCAGCGTACGCAAAATAAGTAACTTCTTTGGTTGATTTTTTTCAGTTTGTGTCCGAAAAATCAAATATCTTACGGAACCCTATTTTTTTCCAAAATAAAATATAGTCTATGTTACTCGTGGATAATGTAGCTTTCGAATGGTGAAAGAATATTTAAAATCGGTCCAGTAGTTTTTGAGCCTATTCATTACAACCAAACAAACAAACAAACAAAGTTTTCCTCTTTATAATATTAGTGTAGATTAACCCAGTCTTGAGTAAATCATGTAATGCCATTTGAGCACTTAACTTTCATTTAAAAAAAAGACAGTTATCGTCTTTTAATACCAATTTACTACCTGTCTTCTTAAACCGCTCCAATAGTTCCTCAGACTAAGATTAGTACTTTTTAACATCGGCTTAATTCCGATAAGTACTTCTCGACTTCGCTTTAACGTTGATAAGCGGTTTTTTGAGGCCGAAAGTTTGATAATTAAGGTTGTCGTAAATTACCTTATTACTATTAAAATTTATAAATTAATTTAGAAATCTGTTATTTAAGAAATAAGCCGCTATAAGCCTACTTCTATTCCATTATTTGTAATGTTTCAACATAAAAGCTTTAAGTAATCCTGATTATACAAAACTGGCTTTGAATTTGTGACCCAAGAGTAAATTACAAAGTGACGTTTACAAATCTTTTGCGTGTAATGGAACGCACCATTTTTTTTGTTTTGTATATTGTACATGAATTGCTTGACCCCATAAAGAAAATAAAAGTACTTGAACCTACAGCTATTGAGGTAAAAAGTTGAAATAATCGGTCTGTCAATTATGCCTGATATTTTAAAACATACCAAATTAGCAAATCGCTTAACCGTGTCTGAATTTAAAGCGCTGCAATAAGAGTCCTACCTTGGAACTCTCGGAATCTTAAACTAGGAGAATATAATTCTCATACAGACGTACCTGCAAGGTAACTTTGAAAGGCTCCAAGTCCCGAGCTCTTTCTTCTAGAAGCCTGATTGCTGGAAGTGCGAACTCCTCGCCGCGCAGACCTCGCGACTCCTGAGCGCCCAGGAACCACACGTAGTACGACGCCTTCTTAATGTCTTTTTTCAAACGTAACGCCATCTTGAAGGGCTGTTATGTCATTGTTGATACTGGAACAAAAGAAAAAAATATATATTTTGCAAATGTGTAACGTTTTTGTTGGTTAGGGAAGAACGGTCCAAACGATTGGTTAGTGAATTGTTTGCTGATTGATAGACTTATAAAAATATTCCGGTTTTGTTACACGTAGAGGCTGGAATACGAAAAACTGGAGAAGGTTTTGCAATGTACACTTTAATATAAGGTTTAAAAGTTTTCCGACTATCTTCTTCTACTTTTACGTCTCGTTTGCCACAAGACAGGCATGTTTAGTGTATATCACTGATATTTCTTATTTTAAAGATTAGTTTATTATTTTTATTATGTTCAAATGTAAAAAAACATTGAAATCTGAAAACCAACAATATTGTTTATCGAAGTTAAAATCTGACATAATATCCGAATGCACCTAATAGAATTTCGTAATTTTATAAAAGCTGAAAGTTTGTCTGCGCATGCCTCTAACATTGGCATCATACGATCAGCTATTATGAAGTTACGACCGTGGTTCCTTTGGAAGTTATGAGCTTCAATGTTTCTGGCAAGATTAAAGAACCTTTTCCTTGGTATTCACCATATTTGTTTATAGTTGCCTTAATAAAATATATAAAATTCAGCTTTTATACTACAACGCTGACAAAATTACTTTATGTTAAAGTTTGATGATAGCGTGATTGTGAACATGTAATTTTGACGGTTTTAAAGTACAAAAGCTAAATTTTGCTAAGCTTTTAACCTATAAAAAAAAATCAAATAAAAATAAATACAACAACTATACTACTTACTAAACATAAATTCCTTTTATAAAACACAGTTCAATTTCCTGTTATTATTAGCTAACAAGCAACATTAGCAAGTTTATAAACCCTACCGCACTACGCGTCAGTCCTAGATTATATGTAGCGGTAAACCCATTGTGAGTACCGTACGGCAACTTCATTACTCGTAATACGTGTTTAGACTTTATTAGGTGTAAGAAAAGCCCAGCGTAGGACGTCCACCCACAAGTCAGACGACCTGGTAAAGGTCGCGGGATGTCGCTGGATGCAGGCTGCCACCAACAGCTCACTGCGGAAATCATTGGGGGAGGCCTATGTTCAGCAGTGGACTTCCTTTGGCTGATGGATGGATGGAAGGCTAAGTATCCAAAGATAAGGAAGATGAGTAATTTATGAGAAAACAATCCAATAATCAATTATTTAAATATATGGATGGGGTGAAGAGAGAGTAAAATGTTCCGACGTAAGTGTTGTGACGCTCCATTTCATCTACAGTGGAGCGATACTGCAATTAGTCGTTGTTCGCAATGATTTTGCTTCAAAATACTTGCTTGTATTATGTCAGGAAGTTTGGAAATAAAAATATTTTTATCATCGTTAACATAAAATCTATTACTTAAATCAATTTAATATTCACTTTATAGAGATTCACGCCTATCTTTTTGATGACCCCCTGGTAAACTAGTTCAATAATCTGATAATTTTGTTTAATAAACTTTCTTCTTTAAACATTTTTTAATACAACAGATCAAGGACATATTTTGTTCTCGTAAACTTAAACTTAACTAAGTAATTCAAAATTATCCAACAGGTCTATGTGGAATACTAAAATAAATAAATTCCCTCCTACAATTGGCAAATAATCTATTAATATTCCTATCAAACCGTATTCCCAATTAATATTCTACAGCAGTATGGCGCTTGCCAAATGACCATAACATACGCAACGTTACGAAATAAGGGCAGTGTTGTGACCGGATTATACGATCGATTGAACTTGGCTTATGGATTGGGTATTTTAATCTAAATAATAAGTCTCTATAGAAACCTTCAAGCTCTTGCAGTGGAAAGGATTTGGCATCAACATCAACGGCGAGTATATTACTCACCTTCGATTTGCCGACGATATTGTAGTCTTGGCAGAATCGCTGGAAGACCTTAGCACTATGCTCGAAGACCTTAATCGAGTCTCCCGAAAGGTGGTTCTTAAAATAAACATGGATAAAACGAAGATCATGTCGAATATCCATGTTGTGCCCACCCCCATTGGAGTTGGGGGCTCGACTCTCGTTGTTGTAGACGAATATGTCTATTTAGGACAAGTTTAGGTTTAGGTTATGCAGGTCCAACTTCGAGAGAGAGGTCAATCGTCGAATCCAACTCGGTTGAGCAGCGTTCGGGAAACTTCGCGACGTCTTCTCGTCCAAAATACCTCAGTGCCTAAAATTGAAAGTCTTCGATAGATGTGTGTTACCAGTGATGACATACGGCACCGAGACGTGGCCTCTCACTGTGGGCCTCATTAAAAGGCTCAAAGTCACTCAACGAGCCATGGAGCGGGCTATGCTCGGAGTTTCCCTACGAGATCGAATCAGAAATGAGGAGATCCGTAGGAGAACGAAGGTTACCGACATAGCCCATAGGATTGGCAAGTTGAAGTGGCAATGGGCCGGGGACATAGCTCGTAGATCTGATGGCCGTTGGGGCCGAAAGGTTCTCGAGTGGAGGCCACGTACAGGCAAGCGAAATGTCGGACGCCCGCCTACAAGGTGGACGTACGATCTGCCTAAGGTTGCAGGAAGTCGCTGGATTCAGGCTGCTTGCAACAGGTCATTGTGGAGATCCTTGGGGGAGGCCTATGTTCAGCAGTGGACTTCCTGTGGCTGAGATGATGATAGAAACATCTCAGGGATCCATGTTAACAATGGGCTGCTTGAAGCTGAAGAGAGGGAGAAATTGAATCCAGACTATATACGTTCCACTGTGGGGCACAGTGGGGTTAATCTGATCTCCTGGATGTCTCAACTGTTGAAAGTACGATTGGGAGGGTTTTAGAAATTTTGTTTGATAGTTTTCACAGAATAGAAATTATTATATATGGTATAAAAATTGCCTCGCGGTGTTTTCCTTCACAGTTAAACAGGAATTTTATTATGACAGAAAATTTAGAGAAGGGTTTGAACCTTTGACCACTGCCTTCACATAATGACCATAACATACGTAACATTACGAAAGAACAGCGTGGGCCGGGGCTCACGATTGAACTTGGCATATGAACTGCTCAAGTGTTTTAAAACGCATTGTTCTGTTTACGGCGTAGTACAAGGCATGAATATCAATCGTATATTTTCTTTATTATATTGAATAAAAAAGCATTAAGTAATATTTATACGTCGATGTATTTGAAAGCCTAAAAGTGGAAATGTAATTTGCGGATAAATATGTTTTTTTTTTATCTCTCATTGCTATTTGTCGCTCTATCAGCAAAATTAATAACCACATATAATAATTATATAGAAATGTTTTGTGTTAGAAAAAATACGCCACCTTCGGATTACTGTGTACCCCCGAGCAGATTTTAGTAAACTATTTTAAAGGCATGCCATCAGGAAAACGACTTACTCATTAGTTGGAATAATAAAAACCATTTAGATAGCCTCCGTGGCGCTGCTAGTTAGACGCTGTGAAACGTCAGGCCGCGGGTTCGATCACAGTACCGATACAAATATTTGTGTGATCCACAGGTATTTGTTTTGGATGTGCGTGTTTTTGAGACCAAAAAGTCACTACACAATATTTGTTCTTAGAGTGGGGTCGGGACTGTGTATGTGATTGTTGGGTGTATTTATTTATTTTTGCCAGTACATCCATCCTAGTTATTTTCAAATGACAAAACCTTAAAGATGCATGTCTGTATTATCTCAGCTCAAAATCCCAAAATCCACACACTTGAATGTTTTAAAATTCTCTCACGCACCAATTACTTAATCTGCGCTAACCTTGAGTTAAGTAATTGCTAGCTGGCAATTAAAATAACGTTGTCTATTTCTTTTATTGAGCAATATTTTCTGTCTAACTGTTAACCGTTATGCAAATTGAGTTTGAAATGTTGATTATGGTGCTTGGAGCGTAATATCAATATTTATGTGTTATCTTAGAGTATTTATAATATAGAGGGAGCGCTGGTACTTCAAAAACGTAGGTATAAATGGTGGTGCCGGGGCCACCTTTTTCTTCCCTACATCCAGTGTGAATTGTGACAACTTGGAATACGCATAACTTACATGAAATAGAAAAATCAAAAAATGTAGTTTAGCGCTATCCAATACCATCCAAATTTATTTTAGGGGTTAATTATTAACTGTGTATTCGTTTATCATCGACAATAAATCCAATTTCTTATTAATTAACAAGAAATAATTTAAATCATTTTACAGAAAAACATTCATATTTTTGAATTTTCGAACGCCTTTTTATTCAATGTTGCAAGTAATTAAATTGTTGAAATTCCGAAAAAGTTCCGGAATATTTTTTAGGTAGAAAATATTTATATATTATTATTTATATATTTTTCGCGGAAAAGTCATTTATCAGTAACATTAATATAGAAGACAGTGCCTCCTCTATATATAAATACTCTAAGAATTTAGGGTTATTTAATTCCAATCAAATTCAAAATATAATATAATTTCGGTTATCAAAGGAATTTATAGCAATTCATTGCTAAATTAATTCAATTTTCACTAATATAGGAGCGCTACTAACATTACGAACAAGAAAATATCTACGATTTTCAAGACGCGAATGTATGACAACGCTCCCTCTCAGCTCAGCTATTTATAATATTCTCTAAGTGTGTTATATATTCTATGCAGAGCGCGAGCCTACTCTAAGATAAATGGAAGGAATTAGTTAAATTGAGCAAGCTAAAACTAAGCAATCAAGTTTTAGTTGATGTCATATAACTTTCACATTATTAGTCAGAAAATATGTTTTTTTGTAAAATCCATCCAATAAGCATACGGTTGAATATACCCATTTTAGGATACAAGTTGTATGTCGTGGGTACCATAAACTAATAAAGAATATAGATTCAAAACAAATATTTTATGCGGATCACTAAAATAGATGATTTGTAATTTTTATTCTCTTAAGAATAGCGTAACATTACAATAAAAAATATACATTTCATTAAAATAATACTTTGATATTACAAAAAATATTATGAAAGACTGAGGCTTCAAGCAAATAATTATCCTCACATATTATTACAACAAATAACATTAGATATAAAAAAAAACGAGTTTATACTCCAAACATTGTAACATCAAAATATCAGTGTTAAGAAATTGATCCAATGACCCCAATAGCTAATTCTCATGCCGACGAATCTTTATATTCAACAATGACACTTTATTGTATTTTACGCAACTGCAATTCTTTTATCGTCACTATGTCCATTCTGCAAATTACATGTATTAGGTTGGCTACATTTCTCCGATTCGGTAATGCATGTTTTTGTAAAAAAAAACGACCTGGGCACATGATTGTAATGTACGGTGCTGACACATGCATTGACTAGTGCGTAATTTAGAGATCGTCTTCAACTTTTGGCGTCCGAATATATTGTTGTCATGGTATTGTCAAAATATTAGGAACAGCTTTTCTCTCCCCACATTTTATTACATTGGGCATAGTAATACTATTAGATTACGAAGATAAATGCTTGATTATATTGAAACATATTTAAAACAATGCGTTAAATAGATATTTTTTTATTTCAATTTTCCGTTCCAAATTCCGCCACGCGCCAATAAAATGTGAATGACTTATGTACATACATCTATATCCATTCCTCGTTAACAGATTAATGCCAGTTTGCTTGAAACCAAATGGGTACTGGCTGATGCCAAAACGCGACGAACGTCCGAAACTAAGCTCAACATTTTCCACCTTTAAAATACTACTTAGATATACATTATCGGTTACCAATATATTTTCCTTACATCAACTTCATAATTACGTCATCACTGTGCTTTGACACTCACGGCCATTTTGTCCAAATCAATTATTAGGCTGGCAACACTGCGCTGTCATTCACGGCCGTTTTGCTTAAATCAATTATGATTAGGTTGGCAGCTTTCATCTGGGCAGTGACACTGAGTCGGAATGCATGCGTCGAAACGCGATACGTACGTTGAGCAACATTTTCACGTAGTTGAGGCATTACTCAAGAATCGTGCTGGAAATTGCTTTGTAAAATAGACGAGCGATTTCAATATTTTTTGTAGTCATACACTTATAGAGTAAAAATCTCCAAGTTCTTCTGTTTGCTTAACATCATTAGCCTCATTTTCCTGGAGTTCGTGTAATATACAGGGTATATCAAGACTGCTACCGAAAACGAAGCCGGGTGGTAGTTTAAGCTACTTCAGACACAATGCAACAGAAAAAGTTGCAAAAAAAAGCGACAATTTTTTTTTTGATATTTTTTTCCTATGGCCATATTTGGGTGGTAAATACATTTTTTCCTAAACTAATAGTGTATACCCTTTTATTTATAACTAATCTAAGGTATAAAAGTGTTAAAATTTTTACTTTAGCAAAAACTATGGATTTACCACCCAAAAATGACGATGTTTAAAAAATCATAAAAAATAATTGTCGCGTTTCTATGCGAAATTTTTAGTTGCATTGTGTTTGTAGTCACTAAAACTACCACCCGGCTTCGTTTTCGGTAGCAGTCTTGAGATACCCGGTATACCTAGTCAGGTCATAAATTCTGTCACATGTTTGATATAAAATAATTGAAACAAGTTTATTCATTATGTAACCATTTGTATACCAAAATGATCTTAAAAAAAACATAGATTCTTATGATACTAAAGTTTATTCAAAATGACCTCCGTGATTTTGAATACAGGACTTCAATCTGCGCGGCCAGTTGTCTATCGCAGTACGGACGAGGTCTATGTCAATATCGGCGGCTGCCTTAATCAAAGATGTCTTGAGTGACTCCAAATTGGGATGAGGCTTTGAGCACGCCTTTTCCTCCAAGTGTTGCCATATCTTGTAATCTAACGGATTCAAATCTGGACTGGAGGAGGGCCAGTCTTCGTGCCAGATGAAGTCGATTTCACGCGCCGCCAGCCAGTCTTGTGTGCTCTTAACTCAATGAGCTGGCGCCGAATCTTGTTGGAATACCCAGTGCCTGTTATTGAACATGGTATGAGAAACAGGTTCCACAAGGTTCGTCAGGACTGTATTTTGATACACAACTGCATTCGTTTTTACACCTTTCTCACAAAAATGTACCTCTGTTAAGCCCCAATAAGAAACTCCCAACCATACCATGAGCGAGGATGGAAAATTACCTCGTTGGACACGCGGAATACGGTTGCTCGCTTCTTCACTACTGTGTGCGTACACCTTATGATTTTGATTGTTGCGGCTCTCTTCTACGGTTAAATTTTTTTCATCTGAAAAAAGAATTTCCCGATATTTTTTCCCGCGTACCGCTTCAACAAAGCGCGGCATCTCTTTAGTCTCAGGTCCATAAGACGAGCATTCAATCGATGTCCTGTTTTTCTTCGATATGCCCGAAGTCCTAAGTCTTCATTAAATACCCTTTTCACCGTGGTTCTGCTTAACCCCCTCTAAAGGGCCAACAGTTTCTGCTTACGTTTGGGATTTCTTTGAATTCGCGCCTTCACAGCTTTTATCACTGCTGGAGTCCTAACAGACCGAGGGTGACCTCTTCTTGACATGTCATCTACACTAGAGTCTTCATTGTATCATTTGATGGGACGATAAACGAATCTTTTGGTAATATTCAAATTTTTCAATATGTCAAAAATTTGAATTGGCGCGTAACCGCAACGATGCAACGCAATAACTGCAACACGGTCTTCTTTAAGCGTCCACTCCATATTTAAAAATGAGTAAAATTCATTGAGGTATTACAACTGGAGCGGACACGTAGAAGAAAATTTGTGCTCATTTCAATATGACAGCGAAGTATAGATAAAATCGGCATTGTAGCAGATGCGACACTTCAGAAATTTCTACCTACATCTATATACGCCTGATAGTGCCTATAAATTCTTATATTGAATTTAAAGTTTTATTTTCTTTATTTGGGAAAAAAAACATTATAACAATAAATATACAATTAACCAATTAATTAAATATATAAAGTTAACGGAAACTATAATTAAAATGTCCAAATATGCCATATTTTCGTATTGGAAATAAATTTGAATTTTTTTAAATATACATCCTATCATCACACAATATCCACTATCCCTATACGAAAACTTCAATTTTTACCTATCTGTCACTACATTATTATTAATCTATAATTTCATTCAAAAATGGCGGTTGTCAAAACGACTCCGGTAAATAATTTCTTAAATTTAATTTCGTGCTTCTTTATTTAAATTATGGTTGATTTACCTATGGAATGAAACTCCATATTTTCTTCCTATTGTTCTGGAATGGTTTTTGCACGTTTTTAGCACGTAATACGGCATTTATGGACCAATTATATTTTATCTAATTAGGTCCGTCTTCGCTGAAACGTCAGGGACGACTGACAGCCTAACGGTACATGTACTCTTGCGAATGTTCCAAACTATTTGGCCTTGATGTCCCCTCCAGTTGTGTAACTCAATGGTAAAATTCTAAAAAGTATACATTTTTATTTTCATGAATAATTCGAAATTCGAATTCAATAAACTTTTTTGTGGCCAGCATTCTAAAAGAAGAGTTTTTACTGTGTGACAATACTTATGACCTGACTGTGTATATGTCAAGGGCAATAACTAAGTTCTATATTGTTATTGTTAGAATAGGAATTTACGTTGCATCCATGAATTAAGTGTGGGACACTGGTCCTCCTGAGACAGGAGCCAGTGCCAGTTCAGGAGCCAGTGAACCGAGATTATGTCATTTAATTAGTATAATTTTGTTTTAAAGATAAAACTTGTATGTGTTTTTTGCAAAATGTAATTTTTGGAGTAATAGATTCATTTTATTCAATCCAATTTCAATTAATCCATCTTCATTCAATTTTAATCGTGCTATAGAATGATTAAATCACGACGTACACCTTTATTATTAACATTTAAGAGTAAACATATCTTCAGCACGAACACGTTATTGCATTCTTCGTTATCATGACCAGAAACACTCTATCAAGACTGCACAATTACGAAGAAGCATAGAATTTAGATTCGAAAGTAGGTACTCGTATTTTAGTCGATCGCAATGGTGTACAATGGTAGATGAGATGCATCTTCTTATTTATAATCCTTCGGTATACAGGATTTATCACGATGTTCCCCCTCCGTTAAATTGTAAACAAAAATAAGTAAACTAGTATCATCATGTACTACGTTTTTTTTTATTGCTGTTGATGGCGTGACGAGAATGCCGTTTGCCTGATGGTAAGCGTTACGACCGCTCATGAACAGTAGCAAAACCTTTTTTTTTTAATCTTTTCTTATTTTAATGTATGTGATTGTTGAATAAAATAAACTTCGAATAATAATTGAGCTATCGCTTATACAGAATCAAAGTGTAATGTCACACAGTATAGCCAAATGTTTTGGTCGCATCGGCTCAGAAACGCCTAGCTTTTTCATCAAAAACCAGTCTACGTTAGCATTTTTTGTTTAAAACACGATGTAGAATTTTGATTCGATAACGGTTGTTGGTAGATCGTCAGCCGACAAAACGGTGTTAATAACACGCCCGGCAAAATTAGTAAACATTGAATTTTTGAAATTTATCGTTCCAAAATCAGGTTAATGTCAGATGCTTTCCATTTATTATGGACATAATTGTGCCGATTGGAAACGGCATTTCGTAACAAAAAATATGTTTTGTGTTTTGGATATGTATCCAAAACACAAAACAGTAATGTTACTTGTATATTACTGATTGAAAATCCGCGGGGTCTATCTTCGAGAGACAAGTGAATATCCCTCCAAATTCTCGATCTAGTTGTGGATTTGATGAGTTCAAAATTTTTTCCAATAAACATAAACTAGGAGGGATTAGATTTATAAATTACCTATTATACTCGTCTCGAATGTCAACATTATTTTTTTAATCGTTTTGCCATTAAAATGCTTGTTTAGATAATTAATATTTTATATTTCTGATATTGTACTATCTGAAGAACTTCACCCAACCTGGTGATAAAAACCCAACCAACCGCAATATGGTACACACGCTTTATATTCTATAAAACAATATACCTTAAGCAAACATCAATTGCGACACCGAACATAATCGATTGAGCACAAACTACAGCCTAATTTTCCATGCTTTTAATATACAAGGTGAGAACATTTACAAAATATCAAACAATTACGTACAAAGGTATGTCATATGCATTGCGTTATTATCGTAAGGCTGTTGTCACAATCGTAAATACCTAAATACCATTGTGTTGTGTAAGTTGAACTTAATGTAGGGCCGGCAAAATAATTGTTACTTTAAACCAACAAGATTGAAAGTGATTACAGCCGCCCATGAAATTATGTAGGCTGTATAATTTAACTTCCTTTATAAACACATTAAAAATGTAAGGTGAGTGACTCTGATGAACTATACGGGGGGTTTCGTGGGACTAAAATGTATTTTGGTTTTCATCTTTCTGTGTTTTAATAACATAAATAACAGAGACGGGAACGAAGTGCAGGTGTAAAAAGAAATATAAAAATTAAATAAAAATGCAACAAAGGTGTTTGATTTTCCGATGATACAAACATAAAAAAGTTAGTAATTAAGGCACACTATTGACCTTTAAAAATTGTGGATATCAAGACGATAAAGGGAGATAGATAAGACATATTTCGACTAAAGAAAATTGTTTTGAATCCTACTTAAGTTAAACTGATAGCGGGCGACATTACTATTAATTAAATCATATTATATACATAAAATGTCGAAATGTCGGACGCCCGCCTACAAGGTGGACGGACAATCTGGCTAAGGTTGCAGGAAGTCGCTGGATGCAGGCCGCTTCCAACAGGTCATTGTGGAGATCCTTGGGGGAGGCCTATGTTCAGCAGTGGACTTCCAGTGGCTGATATGATGATGATGATTATGATATACATAAATAAATAAATAATAATAACACCCAACAGTCACATACATAGTCCTGACCCCACACTAAGATCGAGACTTGTGTCGTGGGTATCAGAAACTACGAGAGACTTTTCGGTCTCACAAACACCCAGACCCGAAAGAAATATTTGTGGGCCGCACAAACATTTCTCTCGGTGCGGGGATCGAACCCGCGGCCTCTCGTTTCACAGGTGGCATCTAACCAACTGCGCCACGGAGGCTGTCGATGATTGATAATTTTTTAATTGGTCATTTAAATCACTGGTTGGAATAACATACAACTTTGAAGATGCTCTATAACTTACATATTCGAAAACTCCAGAACGGTTTTAATGATTACCATTGTATTGTGCGTCATTCAAAACATTACAATAACAATAGATCATAATATGAAACTGCCAATACGAATTGTAATTATTTTATAGCGACTATTTGACCTCAGAACGCAGTGTGAGTTTGTGGGTAGGCAGAGAAGGTGAAACACAACAATGAAAATATTAGTTACTGTATATTTAAGAATAACGCAATGCAACATTAATACTTATTAGGAAATCAATAAATTATTTGTCGGCAAGGTCCGGGCCTCGAATCCCGAGTAAGTATTCCTATTTTTAATTAGATTTTGAAATTTATACACGTGTGTTGAGTAATAATAAGTAGAGTTCAGGCTTATGTAATTAAAATTATATTATATACATAATACTAGACTAGCAGTCTTCGTACCATGGTTATAAGCGTGTTACATTGCAGCTTCTTAACTTTAATCAGTTATGACAATACAATAATACTGATCAAATTAACATCCATAAATATTATTAGTAATAAATGATCGATTCAAATTGATTTAATTAATCGATTATAAATAGCAATTATCCGATCCCGAGCCAAACAAACAGGCGTCGACATTTTAATTACGTTCCGTTTCGGTTTATCGATGTGGTGAAAGTATCGAGATTTTGTGATTGCCGATTAATTGCACAATCTATGGAGGGCTAGTGATGCAACTATCGATAAAAAGTGTATTGAATGCCCAGCGTGATGCCAGGTTGGAAAAGCCATCGATCTGTCAAGCGATGATTTCTGATTAGATGTTTTGTTGGATTTTGTAAACGGAATGCGTGTTTGGTGTCTCGTTATTCATGTATTTTATAACTAAATACTGACAATGCACACTGGTAATGTATGCTCTTGAGGTAATCTTAATAGGCTTATCTTTTTTCGAAAATCGAGCCTTTTTAATTTTATAATACTCTATATCCATAGTTTAATAATTTTCTGTCCTTATAACATACATTTTGAAACTAACGCGCCAAAGAAGTTTTATTTTCGGACTTAGCTATCAGAAAATTATTATGGGACCTTATATCTCAGGAAAACCCTTTTTCTAATCATAAATAACTGGCACAATCCAAGTCACATTTCTTATGCGAGTTAAAGTTACTTAAATGTGTTTACCAATGGTTAATGAGAAAACAACATTTAATTGAATAATGCTTAATAATAGGATCTAACTTCAGAATCACTTAAGTTAAGAAGTGAATTAAAATCGTGATATTTTTTTGTTTTATAAAAATACTATCGACATTTTTTGCTTACTATACTTCCTAGCTTTTTTGCTTACTATCGCAAAAACCGTTCTACCGAATTTACTTTATTTTACTTATTTTTAAATGCGTCTGTTTTAGCAAATTTCCTCTAAAAATATTCATAAAATTATTGAAGCGCGAATGAATTTTTAATTTTGCAACTGACTATCATTGCTTTTTTGTTGAATAAAATACTTGTTGTGAGAATTGAATCTAAGAATTGGTCGTCCACTGCATTGTGCACAACTCACGCCTTTTTCTCAGAAGGGATAGGTAGATGTGCTACCAGAACACACTCGTTTCGCCTTGTGTGTTCCGTCCCATGATGTGATAGGGGGCGAGCTTATCGCCATATCGGCCACAAATTCCTTATTCCAATATGATACTGAAAAATGCGAAATCACTTTCCCCGAACCGAGATTCGACCCCGAGACCTCAGCGTATCGTTACTTCAACTGCGCCAACCAGGCAAAATAACGTGTATATATATATGGCTCTATAGCCTCCTATATCTATTATGTGAGTCAAAGAATGCTCAGCTTCCATTATCCATGTTTAAGGAAATAAAAGTGAACTTGTCGTATTGAGGCCACCCGGTCAGACATTTCTCAAGGCATAATGCTTACTTTGTGCTTACATTAGACAAAAGACTTACTGAATAGTGGGAGCATTCGTGGCCGCCATTTTTAATTTTAAATGTTACAGTCTCACGTCGACCGAGCGTAATTAACATATTGTAATTGATAACTCATGGCATAGATGCCACAAGCCGAAGACAGGGTCAATAATTGGTCAGTCATATGTGAGAGGCCGCTTGGGTACCAATGTCTATTTCTCCCGCCAAACAGCACTGTCAATGGACTGTTGTGTTTCGGATTGAAGGAAATTGTACCCAGAGTAACTACTGAACATATTGAGACTTAACATCTCATGTCTCCGGATGGCGAGCGCATCGGAATACCAAGCATTGCTTTGTAATTCAAGGCGTTGTTTTTCGGTGTGAAGGACATTGTAGCCAGAGTAACCATGCCGTTCGCCTAATCATAAGCGCTAGACCTTAACACCATGAATAACAAAGCAATGCTTGGCATTCCACTGCGTTCGCCATCCTGAGACATTAGATGTTAGGTCTCAATATGTATATTTGTATTTGCGATGTTTGTGAGCCTCGCGTGTCAACTGTAAATTGTTTTTTATTCAGCACGCCTTGCAAGTACAGTTGTATCGTGTTTGTTTTGCTGGCATCTCAGTTAGAGATTCATGTCAGAATCCGTGGCCTCGTGACCTTCTCGCTTTACGTAAAAAATTTGGTAGATAAAATTACAATAAAAACCTGTTAAAAAGGCATATAAAATGAAGTGCCTAATCTGAGAATTGAACCCAAGATATCAGTGTTTATATCCTACTAGCGGCCGGCCCGGCTCCAATCGAGTAGATACACTTTTCTGTAAATTTTTACCGCCAATGTTCCTGAGGGATAATGTAGGATTCTAATGCTGATTTTTTTTCATATCTACAAATAATACAAATAAACAATAAAATATTTCCTATTTATAATATTAGTTTAGATAAACAGCAATTTTATTAATGCGGTGATATTTTTAAAATACGTTAATATACATAGAGGAAAAAATGACCACATCCCGCCCTAACATCCATCTTATCATAATTACCATTTCCAATCATTTTACGTTTACAACACAGCAACAAGCCTTTTCATAGAAAGATTTAAAACCTATTTTAACTATTGTATGTTTGATGCTTTTCAAACAACTTTTGAAATTAATTTGAGCGAAGAAGACAAACATTCGATAACTTGAAATTTATATTCTGTCTAAGAACAAGCCTGTAAAATCTCATTATAAATCGAACTAAATTCAAAAGCCATCTCACAGTATACAAGCTTTTTACAATCGGTCGTATAATCGAGTTACATACATAACATTGTCTTCTAATTATCAAAGGTTGTTACGTCACCGTTATCGAGTACCGTAGAGCGTACGGTGCCTCCCCCCCCTGCCCCTGCGTCCCTCTTCACCCCTCCCATACTTTCGCGTTGCACTGTCACTCCACTGTCATTAGTACGGTATTCGCCTGGCATTGTAAGCAATATCTATGAAGACATTGCTAATTCTTGGATTTTCAGATCGCGATTAGTAATCGTATAGTTTAGTTGGGATTAATGGTGTATGGGAATATAGCATGGAAATGGACCAAGATATATTCACTTCAAGCTCGATCACTTTTAAGCGTGTCCTGGCTGACCACTCCACTGGTTCCTTGACCGTATATCGTAATATTTTCCTAATTTGTGTTTTTGTTTGTTTTTTTTTATTTGTTTTATGTTTAAAAAGTTCCAGTAATGCTAAATTGCATTGAGTATAGACATAAGATATTTAAGATGGATTTACAAAGCCTGATTTAATATTTGTATAATGTTTGTGAGACCGAAAAGTCTCTCGTGATTCCTGATACCCGCGTCACAAGACACGATCTTAGTGTGGGGTCAGGACTATTTATGTGACTGTTGGGTGTTATTTATTTTTCAATTGAGATATTTAAATAATTTCTAAATGTCTTAACAGTATTAATCAAAATATTTCAATGCAGGCGTAATCACGGCACGTCGAAACAATAACCCGTTATTCAAAACATCGTGCGCGGGATTGACTGTACACAATAGACCATATACTACGATTCTTTGACCCATTGTGAAGTAATTGTACCCCATGGGATTTGTCGGCGGAAATTTTCCATATGCATTGAAATAGTGCTTTCCATACGTCAAAGTTAATAAAATATGAACTTTCATGTATTTATATTCCTTATTAAGAAATAACACTCATGTATGTTGTTTAATTTATACATTTTATTTTATATATAGCTAAATATTTTCATGACTTCCTATTTTTATCACTCGCTGTATCCTAAAAGCACACTTTAGACTGCCCTCTCTTTATTTTCCTTCGCTAATGTCCATCCCATGGTAGTCGGTAAGAGATTGCTTTGAGCGATACAACTGCCATTTGTACTCTTGTGTTAAATATTAGTTTAGTTTAAGATTTATTTGGTGTACCTACAAAAAAGAAATAACATGGTTTGGGGAACTATATAGTATAAATATATCTACAGCTTTATTCATAGCCTGATTTAAAACCGGTTTTAGCTATCAAATCTTTTGTCCATTTTGAATGAATTTTGAATTCAGTTCAAAATATTTGTTTTTCTTTCTTCATTCTTTAGTATTGTACCTACCAGTATAGCATTACCAACTCCCACGTAAACGATTTATTAGTAAGTTTAAAAAAGTTAAGTTAAAAAAAGAACAAACTGAAAAAAACTGGCTGTAAATCCAATTTAAAAACGTTCTTTTTTTAAATCCTATTCTGTGTTACGTCATGGTGTAGCTACCAGTGCTGGGTCAGTGGCTTCTGGCCTTGGAGGCGGTGACGTCACTCCCAATATGTTGGACAAAGCCTGTGGCTTGCTGTGTTGTGGTTTAGTACTTGTAACTTGATACTATCAAGGTTAAAGTAACTAACAATTTCTTTTGTTTGGTTTAGGAAGTTTTTATTTATTTTTATTTATTTAAACACTTTGTACAAATTAATAGTACAGGCGGACTTAATGCCTAAGGGCATTTTCTACCAGCCAACCTTAAGGTAGTGCAGAGAGACGGAAGCAGGTGCTTATTAATTTATAAGGAAATAAATGAGAAGAGAATATATATTTATAAAACATAAATAAATAATAATATTTATACGAATATATATCTATTTAATTATTATTATTTACCAATACAATTATATATATTATATGTTTTTGTTAGATGTGTAGATCGGTGAAATATTGGTTCTAGATGACGACTTATTAGAAAAATGTTATGAAATTTAAAAAAATAGTGCTGGAATAAATGATTTTAATACAGGACTTACCCAATGAAGTTAGTTAAATTAATTACTGGGCATTGACTGGCCTATAATGTCCCACTGCCGGGCAAAGGTCTCCCTCAACTCTCTTGTCTTCCTCCTCAACAATGTGACTGTTGGGTGTATTTATTACTTTCATATCCGGTCTTATAATGGTCCAGGAACGTGAAGACAGGGGTTCGATTTCCCGTCGGAGAGTGCATTCTCGATTTTTTTCCCATTTTTATCAAAGTTGCTATAACAGATGAATAGCAGTATTTTTAAAGGACGCCTTATGTATTGAAGGTAGTCATTCTACATAAAAATCCCATCTGAAATCTTATGTTCATAAATATGTATGGTAATGAGTGTAAAAATGTTCATGTTCATTATAAGAACAGTAATTGGCGGAATGGTTCCCTCAGTGTTTCCTACTTTCATTCCACATTGTAGTCTTGTATAGCGTGACGTGAAAAGACGTTGCTTATATTTAACAAGAGCGGAAAGAAACTCTTCATATGAGGACGTAAATAAGCTAATTTATTCCATAGATACATAAACTCACGCCTTTTTCAAGGGTAGGTAGGGGTGTTACCAGGATACCTACGTTTCATCAAGCAAAGCAAGCAAGCTTCTGCTTGCAGGAGCATGTTATCTTTTCGGATGCTTTCATTTAGGGAAACATTGTTACGGGTTTTTATTGAGATGAATGGCGAGACGAGATTGCTTTTCACCTGATGGTCAGCGATACGACCGCTTGTGGACAGAAACAATACCAAACACCATAAATTACAAAGCAATGCTTGACATTCCACTACGCTCGCCATTCTGAGACATAAGATGTTAAGTCTCAATATGTCCATTAGTTACTCTGGCTACAATATCCTTAAATCCGAAACACAACAGTACATTTAAACTGCTGTTTGACGGGAGAAATAGACACTGCGCCCACCCAAACGTAGTGATTACTTTCTCTATGCCCACCCAGGCAGCCTCTCACATATGAGAGACCTACCACCAGTAAAATTACAAAGCAATGCTTGACATTCCACTGCGCTCGTCATCATGTTAAGTCTCAATATGTCCAATAGTTCCTCTGGCTATAATAAAATGTTGTCCATAACATCATGTTTTTTTATTTTTTTATTGCAATGAATGACGAGACGAGCAAGCCGTTCGCCTGATGGTAAGCGATACGACCGCTCATAAACAGTAGCAACATTTCACTGCGCTCGCCATCCTGAGACATAAGATGTTAAGTCTCAATATGTCCAGTAGTTACTCTGGCTACAATGTCCTTCAATCCGAAACACAACAGTGCATTTACGCAGTGTTGTTTCACGGGAGAAATAGACATTGCGGTGGTACCTACCCAGATGGCCTCTCACATATGAGAGACCTACCACCAGTATCATCATGTGTCATCTATTCCGAACATTTGATATAGCAAATATTTGGCTTTGATGCTGTCCTAAATCTTGAGATTATGTCACGTTAACCATAAACAATTTAATATAAAAGGTTACTTGCACATCATACGTAACCGTCCAGATTTCGTATTCAATAAGTGACCGGTAATTATATGAAATTATATAATATCCGCGCAGGACGTGACGTCACTTCCCCTGCGCGAATAAGGTTGCGCGTATGACTGAGGAAAATATATGTTGGATTATTACCATAATAAATAATAATTTATGTATGGCCGATTGAATGGTTACTTTTTGTCTAGTACAAATTTGATGGAAAGTAAATACATTACAAATAACTAAATACACCCAACAGATACATTATACGAGTCATGCTGTAAATCAGAAAATACGACAGACTTTTCGGCCTCACAACATCCAGTTCTGAAGCAAAATGTTTATGGGCTGCACAAACAATTTTCAACAACAAACAAATTTCTCTCGGTGCGGGTATCGAACCCGCGTTCTCTTGTGTCACAGCCGGTCGTCTAACCAACTGCGCCACGGAGGCTGTGAAAAGATATCCCCGCCAAATATTTGAGGGCTCGTGCCAAAATTAATACTGCCAAAGAATACCTCATAAAACATTAAGATATTTTTTGTATGGTTGTATCGTTTGTTGGTCTGTTGATTATGCCTGGTCGGAGCCATATGAGACACTAACGCCCGAATACTGGAACGCCATTCAAATAATAAGTTGCTCTTAACAGTGCAGCGCACGGCCCACTTAGCCAGTACATTTAATCGGGATTAACTTAGTTAAGCGCCATTAATATTTAAGTTGTGTTCCAGTATTTGGGCGTAAGTTCTATGTGTATTGACTTTTCATAAGAGCTCTTTAATTGGCTACACGACCAATAAATACATTTCATTTCATTTCATGTACATAGACTAAACCCTAATCGCGTCACATATTTTTTTACTTATGTGAATCACTATGTATGGTTTCCACCATCGTGTGAGGTAACGGCCATCCAGGCGGATACAAACATCCTGCTATGAGCATACAGATCATCATTAATCTATTGGCGTGTGGCGAAATTTAGAACTACAAGTAAAATTAAAACATATCTATTGAACGCATTGTTTTATTTTTTCATAATATAAACAACTTTCGTATTCTTATCTGTATCTGTATCAGCCCTTAAGCGTCCCACTGCAGGGCACGGGCCTCCTCTACCAACGAAAGTGCTATTGAGAGTAGTTAGGCCATATAGTCCATCAAGCTGACCTAATGTAGGTTGGCAAATAGTTGTTAATATATCCAATGTAATGAAACGTGAAGAGAGAAAAACTATTTGACTAAAAGAAAATTACTATTTTTAAATTGCCAAAGAGGTTCGATAATTGGCTATTGGCGCTGTATTAAAATATAGAAGGTACAACAACAGATAACAAATTCACTGATTTTAAATTAAGAATGATACGTGAATTTGATAAGCCTTGCCATTTTTAGATGCATTCAGTAAAAGAATTGAAATAATATGCCGTAATTAATAATTCTTCTTATAATAATTGCACACAGTATCAGACGCTTTCGCTTTGTGACGTAAATTGAACGATATTACAGAAATCTTTGTGTGAGGCCTTATTTTAAATTTTTTATAAAACAGTAACACAACTAAGAAAACACTGCGTTGTAATGATTACACAATGCGTAAAGTATTTATATTGTAATTAAGCCCACTAGGAAGTTACAAATATTTGGGGAAGTGTATTGAATTGAAAATACTTGCGCTACTTCCCTATTGCTTTATATATTTTTGTGATAATTACTTTAGTATAGCTATTACAGTTCTGATATACCTAGATATTTAGTATTGATAGTATTCAAGGAGCGCTGGTACTTCAAAAACGTAGATAAAAATGGTAATGCCGGGCCACCTTTCTGCCCTCCTATTGGCTGATATTTGACAGGTTGTCCAACATACACGAATTACTTGGTAAAGAAAAATATAAGTAAATAGTTTAGGGCTATTAAACTCGTATTAAAAGTTTAATAACATAATATCAGTCAGGCTGTGGAATTGTTTGCCGGCGCACGTGTTCCCTCCTTCCTACAATCCTGGGTCCTTCCGCCGCGGTGTGAAGAGGCACCTTAGCAGGCCGGCATTATTGTTTCCATTGGCATGGGACTGCCGTCCGATGCCAATGGATACTCTGCCTGGGCGGCATTGGCACTTTCCATCAGGTGCAATGCCGCCACTATGCCAGGCAAGTATAAAAATATATATATATATATACTTTCGGTAAAATAGAAGCGCTACCAACTTTACCAACAAGAAAACATTAACGGTTTTGAAGACGCAAATGTAAGACAGAGCTCCTTCCATATTACAATTAATACTCTAAACCGGAATGTTTGTAAGAAAAAAATTGTATGATATTTGTATATTCTAATGATAATTAAGTATTTTACAAATGAATATGACTTCTTATTAATGTACAATAAAATAAACATTTATTTACCTTCAATACTTAGTAGATACGGTGAACAACCTGTAACAAAACAAAAATAAACATAAGTAAACATTTCAATTATGTACAATACATAATGACAAGTACATGCACGGCAACCTTAGCGTACACAATCTGACGGATAAACTTAAGGAATGTCGCTTCATGCGGTTTGTTCATGGCTTGAGAAAACCACAGGAATCACACACATGCCTGGGTATGACGTATCAGGGTCACGACCTTGGATTTAAAAAACCTAGAGTAGATCTGAGGATAAGTCGTTCTTTAGTGAGTAAACCTAGGCTAGATCCTTAGAGTATTTATAATATAGATTATAGAGGGAGCGCTGTCATACATTCGCGTCTTGAAAAACGTAGATATTTTCTTGTTCGTAATGTTGGTTGCGCTGCTATATTAGTGAAAATTGCTATAAATTCCCTTGGTACCCGAAATTATATTTAGCTATTATCCTTTTAAAACGAGCTTGAGTGGAATTAAATAGCCCTAAACTATTTATTTTTACTTTTCTTTTCCAAGTAATTCATGTATATTGGACAACCTGTCAAATATCAGCCAATAGGAGGGCAGAAAGAGGTGGCCCGGCACCACCATTTTTATCTACGTTTTTTAAGTACTGGCGCTCCCTCTATATTATAGATACTCTAAGGCTAGATCTAAGGATGAACCGTTCTTTAGTGGGTAAGTTAGAATATCTATCTTACTAGTTATGTTAATCTAGTCTCAGTTAGTACTAGGTAGGTATAGAATATCTTACTAGTAATCTGAATTACGTTTACTCTATAATTTGGAAAGAAATTCATATGATCGGACGTAGTACGTAAAACTATACGAATGTGCCTAGGTATACCACGAAATATTCGAATCCCCATTCCTCTATCGTACTTCGTATCCATAGACTAAGTTCGGAGTGAATGATAAGTGTCATAGAGAACTGTATTGATTTTTAGAAGTGGAAACCTTATAAGTTATTCGGACGTAGGATTTTCGAACTTTCGCACTTTGTTTTGAATCAAAGAGTGACCCTTCTAGATAAAGACTGACAATTCTAAAAGGTGCGAACTGCGAACCCACTACTGCGAATATGGTTTCAACACATTTAATGTAGAGTAGATGTTTTTTTAATTTTATTTCAATGAATGGCGAGGCGAGCATGCCGTTCGCCTGATGGCAAGCGATAAGACCGCTCGTGGACAGTAGCAAAACTAACACAATTAATGACAAAGCTACGCTTGGCATTCCACTGCGCTCGCCATCCTCAGACATAAGATATTAAGTCCCAATATGTCCAGTAGTTACTCTGGCTACATTTACATGCATTTACACTGCTGTTTGGCGGGAGAAATATATATTGCGGAAAGTTTTTCTATTAAAGGAAAAGACGTTTCATCACACAACATTTCAATAAAGCTAACTCGTTTTTATCGTAAAGGTCAATGACCGCTGATAAGGACCAGCGAAAGGCAAAGAACTCTGCTAGTTGATTTATTGAGGGGCTTCAACAAAGTTATCTCTAACTTTTATGTTTCATTGTTTACTTTTTTAGAGATAAGTTGCTTCTGTTGTGAAGATGTTTCAATAAGCAACTTACCGAAAGAAAGTAGTCTCTATAAAAAGACAAAGGAATAATAATAAACTTTTATACTTATTAGTAATAGACAAAGAGCTCGCGGCCGCCATACTTTCGTCTTATTATAAAAGCTATAACGCTGGCAAAATTGCTTTTTATTAAACATTACGATATCTTCAAACTTCAATATAATTTAATTTTGCCAGTATAGTCGCTTCTAGTATAATATCTCAATGCCTGAATGACAAAATCACATAACCCACATATTCCATGAATATTTACATTATATGACAGCCTCCGTGGCGCAGTTGGTTAGACGCCGCCTGTGACACGAGAGGCCGCGGGTTCGATCCCCGCACCGAGATAAATGTTTGTGCGGCCCACAAATATTTCTTCCGGGTCTGGGTGTTTGTGAGACCGAAAAGTCTCTCGTAGTTCCTAATACCCACGACATAAGACTCGATCTTAGTATGGGGTCAGGACTATGTATGTGACTGTTGGGTATTATTTATTCTTAATTCAAACGGAAAGTAAACAAAATGAAGTAATACAAACGAGGACAAAAATGAGTAAACAACCGAAATAATGAATTCTCGCTGAGTAATTAGGCAAGTGGATGGTAGTTTGAACGCAATTATCACAACATTACGACATTGCCGTGAATTTGCAATGTACTTTATTATATGCTTTTTATGCACGGCTAAGGCAATCAAAGAAGTAGCCGAATGAAAGACGTTTAAATTAATTGCTGTTATTGGAGATAGATCTACCAAGGTCTCTCTTATGTGAGAGGCCGGCTGGGTAACACCGCAATGTCTATTTATCCCGCCAGACAGCAGTGTAAATGCACTGTTACACATACACAGTCCTGGCCACACATTAAGATCAAACTAGTCTTGTGTCGTAGGTATTGGGAACCACGAGAGAATTTTAGGTCTCACAAAACCCAGGCTGGTAACAAATATTTCAGGATATAACAAATATTTGTCTCGGGACGGGGTTCGAACCCTAACTAATTTCTCAAATAACAGAGTAATAAATTCATGCTTAATTACGATTTTTACCGTTCACACAACGGCCATTAGAACATTCGACATTGTGAAATTCATACCTACATATATGTTGTAAACATTATGTTTTGTAAAAAGTCAACATTTTTGCGTTAAGCAACCATTCGCATTTTGAATTTAATTCACTCTTAAAATATGGACACGTTTGGACTTTATACTGATCAGACGAGTAAGATTGCAATTCTGTGACATTTTTAGTGAAAGTGGATCTACACTTGATTATATTTTTGTTTTATTGCAACTAATGGCGAGACGTGCATGCCATTCGCTTAAGCGATACGAGCGCTCATGGACAGTGCCAAAACCAAACACCATGAGTTACAAAGCTATGCAGGTATTCCACTGCCCTCGCTAAACTGAGATTAAAGATGTTAAGTCTCAATATGTTCAGTTACTCTGTCCTTCCATCTGGAACACAAATGTATTAACACTTTTGTTTGGCGGAACAAACCTAATATATTGCAGTCGTACCTATCCAGGCAGCCTCTCACATATTATGAGAGACCTATCACCAATGAATTACAGTAAATTGAAGGCACGCCAGATAGAGTTGGTATCCACCGAAAAGAGTTAAACAATAATAATAATTTCGAATAACTTTGTAGTACCATAAAACTCGCTACCAAGATCCACGTAAATTTGTGCTGTTTGCGTTGAGGGTGTAGTCTAACAGCCTTATTGGTAGATAGTTTTAAAACCTATATTAGCTATCGAATAGTTTAAGTGAAGACATTCGGTCTAAAACAGGTTTTATAACTTGAATACGGCCGTATTATATATAAATACGTGTTAAAAATAAAATTCATTTAAAATATGAATGTATACATAATGCATGTGTTCTAAATTCAAATAAACGATAATCATACATAACGTGACCATACGTCCCGCTTTGGGCGGGACAGTCCCGCTTTCAGGAAGTCTGTCCCGGTGTCCCCAGCAAGGCCGACATAGTCCCGCTCTTGCAAACAGACCAAATAATAATTTCAAATAATAATTTATCGCTCGAAATGCTTTACCAAACTAGGTACTACTGAAAACCATAGTGTCGTATTATACCAACACTTTCGTAAAAATCATCTTGACTTAATAAACTTTTACACAATTATTGAGTACGTTATGTATCTGCCTGAAAGTAACGCAACTATCGAAATACTTTTTCTCATATTATCAAAATATGGACAAGTGATAAAACACAGATGAGTGCCGCAGTAATGAAATTTATTTTGATTACGACAATAAATATAAATGGACTATATGGCCTAACCACTCTCAATCGTATTCTCGATTGTAGAGTAGGCCCGTGCCCTGCAGTGGGACGTATATGGGCTGATACAGATACAGAATCTTCTATGATAAAAACTTGTAAAACACTAAAAACTTTATTATTATTATTATTTAATTCCACTGATGTCCCGCTCTGGCACAAAAAAAAAATGGTCACGTTAATCATACACCATGGACTGCAAAAATAATTTTCTAATAAAAAATGGTGCGGAAATGCGAAAGACAAACTGAATGTACAGCCAGCAGACTGCATTATATTATGCATTTATTTGCTTCATCTCTTTCTGAATAGCGATAAATTCTGCTACCATATTGCGCTATTCAAACTCGGTTTCTGCTCTTAATCACATAATTTTAAACTAGATCCTTTTTGTGTCCTTTAAAGATCCATTTAAACATACTTACTGACATTTAAAGCTCTCTTTAAACGTTAATGTCATCTATCTATCAAGATAATCGCACTATAAATACCCCCATATCTTGCTACTTATCTCGTATACTTTTATGCGGTCCAAGGTTCGATGCCTGTTCCTGGCGAATGATAATTTACACGTTCGATGCCACATACTCATGTCCTAAAAAGGCTTTATAGGCTCTGTTCATAGACACTTTGTTTTTTATTTATCTCTGCTAAAGGAAACGGCGACAAACAGCCTAACTCGGTTTTATTCGATTGAACAGAACAATAAAACCAATGGAGGAAGACATATATTTTTTTATTTTTCCGGTATATGCAGGATAACTGGAATATCAATTTAAAAATTAAATATTTATTGGAAATATTTTTAAATTGTTAATTACGTATATGAGATCTACATAAGTATTTTAAATGTATGTTTATTGTATATCCGTCCGGCACACCATTAATACGCATGAGTAATGTAGGTCAAATTTAAAATGCGTGAGAAAATAATAAAAAATAATACTAGATAATACATTATTATGGATGATTTTCCAAACATTTTATAAAAATATTAATTAATAACAATATTTCTCTAAGGTTTCACAGAGGTATCAGGTATGTTCGAAATAAGGATTAAACCCTTCGTAACATTTAAAAACCATAACGTTCTTTCGTTTACTATATTTAATTTAAAAAAAACATAAAATTCCATAAAAGCAAAGAAATTAATTAATTGAAATGTCACGAAAGCAAGCCAAATTACCATCTTGTTCGATTTTGTTAATAAATGCAGAATTTATCAATAAAACTCCGATTTTCGATTTTCGAAAAATGTTTAAATATTTAAACCGGGCCACGCACTCTGATGACACCGTTTTTCCACAAAGCATCGGCGAAAGTCGCTCATTTTTAATTCTTTTTGTTAAAATCATAGACAGCGATGTTTTTTTTAATATAAGACGACTGTCACAATTCGAAACTTTCTTCTGTTATAAATATTCCGTTGAGAATTTAAAACTTCATCGATCACAATCCATGCATAAAGCATTGTTGAGTGTAGACCTTCTTTATTATGGTTAATAGGTGTTATAGCTTTTTCATATAAAGCATAGTACATAAAATCTAGAAACACCCATATTTCTATGATTTCATATATATTATGTTAATTTATTTATTTAGTAATGGTACACCAAACAGAATACAAATAATTAAAACAATAAAAATTTGCTTAGTCATATGATCTAGGATGTATCCCTTACTACGAGTACACAACATGATTATATCGTTACTATATTTCGTATAGTTAATGTTACTTATATCACATACGGTTTTTGCTAGTCTATATTAGCACAAATTATAGCTAAATATGGATAAATTATAGAATGAACATCTGTATCTTCACAATATGAACAACAATAATCGCTTTATCTCTTTCTAATAAACTGTCAATTTTGACATTTTGTCTTGTGTATAGTCTGTGAGTTTCTGTACGGCGGGGATTTAATGTTATATTTTCATTAAAAAGTATGAGTTTTAACCACAATGTTAAAGAGATAAGCATCAGATATCTCCGGTGGAAAGGTGAAATATGCAACTGCAAGTTTTATGTTTTTGCGAGGCAAAATAGAAACTTGTTTTAGCGAATTTCACAAAGTAAAAGGCTGGTGACATAACGAGTCTGCGCAGGTTTATATGTGAGATAACGCTTAGTACGTGCACGACGCTTTCCATTATGAGTTTCAGTATTAAGCTTCAAGTTAAGGTCGGTTTAAGTCAGACAATCATTATATTAGTTACTTTTCAAAGCGAGGACAGACTCATCTGTTTATATAGCCCATGTATATCTTTAATATTTTGCACCAATGTACTAAGAAAAAATTATGGGAGAATAAAGGGTTCTAGGGCTTTGAAAATTGCGTTCAATAACTAAATGCTAAGATTGATTTGGCGTGTTTGTAGGGACCAGGCGGTTGACTTAAATATGTTTTTTATAAATCATCTCTTATTGTATAGTGCTAAATATTTTTATGCGAAGATGTATGAAGTCGCCTTTTTCCAACTCATCTCTAATTGCAATGGATTAAGTATGTCTCGTATATTCGCGCCATCGCGTATGAAGCCGCCAGAATCGTCGTGGCAAGGAGAAAACAGTTTCCAATTTAATAACGCCGTCTATTAAGTTAAAATTTCACCAAACTGAAAAAATGAGTAAGGGCCGTAAAACCTATCCATTGAGACCTCTTTAACACAAACTGACACGGTATTAACAGTTATTCGAAGCAACTTTTGAAATACCATGCTCTTTTGTTCTTACCTCGCTATTCAACTAATCACTGTCTGATTCGCATTATGTCCGTCTGTCCGTCACTAAAGTTGGTTAATAGGTCACAAGTACTAACAAATACTTGTCTTTAACATGTATATTTGATATGTATGAGAGGCTAACGGTATTATTTTGAGATGTTATTTTGGTACATACAGTATGACAAAAAACTCTGGCCGATACAAGATATCTATATAACCGATATCTCAGTTGTAATAAGTAAATAAATAACATCCAACAGTCACATACATAGTCCTGACTCCACACTAAGAATGAGTCTTGTATCGCGGGTATCAGGAAATATGAGAACACTTTTCGGACTCACAAACACCCAGACCTGAAAGAAATATTTGTAGGCCGCACAAACATTTCTCTTGGCGCAGGGATCGGGCTCGGGGCCTCACGTTTTATATGCGTCGTTTAACTGCCTGTGCCACGGAGGTTAATAAGGTTATATTTTGAAAAATACGACAAAAATATGGTAAACATAACAATTAACATAACTATCGTAAGTTATAATTTTATATACACATTTTAGTATCAATTTTACCCTAAAATCTGGTAATGTTTTGAGCTCTGGCAACAATTACACACATTGTGACAATTATAAAACGTCGCGGTTGTTAGCAGCAAGGATTAGCATTGTAATGTGAGTTTTCCTATATTTTTAATTTATTTCAGGTTGCCTATAGTAAATTATTTTAAAGATCTGTAAAGTACGCAATTTTCATATATTGTTTATTGCATAGGTCCGACAAATAAGCAAACAGGTCACCTGATAAGTGATCACTGCCATAAATATTCACGCTTTGATCATGGATGTGAAACGCGACAGCCAAGCTGTCAATCACGTCGATTTCCTGCGAGACAGTGGTACCGCTCCGGATGTGCTTGCCCATTCATGCTGAGTTATGAGTCATGATTGGCAATAGCATGGCTCTGCCACTTTCAAAATGCTGGGTTTTAATCTTTTACACTGCCGTTAAATGTATGTTTTTGAGATTATATAAAAAAAAACACTTTATATTATTGTAGAAAAGGAAATATATTAAGATGGTAATGCCCAGTCTTGACTAATATACTTTCCTCATCGCTTAAAAAACTGTACCCATAAGTTATATTGGGTAATTTTTGATAAATGTTGCCAATGAAAAAATGTGAATCTACAAACATTTTTGATTTTATATTGTACTTGAAACCTTTTTTTTGTGTAAAATGAATTAATCCTCACTCCACCAACCTAAGAAAAAAGAAGTTCATACAATTCCCCTCGTATTAGTTGAACGTGTAATAGTGCTTATTCCATGCACTTCCTGCAAATAGAACTAGTCTGGACCGGTCCTAACGGGACAGGACTCGGCGCGGTTACTACCTTCATATTACATGCGGGTTCGACATTAACTATAGGAATATAAATACAGGGTACTTATTAATGGTATTTAATTTAAATCACATGGCCCTAGCGACCCAAGGCAGCTGTAGTACCGAGTTTAAAAAAAGAAAACAACCTGGTAGTTTTGTCTACATTGGTGTGATAAATAATTCAGTGAAATTTTCTTTTTAATATAATGTGGCAACTTCAGGCATGTTCAAACTACGTTCTAGTGCCGCATCAATTATTATATTTGGTCTATTGGTATTTGTTATGAGTTTCAGTGTATACGTACATATATTTAGGTTTTAAAAAAAATTCTTTGAGAAAATTATAATAAGTGATACTACTTTTAATATTTTAAATTTTATCTGAACATGTTTCTTAACTTTCTCATTTCAAACTCAACACCAGTCCGTCCACCTTGACCTCTCAGAAAACAGAAAAATATATATTACACTGCTCTTTGAATTAGTAACAGTACATCTATTGTAATACCAAACGAGCAATGGATGCCTAATTTAATTATTAACAATTTCCAACGCTACTGTTTTCGAATAGTCTTCGAAATTTGAAAATGAAGTTAATTTGAAAATAATTGACTTAAAAAGGAATTGACAAGACCCAGTTTGATTTGTACTATTCAATTAAAATATTTGTCAGCCTCTGTAATGCAATGGCGAAAAGCCAGTTAAGTGCGTGGTGGCCTGTTGGTAAACGGACTAGACGCGACTGCCAACATGTTCACGGTGGTCGCGGGTTCGAATCCCAGGGCACACCTCTGACTTTTCGGAGTCATGTGTGTATTGATAGTCAATCACCACGCACTACAACGGTGAAGGAAAACATCGTGAGGAAACCTGCATACCATAGCGATTTATAAAAATTCTATGGTATGTAAATCCACCAACCCGCACTAGACCAGCGTGGTGGACTATATGGCCTAACCACTCTCAATCGGTACTCGATTGTAGAGGAGGCCCGTGCCCTGCAGTGGGACGTATATGGGCTGATACAGCTGTTTTTATGTGTGTAATTTGGTTTGGGTATTGTTGTAAATAAAAGTATTTAGCAGTTTCTAATAACTCAAATACTAATACTATTTTAATGGTGTTATTATTATCCTATTTAATTATTATTGATTATCAGTACCATTTAATTAATTAAAGTTGCAGGAAGTAAATAAATACAGTTCAATTCCAACATCTATCAGGTACAGTCATCATGCAGAGCTAGTATAAAAAAACCTGTCCCAGTAGATCCATAGGTTTCCAAATACACTCAGATGGACTAAGTCCTGACAATATACATTTTTTTATTGCAACGGATGGTGATTCTCTTGTACCGTTGGCTTGATGGTAAGCGTTACTACTCATGGGCAGTAGCAAAACCAAACAACACCTTAAATTACAAAGCAATGCTTGGCATTAGCCTGCGTTCACCATCTTGTGACATAAGATGTCAAGTCTGAATATCTCCAGTATTTACTCTGGCTACAATATACTTCAAACCGAAACACACAGTGCATTTAAACATATTATAAGAGGCCTACCACGAGTAAAGATAAATTAGTAATTTTTTAGGCATAAGCCACGCTGGCCTGCAAAGTAAAAAGCCTAAAATACTAACCACAATACGAAACAAGCGTTCATCGACCGCACCCGTTACTCGCTTTGTCTCGAGGAATATATTAAGTTATTTTTTATCAACCGAACTTTTTTAACTTTTTAACACAAGAATTAGATAAGGAAACAATGTCTTAGTCATGAGATATAAAAGTCTAGACATTTTGATAGATATATATTTTAAATAAATAAAACACATCCAGTTACTCACATAGTCTTGACACATTGATCAAATAAGTATTTTAAGAGCGTTTATACCCTGCACGCGCTTTTTGGCTTAAAAACAGGACTTTTCAAATGAGTTAATAGCCACCAATAAACAATTTAAAGGAAAAATAATTATCACTAATTTTAGAAAAGGTTGTCATCTAGGGATTTTGGTGGTGAAAACATTATAGATTGATAGATAATTTGTGAGTACTATACGGATTACTGAACACAAGTTTCGTTATTTAGGCTTTAAATGGCAATTTAGAAGCTTAAGATATCCTTAACCACTAAATATAAGATGAAAATAAAAATATTATCCGACTAATAAGACCCTTATGGAGGGATTTTGCTGAGAAAAATAATCTTTTTATGTTTAGTTCCTGAAAAATAAAAATTTAAACAATGCGAAATTATTCAGGAACTCTCGTCAAGAACATATTTTTTTTCACCAACTTATCGTATATAATTTTTTATAACAATTGCATATTATAATAGAAGAACATCTTATCAATAAATTACAATTTTTATATTTCAACTAAATTAGTTTTCATGTTTTCTACAAATATTTTAAAAACCACTATAAAACACGCTGTCCGACGTGGATCAAATCAGACCGCCGCAAGGCCTTCTAGAGGGAGGACGTATCGCTCGTCGCTCCGGCCTGGCTGCAGTCGATTATGCCGCGCGTAGTAAAAATAGCCACGCGCGGAATGCGATTACCATATCTTAGTACTTTGGTAGTAAAATATTTAATTATTTTTATTACCTACAATGATTTTGTAGTGAGTATAAATCATGTTTCAGGCAATATAATGTGACGTAATTCCGAGGCTAAATTATGCTATGTATTGTAATATAAAATTAAATATATTTCGTAATTGTAAGGGGTTGTAAGGCCCCTAACACTATTTATGTGTTCGAACACGAAATGATTAATAAAACGTCCGTAGTGTCTACTGATTGAACACTGATTTGAATGCAACTTAACAATGTAATAATAACGAAAATATGATTAGTATCCAAAATTTGTATTATTCTTTGCTTGCACAGTAATATTTGTCTACTTATAATGCAAATAAAATATTTTTATGATATTATATTACAGTTAAATTTCAATTGAATATTTGAAGCGCACGGATCAAAGTTGTTTGAGCCAATTGTATAGCGAGCCGACGCGGCAGCTCTACGCACACAGCTTTGGTCGCTTATGTGTGCGTGAAATTAACGAAGAAATACCTATAGTTGACTTTGCGCGCAAGGTGTATACGCTCTTAAGTATCAGAAACAACGAAGAAAAATTACATTACAGAAAATTATTAATAAAATGCCCCACTTGGAAATCAAACACGAGACGTGACAGATCATAATTATCTCTTATGCGACGAGACCTTTGAGGCTTCTGTATTTCTTGTGGTATATTACAGAAACTAATAAAAGGTTATAACCGCAAAGCACAAATATTTATATTATTTCACTCGCATCACCTCAATGCAATTTCATTTTCACAATTCTGAAAGTGTCTCTCTACTCCAATTTAAACCTTAACATCTTAGTATACGGTAGAAAATAAAGTAGCATAGTGTAATATAACCGAAATATTCCGCAATCGAGATTGTGTTTCGCTAATCGACACAAAAACTAAGATTGGTTCATGACCGCTGTATTCTTAGTAAAGTATATTGTATTGTCTTCGTATGAATACTTTTATGAAACTACAAATAATACAACGATTGTGTCATATTTCCTCTATTTTTTCCTTTTTAGTGTACATTAAATATTGATACTTAACATCTTATGTCTCAGGATGGCGAGCACAGTGGAATATCAAGAATTGCTTTGTAATTCAAGTTGTTGTTTGGTTTTGCTACTGTTTACGGGTTGTTGTATCGCTTACCATCAGGTGAACGGCATGCATTCATAGCAATAACACATTAACACAACGCTCTCTACAACATACAATTCGCATATTTAAATGCCCACAATGTTTACTCTTAAAATCCTAAATCGTAATATCTCCCGACCCGGCCTCCTCCACAACTCCTTTCTGAATTCAAATTCTTCTGAATATAACTGTCAGCACCATCGTAATACTATGAAGCCTATGAAATGCAACATATTCGCATTACTCTAATGTACTTCCAGTTTCAGGGAGTTGGCATATATATGTATGCTCTATTTGGATTGCTTTGCACCAGCAGATGCACTGCAGTCACTTTGCCGAGCCGGTAAAAAAACAAGCTTTAGTAATTTCTGTCAACTTTTGGATTGTTATAATAATGAGTTTATTAATCTTCCCTGTGTTCTTATATCCCTGAGAAAAACTTTCATGTCATATAGCTGGCTGTAAAAGGTCATTAAAAATTCAAATAAATTCTAAATTCAAAAACATTCGTCATAAACAAAACAACCAGTGACTCGATATTGTATACAAGATCTCTGCAACGAATTCCGACTAAAGGAAGTTGATGTTATCTCATCGACACATTTTTCAAATCTCGAACACTGCTTATCAGTTTATCGGTCGAAAGTGTTCTATTTTTAAATAGAGTATGAAGAATACGACTTGTATCCGTTACATCGATCTTTGAGTTTCGTCATAAATCTCATGACGATTTAGATAATTTTAACCATTCAAAATAAATAAACAAACACAAGTTTACCCACAGAAATATGTCAAGATATTAATTTATATTGCCAGGGCTATAAAATTGTATGTATTGGATAATAGTCTATTCTATACTAATGTATAAAGTTCAAAAGTTGGTTTGTTTGAACGCGCGAATTTCAGTATCTATTGGAACGAATTTTTATTTTACATGCGGTCGAAGCCGCGAGCCATAATAGTTAACTATGAAGAACGATAAAATAAATTACAGTTTAATTTATGCATGTACCACCTATAATAGGAATGTAGAATGGCTTGTGCACTTGAATTTATAAAAATAAATATTATATTGTACTGATTTCCGCATACATATTTCAAATATTTCTTGTTATAAAACCTTCAAAGTACATAGTTTACGTGTCATGCTAACATGGACTCTTTTCATGACATAAATATTGTTTATCACGAATCTTATGAAGACTGTCATCTTCATCATCATCATCATGAAAAGTACAGTAATAAGCTGAATATGTATTTTCAAAGCCTAGAAATTACAATGTTATTGGTCCCACAATAACTTATCTTTGTTACCAGTCCAACAACGACTAACAAATAGCAGGAACATCTATAAACAACTTTTCAATAGACCAAGAATTTACGACAGCCTTGACAATACTTAGCGATATACTAGCCAGTGTAAATGTAACAAACAAATAATAAATATATTTAGTCAATATAGTCGTGACGTTGTAGAAGCTACGATTGTCGTGTTGAAAACAATGAGGAATTTCACTATGTAATATTCACTCAAACATTTAATGATGCAAAGATCAGGTCTTGTAGTGAAAACTCAAAATTTGAACACTGTTTTCGTTTCCAGCTTTTGATTTAGGTTCAATCCAACAGCAACATTAATTATTATATGGATATCTTACTGCAGGGCACAGACCACCGCTACAATCGAGAGTATGATTAAGAATGGTTAGTCCACCACGCCTGGCCAAGTGCGGTTTGGCGGACTATACATACCAAATAAAATGACCGTCAATACACACATGACTCCGAAAATTGGATTTGAACCCACGACCACCGCAAACAAATTGGCAGCCGTGTCTGGTAGCTTCACTAACAGGGCATCACCAATCTAATTATTATTTATTCCAATATTAATATTATAATAATATAATATTATCCACTAAATTATTAATCCAACTCCTTATAAATCGTAGGTCCCTATATAATTGTTCAGCATACCAACAAATATTAATTATATAATACGTCAATTTGACGCTATCTTGTTTAGTACGTGTTAATTGGTAAGACGACGAAATTGTGTTATCAAGCAATGACTAAAATTTACGTATGGACTGGTAATTGTCAAAGCGTTAGAGCAGATATACATACATCCGTGAATGTTGCTGGACATTTCAATTTTGACTTTTAATAGATTAATGGTTTAAAACTAAAATTTTTGCTTTAGATCTTTGCAGAGTACAATAGATTAGATTCGTAAAATGCAATTGTTGATATATTGGAGGCATTAAATAATAGGTAAGAAAACTCACATCAAAAGGCTCACACAGAGAATAATTGCTTAATTATGACCTCATTAGATTTTCTATAACACAATGATACTACTATTATTATTGAGTGAAGCCCCCGAATGTATCCCGGCCGGTGCCAGAGTCCGTCTTCCGGCAAATTCTTCTCCATTTCACCCGATCTTCGGCATTCTCAATAGTAAGACCATTGATCCTCATCTTTGACGATATCTAGTAAAGCCTGCTTCTACTATTCGAATAAAATTGATATCGACTTTATAAACAAGAAATAGGGTAACAGAAAAGCCAAGTCCATCTGATAAAGCCGTATCAGAATTTTATAGTACTGACTCACCTATCATGTCAAATGACAATGCCAAGTTTAATAAGGATATTGGGGTCCACGCATGTCTTTAAGAATAAAGGTTAGGTACAGAATACTAATACCGACCTAGCTATGGCAACTGGGGCTGTTAAAGACCTGATTCAATTACCTGTTATTAATTTGCTTTGAAATAAGGGTCTTGATACTATTGATGGCGAAGTAAATATAAATTGAAGAGTGGCCACTCTTCAATTTATTATTTGTTACTGTTGCTAAGGATTTAGGTCTCATGGACTGGACTGTTGCTATTATTATCTGTTTCAGGATGTCAAGTGAGCTTAACCCTCTTCTAAACGTTTCTATAGATTTGTAGAAAGTTGTAATAAGCGACGGCTCCACGACGCGATGCCGACCTTCAATGTTCGGTTTCAATAAAATGCGTGCCACTGTTGATCCTGGCTAACAGGAGATGCAGTAGGGGTGTAATAGCGGGACAAAAAAAAAAGAAAAAGAAAGCGACGACACCCCAAATTATAGATGTTGTGAAAGTGGTTTCTATGCATTATGCATATGCGGAAATTGCTTTCGACGTGAAGTATTTTGTGCTCCACCGGCTTCAATTTGTGTTTATAATTACTAATATTTCCAACCGTTAAAGTTAGTAATAGTATAAATTTTACTATTAATGTGAATCTGGAACATAGGAATACTCTTTTAGTTCCTCAAAGGTCATACAGGTCATCAACTTTTTATACATGTTGCAATTTATGACCGGTCAACAAAATTACATAATTTATTTAGTCTAATAAAACATCAAGTTTATTTAATCAAAAATGATTACACGATAAGGAATCGCTTTAAATATTCATGAACATATCTACATTTTGCTAATGGGATAATAATGGCTCTACCATACCTTTAGTAGATAATAAATTAGTGTTCGAATTCCGCTGATACATCGATTAGCTACCAGTATATCACAATATCTGTTATCAAGTAAAAATAGCACATTAAAATGTGGGTTAATGTTACAATATTAGCATTTAACGACCGTTATATTGATTCGACCCGTAGCGGTATTCAATAGTTATAACCTGTTATTTTTAACAGATCGCTCTTAATTTGGCTTAATGTATGGAATCAGTACGATATTGAAATGTTTATGTTAATATATTTTTATCAATATTTCACAGGTTTATGTCACAAATATGTTGAATAGATTTTTAATTTGAGGAACTGATTTGTTAGCCTCTGTGGCCTATTGGACTAGAATGCGATTGAAGAATGAGAAGTCACAGTTTTGTTATTTGCAAGAAGATAATTTATACTGTTTATTGTGTCGGATCGGAGTAGTGTACCTAATAAATTGATCTATAATTTATAACGAAACAAAGAATATCTTGTATTCCCTGTAAAACGGAACAGTGTTAAAGAAACAATGTATCCATGTTTTTTCCTGACTTGGTAAAGTAATTGCTGTGGCAAGCTATAGCATAAATTGAGAAGATTACTCTCAACGGCAGGTCTTTCACTATTCGACTAAATATAGTTAGCTGAAAATATAAATTGCCTCTTTACTCTAGGAAGACAAGATTCGGGGTCTTAGAGTACACACGTATACCGCTGTGCTTTCTTACCACATATAGATGTGAAGTCTTATACTGTTTATGTATAAACATGTACAGTTATTTAATCTATACACTGAGTTTATTTGTGAAGATGCTGTGTGGAGGGCGCTCGTCCTTGCCGCTCGGCTTAAATGCCTATCCTACTTGCTCATCACGTAGGGTTGCCAGACATTAAAAATATTTACAATTCTACACACTAAATATAAATTTCAAAATTAAAACTTAGTTCTCTTCTTCTGTATTTGAATTCACGTCTGTAAAATTGTGCTAGGAAACTTTTATATGGATGTGGAAAAGTGCTGGGCGGCTCGGATATTATTATTTATGTATTTTATTTATATTTAATATACAGAGTTGTATACAGGCGGACTTAATGCCTGAGGCATTCTCTACCAGTAGGCCTTTGGATGGTGTTGAGAGAGAATTAGTAGGCGCATACATCCAAAAAATTAGAATATGGAAATATTATAGCGACTTATCGACTGCCAAATAACAATCCAATCTTCTGTTATTCGCCACAATTATACTGACCAGAGCAGTGGCGTATTCATAAAGGCAAATGCTTTTTAATTAAACAAAAGCATAAAATAAAAAGTGCTTAACAACAGTATGCACGTTCTCATAATGTGTAAATTTTGCACAATCTCTGAGTCACCTTTAAGAAAAGTCTCAAGGTTGGAACCTAATAAAACACGGAGATGTGACTCGCATATACACATCATCCTCTATTTTAAACATAAACAAGTTTTTTTTATTTAAAATAAACCGTGTAAATATATGTTCAAGATTTTAATTCTGTTCTTATTTGAGATTTACATTTATTTGTTAAGGAATATTTTTTTTCTTAAAGGTTATATAATTTAAGTCAATATTAAAGAATTTATTGCACGGTGACAAAATGAAGCACTGTGGATGCTTCTTTGGTAAGTTACATGTGTCCGTCTACTTTTTCTAATTCATTACTTTATACAGGGTATATCAAGACTGCTACCGAAAACGAAGCTGGGTGGTAGTTTAAGCGACTTCAGACACAATGCAACAGAAAAAGTTGCAAAAAAAAGCGACAATTTTTTTTTGTTATTTTTTTCCTATGGCCATATTTGGGTGGTAAATACATTTTTTCCTAAAATAATAGTATATACCCTTTTATTTATAAATACTCTAAGGTATAAAAGAGTTTAAATTATTATTTTAGCAAAAACTATGGATTTACCACCCAAAAATGACGATATTCAAAAAATCATAAAAAATAATTGTCGCGTTTCTAGGCGAAATTTTTAATTGCATTGTGTTTGTAGCCACTAAAACTACCACCCGGCTTCGTTTTCGGTAGCAGTCTTGAGATACCCGGTATATTCAAAAAATAGCATTAGTAAACCACAAATAATGACAGATTAAGGAATAGACAAAAGATAATTTCAATAATATTTCAACAAAAATATTGGTTAACAATTCAATAAAGTACAAGAGTTTTGAACCAAAAGTACCCTAACGTTCGGGTAAAATTCTACTCTAGTAACCCTATCTAATGTTTTGCATATGTTTCAGCGACCGTTGTTTAGCTAAACGTCGTGACCTCAGCTGTGGAACGTGAGAGAAAATGTTGTTTAAAAGGTGTTGCCATTCCACGGATAATATATGCCGAGATTATTCATCAGTGCAAGTTATACAAACAAATGGCTTTTGAATCGACAATCTATAAAGCTAATAATAGTAAGGAAGTGTAATCACACGTTCGAGAATGTTCTTTGAGCTGTTTTTTTAATATCGTAATTGTCAAATGAGTATTTCTTTAGCGTTGAGATTTAAAACTCTATGAAAGGAAAAGGCGATATTAATTGAGAATCATGAATAAAAGTTCGATAAGATTTTATATATTACAAGCGAATATATTGTCATCAATTAAGAACGAGAAGACCTTTTTATCGACATATATAGACGTGTTAGACGTAAGGCAATTACTAGAATAGCGGTAATTTTCACACATCAAAGGATCTGAACGAGTAAGGAAAAAAACTTACTAATGTTGCCACTCGGAAAAAATATTTTAACAGTTTAATTACGGCGCATTTACACATTAATTAACACGTTTTGCTACACAGGCATGGCAGTCGCATCCATAGTGAGTGTTCTGTCTACTATATATCCCTTCATATCTTCGGTACTTAGAGTATTTATATATAGAGGGAGCGCTGTCATACATTCGCGTTTTGAAAAACGTAGATATTTTCTTGTTCGTAATGTTGGTAGCGCTCTTATATTATTAAAAATTGAATTAATTATTTAGCAATAAATTGCTTTTAGTTCCTTTGATAGCCGAAACTATATTAAGTTTTAATTTTTTTTTTCATTTAATTTATGTATGTTGCACAACCTGTTCAAATATTAGCCAATAGGAGGGCAGAGAAAGGTGGCCCGGCACCACCATTTTTATCTACGTTTTTGAAGTACCAGCGCTCCCTCTATACAGGGTATATCAAGACTGCTACCGAAAACGAAGCCGGGTGGTAGTTTAAGCGACTTCAGACACCATGCAAAAGAAAATTTTGGAAAAAAAAGCGACATATTTTTTTTTGTATTTTTTTTCCTATTGCCATATTTGGGTGGTAAATACATTTTTTCCTAAAATAACAGTGTATACCCTTTTATTTATAAATTCTCTAAGGTATAAAACAGTTAAAATTATTATTTTAGCTAAAACTATGGATTTACCACCCAAAAATTACGATATTTAAAAAATCATTAAAAATTAATGTCGAGTTTCTTTGCGAAATTTTTAGTTGCATTGTGTTTGTTGTCACTAAATCTACCACTTGGCTTCGTTTTCGGTAGCAGTCTTGATATACCCGGTATATAAATACTCTAAGCTTCGGTAGTACAGTGATCAGTATCCCCAAGTATCAAGCGGTAGACCTGAGATACTTCCTCAACTCAGTTTTTTTCGTTTCCATTTTTAATAAAAATATAGTTACAGCATAATATAGATTTATCTTCCTCATTACGTTTATTAGATTATTATCGACAAATACAACGCAAGAAACGAAAAACACTCTGCAACGATAGACAAAAGAAAAATCGGGTGAAAATATGGTTGGAATTAAATCTTCTAAGAAATGTCGCTGTTATGAAAAGTGTCTGCATTATTTTATTTAACTTTTTAGTACAAAAGTCGTTGAGCATTGTCCATTATTATCTTTATTGAAGTTTTTCAGAACATACGTCATATTAAGGGCGAGAATGACACGGAAACAAAATATTTCAGATACTAATTTCCTATTCCATTGGAGACTATGCAATTGTGAACAAACAAATATTTTTAGACAACACAATATTTTGTTACATAACACCAAGTTAACTAAGACAATTTAACATATGGATGCAAAAAGCGAGCACTAATTTAGCATTTTACTGCTAAATGGTTTACTGAAGTTTTCTAGAATTTATGACTAAGTTTGTCCTAGTTCTTCAATACCACTATAACTTGACTCAATGTGTGTGAATGTATAATACAGAGTAGTACAGGGGGACCAAGCTGTATCGGAAATTTTTATTGGACTAATTTATGTTATTATCTATGCTTAGTTATACCGGGTATCTCAAGACTGCTACCGAAAACGAAGCCGGGTGGTAGTTTTAGTGACTACAAACACAATGCAACTAAAAATTTCGCAATGAAACGCCACAATTATTTTTTATGATTTTTTAAATATCGTTATTTTTGGGTGGTAAATCCATAGTTTTTGCTAAAATAATAATTTAAACTCTTTTATACCTTAGATTATTTATAAACAAAAAGGTATACACAATTATTTTAGGAAAAAATGCATTTACCACCCAAATATGGTCATAGGAAAAAAATAACAAAAAAAAATTGTCGCTTTTTTTTGCAACTTTTTCTGTTGCATTGTGTCTGAAGTCACCTAAACTACCACCCGGCTTCGTTTTCGGTAGCAGTCTTGATATACCCTGTATACTTTAAAACTACATTCATAAAGTGAAAATCACTTAAGAAGTTTTTATGTGACATATGTAATAATAAAAAATATATATATATATCAAATCCGCGATAAAATCCGTAAATAATAGTGTTTGTTCAATTCTTTAATATTCTTTAAGTTAAATCGTCGTCTTTAATACGTATTTATTTTGGCATCCCTCGTCTTGAACTTCTTCCAAACTGTTCTCTCCTATTCCGTCCTTCCGTACCTAGATTGCTTAATCATTCATCTTTTGTTATCTGTTCATTCTGTTACCATATCAATTACGTTCCTTCGTGTTCTATTTTACAAAACACGTTCCATATTTGTCAATGTTCATATTCCATTTGTCTGACGTTTCATTCAACACATCTTCCTTCATATCATTCAAATCCTACATATATTATTTGGTCCCATAAAAAATAATTTATTTATGGAAATATATTTCTAAATACAGCTTGTTACGTCAATATTTTATAGATAAAGATGTGGTTGTCCTCTACAAGTGAGCGGTCATCGCGGCTTATTATCAATCAATATTTATCTTAATACGTCACCACGTCGTTCCGTGTGTTAGAACTTTCAAGGCTTTCATGTTGCCCTGGTACTGCAAATGGCGTATGTGGAAAATATTATTTTATTTTAATGGAAAATGAGCGACTGGGTTTTTATTAAGGGTTTTTTTTTATATAATACTGTTTCAACTTGGATATTTTTTATTCCAACACTTCAAATCACACAACAGTGCATTTACACTGCAGCTTGGCAGGAGACATAGACATAGTGGTGGTACCCAGGCGGCCTCTCACACATGACAGACCTTCCACCAGGATGTAAAACATCATGCTTTAAAAATGATATTTTTATATTGTCCGTTATTGTAAAACCTAATTGGAGATGCGTTTCACCATGAATTCTACATTCCCACAAACTCACATGGCTAAATACAATCGGACCTTGCGGAAATCGAACCCGCAGCCTGCAGCAAAAATTCATGCAACTGTTTAAACTTAACATTACACATTTAACTAGCGTGATCGCATTGCGCGAAACGCCACATGCAACAAAAATCATCAAACTTTCACTTCGCTCCGAACTTTACGAATCAACTTAAACTCGGTAATGTACAAAAAAAAAACAAAGCAATCATTGGCTCAAAAGGAATGCAACTGGTCAGTCAACCGATTCACCTTGAGTGGAGGGCAGCCGCTCGCAGACAATGCCTATACGGCTAGACAACTAGAAACCGTGAGTATGAAGTCATCCGTATATACAGCTTAAATGACCTAAGGCATTTACTTGCTTTATTTTAAAAAAATAACCTCGATGGTACGAAAATTCGAAATTGGAATGGCGGTGTCAGTGAATCACGCAATAGTTTTTTATTGTTCTAATTTCAAAATTGAGGTTTTGAAAATTTGAAATTAGAACCTAAAACTTAAATGTCACTATCTGAATGCAAACAGAAGAATCTGAACACATCAGACTAGGCTGTATGGCTTAGACCTTTGCCTTTCCGTCAGGATGAATAGAAAAACAACAACAATTAAATGTCACTTTCGTATTTATAAAAGTAAGTTTGAATAAAGTAACATAATATTTCTTCGCAACATGGATTTGGTATTGAAGGATAATAATTTTCCATCATAACAGCAAAACTAGTCACGATTATCATCATCCACAACGAAGTTTCTAAATATAAAAACTTAAAAAGTGCGACACGCAGAAAATGACACAGAATGGGTCAAATAATGCCACAGGTCACCTCAAAGAATCAGGTAGTATTTATGCGGTATGACTTCATAGTTGAATAGCTCTTGAATTATTATTTCCTTTTATTTTTTTACTACTTTTAACATTGTAACTCATAAGCTCTATGTATAATAAAAGCCTGGCAGCAAGAACGTTTTGCTGACTAAATATAATTTAACATTTATACAATGTAGAGTATTGATTTCAAGTCAAATCTAATGCGAAATTATGAAAGGTACAAAGACAATACATATAGTAGGTATTATGGAAACTCTCTGAATAGACCTTTGTACATAATTATTTCCTAGGTGTACGGGTTATAGCAGTTTACTTTCATCGCTAATCAATGTGTCTGCTTGTGATACAGATTTCATTGATAATTATATCCTTTCTACGCGCTACAAACGATACCAACATTTAAACTGGTTTCTAAATCAATTTACTATAATAAAGTTCAATAGAGCCTTTAGTGTGAGATACGTTTGGGGTTGCAAGGTTATTGGATCAATTATCCCCATAATTTCAGTCGATGATCGTGACATTTGTAGTAATACCAGATATTCTGGTAAAATTGCTCAATTTTCAACGAATTAGAATTTCGAATGTAATTTTGTATTTCATTTATTTATAGTATTATTTAAACGTTTATGATAATTTTGTAAAAATACTATTATATCCCCATATCGTATCGTACAATATTATCTATACTAATATTATAAAGATGAAAGATTTGATTATTTGCATTGAACGGGCTCTGAAACCACTGGACTTTTTGAAAAATTCCTTCACCATTCGTATTCTACATTTTTTCTGATGAACTTAGACAATAGAATATTTTCAAAAAAGTGTAGTGTGCGCCCGGGCAAAGCCGGGCGGGGCCACTTGTCTAAAATAAATACAATCTTATGAGAGCCACACCTGTCACTTATTATTAAATATTTCCTTATTTTCCTTAAAATACGTTTGTTCGTGGCAGCACTATGTTGTTTTTTTCTATTATTATAAAACACACCTCAATACTGCACTCACACTAAATCAAATCTGGTAACCCCATACAAGTGAGCAACAATTTAAAAAAGTTGCGATCCGGTTTGACCTCAATGGCGAAAGCCGGCAAGGTCTGGGTAATCGGCGACTACTGATCAAGTCGCCCACCAATTACTATGCAGAATTACTTGAATCCAATGTTTATTAATACATTTATAACCTTTCTTTGCGGCCATGTCGGCAAGTAAACAGGGGGTTACTCTATAAAAACGATACTTACTTCGAATGTTCGGACGCCGTTCGTAACTTTACTAATGTGCTTACATACTCTAAATGTTGGATTCCTTTATCGTACGTCCCAACCATATACTAAGATCGGAGAAAATGATAAGTTTTCGTATATTTAATTATAAACATCACTTAATTTATCATATTCAAATTTGTTAATTTATGCGCCTACTTTGTTTTCTCTCTGCACCATCCAAAGGTAGACTGGCAGAGAATGCCTCAGGCATTAAGTCCGCCTTTATACATTTTGTATATAAAGCATAAAATAAATAAATAAATAAATAAGTATAACAGAGAATAGTATTGATTTTTAGAAGTGGAAATTTTATATATTACTCTGGACGTCGAACATCCGAACATTCGAAGTTCGTATCGTTCTATAGAGTAACCCCACAGGCGGCCATATTGGAAGGATGCGTGGAAACTAACGAGTACGATTTATTGACTTGAAATGTTGTTTACATTGAATAAGTTATACGAGTATTATTATTAGACTGTGTGTTATCGGAGGCTGTAGTTTTTTAAATATATATTTTATGGAAATCCATTCAATGCACAATACAATTTTGATACTTAAAGCTTAATGTGCATAAAAATATTCTCTAGTATTTGCATCTGAATGGAATAACGATGTTATTTTGTTCTTTAGATGACAAATGTATGACAGGTGTTGACAGATGTAATAACAAGACGTCTCGGATATTTAATTTATTAAAAATCGTAAATCACATTTTTATTAGGCATTTAAGCGATCACGTTAACTGGTACGAAGAATATTAAAAAATCGGTTTTCTCACAAAATAAAAAGTGAATTAGTCACTATTCTATGCCTGTTCCATACATTTTGTATTTGCCACAGTTACCATCCAATTGCACTAATTTAATTGGCAACACTGCACTCCCGATTATACGCAACTGCTTGCATCGATTTTCCGGAAGAGCCTCGTGGTAATTGGCGACCCGCAAGTCGGCCAAGTGCTTGACAAATCGGCCGATGTTTTGATTGCCTCTGGGTTGCCGTTGGTTTGGCATTTAATTCGTAGAACTGTACTTTAAAGTTATTCAGGGACATTTCTAGTTCAGTTTAGGGATATTATTTTTAGAAATTGGTAACCCTGACTGCAATGTACCAACTCGGAATTCCTCTACAATTGAAAGATTAGGAAGGCTTATAAAAGGTGGGTGTTAATTAAAAGCTATAATTAATTATGAGTAAGTTTTGCTTAAAATGTCGAATTACTAAGTCTTAGACGATTTTAGGAGGAGCAATCCATTCTGAACACACTTGCAGCTTGATAAATGTTATAAGAATTGTTTGGATCTGGAAATTATGTATGGATGTATAGCGTATCACTAGGTTAGCTTTTTATCACATTATAGGACTGAAATTAGATAAGGAGAATACTTGGTACAAATGATACCTCTGCTTGCCCCCTCGGGGACACAGGGTCTTTTACGTATTTAAAAGTCAAAAGATTTGCGATACCGTTGTATTATGTAAACATTAAATCAATACCTTCATAGTAACTCATAAGTACAGTGACATTACTTTGAAGAATTTTGCATGCAAACAAATGCATAATTAAGGACACGACTTGATCAACATAACACTGAATGATTCGCGAATATGATTCCTAATTTCAAACAAATAATGAATATGTTCGCGAATGATTACATTACAATAAGACCTTTGAGAACGAGTTAGTACTTTAATATTTAGATTTAATGCAATACAATAATTTTGAAATCGTGTCAATAACAATTAAGTCTCTGGGACTATCCAAGTAGTTTATCTCTCTCTCTTCAGCTGCAGGAAATCTATTGCTCAACATAAGCATCCGAAAAATGAAGTTATTACTTACGACCGCTAGGTGAAACACGGATAGAGACAAAATCACACAATTGTTTTATTTATTTTTTTGATATTCTACAGATTATTTTATCGATCTTAGTTTGAATACATCCCACAGGTAGCATCTAGCCTCTTCTAAGATTGCCAAAGCCTTAACCAATGTGGCCAAGAACGTATAACTTATACCTTTGAAATTTAAGAATGAATCTTAAATTTATTAACATTATTTTTTCATTTATTTATTTGTACTCATTTATTGAAAGCGATCATAAGTAAACACACTTGTTTAATATTGTACTTAGAGAAGCATTGTAGAACAAAATTTAAAAATCCCAATCTTAGAATAAGTATAATATACGAGACATAAGCTCGACTACACCCCGACGAAAATAAATCGTATTTAAATAAAAGCTTGTAAAAACTGGCTTATTACACGAACACGAACAAAAACTAATTCAATTGAATCCCCGGGAATAATCTGTAACATGAAACGATGTGGGGCACGTCCATAAATTACGCTACGACCACCAGCCGAGAGACGAATGGGGACAAAACCATGCAATTGTTTTTTGTTTTTATTCAACTATAAAATGGTTATTTTAATTAGGAATTAAATTGTAAAATCAAATAAGTAATTATAATAATATACTTTAATTGAATTTGGATTTTTCCAAATACTTCCAAAAAGTCGTTCGAATGGGGCAAAACATTCGATAAAAAACAGTTTTAAAAAAGGACTATGAATAAGGGCGTAAGGAAAAGCAAAAAACAATAATAAAATATCAAAAAATGCCAAGCATACCACTCTTAAATACTCTCAGAATATTGAAAGCATTAAAAAATACCCCATTAATAACCAACTTAATTTCCCAATTTATAATTAAAACAAAAAAAGGTCGCATCACAAACTGCTTAGTTTATGGCCGGCACTTTAACACGAATTCCGACACCCACGAAATATCGAGAAAGGTATCGTAGTAAAAAAGCAACAAAGAGCGTATTAAAATACCAAAACACGACGCACGCGAGAACCGAACCTGTACCATTAACGCGCCAGACCCGCCTACCTGTTTCGTAAAAAGGTTGTCGGGCTGTACAACCGACGATAAAAGTGCTAAACGATTGGCCGTAATGTTTTTATCGCTTCAGTAATGAGGTTAAGAGAACTGGTGGATATTTTATTGGCTATACTCAGTTCCTGCGGCTGATATTGCTGTTGAGCTTTTTAATTGACATATTTTTGCTTATAATATTGTTTGTGATGGAAAAGTTAAGAAAAAAGTTAGCTGCGTCGACAGAAAAGGAAAATTAAAGGCTTTCATCCATCACTCCTTAGTGTTAAAAATTATCGAATAACTAGCGCCCAAATACTGGAACGCAACTTAAATATAAATGGCGCTTAACTACGTTAATCCCGATTAAATGTACTGGCTAAGTGGGCCGTGCGCTGTTAAGAGCAACTTATTATTTGAATGGCGTTCCAGTATTCGGGCGTTAATCTATCAAATGGATGAAAAGATATAACAAATTATTAACTTATGCATTTGCACGATAATAATACATCATTTCATGATTTTTGTAACTTACCCTTATACGTATGCGTAACAGCCCTAGCTTAGGTACCAACAGCCTTAAGAAATGTTTGTCTTCTTCCCTCAAGCCGAATTTATAATTTGTTCGAAAGGGACAAAATATTCTTTCACTAAAATTGGTTTATAAACTGTCTATGTATAATGCCGCAAGTGGTAACTCTTTTGTTTAACTTCCAAAAAACATTTCATTTCGAATGTACCATATTAAAGAATGCCTTGACCACACTTGATTATAAATAAGCGAATTATGTACCGAGTAAATACTTTTGTCGACCTTCGTGGTCGGAGGGTGAATACCCGAATGATACGGAAGGTCGCTGGTTCAAATGTTTGGGTTTTATGCAAATGTTTGATCACATATCCCATATCTTTTGTCTTGAGTTTCATTATCAAAGTCTTATGTCGAACACTTCAAAATATTAACACATAACTATTTGAAAAAATAACGTACAAAATAATATATTTTAAGACCAGGTATGCAAAAGAAACTTTTGTCTTCCCAAAACAATAAGAATATTAGAATACTCAAACCTTATTACCACAACAATGTTTGTATTCTACTAAACATAAATATTTTCAATCTTATTCTTTTCGCAACATTTGTCATAAAATCTTTGTAACAACCCAGGTCACCTAGTAATTGCAAAACAAGTCTATCCATATTCATCTTTACGTTCCAAATTCTTAAATCGTACGGAAGTCTATCGACCAGTAAAAATGTCAATATAGCGAAATAATGTGGCAATATGTTAGCACACTAACCTTATAAAAGAGGGTGTGTATTGTTTAATTTTATTTTTTAATGGCTAATAAAATCGTTGGCTGAATGCCTTAGAAATCTTGGCAGTATGTTGCAGTTTCCATTGCATTTAAAGGTTTAGTAAAAGTTTAGCTTTTCATTATTTATGGCATAGAGCATGGGCTGCACAATAAATAATAATGGTATAAGAATTTCTATTTTCAATGTGATACAAGGCAACTTAATCTTGAACTACAATTTAATTCTCTCTTTTACTTTCGTGATAGATTTTACTTTGGCGCTTCATAGATCGTACAAATTTGCATTAAACTATCTTAATCTTTGCTACTATCTCTAAAATGTAATATACTTCGATATCTCTGAAATATCGAAACTGACCAAAGTAAGTATCATAAAGGTAATTACAAAGAAAAATATGTATCCGCCAAAACATTGACTCATACCGGGTATCTCAAGACTGCTACCGAAAACGAAGCCGAGTGGTAGTTTTAGTGACTACAAATACAATGCAACCAAAAATTTCGAAAAGAAACGCGACAATTATTTTTTATGATTTTTTAAATATCTTCATTTTTGGGTGGTAAATCCATAGTTTTTGCTAAAATAATAATTTAAACACTTTTATACCTTAGATTATTTATGAATAAAAGGGTATTCACTATTATTTTACGAAAAAATGTATTTACCACCCAAATATGGTCATAAGAAAAAAATTACAAAAAAAATTGTCGCTATTTTTTGCAACTTTTTCTGTTGCATTGTGTCTGAAGTCGCTTAAACTACCACCCGGCTTCGTTTTCGGTAGCAGTCTTGATATATCAAGACTGCTACCGAAAACGTATACAGGGTATACCCTGTATATCGAAATATTTAATAAAATAACCTGCTTTAAACGGCCCTCAAGGTTGCCTGGCACGGACCGGTGGACCGAGGGATTCTATTCGTACACTGACTGTTTTAGTAATATTTATGATCTAACAAAAGCTACCTTCAAAAGTATATTGACCTTATTTAATTTCTTTTCGATGCATATCCTTTTGGCCGCATGTTTTCGATTTCTGATGAATTCGCGCTTTTGCGTTATTCAAGAGATAAATGCGCGAATTCACTTTTAACAAGCATTTGTGTTTATCGTTAATCTTGTTTCCACAATTCCTATAAAATTGTTTTAATTGATAATTATATTTAAAGCTTTCGCTTCAATAATTCTAATGCTAAGTCATTTTATTCGCAATTTATGAAAATTGGAAACGAAATTGTACCGTGTGTAAAGTACTTCCAACATATCGCACAACATTTATCAGCACACTTCAACCAACAATTTAGTTGCCAACCGAATTGCGTGTGGAAGCTTAACCCAACAAAAAATATTAAAAAGTCAGCATGCACTTTCTTTGCTTCGCGTGCGATTGTTGATAAGATATTATCCTGATTTCTGTCGAGGTCAAGAACGCGACGAAATGTTTGAACGGACCTTGTGAAAGTGTTCACATGCATTAAACATGTGCCGACAAAACAATTGTTTTCACCTCATCGCGTGAATGTTAATAGTAAAAGTGAATCTATCGGAGTGTGGACGCTGAGCATAACAATAAATTGTAACAACTGGTTATTTCATGTTACATCGCATCGGTTGCAATCGCGACTTTTGACTGGAATTTACTTTCTAATAATTATAACATTTCTATCGGAACGAGCAAATGGTTTGCCTGTTGGTATGGTGATTGACATTAGTCATTGACATCTATTATACATTGTTTGGATGGGAAGGGTTAGGAAAAATGAGGGGAAGGGAGAAGGGAGATATGGCGTCCGGTAAAATAAAAACTGATTTCAATAACTAAGCTTCAGTCAATTCCCAGTAAAAACTGCGAATGAAATGTTAATAATAATATGAATATGCCGCTAAATATTAATAGCTACAAAACTAGCTTATGAGATAATTACTTTCGCTCTTTCTAGAGTCTTCAAATAAGTATAAATAATTCACAGATTCATATATACAAAAAATCTTTTTAAAAACTGCAATGTTGATTATATTTATTATACAGACTGTTTTAAAATTCAATCACTAACAATAAAAAGTAACAAATCAAACACTATTTTCATTATACAATTATTCATGCAAAATTAGCTCATTAATAAACAAAGTAGTGTTCCGGCAACAATCAAGTAAGTCATACATAACGCAGAACGCTCTTACATTATAATTCGTGGGACGATGTGTTCAACAATAAGTTCCCTTTCGTATGTAATTAGCTGTAGTCTTCCTTACAATTGTTGAGAGTTCCTATACGAAGAACTTTGTGGTATGAAATAGATTTCTCTGTTCGATTCAGTGTACTTTGTTTATTGAATTAAACTATTTTAAAGTTATATTACCGCGATAAATTCTGTAAAAAATGGCGTATGTGTGTAAATCTAAGAAACCATTTGTTGTTTACGTTTTTCAAGTTAGTTGTACTATAAAAAAATGTGAATATGTATTGAATCAACACAGATTTCCATGTAGTCATGTATAGTATTTTACTTTCGGTTGTAGAGGAATCTCATGCCTTACAGTGGAACGTATATGGGCTGATCATCATCATCATCATCAGCCTAAACTGTTGTCCACTGCTGGAAATAGACCTCCATAGGCTCTCATATGGGCCGATACAGAATACAGATATATTGAGACTTAGACGCAGTTAGTTACAGTCAGGCTGAGGATAGGTAGAAAGGTAGTTTTTTATCCAAACTTAGAAAAATTTTTGACCCTTCCCTAATACTTAATTCCTATTGACACCAACGTCTCCATTTGTTCCACGACACAAGTTATGTATCCTAGTGTGGTGACAATATATTTAGTCAATATATTAGTTGTATATTTTGTGTGATAGATACATACATATGTATAAGCACAAGCCTTTTTACCAAAATAGGCTAGGCAGGGGTGCAAACAAGACACCCACGCTTCGCTTTGTATTTTCCCTATCAGGATGTGATAGGGGGCGAGCCTATCACCATATCGGGCACAATCTACAGCCATATAGAATCTGGTTTTCTCATCTACTTAAAAGGGTCTATATCCAGCGATTTAACAATACTATTTCCTTATTCTCTATGGTTAAGACAAAGTTAATGTAGCTAAAACAAGCATTTCTCAACTACAAGTATTTAGTACGTGTGAAGTCAAATATTTTCCCCAGTTGGAGCCGAATGTAAATATGTAGTGAAGTTTCGAAATTCATTAGTACACGCGAAACTAATTTATAACCGTGGATGTGAAAGTAAACCCTCTCGTATTAACATAAGTACGTTGACTTCGTATATTCATATATAAGTGATACATATTATATTATTAGTTGCAAGTTGCTCCGAAATATTAAAATAATCCCTCTACTCGAACTATCTCCCATAAAACTGTAGAAGTTCTTGTCTCTTTAGAATTTAGAATGGATTATGTCTCGCATCTCATCCGCCAACCCGCACTAGGCCAGAGTGGAAGACCATAATATGACCTGACCGCCCTCTAATATACTCACGAATAAAGAAGAAGCTTGTGTCTTGCAGTGGAACGTATATAGGCCGATACATCGCATTGAGCCATCGCAATTCCGTAACTCAAACTTCAAAGCATGGTACGAAACTATGGGATATATTTTTAATCCTAACAAATAGTAACAAGTTTGAGATTTGTAGAAACATATGTCTACTGATTAGCCTTTTTTGTGATACTCAACGCGTATTTTACTATGGTCGAATAATATTGAAGATAATTTGATGCTATATTTATCAACTAAATGATATATTTAAATAGCATACAGAAATCAAGAAACATATACCTGACTCTATCAGTCACTTGCCCAGTAATTGACACAAACATTCCCGCTCATATCATTTAATTACGAGATAATCTTGAAGTATGGTAAAGAAATGCTAATGTTTGCTCTTTATCTATAAAGATAGAGCAAAGTAAGTTCAACACACGTCCCAGAGACCATAATGATAAGGAATATTTGCATGACCTTCTGGATTATTGTTTTTAAGCTGAGATATATGGCCTCTTTGTTTAAATATTAAAGTTAAACTTCCTTAAGCAGTTAATCTCGGCTCAATGTTTATTAATACGCAAGCATAAAAATCAATTTTAATTCATTATAAAACAAAATATGCTTTACTAGATAACAGACGTTATATTTCCAAATTTAAAAATAAATCAATATATTAAAAAAGCCATACAAGGCAGTATGATTTAAGTACCTTTGCATTGTCTTCCCAGATATAAAAAATATAAAATTAATATCCGCCCATAAAAATAATACTTAAGTGCATAAACTAATAAAGAAGGCATGTGAGCTATGTGTATTAATATTTTATTGCCAAGGCCGCACTTTTTGTGGTACTGTTTACTGGTGACCATTAAATGCAACTGGGCCAAGGTGGAATCGTGAATTCACGCCACCTGTGAATTGTGATAACCAAATAGTTTTATAAGGTCCGTGTGTCATAACGCTCATCTGTGTAGCAATTTGTCTATGTCAGATTATTCATGATTTACTGCGTTGACAGAAACGTAAATTCAACTAAAAAAACATAATGGCATTATGCATTTATTCCTTAGCAATACAAAAATATTAATAAATGTTATATCTTATTAGGTAAGCTAATTTGCTTATTTCCAAAGAATTTTAATTTAAAGCTGTTAGTTTGATATCGTTGTTTGTATTTTAGTTGTCCAATAAAAACACAATATCATCTAATTGCTACATTAACCACTGTTTTTGAAATACGCAAGTAATAATAAAATTACGCCGTGCGTTTGGTTACTTCTAGTAGAAACAATTTGTTTATTCCGTCTCCTTGAGAACTATGCAACTTGTTATTATGTCGTCATTTTAAAACGATTGCGATGTTCGGTATCGTCATAGACTTAGTATAAAACGGAATCGTCTCACAAATTAATAGTTTAGAAAGAGACATACCGATTATCTGGTCAACACTCAACATCACGCGGCAACTGCATGTCTGTCTGTATGTGTGTATGTCAGCTTTTTCTCTGTCATGTCGTATACTTTTACATGAACCCCATACTGAAATGCACTGTTTATTATTAAAATCTAAGATTACTACTCTTAGTTTTATTTCTGCATAATATTTTTCGAGATTCATCCACATTTTGTCATCGTTTATCTGTTGTACTAAAGTTGACATTACTGAAAAAGGCGGCGAAATTACATTTCTTATCACACAAATTAAATTAATATGCAGTTTTTCTGCCTATAAAACTCATTCGATTAATAAAGTGTAAACGACAAGGTATTTTATCAAATAAATACCTGTATTATTATCGGACATAAACATCGAAATGGAATGAAAATGGCGAAAGCTGTGTTGCCATCCCAAAGCGGAAGGCGGCTTTCTAAATTGTTTGTATTTCACACGTATGAAGGTATTGAATTATTACTTTTGTGGCTATGTAACCGTGTTTACATGAAAAATGATGTGACATAATGTAAAATTGCATAACATTAACTGGTCTTGTATGTACAAAAAATTTACAGGTTAAGAAGAGAAATGTTCCGTGGCCTCAAAAACCAGGCTGCATTGAGAAAGTATTCACTATTTAGGTTAATAGTTATGTATTTTAGTATTCTTAAAATGCCATTAAACAATTTAAAAAGGTGATATTAACTAGTTTATAAATAATTGTAATTAATATGTAATAATTATTATAAGTACCAGTTACTCACACATTCCGTCATTCAGAGACTTATATCATATGATATTCAGATACTACAAGAGACAGTTACGTCCTTGAAATAAAACCATGTTTTACGGATTATATCGAAGATTTAGTTTACTATTTATATCTTTAAACTTGACATGACATTTCGATTAGTTATAGCTTTCGTGGTCACGTTGCGGGCTGCCCGAGAAGTTAAAAAGTAAAAATTAAACCAAATCCGCGATAAATCGGTAAAAATAGTTTTATTCCATTAATTTAGTAACATTCGCGTAAACTAAGCTACCCACCCATAGACAGTTTATTCTTTATTTATTCTTTACACACAGAATACACATATGTTCCGATTTGTAGGGCTAAAGCACGAGATATTATCTCGCCGCATGCAAACTACAACCTAACTATAAATCACAATGTAAATGATTTACACTCAGTTTAAAACCATTACAAGCAACCTCCTTACAATTATTATGATTTAATTACAATAATGACAAACTACTGACAATATAAAAGCTTGTATCAGAAGTAACGGTGAGGCATCGTACTTGTATAAACTTGCTTGCTTGGTGGGATTCACTTGTCAAATTAATTATGTTGTAAATCAAGTTACGCTTGGGTAATTTATAAGATATACGAAATGTATTTCCAAAGAAATATAAATATAATTTATGTGGATTTTATTTAGAAATCTGTACAATCTACTTAAGGGGAAGTAGACCGATTTATTAAAAATCTTTGTCATCAATAAAGCCTAAAAAATATAAAAAAATATTTTTATAGAATTCGTTTCCTAACCAAGTTTTTGTTTACTATTTGTCCGCCTATTTGAAAATCTAGAGTACATCTAGTAACACTTTACAAATCGATTAAATTGATAATGTTACTAAAAAAAGTCACATCTTACGTTATTTTAATGTCGATTCAAAGAGTAACGTCAAATTGAGGTGTTAATATTTATGAGTGCAATCTTGTTAAGTGAACGGGCGCACGAAAGGGTACTAAATCATACAGTTTCTTATTGTATGCATCATTAGAAATGCCTATAATAACTCGACTTTCAACCATGACTATTAAACGCGTTGAAATGTAAATTACTTACACGTAATAGAAGTTCACGCACGGTTATCTGAAATAAAAAAGAAACAATTAGTTATCGTTTTCAAATTTCAAAAGGATAAAGGAAACATACAATATACAGCCTTATTTTACAATGTCTTTTTTAAATTTAGAATAAGCAGCAAAAGGAAACGTTTAACATACAACCTTACTTTATGATTGCTTGTTTGAACACAAGGCAAAAGTCGCTGATTTTTTTTTTACTGTATTGTCCATAAATAGAGATATTAGTTATCCATCTGTAGTTAACAATTGAGTTAATAAAATGTGTGGGTGGTTGTAAAAAAATAAAACTTATTGTCCTGCCTATAAAAATGATTAAACAAACTTTACAAGGTAACTCATTACGTTATGCTTAACTCGTGACACGTATACAGGAGTGCCACCACACAAATACCAAGAATTTAAAAGGCTTTTTCGTGAATGAACGGTTTTACGAACCGTAAAACGGTTCTGATTTTACTTTTCTTAAAGAGTGTCGCATGACGCAATCACTTTCAACTGAAGAATGCCAGCTTTTGCGAGATCCTTATATATACTCAATATTTACACTAACGATATTTCAGTATTTTATAAAGGGCAGATTTTTCATACATAAGATCAAAGTGATCCATCAAAAAAAATATACATACATACATACATAAACTCACGCCTTGTTCCCAGAAGGGGTAGGCAGAGGTGCGAGGGCACCCACATTTCGCCTTGTATGTTCCGTCCCACAATGTGATAGGTGGCGAAAAAATATAACAGGACTGAATTATTGTACAAGTAAAAAAATTAATGTATTTTATTACTAGAATTATTTTTATCACTTTGCTCATGTATTATTTTATTCGACAAATAAATTTTATATGGCATTGAACAATTGGGTATGGGGGTGACGATTTCAATATTGAAAAAATCCCCAAAAATAAATAGAAAAAAAACAATTGGGTCCTAAGCACATACTTTTAATGATCAATATAAATGTTTGGTCAATACGTGTCCAATACTGACAATTAGACTTTGGGTAATAAATATAGATTGTCTGAGGGCAATTTACCATTAATCATTTAAATCGTGACTTAAGATAAATTAACCTTGTCAAAGTGACAAAAAACATATTTATTTAAAAGCAAAGTAAAAAGGTTCAACCTTCATAAACGTTATTAGAGTACTATTAACACTAATCATACCAGGACTTACAAGATACCTATTTCTACCATAGCGGGTCAAATGACCCGACTTGATGTTTCCTGCTTGAATGTATGAAAATAGGTTGTTAAAAAGGAAATATACGTTCCACTGCAGGGCATGGGCCTTCTCTAAGATCAAGAGTACGATTGAGAGTGGTTAGGCCATATACTCCCCCACGCTGGCCTAATGTGGATTGGCGGACTTTACATACTATTTTTTTTTAGTATTATACATCGCTATTATATGCAGGTTTTCTCACGATGTTTTCTATCACCGTTTTAGTGCGTTGGGATTGACTTTCTATATACACATAACTCCAAAAAGTCTGAGGTGTGTCCTGGGATTCGATTCCGCAACCAGAGTGAATATGTTGGCAGCCACGTCTGGCCTGTTTACCAACAGGCCACCACGCACAGAAAAAAAAGAAATAAAGAAATAATTTCTTATCTGTATCTGTATCAGCCCATATACGTCCCACTGCAGGGCACGGGCCTACTCTACGATCGAGAGTACGATTGAGAGTGGTTAGGCCATATAGTCCACCACGCTGGCCTAGTGCGGGTTGGCGGACTTACATACCATATAAATTCATATGAATCGCTATGGTATGCAGGTTTCCTCACGATGTTTTCCTTCACCGTTTTAGTGCGTGGTGATTGACTATCAATACACACATGACTCCGAAAAGTCAGAGGTGTGCCCTGGGATTTGAACCCGCGACCACCGTGAACATGTTGGCAGCCGCGTCTGGTCCGTTTACCAACAGGCCACCACGCACTTTTATAATAACACAAAATAATATATTGACTATTACAAACGTAAAAAGTGGATTCCAAATTTTCCGCCTTTTTAGGTCTGTAAATCTACATCTTACTTTAGTCGGAAATAGCTGTTTGTATATATAGTAATATTACCACCTGGTTTGTAAAAATTTTGGCTGTTCTCAATGAAAATATTCCAAATTGTAGATACCATAGCGAATTTGTCTGTTTTCAAACGTTGGCTTTGCTGACTAATTTTTATTATAACAAATAAATCTAAGAATTTCGGTAAAATTATTTCTGCTCATTCGGTTTCACAGTTTTAGAAAAAAAATGTATCCCACAAACATGATATTCCACAAAAATGAGATATTAAAATTATTTGCTCCATATAAAATTGAAATATATGCATCTAATTTTTCGTGAGATGAACTCCATTCGGATCCTAACACTCCCTGGATAAAAACTACTTTCAATTAAAAAAACATGATATTTTCTTGATATTGTTCTCACCTATTTTGAGTGTTCTACATTAAACAACAGTCTTTACAGAATGTGCAACTTACCGACTACAATACGATAAGCAAAATGAATCAAAATGCTCTCCGGGTCATTTGACCCGTTGTGGTAGAAATCGGTATACTACAGATATTACTCAAAATAAACAATACAAAAAAAAAAACAAGAGATAGGAAAATAAATGTAGATTAATCAGTAAGAAAAAGTCATGAAATAAAAATGTGCAAAAACAGTAAGGTAATACGTTACTTTCAATGCTTAAGTTCGAAATGGGTCAATTGACCCGCTATGGTATGTTTAGTGTTAAACACTTGACATTATTATTAGCTAAAGATAATGCGTATTATAATATCCTATTAATTAATTACGCATATTATGTATCAAATATCAATATAAAGACAGACTTAACTTTCTCAATGAACTGCCTGGGGTCTATAATAAATAATTACATTATAAATACACCCAACAGTCATAAATACTACATGGCGCTGCTACGGCTGAGAAACGTGAGGCCGCGGGTTCGATCCCCGCACTATACTTGTCTTGTATTTGTGTGATCCACATATATTTGTTCCGGTCTGGGTGTTTGTGAGATCGAAAAGTCTCTCGTAGTTCCTGATACCCACAACACAAGACTCGATCTTAGTGTGGGGTCAGGACTATGTATGTGACTGTTGGGTGTATTTATTTATATATACCGAATCTTAGTTCAATAAACGTGAGGCCGCAGGTTCGATCCAAGACAAATATTTGTTGGTCCTACAGGTATTTGTTTCGGGTCTGGGTGTTTTTGAGATCGAAATGATTTCTTAGTTCCTGATACCCATAACCTTCGATCAAATATACACTAGATACAACATGAGCGCTTAGAAATTGGCACCAAAAAGAGTGCTTTAAGCACTCTTTCGCCTTCAGTCACGCACCTATCGTTGCTTCTAAAACGTCGCAGAACTTTAGACAATATTACGTGAAAAGCTACGTTAAGCTCCAGGAATAATTTCAATACATCGGTGCGACTTTTTAACAGAACATTTACAGGGAACGGTGTATCTAGTGTATATTTGATCGAAGTCCACAACACGAAAACAGTCTGAACTATGTATGTTATGTGTATGACTGTTGGGTGTATTTATTTATAAATACCCAATCTTCGATCAATAAATTCGATGAGATTCAACCTACCATCCGGTTTAAAAGTGCCAACCTACGCACGGCATTACAATTGTGATGCCGGCACGCAACAGGTGAAAGCCAAGGCAACACGTATATCGCCTTAGGCATCACTTTATTAGAGAATTTGGTGGAGTAATCATTCTTGTTTAGCGTTAAGGTATTTGAAAATAATTGAGGAAAATATGTTTACTAGTAAATTATCTCAGAGCAGTTAAGCTTGTTTCGAATTGTGGAAAGCCCAGATTAGTACCAAATGTTAGGGGCTAAACACTACTTAAAATTAAGAACTCTTGTGTTCAAAACATGTTAAAAATACTATAAAAATAAATTCAAAAATATATATTTCAGTATTCAATTATGAAAGATCAATCTTGTCGATATAATTATGTAGTTGTAATTAGTATTAACTAAGAGACATATTTGTTTCCCACAGTGATAAATAGAAAATAGAAATGGATCTTCGTAATTACAGCTTCCGTATTACTTTAGCCAATTTACTTAAACTTTACCATTTAATATTTAATAAACTCTTTTAGTCTAGATAATTCAACAATCTTCATTTTTAGGTCAAATACACTTTTAAATTGTAAACATTAATACCATCATTAAAAGACCCCCGGTGCGAAGTAAAAAGTTGAAAACCAAGTGCACAAGTTCATTGGCAATAACGTTGATGACATGAGACCGCTTTCATTGCTTAAACGATAATAAAATGAAGAAAGTTTTCTTAATGCGTTCGACTTACTCTTGAATTACACAAATTTCTTTTATCGTTTATTTATTGATATTTAATAAATACACAAAGTTGTTTCTGAATATGATAAGTCTGCTTGATTTGTTTCTGATAGTCATCAACTTTATTTCTGAGTTAGAACTATGAGTGGAACTCGTAGAGTACGTATCGAATATATGTAAATTGGAAATAAAATCTAAGTTTTATTTGAAATAAAATTATTATTTACGGATTTTATCGCGGTTTTGGTTATATTTTTACATTTTTTAACTTCCTGACGTTTCTTTTACTTTATAGCTGTCGTGGTGACGAAGCTGACTGAGAAATCAGCGATAAAATCCGTAAATAATATTTTTTTATATGTGTAACAATCGCGTAAATTAAAGAAACGATATTATGTTTTAGTCATTTAAAAACTTATTGTACCCGAGTGATCTAATAGAAAAATAAAAAATGTATAAGAGTACAATGGCGGCAGTCTCGCTTGAGGCGATCTCTCCCAAGCAACATACAATAGGATACCTAGGTTTTATCAATAATTTATTAACGTTTTTGCACTTTTATTCATTTTAATCATGACCTTGAAGGAGAGAAAATATATTCCACAACTTTAACAGCAAAAAGCATTATTAATTTTATCCATAGGTCGGTTAATAACACTAAATTCTTGTTTATTTTTACTTCTTTCATTTTAAATTACCTTATATCTATTGTACTTAGATAAGAATAAATAAACTCAATTTTTTTTTCCAGAAAGTGTAGGCAAAAGTTGTACTAGGACATTTCTCCATGTATGTTCCATCCCACAATGTGACGTATGTGCCTATCATAGTAATGAAGTATAACATAATTACCCAGTTTGTTCCTCGTCCTTACTTAGCAGTGTAGTAGCTCAGAAAATAACTAGACCCATCAGATGATCAGAGCGTAAAGATAATACATGTCACAGTGAACTGACTGCTCATAAAACAGCCAAGTTACCCCTCGTTTCCGTACTTTGTGGAGCGCAGACAACTTCGCTAAATTATCACATAATCGTACTATTATTAGGGTCTGTTTACGTTGTTATTATGGAATATTGTTGTATTTGTTAGTTACTTTATCGGTTGGATTAACGGTGCGGGGATATATTGTAAGATTTTTTTATCTCAAAGTTTTCCATTAGTTATTTTTAATTGCAACGAGCATGCCGTTCGTCTCATGGTAAGCGATACGACTGCTCATGAACAGTAGCAAAACTAAACAAAAACATGAATAACAAAGCAATGCTAGCCATCCTGAGACATAAGATAAGTCTCAATATTCAGAAAAGTTACTCTTTTATATCTTCTCTTCTTTTATGTTTCTTGTATTTTGAAGGTAATATATAAAAATAAGAAATAAGTATGAATAGAAAATATGTTGTCTATAGAGATTAAGTACCATATGTATTGACTTATCATAAGCTCTCTATTTTCCTACATGACCTGTAAATAATGCCATGCATTCTTTTATAAGTTCTTACTATTGCAGTAAATATACCACCGACAATCGTATTACTCATCTATTCCTACTGTCAATAAAAACGTTTAACAGTAATAACACAATCTAGGATAAACGCAAGCGGAACTGCACAGCCGAGGCAAAACACGTCCGATCAATTAGCAGCTAAAGATTTCCATGTAAACGAGTGTTAGTTTCCTATAAGAGTACGGCGCATCCCGGTGCCGGATGACGCTCGTTTAGTATTCTATGCGTGACCTGGAGTGTCACACTTATCCCGATAGGTGGCGGTAAATTCAGTACAAATAGGTACTTGATTGCTTCAAATGTGAAAACAATGTGTTTTATAGTGATATGTTGGTAAACGGACCAGTACGCGACTGTTAACATGTTCACGGTAGCGGGTTCGAATTCCAGAAAGAAAAAAGAAAAAGAAAGAAGAAAAAAGGTAGGAGGAGAAATAGGGGTTTTGAGCATCTGGAAATCTTAGTCACTTCACACTGATTTTCCATTCGAAATATTAATGCAACTTGTAAGTGACAATTGCAAGGTGCATCCAAAAATATTATTTACCAGTGCTCATACACAAACAGACAATACACTAACAGAGTAAGTACTGACTATGTCTTAGGATGGCGAGCGCAGTGGAACGCCAAGCATTGTTTTTGTAATTCATAGTGTTGTTTGTTGCTACTGTTCATGAGCGGTCAAATCGCATTCTATCAGGCGAATGCTCCTCTCAACGTTAAATGTATTTTTTTTTAAATCTCGTGTAAATATCCAGTAGGTGTCGTGTAGGTTTGTAGCATTGTATTTGTATGACTGTTGACTCACTGCAACTATGAAGGTCAAAATACTATTACATAATATACATAATTTGTGTGCCCTTATATGGGTAATAATATTTTCTGTACACTAGGAAAACGCCAATCATACGAAAGGTGTGAAATTCGTTAGCCACCCACGCAAAAATGTCGCGTTTCGGGATAAGGCAGTGCACATACGTTTTCGTTTAAAATAGTTTAAGTCAATATTAAGTGTGTCGTCACTTTGTTGTCATAATATAAATGGAACCGATTTAACAGCACCAACACTATTCAAAAGCAACAACAATTGAACAATATTCTTTTTATTTGCTGCCTGTGAAACGAGAGGCCGCGGGTTCGATCCCCGCACCGAGAGAAATGTTTGTGCGGCCCATAGATATTTCTTCCGGGTCTGGGTGTTTGTGAGATCGAAAAGTCTCTCGTAGTTTCTGATACCCACGACACAAGACTCGATCTTAGGGTGGGGTCAGGACTATGTATGTGACTGTTGGGTGTTATTTATTATCAATTATGAAATTTGGTTTATGAATTTTGGTTTTGTGTCATGCTAATAAGATCAAATGTCAACATTTTATGTAATAAATTAATTATGAGTTTGTACCGAAAATATCTTACAGTAAATTTGCCACTAAACATTATCAACTAACACTTAAATCTTTATAATTTTCAATATATGGTATTTCCCACATATTGCATAATAGTTTGAATGAAAATCGACGCGTATCACCTAAAATAACTCGGATAAAAATAACGCAAGGAAAATTACAAGCATTGAACCAACATTTATTACGCAAGCGGCCTTCCTCAGACGATACGTCCACTTTCCAACCAGAGTAATAAATCTATCGACACTTCTAATCAACTAGAAAGTGCGTGAGCCTATACGAGTATTAATTGAATGACATACGTGAATTGTTTTGAGATAATTAATTGATTTACTACGCAATATAATTGATGTATTTATCATATATGTTGAATAGAATACGACAGGTAGGATTTTTGTATATGTATCTGGATAGATTATATTTATTATAGGTTTCAATTTGGACGTCTACTGCAACGGTTGCGTAGTTGTACTACGGTACGGTTACAAAGCTAAGGTTCTGGGTTCGAATCCCGCGTTGGGCAAAGTGATATTGGATTTTCTATTCATTAGCAGCCCGAAGTCAGGAAGTTGTACCCGAAATGGCGATAGGCTCGCCCACTATCACATCATGGGACGGAACATACAAGGCGAAATGTGGGTGTCCTGGCACCTCTGCCTACCTATTCTGGGAAAAAAGCGTGAGTTTATTCATGTATGTATGTATTATTTTAAGTCTAAAGCAAAGTTGGCTACTTAAAAGGAAGTTAATGTGCGTGTGAGCACCATGCTCTTTAGGCTTCTTATTGGAAATCTGTAGAGGCATAAAGGAAGCGTTATAAAATACTGAATGTATCCAGAATTAAGGATGTTTTTAATTGGATGTAAATATGTTTTCTAACTTTTATTTATTGGCATCATATAGATATTTTGTGACTGTATTTATTTTTATGTTAGTATCTGTATTATGTGACCCACAGGTATTTGTATCGGTTCTGGGTGTTTGTGAGACCGAAAAGTCTCTCGTAGTTCCTGATACCCATGATACAAGACTCGATCTTAGTTCTCATGAAATATGTTTATTTATTTATAATTAATAGGGCACATAGCTCGTAGAACCGATGGCCGTTGGGGCCGAAAGGTTCTCGAGTGGAGGCCACGTATAGGCAAGCGAAGTGTTGGACGCCCGCCTACAAGGTGGACGGACGATCTGACTAAGGTCGCAGGAAGTCGCTGGATGCAGGCCGCTTCCAACAGGTCATTGTGGAGATCATTGGGGGAGGCCTATGTTCAGCAGTGGACTTCCTGTGGCTGATATGATGATGATGATGATGATTTATAATTAACCAAAGAGTAGACCGTAATCATTATATGGACTATATGGCCTAACCACTCTCAGTCGTACTCTCGATTATATCCGCCCCTTGCAGGGGGACGTACATAATATAGGTATATGGGCTGAAACACAGAGACCGTCAACAGCCAAATGGAAACTGATATAACTTACATCTACGAATTATGTCTTTTTCTATTTTCTTTTAATATACAAGGGGGGCGGAACATACAAGGCGAAATGTTGGTATCTTGGCACCTCTGCCTACCCCTTCTGGGAAAAAGGCGTGAGTTTATGTATGTATGTGTGTATGTCTATTTTCTGTTTACTTTTTAAAAATCAATAATATTCAAAACATGGCTTCCCTAGTGCGAAACCTTATTCGCGACCAGGTGATGTCAGCGGATGTGGCGCGAATGCGGGTGCAAATAAAAAAAAAAACAAATTCAATGTCGAAGGAATTTCGTTTGTTGAAGTATTTGCTACCTGAACTTTTAGTATTTTTTTATTTTGGCTAAGTACCTGTAGGTAAAAATACCGATGGGAAATATTAGCGCAATGTTTATTTATATTAGCGGAATACTGTATATAATTTTGCAGATCTGAGCGAAAATACATGTATTCTAGCTGAATCCAAAGCGTGACACTTAAAAACTAATATCACACCTACATTCATAAAACAAATAATAAATATACCCATTTAACATACATAGTCTTGACCCCATACTCAGATCGAGTCTTGTATTGTGGGCATCAGACACTACGAGAGACTATTCGGTCTCAAAAACACTCGAAACAAGTATTTTTGTAATTATTTCATATCTATAAGCTGTCTAGCTTAAGTCATATTCTTCCTACTTCTTTTTCTGTTGTATTACAAAAGTATAAAAAGTACTTTTGTATTATACTGCCTGGGTTTACAACGCTGATGTCACGGGTTATATCGAATACCGAGTCGGGCAAAGTGATATTGAATATTTCTATTCATCAGCCCGGAGTCAGGAATATGTGCCCGGTATACCGACAGTCTCGTCTATTACAACGTAAGACGGAAGACACAAGGCGTAACGTAGATGTCCTAATTGCTACCAGAAAAACCTCTGACTACCCCGTCTGGGAGAAAGGTGTGAGTTTTTGTATGTATAAAAAGTTAAAACATATCCAAACCGATGCATCTGTTTACAGCTATTAATAAATATTATCTTCACTCATGTGGTACGAAACAGACATTGGATAGCATTACGTGATCTAGACTCTATTGGATAACTGTAAAGATTACACAACCTACTATCTCCAACTATTCATTGATTCAGAACTGTAATATGTGACATGTAATAAACACACTCACACACACACACACACATGAATTAATCGGCGTAATTTTGTGGTCAATACTCAAAGCTACCTCGGGTATTCACAGCAAAAGGATTTGTAAAAATGTTCTTTGATTTAGGCTAGAATGCATCATGGTTTGATATTTGCTATCGTCAAAGTTTGTTCATCTAACCGTGCTTTATTAGTTGCAATTTCTTTCAAAATATTTAAATAACTTTATTCTGATATCATATTTCGGAATTATGCGCTAATACAGATACGTATAATATGTAAGCTAGAAATCTGTCAAACTTCAATCCTATTTGCAGATGAATTGCATTAAAATTATAAATAAAAAATGTTTATTTGACTCCTAATTCAGTGTCTGACCGCGTTATTAATAGACAGTTTATAAAACTATTTTACCTCTCGAATACTTTGATTTCTTTGCTCACCTTTAATTCAAAAGTCGTTCGTCCCTTACGAACAATACATTTTATAACAAAAATAATAATGTGAATATGTTAATAGTTCCTTAGCAATCGAATTATAGTATGATATTTTACGAAAAAATTATAACATGATTGCGTTCATAACTCATTTGAAAACTACATTCAAACCAAATGAAGAAACATGTCGTCAGCTTCCCTACTAAACCGGGTTGCAGGTACTCATTAAAGTAAACGCTTAGAGTTAAGCAGCGATATGTAACGTGTCATGTACACATAATTATAGTTACGTCTTCAGCTCGCTTTGGCGTCATTATGTCATATTCCGAGAAGTTATTTACAACTCTGTACTGCTGTTAGTTTAATTTTATTTTTGCTCTTTTGATACATAAAGTGTTGCAGTGAATAAAGTGTGCTAAAACGGCGAAGGAAAACATTGCGAGGAAACCTTTATACCATGGCGATTTATAAGATTTTTTATGGTTTGTAAAGTTCGCTGACCCGCACTAGGCTAGCGTAATGGACTATATGACCTTTTCACTCTCAATCGCACTCTCACTTGTAGAGGCTCTCGTGCCCTGCAGTGGGACGTATATAGGCTGTTACAGTACAGTAAAGTAATGCAGATTCTTTTAGTAGAACTTAAGTTCAAAATATTAACGCTGGAGGTTTTATCTTAACAGTCCCTAATCGTCAACTGTGGAACTCTGAGATTAAATGAACTTAGGTCATAATCCACATACTGGCCTATTACCTGTATAAGAAACTGTTGTCGTAAATATTTTACTGAAATTCGTGCTGCCGATCCTGGTTAACAGCTTATATGGAGTCTTAAGGTTAGATAGTTAATTCAAATCTACAGTACCACCTTACGTCTATAGCCTTAACAATATAGCCATGATCAATAGAGTTACATAAACACAATAGGAACACGTATCAATAGTTTTTCTCGCTAACTACAAAGCTTTCAAGGTATCTCGCAGACAATGGGTCTTCCTGTCGCTGCAATTACACCGCTTGTCGAGATTCCATTCGCTTATGTAACGTTTATGTTAATATATTGGAATGGGAGAATGTATCTAGATGTTGTTATTTATTTAACTTATATACATATGCTCAGGTTTGTTGCAAGGCACGCGATTCGAACAATATCACCTACGATTCGAATAGCCTTCTTCCCAAAATATGATGAAAGGCAAGGCTTCCTATGCTTGGCATAAATTATAGAAAAATAATATACGATCTTTTTTAAACCAAAAACTATGCACTAAACGGAGTGTCCCAACTAGAAATTTGAATCTGGAACTCACAGATTACACTACAAAAATTATATTAAAACAATGACTCTACTCAGGTTTAATAATCATGAAAATATGAATTAAATACTATGTAGAAACAAGTCTGGTAAATATCTCCCTTTTTTGCCTGTGCAATCTTCTAAAAACTACCAAACGCTAGTCATGCTTAAAAACTATTAAAAGGTGACTTAAATATTATGTAGAAACAAGTCTAGAGAATGCTAGATTGATAAATGAAAGTTGTCTGTGGACATTTAGTCAATGATATATTATACAAATACGACGTAGATATCGCACTAGCACTTCAAAAGTGAGGCGTTCAAATTCGGGCAATTGGTGTAATTTCATCTAGTCGCATAGCAACGGCGACAGAGGGAAGACCTCAGTGCTGTCAACATAATTTATTTCGAAAATATTGTCTAAAGTGTCGAATTGTGTGTTTTAAAAGTGTTAAAACAATGGTGCAAAAATACGAAACTAAATGGGACCTACACACCATACGTAAGTATATAAAAACCACACAAAATTTAATTTTTATTTTAAATTAGTATACACCGCCTTCAATTGTGTAAGAAGGATCGCGTAATACAAAGATTGTGAAGTGCGATAGGGACAAAAAGCGTACGTCATAGATTAACAAGTCAGAAGCGAAACCGATCATACAGAAAATTGACGATGAAAGTTTTAATAGATTTGGATAGTTGTATATTTATTTCTAATTCAATCACATTTAAAACAATTAAGTTATTTGTTATGAATTATTTTCATAATCAATTCAAATAACTTAATCCAACCACGAACATTACAAAATACATTAGCTTCCTCATATATTTTGAATAACTATATTTACATTTAACATTAATAATTAATGTTTCCAGATTTCCACGTGATGAGCTTTTGAGACGTAAATGGATATGCACTAAGCACAGCTCGGACAAAAAGAGAAGATCGTGACTGGATGCCTTTAAAACTGGTTAATATTGGTTTAGCACATTTAATTATGAATAAAAATATACAACTACGAAAATATATATATCCACCTAAAAAAACCTGCACCATCGGTTGCAGTATCGGTTGTTTACTAGTGGCAGGTCGCTCATACGTTACCACCATGTGTAGGTACCACCGCAATGTCTATTTCCCCCGCCACACGGCAGTTTAAATGCCATGTTATGTTCCGATCCAAAGGACATTCTCGCCCGAGTAATCGCTGTACTTATACTTAAGATCTTATGTCTCGGAATGGTGAGCACAGTGAATGCCAAGCATTGCTTTGTAATTTAAGGTGTCTTGGTTTCGCTTATGTCCACGAGCGGTCGTATCACTTGTCATCGTTACAACAAAAAAAAATATTAATAAGATATCGATTTTTCAGTGCATGCTTACCATAAACTTATATAAAAACGGCAATCAATTATTATTATTTTTTATTTTATCAAAGTTATGTGCAAATAAAAATATATTTGTTTCAGGATGGCGTACCACAGGTAGACTCATGTAGCAACCTCAAAGTTAATATATTATATACTTATAAAACCAAATAGGTAGTTTTATTTATCGTCACCCTTCTGTTTCTATCGCTTCGATTCTATGTTTGGATAGCGCAATGCTATCTCTTTTCGTCTCGTACTTTCTGTATGGTCTGTTTCATTCACTAAAATTGTCATAAAGTATTAACAAATGAGTATGTATATGCATAGCAGTACAGTTTTTAAACGTCACGCAGTATGAATATGCGTCATCTTTATTAAAACATCATTGCATTTAGTATAATAAAATAATAAAAACAACAATGACACATCAGCGAAAGAATGCTTAAAATAATTTCCAAGATTACAAAAATCTGCGACACTCCCAAAAGAACGCTTTCTTTGAAATACCTAGCAGTGACATCAAACCAGTTTTTCTGTCCAACTTAGTGCATACCGACGACATACTTATAGAAGTGTTTTACCAACATTATTATAACAAAATACACCTCTTTAGTTTAGCGGCTGGCATGTTTCAAGTTTAAATGTTTATACGATAAGTATTTTTAAATTTAAATACCTAATAATTCGTATGGAATAAGATTAAAGTTAGGTAAAACTAGTAAGAGCTCAATGGGGATTTTTGTTGTATTGGCTTTATTAAAAGGATACCAAACTTTTGACAAAGCAGGATAAAATTAAGCACCTTTCTTCCATCATTTTCAACCATGATAAATCCATAATTTACCACGAGATGTCATACAAACGTAAAGAGATACTCGTAAAAGCTAATGGGAAGCAAAAGAAAATACATACATAAATATTTTGACTTCGGAAACAAGTTTACAAAATTATTCTTACATGTACATTCAATAGATCTACTTGAATGTAAATAGTATTCCATTAATGGTACAAAATGCAACACGAGAAACAAGTGCTTTATGTTCCATGATACCATTTAAAAGACAACGAAAATTGTGTCTTAATTGTAAAGTAGTAGAGCAGAATATTGTTCTTAACTATGTGGAATAGACAGAAAAAAAAACGTCAGAACTTACAAATTCCACTTGAATTTAAATCTTGTTTTATTTGGCTTGTAAGGTTGAATATCAAATGAAGTGATTGTTAATAAAAACAAGAGTAGGAATCCATGTCGATGCGTGGTCGTATCTTATTAATAATCTGTGTTTGCTTGAACCAAATATTTAAAACTGACCTGACAAAATATTTGTTCAACTGTTTTTTTTTGTGGTATAATTCCTTTTTGCACCTTTTATATCTTAATAGCTGTTTTACTGCATAGGAGTGGTATCGGAACATCTTATTAACAGCCGCTGCCAATAAACAATCCCAATCCAAATTTTGCCGTTTGAGATTGACAGCTCTATCTTTTTTCTGACACTATATTGCCAATAATCAATCTCAGTAGTGAAAAAACTATGGCAACATGGTAAATGACAAATCGAAAAATAGAAAACAATCCCGATTGACTTCAATCTAATTTTTTCGATTGATTATTGGCATCGGCCGTTAATGGTTAGAGATTGCCACTGATTATTACAAATATTCTGCCGATAAGTAATTTCCTTGATAATGGTTTTGATTTCGGCGATGGGTGAGACAAGTATCCCATTGGCCTGATAGTAAGCGAAGAGATACTTCAAAGATGCAGGCTCGTCTCGCCATTCATTGAAAAAAAAAGCCAGGATAATTTATGACCAAAAAATTACAATAACGCTACAAGTGTAAAACAGGCAGTTGTTTTATCGAGTGCACAATGAAAGTGCTTCGTATGTGCTCGGCTACTTTCGTGTGTGTTCGGCTACTTTCGTGCATGTTCGAATACTGTCGTGCTCAGCCAAAAACATTCGCAAAACTGATCGTGCTGGTGTTAGTCATCTCGTATGGGAGAAACTTTTTGGCAAATGGTAAAGTCTAGTTTCTGTTTTATTTAATACATTTATTAATGGTATTAATTTAATTTATACGTGGGATTAAGGTTGTTTTCACTTTTGGGCGTAGAGAATATTAAATTTAATTCAAAATGTTTAATACCTACATTTATTTTTCAAACACATTTTTGGACGACCTAATAAGGGCTGATGAGGAATCAAGTTAACGAGAGACCACAGGTTTGTTTAATCATTTAAATACAGTTTTGGCTCAACATTGACTACTGAGATATATATAAAACTAACTTACCTACAATTACTTTTAAAACACTTTCATACAAAACCATAAAACGAATTATTTTCACAACCAAATTAATCAAGGAGCTCGTTGAAATCTTTTATTCGACACGTTAATTTAACACCCCGAAACGACATTCACTGATCAAAAACTCATTCAGTGACCTGTTAATATTATTTGTTTTCAAAAGTACATAAACAAACAAACAGGTGGACAATCAACATTCCATTGTGGCTTGTTGTTTTGCAACGTTTTAAACAATGAGTCATGAAATCATAAAACTCATGCTTCATAGGGGAGTTGGGACTTTCTCACAGTAACGCAAGAAAGTCATGACATAGAATTTTGTATGTTTTCTACATTTGCAAATTTTATGGGTCGTTTCCGGTAAGAAATGTCTAAGTAATATAAACAAAACAGCATCAACAATAAAAGCGTGCCAATAGTTTACTGGCTGCAATAATAGTATGTCATAATTACTAATCCAGGAATCGAATTCAGGATCGCCTGGATTGTATTGTTATAGTACACACAGACACCAAAACCAATTAACGCTAGTTTAATAAATATATTCTCACAATTTTAAAAACTATAATTAAAATTACTCCGTGTCCCCATTCATAAATTCCATTTGACACTCAGTGTTAACACAGTTATATGAATAATTATATTGTAAACCGACCAAATTCCATCCATCCATCCATCAGCCAAAGGAAGTCCACTGCTGAACATAGGCCTCCCCCAATGATTTCCACAGAGACCTGTTGGAGGCAGCCTGCATCCAGCGACGTCCCGCGACCTTTACCAGGTCGTCGGACCATCTTGTGGGTGGACGCCCTACGCTGCGCTTTCCGCTACGTTACCAAATTAAATGTTCATTAAAATTAACTTTATCACTTCAATGCCGCTGCAATAATATTTTGCTGTTTAACCTTTATCAAGTGGTATGGTTATCAGTTATGTAAAGGAGAATGCGGTGTTCGTCGATTGATGGAAGTTTTAATGTTATTTTTAATTATATCTGTGAATTTTTTAGAGTGTGTAAGTGATCTGTACTTTAGTTACTTATTTATTTACTTCCTCTTTATTGTACGTACAATAATACAATATACATACACCAAAAGCAAATTAAAACAATTGTAGCTATGTTTAAAGTTAGTGCAATGGGTGGTTTTATTGCACTAGGTAACCCCTTACAGAAAACCTTTGGATGGAGGCAAGACAAAGGAGACAAGAGAGAAAGGGCAGTCATTTGTGTATAGTGACAAAAATATATAAGTAAATAACAATATTACAAATTGATAATATTGATAACCAATCCATCATAAATATAGATACATAATATATAAATTATATACATATAAACTTACTACTCGTAAAATGATACTTGTTGTATCATATTTTGATGGATACAATGTTCAAGTAAATAAAAAACATCAGAAAAGTCTCGCATAGTTTTTTATATCCACGACAGAAGACTCGATCTTAGTGTGGGGTCAGGGCTATTTATATGACTGTTGGGTGTATTTCTTTTTTATAAGAGTGTTCACACAATACACCTGATCTTGCTTATGAACCGAAAATTAAAGGCAAAGCAGTACGAAGTAACCATGTAAATACTAGCGTTACACTATAATAAATCGATAACTGCTTTGCAAGTTTTCATATAAGCATTGTTGGGCCTCAGATGATTTCACTGACTGAAGAAATTCCATAACAAAGCTTGCACTTTCAACACGTACTGTATCTTAAAGCGTGTATCTACAGCTTATATTAATATTTAATTATTAATTATCATAATTCTTTTACAAACTCAATTACAAGCTTGAACACTCTTCTCGCAATAATAACAGTAAGCCATATAAATATATGGAACCTTTAACCACCGGCGCGGAAAGCCTTCTCAACCGTCGCCCCAATCGGTCGGTAATTATCTTCCTACAATATTATTATCTTACATAACACCATTACGTCTTCAGTTCTTAATAACATAATAGGCACTGCTTTCGACAAAGCAATGTAATTAAAAGCCACATGTATTATGCCTTTGTTAAATGTTTAAGAGGTATTACAAAATACAACATGGTAAAGGTCTATAACAAAAAAAATTATCATAGACAGATTCTCAACTTCGAATACATAATTATATTTTAGAAAAAATATAATTGTGTATATTACAGAGTATTTTAAATTAATTATAAATACGTTTTGGGTAAACTTTTTCTAACATGTAGTACAGTAGAGCCAAGTTGCATTGCATTAGCTTGATTGAAATGTATTATTACTTGTGGAACACTAAATCTAGCATATGATTGCTAAATATACAATGTTTTATGTAACATACTATACCCAAATTAACAAATATATAACAAATGGCATCTTTAAAAGATATTCATTTTCTTGTTCAGAGTAAAATAACAATGCACGTGGACTAAAGATAATGTATATAGAAGATTAAAATACATTCACCTGCATGATCGTAAAAACGTATTTGAGAAAATTAAAATCACAAAGCGAACATTGTACACGCATCCGATGCGGTAATTGTTTAAACGTAAAGAGAAATTTTTGGAAATTTCCACTGTAAATTATTGAATATCATGCTAGGAATATAAACCTATTATTTAGATTTATAATCATAATATATACTAAATAAACTTAAAATAAAACACAATAAGAACAACTAATCAGAACACATTTACATTTTCTTCACTGGAGCGTTATTTGATAGAAAATATTTTATTCACTAAAAAAATCTACCATTAAAATTGTTCCATATTTATTTGTATGTTACATGTACACCATTTCGATGCATCAGTGCACTTACAAAAAATATTGGTTGCACATCACATTATGAATTTTATCCTATCAACAGATAACGAACACTATCACATCATCTGGGATTTACACAATTCCTCTTATTACGCTCACATTATAATCATAATACATACGAACATCTTTAATCAAAGCAGAAAATATCTTACACATTTTTCATTAACAGAATACAAAAATACAACAATAATATCTTTGAATATTCATAAATAGAAAACCGATAACCTCCATTTCCTTTAAATCCCATATCATCCTAAATTTTTCTTAGATTTATTTTGAATTCGATTGCCAAGTCATGCGATAGATTTTGCGACATTAAATATCTTATGTTAGTCATTAGAAGACGGGAATTTGCGCATAACGACCGTCTCAACTCTTATCACAACTTAGGGTAAAAATACACTGAGCCAAATATGGGTAGAATTATTAACACCTCTGTCTACCCATTCGGAGATAAAATCGTATATATTATACAAAATTAGATTGTAACATATAAAAATCTTTACTAAGCATCCGTGTTCACATTTAGAAAATAACTTGACACTAATTTACGCATACAAACCAGTGTGAAACAAGGACACACGGGTAGAAGAATAGAGTTGCAAACCGCAGCAACATTGTTGCTTTTTAAAAGCATAGTAAAGCATTGGTTATTTCATTTCAGTATTTAGAAAGCAACAAGCAATAAGTTTTTTGGTACGAGCCATCGAAGAATACAAATAGCGATTGCAAATAATTATTTTCTGATGAGGGTATTTTAACAAAACAGCTTTGCGTCGATCTGCTGTGTTTATTACACAATATGAATCTTTATATTCCATGGAATTGTGTTTTTGCTGCATAAATGTTGCAGCATAATTAGCTAAAGATATACCTACGTACCAGTCTCCTAGACTCAGCCCTTTTTAATACCCAAATCTGGTCAATAATTTATCATATTACCCGCCCTAACATGGAGTCAAACTATATGGCAACAATTTTCGATGTACGACCTAAAGATACAACAAGAATTACCTTATGAATAACTATCAAGAACTTAGACTGAACCTTCCTTGACTCTAATAGAAAGGTTAACTTTGGTCAACTATCGCCCATCTGCCATCGTATTCAGCGACTAACATTCTATTCCTGAACGTAGGCCTCACCCAACGGTTTCCATAGCGACTTGTTAGAAAGAGGCTGCATCCAGCGAGTTCCTGAAACCTTCATTCGTTCATCCATCTCTTGCCAAACTACGCATCTAAAATCGAAGATTCCACTACTTTCAAATATCAGTGAGAGAATGAATCCGGCAATTAAATCGAGATTGGCCATTCTACAGGTTTTTTATTCTGCTATTCCTTTATTTTTACTCGAGTGAAAGTATCAAAAACATCTTTATTAAAATTCTGCGAGTAACTTCAAGTTATAAAAGTGTATTACTTTTAATTATAATAGAAAACGTGTAGGTATTTATTATGTAACATATAAGTATTTAAAGATGAATTGAAATTTCAATATCTGAGCAAAAGAATGACACCCAACCGAAGGACAATTATTTCAATAGCTTACCTTCTAATTCACGCACACAACAATCCCGGAATCAGACAAATTAAATAAACCAAAAATCCACTTGGCTGTAAAACCGCACTGTCCTTGCATGCACAAACTTTTTAAAGTTTGGTGTCGATAGATTCCGTGTAATAATCACTGTTAATGCAACACTAATTGTTGAGCGGAGTAAACACGTGCGTCTCGCGCGACGGCTCGCGGTTCACTAAGGAAGGGAAGTGGTAAGACGACACGTCACTCGCTGCGCCCGCGCCGAGCTCACCTTTACTGTTTAGAGCGCTTGGAACGTTTTCATACTTTTTGTTTTGGTTTTTATTTAGAGGCAATTTTTGTGTATTTGTCTGTCGACTAGATAGACCTCATAGCTTAGTAGCTATGAGCTGTAATGGGCTCATAATTATAGTATCGTACAAGGTACAGTATATTCAAAAAAAGAGAGGTAATTAATAATAAATAAATAAAATAATAAATAACCAGCGAGGATTAACTACGTGATATGAGAAGGGATAAAAAATATGAGGTGTTGACCGCACTGAACCTAGATTTACATTATCAGTGATAACCCAATCGATACATAATTTTATGATTTTTGAACATGGATAAAACGAGAGAGGATATATCAGCATTTTTTTTATTGCAATATAATGTAAGTGATATGACCGCTCCACGGATAAAAGCAAAACCAAACACCATGCAAAGCTTGGTATTCCACACAGGCAAAAAATAGAGTGAATATTGTTATTTGAGCCTAATAAACTGGTATAACTTTATTATGTGTGTAAATAATACAACTTACTAATATTATAAATTCGAAAGTTTGTGTGTTTGTTATCTCTTCACGCTCAAACCACTGGACCAATTTTGATGAAAATTAGCATGAAACTTGGTGACGACTTGGATTATCACATGGGTTACTTTTTATCCCGACAAAATATAGTGTCCCCGTGGGATGTCAAATATGCAAGGATTGAAATATATTCGATACTCTTTCAAACTCACAGAAATGGGATAAGAAGTTTAAAGTACGGCATTAACGTTGAGTTAAATTATTTAAATGAATTATCAAGCTAAATAGTTACCATCACTACATAGTATAAAACAAAGTCGCTTTCTCTGTCCCTATATCCCTTTGTATGCTTAAATCTTTAAAACTACGCAACGGATTTTGATGCGGTTTTTTTTAATAGATAGAGTGATTCAAGAGGAAGGTTTATGTGTATAATACGTGCATATTATTGTAGAGAAATCTATATGCACCCGGCCGAAGCTGGGCCGGGCCACTAGTAATAAAATAAATGAATACACCCAACAGTCACATAAAAAGTCCTGACCCCACACTAAGATCGAGTCTTTTGTGGTGGGTATAAGAAACTATGAGATACTTTGATATTTTGACAGCCTCCGTGGCGCAGTTAATTGGACTCCGGCTGTTAAACGAGAGGCCGCAGGTTCGATCCCCGCATCGAAACAAATATTTGTGTGAACTACAGGTATTTGTTTCAGGTCTGGGTGTTTGAGAGATCAAAAAGTCTCTCGTAGTTCCTGATTCCCGCGACAAGATTCGATCTTAGTGTGGGGTCAGGACTATATATGTGACTGTTGGGTGTTATTTATTGAAATGATATGAAATTGGTTTATTGATCATGTAGGCAATCAGTGCGTGGTGGCCTGTTGGTAAACGAACTAGACGCGGCTGCCAACATGTGGCACACCTCTGACTTTTCGGAGTCATGAGTGTATTGATAGTCAATCACCACGCACTAAAACGGTGAAGGAAAACATCATGAGGAAACCTGCATACCATAGCGATTTATAAAAAAAACTATGGTATGTAAGTCCGCCAACACGCACTAGGCCAGCGTGGTGGACTATATGGCCTAACCACTCTCAATCGTACTCTCGATTGTGGAGTAGGCCCGTGCCCTGCAGTGGGACGTATATGGGCTGATACTGAGTAGGCAATTAAATAGCTATTATGACAAGTCAATACATAGTACTTATTCTATATTTACAAAATAATTGGTTATATCGTTATATAAATTTATTTTAATAAATAGCATGCAAGTATCAAGACATGTCAGTCGCGTAAAGACGCCAACATCTCGCAGTGCGGCCTCGATATTCGGACAAACAGAACCTCTCTACGTACGAGCGGAGTATGCGCGGTGCGTACGAGGTGCCGCTATGCGCCAAACATGGACGAGCAAAAACACTCGCACTGTTACCTTAATCACCTATTGTGCTCAATATATATGTTATGTCAGAGAATATAGCAATACTTGTGTTGATAACTCTACAATTTAAATTTAAAAAATAAAAACCGACTTTAAAACAAAAAACCACTACAAAGTAAAAATAATGATAAAAATACCACTGCAAAGCAAAAAATAATATTTATTTCATTGTACTTGTATAAGTTGATTAATGTGCTTATTGAGACAACAAATCAAAATATATGCGTAACATATTGAAGGCGGGTGGCCAAGTATCAAACATGAAATTTCAGCACAAACTAAATAAATAAATACTAATCAATTAGGTCTTGTGTCGTGAGTATTAGAAACTCCGAGAGAATTTTTGGTCTCACAAGTATTCAGACCTGAGACAAATATTTGAGAGCATACATTAACGCTATCGATCTTCAACAGTTCATCTTCAACTTTAGTTGATGCTGAAAATAGACCAATCAGGTCAACGAGGTGTGGACATGCCCAAATTAGAATTATTTCGATTTGTTTAGTTTTAGGATCGGTCCTTATGATCGCTTTTTAATTATTATTTTTTTATTGCAATTAATGGCGAGACGATCATGCCTTTCGCCTGATGGTAAGCGATACCTCCACTCATGAACAGTAGCAAAACCAAACACCATGAACAACAAAGCAATGCTTGGCATTCCTGTCATCCTGAGACATAAGATGTTAAGTCTCAATATATCCAGTAGTTACTCTGACTACAATCTCCTTCAATCCGAAACGCAGTGATTTTACACTGTTGTTTGCCGGGAGAAATAGATATTGGGGTGGTACCTAGCCAGGCCGCCTCTCATATATGAGAGACCTACCACCAGTAATTTCTTATACCATATTTGGATGCTAGACCTAACAGTTCTCAGCGCTGATAGGTTCATTGGCGTCTTTCTAAGGTTATCTTATGATCGAAATCGAAATATGATTCGAAAATGAAAGAGCGTAACCACAATTTTTCTCATCCATAGTCTCAAAAATGAGCTTAAAAGCCCCACAACCTGTACCAAACTTTCTACCCATAAAAGTACAAATTCGTAGTATACTTTAAACAAGAATAAACTTATATTTTCTGAGAATTCTCATTGAGATTCTATTGACCGGATCAGTGGTATCAGATGCATAACCTCGAAAATTTCAAGTTATTTTAACTACAAAATAAATGTGGGTGTGAATGTTCCAAATTTAATTCTTCGAAAATGGATTTTTAAAGCGAGTAATGTTATTGATAGTAGTAATATTAATTAAGCTATTTTTATCAAGAAAAGGGTGAGGAATATTTCTTGGTTAATGGAAAAGAACAGCAAACAAAGTTTTCTTAGTATAATTGGTGCTTGGTGGCTTGTTGGCAATGAACCAGATGCGGTTGTTAAAAGGATAGTGGTAGATAAGAATCCCAGGATTTAACTTTGACTTTTCGGAGTATTGCGTGTATTGTTAATTATATTCTTTGTAAAAGTAATGACTGTTACGTAGGTGTCCAATAAAAAGTAATTCAGATTATTGAAATCAAACTCATTTAGGTTGACTTCAAGCCGGGACACCAATTCAATAGGTACTAGCTTATTATTTTATCATCTAACTAACGAGATGTACATACCTACTAAAACCTTATGGTTATGATTTTATGTTTCAAGTAAAGTCATGATATTTTTTTATATGAAAGGCAAACAAAAATCGAACCATAATTATCTCCAACCATACAAAGTTAGTAGTAGTTCGGCTGCACAAAGGCCTCGTTCCGGGATTTTCATAGTAACCTGTTAGAAGCGGCCTGCATCCAACGTGTTCATCCAATTTTTATTAGGTCGTAATTAATATAAAATAGGGTAGATAGATATACAGGCGCCATTGTGGACGCCTGTACGTATCTAACATATGTATATATTAATTCATTTTAATTATTATTCTTTACTGCACACAAAACAAAACAAAAAGCATACAATATGTTACTAATAAAATTAAAGAGTAGAGTTGGCGGTTTTGTCGCCCTAGACGATTTCTTACAGACACTCTTTGAATGGATATTAGAAAAGGATAAGAATAGAATGCAGTAATTAGTATAGAATTTAAAGAAACGTAATGACTATAATATACATGCTGCTTACTACAGAACGACTACATAAAAAAACAATTTTCTAAGCCATATTAAGCATTGCTATAAATTAAGCAATAGAATTGGCACACTACTTTGTAATAGGCAGTCTTGAAACCACAAAAATGTTTATTGCAAATTAATTGCGCGCGCCCTGCGTTTTGTACAAGTTAATTACTGTTAAGTGTGAAATATTTTAATTTAACGACTCCAATAGATTCCAGACTTGCAGCTATAGTTGCGTTTGGAGTGAATGAGGTGAATTTATACGGACCAGACGACTATTAACATGAGTACAGTGGTCTCGGGTTTACATCCCAGGGCCAACTTTTGACTTTTTGATTCGGAAGAATTTCTATGGTATCCGCTAACATGCACTAGGCCAGCATAGTGGACTACACAGCCTAACCTCTCTCAATCGTATGACTCGATTTTTGGGGTCAGGACTCAAACTGCGTATGACTGTTGGGTATATTTATTTATTTTAATTGTTGTAATAATAGTAACATGTGAAACAATTGGCCGCTTCATGTGCCCCTTCCTTGCTATAATCCTAAGTTCTTCCACTAAGCCATAAAAAAGGAAAGTATGCCCGCATTGTTGTACCTATCCCTTAACAAGAGATAACTGTGTAATAGCTAATTTTCTATCTACATTTCAAATGGTATATCTATGACTAAACGATTTTCTATCTAAATTCTAGATGCGACACTTAAGTTATCGTACTTAATGTCACATCACGCACAGATCAGTCACTACCAAACCGAAAAAAAACCACTTGACAGTTCAGTGAATTCGATGGTAAGATAAAATCAATTAACGGTTACTATAAAATTTCAATTTACCATCAACGTAACAGGGCGAGGTTTTACGAACCGAAGAAAGTTTCAATGTAGGTCGCAACCTGCGCGCCGAAACCGGTATAGGTATTGATAACACCGAAGATTATAGGCCATTGCTGAGGTATTTGAAAACACGTATATTTTCAAGATGTTTTGGAGTAGGAAATATTATTTCAGTGTAATGAATATCGAATGTCCTCTGAAACAGAGATAGGACAAAAAAAATATGAACTTTTGAGACTGCGTGGTATTCCAAAATAACCTACCATTTTGGAGAGTTTTCGAAAATGTGATAAATATGGGTAGGTATTCAAATTCAAATTTAAGAGAGTTTAAATTTGAGGGGACGTACAATTTTTATAGACCTTGTGCGTTTATAAGAAAGGCGATTCTTCTCTTCATCTTATTCTTGATCTTCTCCACATAAATAAGTAAGTCGATCGTCTGGCAAAATGTTAACATAATTTGTTAATGGTTTCCTAACGGAAGGTGATCACTTTCGAAGGTAGAAAGCAAAAACGAATGATAAAAGGCATTGCATTGTATTGTATTGTTTTATAAACAGTATAGTTTGTTTAGTCAATATATAGTGCGTGGTGGCCTGTTGGTAAACGGACTAGACGCGACTGCTAACATGTTTACGGTGGTCGCGGGTTCGAATCTCAGGGCACACCTCTGACTTCGGATTCATGTGTGTATTGATACTCAATCACCACGCACTAAAACGGTGAAGGAAAAGATCGTGAGGAAACCTGCATACCATGGCTATTTATAAAAAAATCTATGGTATGTAAATCCGCCAACCCGCACGCCGCACGCCAGCATGGTGGACTATATGGCCTAACCACTCTCAATCGTACTGTCGATTATAGACGAGGCCCGTGCCCTGCAGTGGGACGTATATGGCCTGATACAGAACAGTACTATACCTACTTCTGATCGTTGACAACCTATTCGAAAAAATACGTTATTAATTAAAAAAGAACCATAAGTTCACTTCTAACACGATGAAGACTCACAACTATTTGAAGTATGCACATACTTCAAATAGGTACTAGTTTTTAAGTTTCAATGTAAGTACCGCAGGCCCCCCACTGTTGCGTATGAACAATTTAACGTCAGGTGGGTGTACCGTTATCTCAAAAATAGCTGTGGACTGTGGATTGGCGCGCTTCAACTGTAAGCCACAGTAACAGTCGGCGGCGATAGTTTTTATTTTTTTTGTTTGGTAAGACGACTAGGGAAGTTGCGGTCGTTGTGCCTTGTGTTCTTACTTATATGGGGGACATAAATGTCACATAATTATTACGTGAAGATATTATGATACACATAGCAGCGAAATTACTTTAAATATAAATAATATTTAATAGACTTACTACTTTAGCTTAACCTAATAATATGCCTCTAATAGAAATGTTTTGTATGTATGTTGTTTGTTTTGTGTGTTGTATTTTCAGTTATATAGTAATGTAATCGTGGAAGCCAAAATGACAGCCTCCGTGGCGCAGTTGGTTAGTCGCCGGCTGTGAAACGAGAAGCCGCGTGTTCGATCCGCGCACCGAAACAAAAATTTGTGTGAACCACAAGTATTTGTTTCGGGTCTAGGTGTTGGTGAGATCGAAGTCTCTCGTAGTTCCTGATAGCCACAACACAAAACTCGATCTTAGTGGGGTCAGGATGATGTATGTGACTGTTGGGTGGTGGGTGTATTTAAATAACGTCTTAATAATGATTGCCATTAGCTCCTCAAACAAAAAAAAAAACGCACTGACAGGCACCTATTGTAACAATCTGGCTGTAGCAGCCACGATACACCAGGCAAAACAAGTTACGCTTCCTAACACACGAAATTCCTTCAAAACGTGTGCCTGCGTTGCCTTGTGTACTGGTGCCAATGGACTTTTGTTGTTAACACGAAAATATTTATTTAGTTCATGCATTGTTGAAAGCCGCTTCGTTTCATTTATGTTTTACTTTTCCCGCCTTATTTACTCTTACTTATTGCTAGGCTGTGTAGTTTGTTTCTTTTGTCAAGTATGCTAATGTTTGCCGTCAATATGATAAGGCTCACTTTCAATACCTATTCGAAAAATACTGGATCTTGAGGGCACGGGAAATATTCTGTTTACGCACGTCAAATAGCTTGCATGCGGCCGCCATATCCTATGGTCGGCACGGTTTGCTTGCAGGTTGCGGAAAATGTTAATATACATATAATGCCATCACGAAAGAGTATCAATTGGCAACCGGCAATCAACTCTCGCCACTCCTCCACACGCAATTATGCCGATCTACTTGCGTAGCCTGTTATTTGGCTCTTTTCAAACCGTGGTGGCCATGATAAAGCGGTATTATTTCTATGCTCCTAGGCTGCATGCTGTGGCTGTATGCATATTCTTTCTTCAATCCAAAAATGTAAAAATTTTAGGTTAAGAATTAGGCTGTTTGTTTAAACTTCCTTATCCGAATAATAAATACTTATCGTAAAATTTCATCTTTGTTTGTTACTGTTTTGTAGGTTGCTAAAGAAAATCTCGTAAATATTGAATACTATGCAACGATCATGGTCCAAGGTTGTGTAGCCTCAAACAGCATTATCATTGAATCGATTCGACACACCTTGTTATATCAAATGAAACGTAAAAACGTCAAATGCCTCGAATGCTTGCAAACGAAATCAGTACAAAAAATATAACCAGTTTATATCTTCCTGCTTCGTCAATCATACGAGTTTATCGCATATGATTAGTTGCTGGTAATAAATTAAAATTATCTCAATACTTACTAGTACAGAGCACACGTTCACATTAATTTCGTGCATATTTACAAGTTAATTATCCATTGAAGCTGTTCTTCGCTCGCGGCGCTAATTTCTCTTCCTCAACAATCAATCTCTTTTGAAAGTTTTGGTTGGTAAAAACACTTGTTCGTGATTATTAACGTACCGTAACTGTCCTGAATGGCTTAGACATGTGTTTCTTTTAAACCGCAAGTATGACGGGCCCAAAGCATTGGTTTAACTTGGGCTATAAATATTCCGATAGATCAAGTCTGAGCTTATGATGGCCTTTTGTAGGGTAGTTCCTAAGCTCTAAGGGTAGTTCTTTGACAGAACCGGCGCATAGTAATTGCCTTGGTTAATACTTTCGAACTTTTTTTTTTATACTGAATGTATATAAATATGCAAATAATATAATCTTAATCTCGTTAAGATGACTTAGAACAACCTTTAAAAGGGGCCTATATTCTTGCGATATCTATAGCTATAATGTCTAAATTTAAGAATTTAAATCAATGTAGGTATATACGCATTTATTTATAAATGAATTTTAATGTAATACTTTTCCTATCGGTAGTATGTATAAATGAAAAAAAATTACCTTAATTTGGAACTCCCATAAACGTAGCAATTTGTCTAAATATTTCTCCAGTCATTATCCATCCTTCAACAAATCGACAGCTTGTACTGTCATTGTATCATTCACTCTTAGATCACGAAAGAGCAATTACATCGACTAGTAATTACAACATGTATCGTAAAACACGCTATTCGGTATTTTATACTGCTCTCTGGCAGAAAGTACTTGTAAAGTAATTTCAGGCTATTTTGTGCGGGATGAAGGTAATGAAATATATTTCTACCCACCGATCGAGACAAATGTTTGTGTGATTCACAGATTTATTCCGGGTCTTGAAATAGCGTCTCCCTTAGTTTCTCGTACCCACGACACAAGACTTGATCTTAGTGTGTGGTTAGGACTATGCATGTGACTGTTGGATGTATTAATTTATAACTAGCGGCCCCGCTAGGATGCATACACCTCTTTGACAATTTTTTATCGCCTGGGTCCATTAAGGATAACACCATAACACATACATAAACTCACAACTTTTTAACAGAAGGGGTAGGCAGAGGTTCTACCAGGACACCGACATTTCGTCTTGTATGTTCCGTCCCACTATGTAATAGGGAGGCGATAACCTATCCCCATATCGGAAGAAAATTAGCCCGACGTGGGATTTGAACCCGATACCTTAGCTTTGTAAACGTACCGTAACACAACTACGCTACCGAGGCAGATAATTAGGGATGTAGGATTCTATTAGTGAAAGAATTTCTCAAATCGATCCAATGGTTTCAGAGCATATTCAATGCAAACAATCAAATCTGTCCTTTTTATAATATTAGTTTTAATTATTTACAAATATTAGTCTAAGGTTTGATGTTGGTACGAAGTGTCGCATGCAGTTTTTCATATGACATAAGACAGTAGATTTGGCTCTATAAGTGAGTCTGTAGAATTTTTTTTTTTTTAATATTCCGTGAATCGGATTTTGCTGGTCCAAGCCCCGCCATTTGCTTTTTCAATTCACTCCTTCACCATACTTATTTTGGTTAATGGATTTCGTATAAAAATAAGTTTGTGGAGAAAATAAAACACATAATCACATAATATAAACATATAATTATCATAACACAGTCAATTTATAAATAATTACAATAGAATACCAATCGTCTTTACATTATTCAACTAAGTGTAACCTTATGGTCGGAGAGAAAATTAAAAATGCAAGAATTATGATGTGCTAGTGTTCCCAGAATCCCAACAAAAATTTATTTATTTCCAATATCCGGGGCGTGGTCAAAATTGTCAAACAAATAACAAAAAATATGATTAACAATTTCGCCAAAAAAGTTCAATATTTTCACTCCTAAATCTAGTATCCAGTATCACTGTGACTAGAAATAATAAAATAATAATATACTAAAATATAAACGGAATGAAGCGACACCTAAAACTAAACGCGAACTAATAAATAGCTCCGCGATGTAACCGTTGCTTTATAATTATATAAATAGCACTTAACATAGAAAATTATTGAAACAGTGTTTTTGTGTTAGGCACTTGGCATTATCAAATCATGTATACCAGTCCTTGCCGTTTCATATATTGATTTGAATAATTTCACTACCATATTTAATGTGGCAACACTTAATCACTGGGTTGCTCGCAGTAAAAATACTCCAAGTGGATAGAGGAAAAATCTTCAACAATTACTTATGTCATATTTAAGGAGTTATATGTATGATACTATCGTTGATCTTTCAAATATCCTAACTCGATTTTTGTCAATTTGTAACCTCCAATCGCATATTATTGTCGAAGTGCAAGATATTTGATGTGTGGACTGACATATTCTTGCGCGACCGTCCTGAGGTACGAAGGTTTTCGAAGGAAAGGGTTGGGGATACAAAGTTACCTTAAAATATTTATTGATTAATGGGACTGAAAGCCATAACGCGTATAGAACACTAGTACACAATATTTATTGTTAAAAAACAACAATAAAATTTGTTGTAAAATCACGAAGATGTTTTCAAGGCGAGTAAAAGGACCCAATAACGTAAACCCCCAATGCCTTATACATCAGGATGGTCGCGCAAGATTAGTCATCCTATAAATAAAGTTTAGGCTATGTATTTGGTAACTAAATACTTTTAAATGTGAATTGTAAAGCTTATAGATCGAATATGTCAGTATGATAAAATAATATTTAGGCCATTGAAAAATAAAATAACAATATTTTTGGCCACACGTGTATTAAAAAGCATGTTATAATCGAGACCAATTAAGAATATGTTTTTCCTACTGGAAGATAGAAAAATGGCACTCACTTTTTAAAAAGAATATCGAGACCAAGAATTTTAATTAAATTATATAATTAATCATAAACTTCCAGAAATAATTAATACGTACAGAAATCGCCAAACATTTTAATTCAACATAACTTTTGGATGTCATTATAGTAAAATAACTTTTTCAAAATAAAATCTTTAGTTATAGGTTTCGAGTTTAAGAATGTATAATACTTGATATATTATCATCATATAAAATTTGTGAATAGGAAATTGACATAAAGAGAAAGTGTGGTGAAGTTCATAAAATAGCACATGAAACATTTACAGTAAAAGGGTGAATTATGAAATTTCATACTTTTCACTCCATAATAGGTTAAAAAATCACCCCGACAGTCCCATAGGGAACAAGTCATAAAACGCCTGGTTTTAACGCGGGTAAATAGTCGAGGATGAATATAAAAAGTAATGGAAAATACATGAAGAACAAAACCAAAGTACCATTATGGCATTAAAAAGTATCGAAATTTCCCAACACACCCACAATACAAAAAGTGACACGTCATTAAGAAAATAGCACTCAAAAATTCACTAAAATCTGGCAACGAAAGTTCAATATTCGCAAACTTGTGTCTGATAACAATCTCCGAAACTGTTCCATAATCCACGCATCGAGAACTATAACGTAACCTACACTAAACTATCCAAAAACTCGTGCATAGTTAATTGTGATCTAAATGTCTCAACCACAGACCAAGCATTAACTTCAATATATGCATAATACACTTGTACATTTCATTCTCATTCAAATTGTTATTCTCATCCCAGTACGTCAATTTCCTACTATAATCCCTACACGATATTATCTTGACGAACAACTTACTCATAACCCTACGCAAGAAACATCGCCTATCCTCACCTACATCCATACAAATCTGACAATCACAAATTCTACTTAACTCTACCGTATTGGAAGTGTTCGTGGAAATTTCTATTCCATTTTTGGCAACACCGCTGCGAAACGGAGTGTCGACGTCCGACACGACTATTTTGGGCACGACTCTATCCCTTACACCAGGCCCGACTGATGAAAACGTTCGCTTAATGGTTAAAGAAGACGTATTCAAAGTAACGTTACTCGGTCGAGTCCCATCAGTCGAATCTACTTTAGACGAAGAACCGCTACGCGAAATGATTCTTCTACTTATCGATATATTCTCGCAGCTTCTGCATTCGACGTTCCTAATAATAACTTCCTTTCTCAAACTAGTTTCTCTTTTGATCCCTTGGAAAGTGGGGTCGAACACGCCGAACCTTCTCTGCCGCGCGCTCTTCTGCTCCACGTCTCTATCTGACCCTTTCGTATCAATAGATATGTTTCTGTAGGACGGCACTCTGATTTCGAGGTAATCCTTATCATCGTCATCGAGTACAGAATAGTTTTGTGCCCCGAAATGTTCCGCCGCGTCCTTTAACGAAAAACTCCTGCGTAGACTCCGTTGGGGGTATACCGTGGCACCGTCGACTTTAGAACCACTCGAAACTCTCCCTAGCAGCACCTGATCAGGTAAATTGTCACCAGAATTCATCATAGCCTTGAAAGTCTCGAAGGTGCCGGAAACCGTGTAGCATCTTTGCAACTTTTTTATCTGCGAGCCTTCAGCGTCCACGCCCTTGTATATTTCCTTGAGCACCGTCAGCGCTAAACTCTTGCCGGCGGTCGCGTTGTTGACCTCCGAGGATGCGCGCCTGCTTTTCACTTTGATCTGAGAAGCGGGGATATCCTCCAGACTCCTGCAGTGCTCGATGATGAAGTTGGATCGCTCTTCGGAGTGCACGGTCCAGGCGGAACCGAGGCTGCCGGACCAGTCGGAGCCGATGGTTCGGAGGTGGTGGAACATGTCGATGCCTCCGTCGAGCGACAGCGACCTCTGCAACGGCACATCGTGTACAAACATACCTTCGTACGTTTCCATTTCTTCCTTCTCCTCGAACTTGTCACCCAGCCATTTATCGACTTCTCGATTGTCGAGGTTCAAGTTCTGGAGCTCCTGCCTGAGGTCGAGCTTGGACGTGGGTTTAATTTCCGAGTAGCGCCTGGCGGCAGGTTTAGCGGGGCCGGTGTGGGGGCTCCGCTGGGGGTCGGAGTGCCTACGGGGCGGCGGCGGCGGCGCCACCGGCCGCGCATACTTTACCGCCGAGGGTCGACAGCGAGCGCCGTTGGAACGAGCCCACGGAGATATCAGACTCAGCAAAGAGCTTGCGAAAACTGCCGAACAAAATTTAATTCACTTTAGCAATGTTCAATAGCTAGGTATTTGACAGTGATTATTATTAGTAATTAACACTCTTATTTATGATATAAGTGATTAATCGAGTATGTCTGATTCGCATGGATTTAAAGAAAATATAATATTTGAATTAAATAGAAATGACATGAAATTAATTAATGACCCATAGATCCCATAAAAACCAAAAGAGATTTTGACATCAGTTTCGTCCTAAAGAAACGATAAAATTATTCCATCGCTTAGCGTATATTTGTTAAAATATAGCCATCTGAAAACCCTTTATTGAAATTATACAAAATGAAAACCTATTTTACTATGTTTTTATTAAACACCTTATATAAAGGTATTAAATTAATAAACCAAAATAACCCAACTGCCAGGATCACCGAAATTGATAGCTGTATTAAAATATTTCTTAATATTTAATCGCTACCTTTATTACCACAGATTTCATTCAATTACAAACCGGTATTTAGGAGCCACCGATAGGTCCTAGGGAAAAAATAATCCATAATAACGATAACAGCTGTTTATGTTTTTTTATTATATAATTATCTAAAGGATCGCATACATTTCATAATAGTAAGTGATAAATAGAGATCAGTTTAAAATAATTTAAATCAAGAGAAAGATCCAAGACCAATGTTTAATTTTTTTATTAAATTTAACGGGTACTATACACCAGAATTCATTTAAATACAAAACCTTACCAAAAAAACGAACAGCGTTACAATTTTTTTAAATTGTAATGGCCACACAAATTAACCCAAAAATCATCCCCTTACAAACAAACAACTACACGGCATTAAATCAACCTAGGCTTCAAGTCATCCACACTAACGATCGGATCTCATTTTTTTTCTAAGGCCGCGAAATTACTCCAGAATTCATCCCATTACAAACTGATAATTATGTTGTATTAAATCAACCCAGGGTTTATATCATCCACACTAGCGATCACACTTCCATTAATGAAGACCACCAAAAGCACCCCTTAAATCATCCCAATATAAACACTCTAGGATGAAAATAGGGTGAAAATTGAAATTAACGGTAACATATGCGTTATTTTTGGTTCAATAACCAATGGAATTACCTGATATATGTTTCTTTTTTAAATTTGCAATAGCCACCAAAAATTACCCCAAATTTCAGCCAGCATCGGCTGTACGTACCGAGCGCTTTCAATACCTGCGTCCTCCGAATCAGTACCAAGGGCCGAAAGAGATCCGCGGCGGTGGCGAGCGGCGGGACGCGTCGCGCGTCGACAGCGCCAGCCGGAACCTGCCGCGGCACCGCAACATGTACTCACTTGTACCCACTCAACAGCCGGGAGGGATGAATAGGGTGAAACGGGTGATTTTTGGGAGTATGGATTTTACTTTTTTGGGGGGTATAAAAATTATATTTATTCAGGTATTTGAATACGTCATGACATTTTCTTTGTTCATGACTGAATCTGGCTTTATTAAAATAAATTTAATGAAAAATATATAATTCAAAATGAGAGCATCATTCAGACTTTTTTCGATTTAGCCAGATAATAAAAATCAATTCATTTAATAAGAGGTGATATGTGAATTTTACTGAAAGATTGGCAACTCCACAAGTTGTATGAGTGCTAAATTTTAGTTTAAGTCGACCCCTTCAAGATTATCAATATTAATAATTTTACCTTTAAAATGTTATATCCAATCGAAGGCAATATTTCATATAAAAAAAAGCAATAAAATATAAATATGACGAGGTACAGGATCTGGTGAAATGAACGTGCTTTAAAAAATAAAATACACATATAACATAGGGGATATACAATAAAATAACGAACAGAACAATTAAAGCTTTAAAAAATATTAATTATGATTTTTTCAATATCTATAAAATGTCAAAGCCAATCAATCTTCTTCATTTTCGTTGATCTTGCTGAATGTGGATCTATGATACCAGATGATTCTGATTGCAATACTATTAAACTAATCGTGTTCACACAAAAATGTAATTGCTGGTTACCATGGTATTTATAAAATGATTTTTTGTATGATACAACACAATGACATAACGTAGTACAAAAAAAAACAAAAATGTTGAGAAAAACCTAAAAAAAATCGGGATAGGTATAAGGAAGGTTGAAGCGTAATAAAAAAAGCGTCATATATTATGTGTATCACATATTCCATGCAATACCGTGCCTTCGTGCCGTGAGGCGACGAGTCCGTATGTGCGTGATCTCTTTCGGCCCTGGTCTCATTTTCCATTCATTACATTAAAACACACACCTAAAAATACAAAACAATTTTGAAAAAATAAAATTTTCTTAGCCAACCAATTTTGTTACTTAGTGTGTACCTATCTTAAACATGTTACGACATGCGTCTAAAACCCGTAAACTTAAATAAACAACAAAAAAAAAAAAGAAAAATGTACCAGAACCAAATAAAAGCTGTAGAGTGTGAAACAACACCGAAGAAATGTTATTTTGTTTTGTGTTTTTTGTTTGTTAGGATCAAACAACACATAAATATTAGATTTACTTGAAATTTTAAGTTCCAATACATCCCAAACCAATAAACTAAATTAATACTCAAACAGCACACTAATACTTATAAAATGAATATATAGAATGAAGATTCGACCCGAAATAAACAGTTCACCCGTAACCCATTATTAAAAATGAAAATCCCATGCAAAGTGCAAGTTATCATACAATAATCACCAAGAGAATGATAGTCCAAACAGTTTTCCCAAGTGTAAATCGATACAGTGCGAGAAGAATTTATATACAGGAATTATCATTCACTCGCTCAATCATACACTCATTCATTCATTCAAAGGTTGTCATGCAAAACATTCGTTCATTCGTAGTGGATTAGTGAATGACTTACAACTTTCTGATTCCGCTGTTGCGTTTCCAAGGCGCGTCGTCAGGCTCGGCCGGTAGTGGGCCTTGCACCGGCGGTTCGTCTTCCTCAACCGCCTTCGTACTCACTGATGGTGAGGTGTCTGAGCTGCTGTAATTGATAATAATAGTCAATATTTTATAGTAATCTGTATCTGTATCAGCCCACATACGTCCCACTGCAGAGCACGGATCTTCTCTACAATCAATCAGGATTCAATCAATCAATTAGGATATCCTAACCTCTATCAATCATACTCTCAACACTAGTGACGATATTATATATAGTCCACCACACTGGCCTAATGCGGGTTGGCGGACTTTACATACCAAAGAAATTCTTGTAAATCTATGGTATGCAAGTTTTCTCACGATGTTTTTCCTTTACCGTTTTAGTACGTAGTGATTGACTATCAATACACACTTGATTTCGAAAAATCAGATGTGTGCCCTGGGATTCAAATCCGCGACTACCGTGAACATGTAGGCAACGCATCAGGTCCGTTTACCAACAGGCCACCACGCACTTTAGGGAGTAAAAATCCGTGCATATGACTTCCTTGCTTCGAAATCGTTATTGATAAAGTAAGTTATAAGCCTAATAATTTGCGCAACGGGATACTTACCAACAATGACGTAATTCAGAGTTTTAGAATTTTCTCATTTTACAAGATAAACATGGAGGTAATATCTTATTTAGGGGAGTATGTATCGATTTTTAAGATATAAAACATGTTGTAAATAGAGTGAATCACGCAAACAAAGTTGCGGGCAAAAGCTAGTTCCCAAATAAATTTCCGTATCCAGATCTTGATACTTTCTAGTCTACACCAGCTGAGCTCATAAATCTCAAGCTATCAAGTATCAATTACCTGTCTGGCTGCGGTTCCGCTTGCAGCGCTTGCAGCTGCTCCTCGGCACGATTGAGCTTGAGTTTGAGCTCGTTGCGCTCGTGCAGGATCGCTCGCAGCTCCCTCACGCTGAACGTGGGCTTCGAAGACTGGTCCTCGTCGTCCAGAGCCTCGGGGGTCACCGCGCCGCATGATGCGCACTTCTACGAGTAGAGATGAAGAAAATTATGGTCAACTCCTATTTTGATTCCATAGAAATATTACACTAGTGTTGAGGAGAGACAACGGACAAAGGGTTCTGTGTGATCCGAAACGAAAAACTATACGAATGTGCCTAGATATTCCCCGATATGTTTGAATTCTCTATCGTAGGTCGTAATCATAGGCTAAGTCCGGAGAAAATAATTACGAGTAGTATCATATATTTGACTTCGGAAGTCTAAGAAGTCGAACATCCGAATATTCGAAGTGCGTTTTGGATTATAGTAAACCACAGATTATTAGCTCTATCATAGGCAGTAGTATTCTAGACTTCTTCAGTCTGATTAAGACGCTGTATGAATATTACAAGCTAATTACCTTGCTCTGTGCGTCGGCCTGCTGTAGCGCTGTGATGTCCCGTTGCTGCGACTGCACAATGGCCGTCAGTTCGGACCTCTCCTCGCATATCAAGCGCATCTGGAACGTCACACCGTGGGAATCTAGCATCAATACTATTTTATCTAAGTCTACGATCTATCATCATATTGATTGCAAAATTAGCCCTACTCAAAAATATACCTTAGTTACTAGGTTATGGAATTGAATTTTGTTAACATAATAAATTATTTATTGATCGATCATCTCAATTGTTAGGTGTTCGAAGCATATTTATGGATATCTAAATGTGACTTAAATATATCAGTCAGTTTTAAAGCAAATTTTTGTCCTCGAATGTTTTGGCCTTTTCGCTCAAACTGAATTCAAAAGACATTCGATAGAGACGATCGTTCGTTGAATAATGCCATTAGTATGAACCTATCAAACATAGTCCCAGTAACGTATGAGCATGCATGAAGAGATTAATATCAGTTGAATAGCGATAAACGTATGCGCCGACCCCAACGGGATACAGACGTTTGAATTCATTCACAAAGTATTTTATAAAGAGGATTCTAGTAATTGATTAGTAGTATGAATCGATTCGAGCACTTGCCACTGTTCTCTGCCTACCTACAATGTTCCCAAGACTTAGCTACACATATATTTTATTACAGATATATTATCGACCCTATTATAAAACTATTAAGGTTTATTATAAACCCACCTGATTCTGTAGCTGCTTGTGCTTCCGTCTGAGGTCACGGCTCACTTGCGCCAACTTCTCCACTTGATTCGTCAACTGCAACGATTGCAAAATCGCCATATTACACACTGTATTATATCAGCTCATAATAGCCCACTACTGAGAATGCGAATCCTCTACAATCGACAGATCGAGAGGGCTATGATTTAACCCTTCTCCATACGCACAATATGGCACTCTGTATTATGTCAGATCAAAATAGCCCACTTCGGAGAATGGTAATATTCTACAACCGATAGATCGAGAGGTATATAACTTAACCCTTCTAAATACACACAATATTCGCTACAAACACGTGACAAATTGTACAATGTAACTCGGTGTTTGACGTAGAGATATGAAATTGATATTTCAAGATTTGATTTCATGCGTAAATGATAAGATATGATTGATGGAAACTAAGATTAAGGATAAAATGGGATCAGTAGTGGGGGGTGTGGTTTATCGATCACTTTATTTGGTTTATCTGAAATATCTTGAGTTTAAATTGTCGGTGTTCTGTTCATAAGCGCAAGATCAAGTGTCATATAAATATTATTTATTTATTTATTTATTATATATATATATATATATATATATATATATATATATATATATTGTATGTATTTTATTTGTATTTTACGTATATACATGTATATATTTATATATATAGCGTGTGTATACACATACATACATTCGTAACATAATACTATGTTACGAATATGTATTAATATTATTATTCGTATATTAATTAGTTTATTATTATTATTTTCTATTCTTTTTTTTCATTTTGAGCATTTATTCTTTATTCTTACACTGCCCTCTCTTTCTCCTTCTCTTATATCCATCCAAAGGTTGTCTGGCAGGGATCGCTCAGAGCGATAAGACCGCCTTTTGTACTTTTGTATTTTAGAGTATCCCTTTGTGTAGTTATAATAAATCAGTGTACAATAAAGATTGAAATAAAAATAAATAAAATATAATTAGTATTGCTGCTGTGTATATTTATATGACTTTTCAACAAGATTGTTAAGTAGATTTCGTTTATAATTTTATGACTTAATATGGTAATCATAAAACGTAATTTAATCGCGTATATGTCATCTACAAAGTCGTAAGTAGTATAGCAATGGCCGGCCAATTCCGTAGTACAATGTTTAGTTAATAGTTTACCGAGAATAACCTATTCACACCTAATCGCACAAATCACTAATTATTTTTATAGATCGTAATTTAGATCCTTGGGGGAGGCCTGTGTTGAACAGTAGATTTCCTGTGGCTGAAGAAAAGAGAGAAATAAGATCGTATTTTTATGCAAATCCATTTCATTCTTGGAAACCCATAAGTATCTACAACCCAATTAACATTCCACAGAATTATCAGTTAAAAGACTACTTATATGTGACGAATTGTCAATGATAGATAGATAAGGATAATACAGTTTATATTAATCAACATGATGCCATTTAATTTTTATTTGTTGAAATAAATGATCAATTAATACTAGGTTAATTAGTGTTATTTGACAGCCAGCCTGGCGCAGTTGGTTAGACGCTGTGAAACGAGAGGCCGCGGATTCGATGCCGACACCGTAACAAATACTGGCGTAAATCACAGGTATTAGTTACGGGTCTGGGTGTTTGTGAGACCGAAAAGTCTCTCGTAGTTCCTGATACCCACGACACAAGACTCGATCTTAGTGGGGTCAGTACTATGTATGTGAATGTTGGGTGTATCTATTAATTTATTTCTATTGCCATTGTTTATATAATACACATATACTTGATAATCTCCTTTTTTAAATTCAATAAATAAATTAATTCAATAATTGTGTCATATTAAACAAAAAATATTGTTGTTATACACAACTATACCAAAATCTAGAAAATCCAGATGATTTCAATTGACATTAGTTCGTACAGTTCAAGGCTAAGAATTTTATTTGTTTCCATTAAGAGCGTTTACACCTTGCGCGCAAAGTCAACTATAGGTATTTCTTCGTTAATTTCACGCACACATAAGCGACCAAAGCTGTGTGCGTAGAGCTGCCGCGTCGCACAGTGGGACGGATTTCGAGGCTCCTTTACATAGGATTTTTCAATTTTTTTTTACCTTTTTTCTCAAATCTAAGTATGAGGTATTATTGTTATTACCATAACATTAACTAATATTAGAATTTTGAACCGATTGGCATCTCAAATATTGAAAAAAATGACTGAAGATTTTATTCGCCTCGCTATACAGTCAGCGCAACCAACTTTGATCCGTGCGCTTCAAAATTCTAATATTGAATTATGATTAACTATGATTAACTATGATTAACTTATGATTTATATATTGGTAATATTATATCATAAAAATATTTTATTTGCATTATAAGTAGACAAATATTACTGTGCAAGCAATGAACAATACAAATTTAGATACTAATCATATTTTCGTTATTATTACATTGTTAAGTTGCATTCAAAACAGTGTTCAATCGGTAGACACTACGGACGTTTATTAATCATTTCGTGTTCGAACACATGAAAAGAGTTAGGGACCTTACAACCCCTTATAATTACGAAATATATTTAATTTTATATTACAATACATAATATAATTTAGCCTCAGAATTACATCCCATTATATCATCTGAAAATAATTTATACTCACTACAAAATCATTGTAGGTAATAAAAAGAAAAAATATGTTTTACTACCAAAGTACTAAGATGTGGCAAGTCCGCGCGTGGCTATTTTTACTACGCACGGCAAAAATCGACTGCAGCCAGGCCGGAGCGACGAGCGATACGTCCTCCCTCTAGAAGGCCTTGCGGCGGTCTGATTTGACACCGATCGGACAGCGTATTTTATAGTGGTTTTTAAAATATTTGTACAAAACATGAAAACTAATTTTGTTGAAATATAAAAATGGCAATTTATTGATAAGATGTTCTTCTATTATAATATGCAATTACTATAAAAAATTATGTACGATAAGTTGGTGAAAAAAAATATGTTCTTGACGAGAGTTTCTGAATAATTTCGCATTGTTTAATTTTTTATTTTTCAGGAACTAAACATAAAAAGATTATTTTTCTCAGCAAAATCCCTCCATAAGGGTCTTATTAGTCGGATAATATTTTTATTTTCATCTTATATTTAGTGATTTCGGATATCTTAAGCTTCTAAATTGCCACTTAAAGCCTCAATAACGAAACTTGTGTTCAGTAAACCTTTTTTAAAATGAGTACTAATTATTTTTCCTTTAAATTGTTTATTAGTGGCTATTAACTCGTTTGAAAAGTCCTGTTTTTTAGCCAAAAGCGCGCAAAGGGTATAAACGCTCTTAATACAAAATGAGATAATTTGATACATAACACAGCGTCTTATCTCTGCAATGATAATAAAACTATATAACTTATGCAATTAATTTACATACTAGACGATAGCGTCAACTAGTATTTCTGGTGAAGCTTTTAAAGATAGCAATAGTAGTATAAAAAATAAATGATTCTATGAAAGAAGAGCTGTTTTCAATAGTTACAGTAATCTTTCGATAAGGCCAATAATATTTTATAGACGTCATAGGGAATGTGTGTGTGTAAAATAAGAAAGGGATCAATCTAAATTTTTAAAACATTCATTTTTATATAATTTTAAAAATTATATATATCCCGCCCACACCAAGCATCTACAAATGCAAAATAGCCATGATCAACAGCATAGATACAAGAATTTACAACAAGCACTGAAGATGAACAAATTCCTTAGCTTGTCCTCAACCCGCAAGCAACGTAATTAGACAGAAATCTTATATGCAAAATATTATTTATGTACGTACTAGGTATGTGCCACTGCAATGTCCATTTGCCAACCGTGTAAATGCACTGTTTTTTTCCAGTTGAAGGAAATTATATGCAGAGTAACTACTGGACATATTGAGACTTAACATTATAAGTCTCAGGATGGCTAGCGCACTGGAGTGTCAAGCATTTCTTTTTAATTCATAGTGTTTTTTGGTTTTGCTACTCTCCATGAGCGATAGTATCATTATCATCAGGCAAGTTGCATGCTCTTCTCGCTATTGATAGCAATAAAAAAAATATATTCAAACAACGAAATAATTTTTCGCTGTCTTAGCAAATTCAATCCACTTTTATGTAACAGTTACGTAGGCCGTAGATATTAATCAGTAAAGATATTTTAGTGCATATTCTGCTACATTCCAACATGTCAAGTGAACTGCATCGACAAACAAAGAGATGGAAAGTTTCTGCGTGATTGATGTTCGGTCGGCTGATAAGCTATCTGCTCTGGTGCGAATGCGCAATAACGTTTAGACTTTGAATACAACATAGTATTGATGTATGGCAAAATATTGTTAGTTGTAACTTGTAGCTATGCAACGTTTCGTAAAAGTGCATGTTAAAGCTGTAACTTGTCTAAAGAGTGCAAATTAAGTAGTATATTATTATTTTTTTTTTAATATACCTACGTTTTCCTCCTATACGACTATCCTGACACACCTGGGGCCCTACTATATTCATCCGAAACGAAGTTCGAAACTTCGGACGATCGAAGTTTTTTATACGATACGAATGTATTTACTCCGTAAAAGTTCGAATTTATGTAACGTACATCGTAACCATAAGTCTATGGTTACGATCATAAGTCAATAACGACCGTAAGTATATGTAGGTACATTCGTATCGTATATAAACTTCGATCATCCGAAGTTTCGAACTTCGTTTCGGATGAATATAGTAGGGCCCCTGCTTAATATTCATACATATTTTAATGCAAATTACTTATTATTGAAATGATAATGTAAAAGCTTATAATTTTGTGCTAATATGGAATAACGGATTCATATTTTCATCTTTGAAAAGTTACATACTTTTTAATACTGTAAATTCAATATGAGATATGAAGCAACTCATTTTTTACCAATATTAATGTTTAACGATTTCCCATTTTTCGTTTTGCGTATAATACTAAGAAAGCCGTCCCCTGTATTTTGGATGAATAAATTTGCATAATTTAGGCTCAGTTGCACCAAGTAACTTTGCCAATACCTTTGCCTATGAAAATGTCATCGCCATACAATTGAGATGAATTTGACCTTGCGAATGTATGGAATTGACAGTTTCAAGGGCAAACGTATTGGCAAAGTTAGTTTGTGCAATTGAGCCTTATACTTCTAAAAATTCAACTTTACAAGAAAGCATAACAATGCGAGTCTCTTAGAACTAAAGAAAATTCTGTTTAGTACAAGCAAAAATTCCTTTGTATACTCGCGTTTCATAATTCCAATCAGTCTGTGAAATAATTGTGACGCGGAAACTGTTTTAAGAATTTGCCTTGTAAATTATCCTTCCTGGTATGAACCATGCCTATATAGTAAATAGGACAACAATAACGCATAGTAATTCTATGTATATTTATATTTTGTAGGTTACCTCGTTAATTTTGAAACATGGGTTCCTAGCACCCACAGCTTGAGCAAAATAATTTGTTGAGTTATTCAATAAAATAAAATTCTGATCTGAAATAATTCCTCAGAATGTCGATAAGTTCAATATCTATCACAAATCATTTTTAATCATTCAAAGGTTGTAAATTCAGTGAATTTAGGATAGCACCAGTACTCTCTGACTTGAATAAACAGGAGTTTATGTACTATGTCATTTTATACAATGAATAAAATATTTCGGGAAGTCTCTCACAGTAGAGACCTTAGTTTTATTAAAACTAGAGTGCCTAAATAATCAATTTAGTCGCGTGTTAACCCCGGCTTGAATGTCAACCAATAATATAACTTTATCGATCAGGCTCCTACAAGACTTGAGTGCCGCACGCTGTTGATCGGAAATAGGCTGACGCGAAATAGAAATTGATGACGGATATTTAAAGGTTTCTGTATCAGCCCATATACGTCCCACTGCAGGGCACGGGCCTCCTCTACAATCGATTACCGATTGAGAGTGGTTAGGCCATATAGTCCACCACGCTGGCCTAGTGCGGGTTGGCGGACTTACATACCATAGAAATGTTTATAAATCGCTATGGTATGCAGGTTTCCTCACGATGTTTTCCTTCACCGTTTTAGTGCGTGGTGATTGACTATCAATACACACATGACTCCGAAAAGCCAGAGGTGTGCTTAAAGGTTTAATAAATATATATTTCTATCAGTCATACTTAAGATTAATTATGAATTATGGTTTCACTACTTTGCAGATGTTTTTTAAAGACAAAACTTTAACAAAATCTTGTAGGCCATAAGAGAGTTAACTGTTAAAGAAATTAGAAGCTACCGTTTCCGATACCTGTGGCTCTGTTAAGACTAGAAGTAAAAATAAAACAAGTACTCGTATCAACCATACCGTAGGATCAAGACTATACAATACATAAATACACCGAATAGTCACATTCATAGTCCTGACCCCACGTTAGAATCAATTAAGTCTTGTATCGTGGGTATCAGAAACTACGAGATATTTTTCGGTCTCCTAAACACTCTAGACCCAAGACAAATAGTTGTGAGCCTCATAAACAGATATCTTGGTGTGGCACAAAGGCTGTCTATGTACTACGTATATATATATATATATATATATATATATATATACAATGTTTCTTACATCCATACATTCATCACCAATCCATTAATCTCTCCAGCCATCCGTAAATCAACGATGAAATACGCGATGAAATTTTCTGGAATCAACATAAACTGCGGGGCGCGTGACGTGGCGTGTATGAGGCTTGCATAAACATGGCCGGATCTAGGCCGGGTGTATTTAAATGTCAAACGACAAAACTTTATCCACTCTGATACAGGAGGGAGAAAACAAATTTAAATTCACTGGGCGAAAGTAATTTTCAGAGGCGGTGTGGTAGTTTATATCTTGTTATAAGAGTCCTTTTAAACTTTAAAGTAGTGTTGGTGCTTTAAGTTTTTATTATGGAAAGTGCATAAAGAGGATTTTTCGTTTTATTTAAGACTTTTATTACACTTTTAAGCAGATCGAGCAGAGTTATTAATGATACCACAATAACATACTTCATCCAAGATTGAGATCTTTAAAATGTATATGGTTTGATATTTCTTACGACATCATTCAAGTAAGTATATTGTTATACTGTTTCCATTCGTTTATTTTATTTTTGACACATCGAGTACTGAATCAAATAGTGATGGCCTGATGCGTTATCGAATCAATTTTTTATAACAAACGATTTTATTTTTGAACAAGTTTTAATCGATTTAATACATATTTTATTTTTTGCTCCATGCATTGTTTTATAAAACTTCAGGGATATTTAAGTTACTTGATTTAATAATTATATTAAAATAAACCATTTACTCATGTTAAGTTAATATTCTTATCACTTCCGTCGGCAATAGTAATGTTGTTAAAAACAAATTGTGAAACGGCAACACTGGGCAGACAGGTGACGCGCGCCGCCATTTTGTGGTCACTCACAACGAGACGCCCGCGCCCGTGCTAGTGTTTTCCGTTCGCTGAATTTTAATTCACATTTTTCATACGTCGAGTTGAGTATTTATATTCCTCCGTATTGTTTTACCCGTGAATTCCTACATTTGGTTGAATTGAGAACATCGTACCTGCCTTCATCACTTTCAAAATGCCTAAAGGAAAGGTGCTTAAAGGACAAACAAGGGAGTTTGTGTTGCGACTTCATGAGTACTTTGAAAGGGAAAGCCGTAATGGTGGACCTCTTATACCAGTGACTCAAATCAGAGACCGTGTTTCAGCAGCATTAGGTATTACTGCTCCAACAGTTTCAAAAATAATTAAAGAAGGCTACGGCAGTAGTGGCATGGAACAAAACAAGCCATCTACACCTAAGAAAAAACGTCAGCCCTTTAAAGTGACAGCAATTGACAGTTTTGATGGTGATGCTATTCGTCGTCATATATACGATTATTACCAAAGAAAAGAGATTCCTACTTTACATAACCTAGTACAATCTCTGAAAACTAGTGGCTTGTTCCGTGGTCAAAAGTCTTCTTTGGCGAAGGTATTGAATAGGATTGGATTCCAATACAAAAATGTGACAAAAGAAAAATATTGATGGAACGCAATGATGTTGCTTTGTATCGATGCGAATTTTTAAGACAAGCTAAAAAAATAGAAGACTGGTCGAATGTTGTTTTCACCGATGAAACTTGGCTCAATGCGAATCACACGGTATCAAAAACTTGGACTGACAACACTGCTAGCTCCTCGACCGCAGTGCCAATGGGAAAAGGTGAAAGAATTATAATTTGTCATGCAGGAACCGCAAAAGGATTTGTGCAAGATGCTATGTTAGCTTTTAAATCAAAGAAAACAGGGATTACCACGAAGAAATGAATTCCGAAGTATATGAAAAATGGTTTCGGGAAATGTTATTGTCACTCGAACAGCCATCAACAATATTATAGATAATGCGTCCTATCACTCTCGGCAAATTAACAAAATGCCAACGCAAGCCAGTAAAAAAAATGAAATAATAAACTGGCTCCGTAACAATGGCGAGGAGGTGGACGAGTCCCTATTAAAAGTAGAGTTACTTAAAATATTAAAATGAGGAAGCAGCCTAAACGATACGTTATAGATGAAATGGCTGCAGAACATGGGCACACCGTCCTTAGAATTCCTCCATATCATTGCCAGTATAATGCCATAGAGCTAATATGGGCGCAAGTGAAAGGATATGCTGCGAGAATAAATACAACTCCTCCTTTCACCGCAAACAAAATGCTGGAGTTGCTTAAAAATGCGTGTGAAAATGTGACGCCTCATAACTGGGCGAGTGTCGTAGATAAGACGAAGAAAGAAATAATGTCTGATTGGGATCGCGATGTCGCATTTGACAACTTACCCATGCACTCATTAATAATTAGTGTTACTGGGGATACGAGTGACGACGACGCCGATTCCGACGAAACAGACGATTGTTTATAAATAAAAATATTAACAAATTACCTTTTAGTTGTTTTAATTATTTAATCCTTAAAGTACTATGAATTCCAACATGGTTTAACTGTTTATTACAAGTAGGTACTAAACATTTATTTTCGTTGTAATCATTGTAATTATTTTAAATTAAACTCTTATTAAAAGTCACTTCAATACGTATACCTTTATTCATATTAATTAATTTGCAGCAAATACATTCGATCCTAATATTGGGTACTATATTACGTTTAACTGTTTTCATTAGCATTTTAATGTAATTTTATTTTAAATGATTCCGATTGATTGATTCTATTCAAAATCGTTTTTGTTATCTGTGGTCATTCGTTACGAATGGCACAACTCTAAGTGGGCGTTACCCGTCAAGAAAGTATCTACTTTTATTTCAAAATATTGTTCTACTGTAATGTCGTACTTTATAGGCGTGAACTGTCAAAAATAAAATAAACGAATGGAAACAGTATAATAGAAATTATTCTGTATGCTGTATCAGCCCATATACGTCCCACTGCAGGGCACGGGCCTACTCTACAATCAACAGTACGATTGAGAGTGGTTAGGCCATATAGTCCACCACGCTGGCCTAGTGCGGGTTGGCGGAGTTACATACCATAGATTTTTTTTATAAATCGCTATGGTATGCAGGTTTCCTCACGATGTTTTCCTTCACCGTTTTAGTGCGTGGTGATTGACTATCAATACACTCATGACTCCAAAAAGTCAGAGGTGTGCCCTGGGATTCGAACCCGCGACCACCGTGACCATGTTGGCAGTCGCGTCTAGTCCGTTTACCAACAGGCCACAACGCACTTTTAATAGAAATTATTACTAATAGAAATTATTGGCTATGGATTTTTAGAATATTTACCAATAAAATGAACAGCTTTGACCTTTCTCTAGAAAACTTTAGCCTACACCATGACCTTAATTACCACTTTTCAAAACTAATAAATACAATAAAAAGGAGAGATCTATTATTTGTTTGCCTTCAATAACTTTGAAACAACTGGACCGATTTGAAAAGCTCCTTCACCATTAGAATGCTACATTCTCCCTGATAAACATAGGCGATAGAATTATTTCAAAAATGTGTACCTACTTAACAACCTATCTAGTACCTAAGCATTCACAACCCATGAATCAACAACTTCATAGTCAAATCCGTAAAACACTTGAGTACTAATTGAATCATCACACAGCTCTCTGAAACATCAGCCAGAGCATAAATAAAATATCGCGGACCTCGTTCTATCGTATAGATCAAAGTTTGTCCATTCCGCCGGGCTTGCTTTTAATGCATAAAATATTCAGGCAGTGGCTATGCATACCACTTTAGCGTTTCACTTAACTCCAGACGGCCTAATAGACTTTCTGAATGACACTGAGTTTCACGGTTCTTTGGTCTGGCAATAGTTTTTGCGAGGAATGTGAATTTACGGATTCAGCTTCTAAAGAGGCTTGGCAAAGAGTCTGCGCCTGATAGTACTTAAAGGGCCGTCCAGATAAGTATTGAGTGACCACGGTTAATTAAGACGAAACCGGATGGCTATTTAACTCAATTATGTCGCTTTTTCAATTGCTTCATCACGCCAAGATTAAGGGACCGAGCTAATAAGGTGTGAGAATAAAATTGAATGAAAGTCAGATACTTAGTCCACACTAGAAGACCGATATATTCTACGGATAGTCAACTCAGTTTTTTTTTTCCTTTAACTGGATATAAAAAGGTTAACGTCAGACAGGGATTTAGTTCTAATACGCAAAATATTTTTGCAATCTGCAGAAAAATCATGCATATTTTTTATTTCTATGAATGACGGGACGCACATGCCATTCGCCCGATGACAAGCGATACGAACGCTCATGGACTGTAGCAAAAGCGAACACCATGAATTACAAAGCAATGCTTAGTATGCCACTGCGCTCGCAATCCTGAGACATAAGATTTTAAGTCTCAATATGGCCAATAGTTACTCTATTTCTCCCGTCAAACAGCAGTTTAAATGCACTGATGTGTTTCGGATTGAAGGACATTGTAGCCAGAGTAACTACTGGAAATATTGAGACTTAACACCTTGTGTCTCAGGATGGCGAACGCAGTGGAGTGCCAAGCATTGCTTTGTTTGGTTTTGTTACTGTTCATGAGCGGTCGCATCGCTTACCATCAGGCGAACGGCATGCTCGTCTCGCCATTCACTGCAATAAAAAAAAACTCTGGCTACAATTTCCTTCAAAACGGAACACAACAGTGCATTTACACTGCTGTTTGGCGAGATAAATAGACATTGCGATGGTCCTACCCAGGCGGCCTCTCACATAATATGAGATACCACCAGTGATCATGTGTTAAATAAAAACAGTTGAAGACTCAAGCATAAAATTAATATCAGCGAAGATTCTAAGTAACTGTGAGATAAAAACAGATGGAATCCTTAAACAGCTAATATTCACGACCTTCAAGAAATAGGGTACATTACGGGTGTCTGCGAGGCAGACTTATTTTTAGTATGAATTCCGGTTTATTAAGTTGGATTAGAGACGGGCGTGGCAGACATTAGGGGCGGGCTGGCTCATTGTGGAAATATTCCTTTTGCGCGTCTGATATAATGTTGGGTAAATATTTGATTGTCTACAAAAAAAAAAAAACAAACAGTTTTGTATAAAATCTTTTGAATCCTTTATTACTCTGCTTCGTAACGTGTCGTAGCTATTACGAAACTTTATTCAAGTAGTCTCTTATAATTTATTTTATCTTTTGAATCGTTATAACTGCTTCCACTGCTTTGTAACGTGTTGTAGCTATTATGAAGATACAGCTCAAGAAACGCCCTCAGCTACACGAACGGTCCTGAATTATTCTTTATTTTTTTCTTATATTTCTTTCTTTAAAAAAGCCGTTTATTGTTAAAATGGTTCATATCATAGATATCACATTAATGTGTGATTAGAAAGACTGACTTCGAAAAATTTATTTGTTAAATTCAATTATTCTATCGCCTCATTGGTCTGGTGGCATTCAGTAGGATTGCTTTATGTGCTCGGGTCGACTCGCTTCCTTGTCACGAATCTATGGCAAAAATAAGATAGGGGAATTGTTATCATTCTGTTCTTCTAAGGTTTTAATATTAAACGACTTTTAATACTATTATTGTTAGTATGGCAAGAGTATGACATGTAGTCTTTATAGGGCATCTGAATTAACATGCCTGAGTAATATTTAACCTATAACTTTACGCATTTAGATCAAGATTTTGCAAAACTATACATTTAATCACCCAATGTTAACCTATTCTATATTACACCACGACCTACGTTGATAGAATATATTGATAAAAAAGGTGGGTGTGCTGAAATGTGTCACTATACAAATATACTAAGTTAGTCAATATTAGTCACGGTAAGTGGAAAACATATTGCCTTTGCAACACATATTTGCATCATTTAACAAGGTATCTTTGTCATGATCGCATAGTGATTAAGTCATTATTTTTTACTCTGTCCCGGCATAGTGGCCACATTGCACCTGATGGTAAGCGCAAATGCCGCCCAGGCAGAGTATCCATTGGCATCAGACGGCAGTCCCATGCTAATGGAAACAATTATGCCGGCCTGCTAAGATGCCTCTTCACACTACGGCGGAAGGACCCAGGATTATAGGAAGGAGGGAACACGTGAGACGGCAAACTATTCCAGAGTATGACAGTGCGGCAAAAAAAAGAAATTTGAGAACCGTTTGGTTCGCGCCGGGATGGTGTGGACCGTCAAGCTATGGATTCGCAAGCCAGCACGCGTGGTTCTATGCAAATACCGGGTATATCAAGACTGCTACCGAAAACGAAGCTGGGTGGTAGTTTTAGTGACTACAATCACAATGCAACTAAAAATTTCACAAGGATACGCGACAATTATTTTTAATAATTTTTTAATAAGGGAAAAATTTATTTACCACCCAAAAACGATCATAGAAAAAAAATAACCAAAAAAAATTGTCGCTTTTTTTTGCAACATTTTCTGTTGCATTGTGTCTGAAGTCGCTTTACCTAACACCCGGCTTCGTTTTCGGTAGCAGTCTTGAGATACCCTGTATATGGAAGTACGCCACTACCAATAGAGCATTATATCGGTAATATTATAATACTTGTGTAACAACCAATAAATACGCACAAAATTTATGCAATAGTCCTAATAATACAAGGTTTTTATTGTTATTTATTATAACTTCAAAAAAAGCAAATAGCCAACTCTAATTCAGCCGCAAAACCAATTGGTTGGTTTGTCTACAAAGTAGATAAATACTACACATAGTACGAGACCTTAGTTTTTTAAATTCAATAAAAAAGAATCTTGATTCAATTATCTATACCGTTGTTACTCACTTCGTCTGTACCTGCTCATATTTGATATCAAAACGATAACGCTACGCAAATTTTAGTGATGAATATTCGGGGGGTTATTTTGTGATCCGAAACGAAGTACTAATATTCGAATGTTCGACGACAAAAGTAAAATCAATACTATGCACTTTTATACATACTTATAAGTCACTCCGAACTTAACCTATGATAAAAATCTACGATGGAGGATTCATTTTGTGGAGTGCACAGGCACATTCGTACAGCTTTATGTTCGAAAATTCGAACTTTAATTCGGATCATAAAGCAACCCCCCAGGCTTGTGATATACAAAAGTTGCAATGATAATCGACATCAGCTTATCATTGTATCAAAAGTGACATGAATGCAATATCGTTGCGACGCAACAACCGTTTGATGGTACCCCTGGTATTGCAAAACATCATGAGTGGTACCACTTATCACTAGCAAGGTTGCTGACATATCTACTCAGGCAATAAAAAAAATAATCTAAAAAACACTCATGCAGACAGATTAACTCGAAACTCGATAAAATCACGGACTAATTAATTGGATCTGTGCTAAGCCAAGCCGCTAATTTTAATACGAAAATGATAGCGGAGATTAAAAGTTGATTATTAAAAATATAGTACAGGTATTACTGGTGGTAGGTCTCCCATATGTGCGAGGCCATCTTGGTAGGTACTACCGTAATGTCTATTTCTCCCGTCAAATAGCAGTGTAAATGCACTGTTGTGTTTCGGTTTGTGGGATATTGTAGCCAGAGTAGCTGCTGGACATATTGAGACTTAACATCTTATGTCTCTAGATGACGAGCGCAGTGGAATGCCAAGCATTGATTTGTAATTGAAGGTGCTGTTTGGTTTTGCTACTGTTCATGAGTATCGCTTACCGTCAGATGAATGGTATACTGATCTCGCCATTCATAGCAATAAAAAGGGTATTTTATTTTAACCTCGAACGAATATTCCAGAATAAACCTTTCATTATGAACGTTTCATAGCAACGAATGAAACTCCAATTAAGTACTTGTATGCAAGCCGAGTTTACCATCGACCCTCAACGAACCGAAAACATTCAGAATTTCTGTTGAGCTGCACTCTTGTCGTATTTAGGTCAAAATATAAATATTTAATGTCGGTTCGCCGAGATATTATACGTATATAGGTGTTCTGACCCCCAAACACGTATATTTTATGAGACAACTTTTTAGGTACATTCAAAATAGTTATACTACGGATTTCAGTTTGAATTTCTACTGGTACAATGACAGTCTGTTTCAATGGTCTCTGAAAATCGGGCATGAGGTTGACCTGATTGCAAATGATCACAAAAGTTACAAACAAGTTGTCCACAGCCCTCCATACCAAATCGAAAGACATAAATTTGAGCTAGGAGTTTATATCTTTCGATGTAAATGTCGATCGAATCACAAACTTTATGACTTAAACTAATCTGGACCGCCATTACACATGCCATTGCAACTCCTATAAGCCAGGATCAACAGTAGCACGCATTTTAATGACTGAACATTGAAGCGCAGCGAGTCACCGGGAATTTCTAATTTGTCTTTAACTCGCAACGAAAGCAATTATTAAGTTAAATAAGGAAAGTAACTTAGCTCTAGACTTATGAAATACACTTAAGAAAATGACAAATCGTCTACTTTCGTTCACAACAAAGCGGGGGACAAAAAATTGAAAGTAACGGGTATTATCCTAGAATATAGTTCCCAATCTGTCCATACATTGTTAGGTACTGTAAAAAATATACCAATAATATTGTGTACAGTATCGATAGCATAAAATCCGAGCACTATTCCATTGTTACTATACTCTTATCGTCCATATTTCTTATCCAGCGCTCCACTCACCCCGCAAATTGAATATACAAAACAATAGCGTGATTTCAAAAGGTTTTCATGGGCCACTGGTTCCGGCCTTTCTTTTGCCAATTTATTTGCACATTGCGAATACCCCAATGTTGCTTTAACCTGCGTTTTATGGGAAAAATGTAACTCGATGTAGGAAACGTAGCTAGAATTAAGTATAAAAAGTTCAGAAATGTGAAGGAAAATCTTTGTATACCAAAAAACATACACGACTCTATTTATAGATAGTTTAAAACCTATTTTAGTTATCAAATGTTTTGTTCATTTCCAATGGCTTGTGAATTCAGTTTGAGCGAAGACAAAATATATTTAATAAAAACTATGCTAACATTTTCAGAATCTAAATGCATGCACACGGAATGCACCTGCTAATACAAATTCGACGATATCAATACACAATCATTCATCAAAGGCGGCTCACTTCACCTTACAGTACAAGAAGGTCATTCACCCGTCATGTCACATCACTCAGCCGTTTATCATTTTGGAGATCAATTATTATTATCGCACCAAGTTCTTCCTAAAACGAATATCGGGGTGTTTATTAACACGTTAAACGCCGATCAAAAAATGGCAGTTAGTCATTTGGGCCACGGGGGTCACCGATGACCGATTACATGTTTCCTTAAGAAAATATCACGAAAAATTGTTTTAGTCAAATTAAATATGCAAATTTAGTAATTTTTTATTGTTTTGTGTTGATATTAACTTTAGCGAAAAATGATGGAATTGATGATTTCCACTTGGCCCGAACGGGTTTGCTTGAATCGCCCACCGGTGGGCCGCGTGGCGTTCAACGTGTTAATACTGTATTTCGTTCGTAGCAGAAAATATTAAATGTGTATAATTTTCAACTTAGATATACTCTATGAACTTTAGATATTATTATAGAGATCTCAGATATGCAAGTTTCCCGACTATCTTTCCCTTCGTGAAAGCAAGTTATAATTACCTAGGAATGGTAATTATCAGTTGGAAAAACTTACTTTTCTTTCAGTAATATTACGTCGGGCAGAGCTTAATATAAACTTTTATACTTTACAGTTTTAAAAAGAGCAACGAGCCACTTCAGCAGATAATATGATTGCCAAGCTGCGCGCCTCGTATTTCCACAAATAAAATACCACCACTCAAGCTGAAATTTTTAATGACACAAAATTAAACTTAAGCGTGTAAAGTTACGGACATTCCCATTTCAAAAGAACTACAAGGGCTTTTGAGTACCGGAGCCTTCTCTAATTAAGCAAAATTAAACTTCTCAGTGTCAAAGTACGGGTGCTTTCTGACAAAACGAACTACTCGGGAGCAAGGCGAAAATATTTTGTAATTTCAAAGAAAATATTTTTAATGAAACAGAAAAACGCGCAGATGGCGCCTCTACCACGTCTTGTTATTAGCTAATATAAACACACTTTGGAGGTAAAATACCTTTTACTGTGATATTTCCAACTCCGTATAGCAAAATTAAAAATGTCTAGATCTAAACTTTGAGAACTGCTACAGAAATTAGAAGACTAATATTGTGCTATCTGTTTTGTTTGTCTCGGTAGCCAGTGCTAACTAACAAAACTTATAACACTCTTTTTTGGGTCGTTGGTAAATCGATACTATTATAAATGTGTTTTTTTTTTTGTGGGAATGTTTGTTGCTCTTTCAGACAATTACTACTGAATGGATTTTGATGAAATTTCCAATATTTTAACTTTTACATCATAATAACATATTAACTTCCATTTAGTAGAACTTCCGTCGAAATTGATAAGGCCTTTAGTTTTATAATAAACCAAATATCTCAATAACTAACACTATGGAAAACAGTAAACCAAACGCGGCACCTAGACATGAGTCAGCATTATGGGATTTCCATCCTGCCTAGACTGTATAATGGCGGAAAATGTAGTATCATTTACGGGACATTTACATTGGTCGAATGTCGTACATAAGGGAGCTGGAGATTTCTATTACATATTCTATACCTACAACAGCCGGAATGCCAATATGCAAAACATAACTTTGAAGACATTTGGCAGAATGATTTGCTTCAAACTTTACGATCGTTCATGATCATTATGATAGTTCGACATCAACATTTTCTTTAGGATAAGAAACTAATTATTAAACTTGTTAACACCGATTGCGGCGCACTTTATATATGATCGAAATGGCTGACATCAACATTTTTTTAAGTATAAGAAACAAATTATTAAACTTCAAATTTTTACCGTAACGTATATGCGGCTATCATATATAGAAAGAAAAAGAAAAGAAAGAAACACGATTTATCAACTGTATTATTAATAAACACTAGCAGATGTTAATTATTTTAAAGCCTCAATCTATAGAACAAACAAAAATATTCACGATGATTTATTAGAACATTCACCATTCCTAACAATATATTACCCAATGGTAAATATCGCCTATCGGGCACTGCAATGCCAACAACTTATTCCGCTCTCGCGTCCCGATCTCACTGCATTTATATTTGGCTCATGATCCATATGTTATGCTAAAAGTCTCGTAACGCCACTACAGACTAGTGTATTGGGATGAATATTTCAAATACCAGTCACCGAATAAACCGATAACGTGGTTATGAATGCTGCATTCCGTTTTGAGCATAAATCATTGGCTGTATTGGATTTGTATGCAAGTTAAATAGTCGGAGTTTGTATTGAAATTGGAGCTATATTTTTGCTTCATCAATATTGTACTGTTTTTGTTTATTAAGAAAAATAATGAATATATAGTCTAACCACTGTCAATTATACTCTCGATTATAGAGGAGGCCGGTGCCCTGCTGTGGGACGTATATAGGTTGATACAGTACAATGCAGTAAGAAAAATAATATTCAATGATTTAAGAGGTGGTTGTAATTTATATTATAAATTTACCCAATGTAATCTATAGAGTCCTTATAAATACTACTTTCAAAGCTATATTATATTACTCGTAAATAACTAAGTGCCTACAATAGAGCAATAACTTTTGCTGATAAAAAAACCATCGCTACTCATAAAAACCGATCGACACCACGAAAATCAAAGGTACATTGCCTTTAAAACTAAATATGGAGTATACAGATTTCTTAGCCATAGGAAAAACCCCATGTATGACGTCACACAGGCAGTCGTAAGACACAAGCCAATCTTTTCCCCATCATGCACAATAGAACCTACGGCGCCGAACCCACAAGGCGGAGCGCGAATTCATACTGACGTATTATTATTGGGCCTGATGGTAAGTTTTGCAAATTGCTATGTAAATAGAATTTGCTGCCGTAATAAGAGACATTTAATGTCAATTAAATCATTATATCAATGGTGTTTTGGCGTGTGAATGTACGATTGACATGCTGTTATCAAAATATTAGGAACAGTTTATCTCTCTTTACATTTATTATATTGGACATCAATAATATTATATTACGAGCATAAATGCTTGTTGTTTATACTAAAAAAAACATGTCTCAAATCATTCCGTAAATAGAGCACTGCTTGGCATTCCACTGCTCTAACCATTTTGAGACATAAGATGTTAAGTCTCGATATGTCCAGTAGTTAATCTGGCTACAATGCTCTTCAAACTGGAACGACCCAGTGCATTTACACTGCTGTTTGGTGGGAGAAAAAGACATTGCGGTGGTACCTACCTAGGCCGCCGCATATAGGAGACCTACTTTGTACACATAAGTTATGTCTTTTTAAAAGAATCGTTTGGAACTTCAATTCTAGGCAGTATAGAAATTCCTACTAAGGGTATTTCCATTCCTTGGTATAATAACCGAAAAAGAAACAGTTACAGATTTCAACTCAACACAGTACACTACAACAGTACTCTATTATACAACAAAATGTATAAATACGAATGAAACATAAAATACCAGTAGTAATAGATGGGTAGGTATTGGCCCATAGTTCCAAGCTTATTTTTGTACCTAATATGTTATCACCATATCAGGCATACGTTAAGTCATACAGAATCTATAAATTCGAAAAACCCACGAAAATTGGATTGCCGACTCCTCTCGAACCGAGCTTCTTGCGGTTCACACCCCAAATACATTGTAACAAGATCAATTAATGACAAAAATGAAAATAAATAGGTAACGATATTTTGTATTTTCGCCGTTCGACGATTTTGTTGTCATTGATGCTTAAAATGAATTAGCGATCAATCCAATTCAAACTGCATAAAGAACCCAACTCTTAAGAACATAATATACTCTGGGATGGCAGGTATCTTGTAATGTTGCTAGTCTTTGAAAAAGGGTCAAGAGAAGGACTTTACTGGTGGTAGGTATCTCATTGAGATGCTGCCTGGGTAGGTAACACCACAATGTCTATTTTTCCCGTCAAACAGTAGTATAAAAGCACTGCTGTGTTCCGGTTTGAAGAATATTGTAGGCAGAGTAACTACTGAACATATTGAGACTTAAACTCTTATGTGAAGGTGTCTCTTATGGCGAATGCAGTGGAATGCCAAGCTTTGCTTTGTAATTCAAGGTATTGTTTGGTTTGCTATTATCCATGAGCGGTATGGCACGCTCGTCACGTGTAAAAAATAAGGCTATAATAGGAACAAGTGAGGATTTTGCTCTGAGGAGATTACGTAATTTGCCTACTGTTACGACAATGATGTCAAACATAGAAGATGGTCAGCTGACTTGTAAAGGAAAGGTCATGGCTTCGGTTACTAAATTAGTCAATTGCCGAATTTGCATATTTGTTTGGCAACTGTCTAATAGCAACGTATGTAGGCTATGGAAATATGTGAAACTTAGCTTTGGAAATCATTTTGTTTTACTTAATGTCATCCAACAGACAAAAAACAGAACCGATTAAGTCCGTAGTGACTGTCATAGTAAGACATAGAGAGAGAAAGAGAGAAAGAGAGAAGAGAAAGAGAGAGAGAGAGAGAGAGGAGTATCATAGAGAATAATATTGATTTATAGAAGCGGGAAACTTATAACTTACCTCGGAAGTCGAACGATCGAACATTCGAAATTTCTTTTCAGATCATAGAATACTCCACAATTATTTTTTATTAATATATTAAATACAATCGAACTGAAGAAGTAAAAGCCACGAAAATATAAGAATAGGAGATGACTTACGTTGATTTACTAGAAGTATAATACACTGACCTACGTAGTTGCAGTTAAGAAATTCACACTTTGCTATCCCTAACAACATTCCAAATGTATACCAGCTACCTTTACCGTTTAACTGAATATAAATTAACTTAAAATATATTCACACTTTCTGTCAGGGGTGCCTTGGGACCGAACCTCCGACCTACGATTTATCTGGTCCGCTGCCAACTAGGCCATCGCTCACTTTTATCTCTCGCTACAAAACGATACAATCAGCCTATAAATATTATTTTAAACACATACTCGTATTGTAACATTAATATTCGGCACTAGAAAATATCCTGATTAGATCTGCACAGTGCATACGAAAGTGAATTGTAAGAATAAATATACATAGTCAGGTCATAAGTATTGTCACACAGTAAAAACTTTTCTTTTAGAATGCTGGCCACTAAAATTTTATTGAATTCGAATTTCGAATTGTTCTTGAAAATAAAAATGTATACTTTTTAGAATTTTACTCATTTTTAAATATGGAGTTGACGCTTAAAGAAGACCGTGTTGCAGTTATTGCGTTGCATCGTTGCGGTTACGCGCCAATTCGAATTTTTGACATACTGAAAAATTTGAATATAACCAAAAGATTCGTTAATCGTACCATCAAACGATACAATGAAGACTTTAGCGTAGATAACAGGTCAAGAAGTAGTCGCCCTCGGTCTGTTAGGACTCTAGCAGTGATAAAAGCTGTGAAGGCGCGAATTCAAAGAAATCCCAAACGTAAGCAGAAACTGTTGGCCCTTCAGATGGAGTTAAGCAGAACCACGTTGAAAAGGGTGTTAAATGAAGACTTAGGGCTTCGGGCATATCGAAGAAAAACAGGACATCGTTTGAATGCTCGTCTAATGGACCTGAGACTGAAGAGATGCCGCGCTTTGTTGAAGCAGTACGCGGGAAAAAAATATCGGGAAATTATTTTTTCAGATGAAAACTTTTTTACCGTAGAAGAGAGCTACAACAAACAAAATGATAAGGTGTACGCACAGAGTAGTGAACAAGCGAGCAACCGTATTCCGCGTGTCCAACGCGGTCATTTTCCATCCTCGCTCATGGTATGGTTGGGAGTTACATTTTTGTGAGAAAGGTGTAAAAACGAATGCAGGTGTGTATCAAAATACAGTCCTGACGAACCTTGTGGAACCTGTTATTCATACCATGTTCAATAACAGGCACTGGGTATTCCAACAAGATTCGGCGCCAGCTCATACAGCGAAGACTGGCTGGCGGCGCGTGAAATCGACTTCATCCGGCACGAAGACTGGCCCTCCTCCAGTCCAGATTTGAATCCGTTAGATACAAGATATGGCAACACTTAGAGGAAAAGGCGTGCTCAAAGCCTCATCCCAATTTGGAGTCACTCAAGACATCCTTGATTAAGGCAGCCGCCGATACCGGGTATATCAAGACTGCTACCGAAAACGAAGCCGGGTGGTAGTTTTAGTGGCTACAAACACAATGCAACTAAAAATTTCGCAAAGAAACGCGACAATTATTTTTTATCATTTTTTAAAAATCATAATTTTTGGGTGGTAAATCCATAGTTTTTGCTAAAATAATAATTTTAACTCTTTTATACCTTAGAGTCTTTATAAATAAAAGGGTATACACTATTATTTTACGAAAAAAAATGTATTTACCACCCAAAAACGACAATATGAAAAAAAAATCGTCGCTTTTTTTGCAACATTTTCTGTTGCATTGTGTCTGAATTCGTTTAAACTACCACCCGCCTTCATTTTCGGTAGCAGTCTTGATATACCCTGTATTGACATGGACAACTGGCCGCGCAGATTGAAGGCCTGTATTCAAAATCACGAAGCTCATTTTGAATAAACTTTAGTGTCATAAGAATCTATGTTTTGTTAAGTTCATTTTGGTATATAAATGGTTACATAATGAATAAACTTGTTTCAATTATTTTATATTAAACATGTGACAGAATTTATGACCTGACTAAATATACCGGGTATCTCAAGACTGCTACCGAAAACGAAGCCGGGTGGTAGTTTTAGTGGCTACAAACACAATGCAATTAAAAATTTCGCCTAGAAACGCGACAATTTTTTTTATGATTTTTTAAATATCGTCATTTTTGGGTGGTAAATCCATAGTTTTTGCTAAAATAATAATTTAAACTCTTTTATACCTTAGAGTATTTATAAATAAAAGGGTATATACTATTATTTTAGGAAAAAATGTATTTACCACCCAAATATGGCCATAGGAAAAAATAACAAAAAAATTGTCGCTTTTTTTTTGCAACATTTTCTGTTGCATTGTGTCTGAAGTCGCTTAAACTACCACCCGGCTTCGTTTTCGGTAGCAGTCTTGAGATACCCTGTATACTCAACAGTCACATACAGGGTATATCAAGACTGCTACCGAAAACGCAGCCGGGTGGTAGTTTAAGCGACTTCAAACACAATGCAACAGAAAATGTAGAAAAAAAAAGCGACAATAATTTTTTTGGTATTTTTTTTATATGGTCGTATTTGGGTGGCAAATACATTTTTTCGTAAAATAATAGTTTATACCCTTTTATTTATAAAGACTCTAAGGTATAATAGAGTTTAAATTTTATTTTACCAAAAACTATGGATTTACCATCCAAAAATGACGATATTTAAAAAATTATAAAAAAAATTGACGCATTTCTTACCAAAATTTTTAGTTGCATTGTGTTTGTAGTCACTAAAACTACCACCCGGCTTCGTTTTCGGTAGCAGTCTTGAGATACCCGGTATATAGTCTTGACCCCATACTTAGATCGAGTCTTATGTCGTGGGTACCAGAAACTACAAAAGATTTTTCAGCCCCACAAGCATCCAGACCCGAAACAAATACCTGTGGTTCACACAAATATTTCTTTCGATGCGGATATCGAACCCGCCCCTTTTAGTTTCACAGTCTGCGACTAACCAACTACGCTATGGAAGCTGTCAAAGTGAGAATAAGAATTTCTATGAAATGTAAAGTCCGCCAACTCGAACTAGGACTATATGGCTTAACCTCTATGAAACGTACTCTCGATTGTAAAGGTGGCCCGTGCCCTACAGTGGGACGTATATGTTACAGATAATACAGAATTAACTATCCTCCCAATCAATTATTGTTATAAAACAATAAATATTTGCACGGAGGGAAGTGGACAATAATTTATTTCCAAATCCTCCTATTAATTTAAATTTCTGATTAATTTCGTTGCGGATTAAAGACAAGTTAGACACTCCCGGAGTCTCACTGAGCTTCGGTTGATGTTCGGTGTCATCAAATTGCGTACCACTGTTAATCCTGGCTTACAGGAGTTACAGTGGTGGGTGTAAGGGCGAGGCAGTCTCCATAAACAATAAACATTCAGCAATCAAATATTAGAAACAACGTCATCACAAACCGCAATCATAGTATAACAAAATAAACATATGAAATTGGGGGACAAATTGAATTCGGACGTTCGTGACCCCAATATAGTTCGCATGGTCTCTAGAGGGTATTCCGACCTCTGTTATTTATCTAAGTCTATTGTCCTTGAATCAATGACATGTATGAAAGATACAACTGTCTGGCTTTGGATATAAGCGTTTGGATCAGTATTTCTTAACCGGTGATTCGCGTGGTGGTTTGTGAGGCCATCCTAATGACATCTTTAAGATAATTTTATGAATGTTTTATTAATGGATATATGCAGGGTATATCAAGATTGCTACCGAAAACAAAGCTGGGTGGTAGTTTAAGCGACTTCATATATAATGCAATAGAAAATGTTGCAAAAAAGAAGCGACAATTTTTTTTTGTTATTTTTTTCCTAAGTTCATATTTGGGTTGTAAATACACTTTTTTCCTAAAATAATAGTGTATAACCTTTTATTTATAAATACTCCAAGGTATAAAAGAGTTTAAATTATTATTTTAGCAAATACTATGGATTCACCACCCAAAAATGACGATATTTAAAAAATCATAAAAAATAATTGTTACGTTTCTGTGCAAAAATTTTAGTTGCATTGTGTTTGTAGTCACTAAAACTACCACCCGGCTTCGTTTTTGGTAGCAGTCTTGAGATACCCGATATAACCCTTTATTATTCTACATTTCGCTGCTAAATTATCAACAACCAAACCAGTCAACCAACTGGGTGGTCTATGACTAGACGAAAATTTGTCAAATTGTCCGTAATGAGTAAAAGGTTAAGAACCACTGATTCCCCAATTTCGAATATTCTTAGCATTATCTAAAAAGAAATGACATGATTAATAATCCGCGTTGATTTCCGCAATCATCTCAAGGAAACATTTTACATCCAGCGACTAATACTTTCATTAGAACAACTTCCCAACTTTTTTGTCTGTATGTGATCTTTGATGTCTGTTTTGGAGTGCAATATTTCATAAAATGAATTTTGGACTCAGCTATAAAAGTGACCAAATGAAATGCCATTAAAATGCTGAAACTTCATGAAAAATTCTTGTACGAGGTAGAAATCGCTATGGTCAAACAGACCCAAACACACTTCCATTACAAAATCTAGTAAACTAACCAAATTTGCGGGTTAACACATCAGAAACATCCCAATTTACAATTAAAACAAATTCCGCATCCCCTAGTCACAACAAATTAACCCTAGTTACAAATATCCATATTAACACCACGCCCCATAAAGACACTATGATCGTTCACATAGGAATTCTATACGAGCGGAGCCGTACTTTACGACTGAACTAGTTAAACCGAGCAGTCAATTCTCAACCCTACTGCTCAGAGAATAAGACCGCGACAGATCCACAGGTGATTATGTTTGCTCACGTGATGTCAGATTGCGGGGGAAAGGTGCCCGAGAAACCATGAAAGGCGGTGATGTAATATGAGAGAGGTAATATTTGCCGACCTTTGGGGAGACAGTGTTTGGGACTGTGGTTAATAGAAGCGGTCGCGAAAGAGGAGAAAGGGGACATGACCTTTTAGAAACATGAAAATAATTTTAATACATAAACGTCGTCTTTTGATATGTCCATTATGACATAAATTATGAAGCGCCAATGTTACGACATGTAACTTCTTGCATGTATTTAGTCGTCATTTTGCTCACGCAAGCTTGACGATTATGAGCATTGTTATTTGAATATTCTAAACAGATCTTCAATTCAGATTGAAGTGAAAACAGTCAGCTGTTTTGAGCAACTTTGGACATTTCGCTACAGACATTATTCCTAGCTTTAACATAGTGGATAACTCTGCGGTTTCCACCCACCCATACTATAAATTTCGTGATGTTGATAGCGCTCCTATATTAGTAAAAATTGAACTAATTATTTAACAAGAAATTGCTATAAATTCCGTTCATAATCGAAAGTATATTTAGCTATTAAAGAGACCAGAACTTAAAGCTGTATTTCTTGGCTTGTAACGAATAAATGTCTCTTTCTTTCTTTCTTTCTATTATTCTTTTAAAACGAGTTTGGGTGGAATTAAAAAGCCCTAAACTATTTATTTGTATCTTTCTTTTCCAAGTAATTCGTGAATGTTGGACAACCTGTCAAATATCAACCAATAGAAGGCAGAAAAGCTGGCCCGGCACCACCATTTTTATCTCTGTTTTGGAAGTACCAGCGCTCCCTCTATATTATAAATACTCAAAGCTATAAATATAACAATAGATTCCTTCAAATCTGCTACTGTAAGTTGTAACATTAGTTATGCAAACGAGAAGGCATCAGAACAAGCAACACAAAAACCAATATTACCAAGACTCAAATATTTGTATGGAAATAGCCATTCTTGACTGTTTTGTTGAAACAGCAATATATAATGATTTTATTATACTAGTATGGCAGTAGTATGGCCGTATGATGCAATCGTTGACTAATACCATTAAATCTATAAAATGTGTAATTATTGTAAGTACAAAATTCATAAAACGGAATAAAAAGTAAATAATATTCATGAAAATGTTACACATTTTATAGATTTAATGGTATTGGTCAACGATTGTCTCATACGGCCATACTAGTAAATTAACAAAACCCGGGGTAAATCACATAATAGGTAGAAGGAAAAACTTACTGTTTAGGAAAACAAATAACTTAAATATAGATGAGAACATAGTACATAATTGAAAATGGTGACATCAGGAACTGAAAGACGAAGTTGATATTTTCCTTAGAAAATATGTTACAGTAAAGTAAGTTCGATCATAATCAAGTTTTGACGTTTTTGAGTTGAACATTTAAATATCGTTGTATTTGGGTGGTAAATACAGTTTTCCTGAAATAATAATTTACGCCATTTTTTTAAGGCGTTGTGGGACGCAAAGTTTTTAATTATTATTTTAGCAAAAGCTATGGATTTACCAACAAAACACGATGATATTAAAAACATCACAAAAAACAAAAACTACCTACCCCGGCTTATTTTCGGTCGCAATCTTCATAAACCCAATAGAATATTCTAGAACAGTATAATCGAATTGCTAATCTACTGTTGTTTCCCCTGTGAATACATCAACAATCTCATGCATAGAACATTCTAGAATTCTACTACTCACGCTGTCAATCTGCTGCTGTTTCTCCTGCAGCTGCACCTCTTGCAGACGCAGCGTGGCTCGCTGCTTCTCCGCAGTGCTGCTCAACCGAGACAGTACTTCCTGGTCGTGCTCCCGCGCGGGAGATGGCGGCGCGCTTGTGCCTGTGCACATACTTATAATTACGACAATACAGTTGCAGAGGAATGTTAAATTAAAGGTGCGGGAAGTGGCTGGATAAAGGCCGCTTCCAACAGGTCATTGTGGAGATCGTTGGGGGAGACCTATGGTTAGCAGTGGATTTTCTGTGGCTGGGATGATGATGATTATGATGATGATTTGCAGAAGATATGTTCAGGATACTATTTTTCTGACGAAAAAATTAACGGGTTGTAAGAGACCAGTATGTTAAATATAGTATGGTAACTCCGCTTACCCGCATTAGACCAGGGTGTTGCACTATAATAATGGCCTCATCACTCTCAATGATGCTCTCGACTGTAAAGTAGGCCCGTGCCTTGCGTTGAGACGTATATGGGCCAAAGAAACTTTACTCTCCTTAATAGCCATGTATCAACGATACCTCTAGAATTGTTTGTGTTCATGATTAATAATGAACACATTAAGTGTCTTATTTTCTGGTTTACCTGCTATTCTTAAACAGTTAGATCTACAATGTATAGTAATATATTACCGTCCGCAGGCGCGTTGATGGTCCGTCGCAGGCGTTTGTTCTCCTCTTGCAGTCTCGCGACCGCAGTCACAAGTTCCGCTGACTCCGTCCGCCATTGTTCCTCTATCGCTTCTATTTCCTGCACAACAAAAATCATCATTATATATTTGATTAATATAAGATATATATATAATATATATATATATATATAATATATATATGTATATATATAATATTAATCTATAGCTTGAACTGGCTACAATCACTGCCGTATTAGCTAAAAGCTTCACATTTAGTATGCTTAGAGTCACTGCGGTAAGTTTCACATTTAGTATGCTATGATATTCAAGTGAATAGGAAAATATTACGCTGGTAGAGAATGCCTGAATTAATCAAGTCCCCATATACACAGCCTAAATTATAAATAAAATACTAGACCAGCATACCGATTTTAAAGCCACTTTTCAAGAGATTTTTTGAAAAGAATACTTTTTGAAAAGAATTGATATTCTGGTGTATATGGGATTCTAAGCACACATAGGCCTACAAGATTGTGTGGTACGATGAATGGTTTATCTCTTGCCATTAAGTTAAGGTGAATTGCAGCATAGTAATGCCTTTTGTAACAGACGTGACGCAGCCGCCAACATGTTCACGGTTCGTCGCGGGTTCAAACCTCAGGGCACACCTCTGACTTCCGAGTCATGTGTGTATTGATTGATAGTCAATCACCACGCAATAAAACGGTAAAGGAAAACATCGTGAGGAAACCTGCACACCATAGCGCTTTGTAATTCTATGGTATGTAAAGTCTGCCAACCTAGGACAGCGTGGTAGATTATATGACATAATCCCTCCCGATTGTAGAGGAGGCCCGTGCCCTACAGTGGGGCGTATACAGGCTGATACAGATACCGCATTGTAGTAATTTTGTCAAACCAGTACAAATAAGAAATATGATACGAACGTGAGTGTATGTAAATAATTCACGGAGCGTTTCGAATAGACAATACCATTTGAGTGATTGTTTTCCAAGCGTGACTTGCCTGACATTTCAAGGTCTTGTTCATTCATTTAAGATATTTAAACTTTGGAAAGTTCATATTATACATTTGTAACAATTGTTTCCTTACATAAAATATTTTTAGGTGGAGTATATACATCCATAAACTCACGCCTTTATCACGCCAGAAGGGATAGGCATAAGTCCCAACAGGACACCCACATTACGCTTTGTATGTCCCATCCCATGATGGGACGGGGGCGAGTCTATCTCCATAATAGAAATATCCAATATCACTTGGCCTTACCCAGATTCCGAACCCGAGACCTAGCTTTAAAACCGTACCGTAGTACAACTGCCACCGAGGCAGCTCGAAGCGTGGATTTTTAACAAATATCAGACATTTTTATAGCTTGATCGTGGTCGTTTACACATTAGTTTTATTTTCATAAAGATATAGATATACAGGTCATAAAATTTTAAACCCGTTGAATTTGAACCCGCAATCCCCGGGAAACAAGACAACTTTCCATACGGCAATCGTACAATATCGGCATCATCGTTACGAGTGAACTTTATTTACACGTGCTTATGTTTTGGTAATAATTTATAATAGTATACAGAGTGATATTAACATATGATAGTTAATTCATCCAAATGTTCCTAGCCACCCCAAGGAGCCTAGACAAATGTCACTTGTCTGTTGGCGTGAATAACTGCAAAAGATCAAAAATGTATGGAAATGACATTTGGTAGTCACGTGACTTATGATTACCAAATGTGATTTTTTCCGTAGATTTTGATCTTTCCGCAGGCGTTATAGCCATCACAAAAATGACAAGATAGGCCCCTAATAACATAGAATCTTGTGTTAATAAATATAATACAGCAATAAATTCATGAAGAATTAACAACAACAAAAATAAAAGAATATAACACATACAAGGATGATCATTATTTTGTTTCTTGCAATGAAATAAGCATTACATAATGTTACATTTATCAAGTAATATCACTGTCAAGTAATTACCCCCGATTGTCTATATGAAACGGCATAATCTAGCTATCGAAATTAATAAGCTATCCTTATTTCTACCTCAAGAAAGGGAGACAGGATGATACCGAAATTAAACTAATTAAAATACATCATGTCTATTTCTCCCGCTAAACAGCAGTGTAAACTCACAATTGGGTTCCGGTTTGATGGACATTGTAGCCATAATAATTACTGGACATATTGACGCTTCACATCTTAGAATGGTGAGCACAGTGGAATGCCAAGCATTGCATTTATCCAAGAGCTGTTGTATCGCTTACCATCAAGCGAACGGCATACTCGTCTCGCCGTTCATTGCAATAAAAACAAAAAAATACTTTAGTCAAGCTTTGTCAAAAGATATCAAAAGAAATCTAAGAGCGTCTCTAGTTCTATGCATCGAAATTCTTTTTGACAAACTTGTTACAGACAAAAAATATGTAACAGTCCAAAGAATTACAACATTGGACATAATATTATCAATAGTTGATGCCAGACAAGTGATCTATCATTAAATTGTCATATAAAACGTAAATATGCAATTAATATGCAAATGTGTTTAAATCACATTGCAACGAAAAGTGGAAATAAATAAACAAAATATAATGTTTATTTAGTCTCAGCTTTATAATTCGGACTGGTATGGCATGTAAAGTCCGCACAAGGCCAGCGTGGTGGACTATATGGCCTAAACACTCTCAATCGTACTCTCGATTATGGAGGAAGCCCGTGTATATGGGTTAATGCAGAATAATTATCTGGTAATATATTGCTTTCATTATGATTTTTCCTCCACAAATACTTGGTATTACTGATAACGAGAAGGTGAATCCTGCATCAATTTGATAGTAAATATTCGGTCAATGTTCATTGCTATCAGTTCAAGAGCACGCCACCATCATACATTACGTTCATAGTAGCCACCTTGAATATAACTGGGTTAGTACACTTTACAAATACTTGTCAAGATCTCTTATGCATGTATTTTTCTTCAGGATGTTTTCTTTTTTAATATTTCCTTATATTCTGTCTATGCTATATAGTACTATTTACTAATATATAAAGCTAAATAGTCTGTACGTGGAAATCGCAGGAACTACTGGTTCGAATAGAAAGTTACTTTTGGTGTTTGATAATTCAAACATTGTTGAAAACCGTAGGCTATATATGAAAGAATGAAAGATGAAAGATGATCACCGTTTGTGAAACCTATGCTAGGAAACACGGTCGTCTATATAATTCGAAAAAGAGTGAAATCGTGATATTCAGCTCGGCTAACAAATTTCCAAGCAGCATCCCCAATGTTTCATTAGGAGGAAATGTATTAAATGTAGTTACATCATTTAAGTACTTGGGACATATTGTTACCAATGATATGAAGGATGATCAAGACATTGAACGAGAACGAAGAGCATTGTCAGTACGAACTAATATGCTGGCCCGTAGATTTGCCTATTGTAATAAACAAGTGAAAATAACACTGTTCAAGGCATTTTGTAAGGTATTTTACACTAACAGCCTATGGGTCAATTATACCCAAAAAACTTACAATGCTCTTCGGGTTCAATACAACAATGCTTTTAGGACGCTGTTGGGTCTGCCCCCTTATTGCAGTGCGTCACTAATGTTTGCTCAAGAACGCACGGACGACTTCTATGCTATAAGGCGGAAAAGAATAGCGTCTTTGTTGCACCGGATGCGGGCCAGCTCCAACAGCGTCCTCAATGTCATTGCTGAGAGAATGGATTGTCCTATCTTAAAATACTGGATAAGTTTTCTTATAAAATAACATTAGACATTAGTGTATGTAGGTATATTGTAAAATAACACATAGAATAAGTAACTTACAATGTAATTTTGGACTTGTGTTGTCTTTAAATAAATATAATATATAACATCACGCTATGACTTTTCAGACGGAGCATATATGATTTTTTTTTTTTGTAAAAACGATTTCCCATCAAACAGTATCTGCAACTGAGCGAAGCCAAGCCGAACTGGTAATCAACGCACACACCATTTAACCGCGTGTGTCTAAAACAGTAGCAAAAGAAACAACATGATTCACTGTGGGCAATGCTGTGAAATCTTTTCCTTAAACGTTGACTGCAAGATTTCTCCAATAATAATTACAAAGAAGTGCAAAATTCACCAACATACACTAGACTAGCGTAGTTGACGAAGTCCAACACTATGGTATAGGATTCTCGTAGAATGTATCCAGATTGAGCCTGAAAAAGCCTTGGACAAAGATGAGTGGAACAAAGGAAGGCATTTGCCCTGATAGAGGACTGTATCGGCTGAACAAACATATTTTTAAAATGCCCATTTCATAAATTTCGTTCTTTGAATTCAGATCAATGAGATAAATACTACTTTTGGTCTACGTTCGTGTTATGTCGTACTTTCCTCCTATTTTTGGCTCCTCGGCCTTGTGTGAAAGCAATAGCACAAGGTTATCTAGCTTCATTCCTAGCTTGGAAAGTAGTACGACAGGAAATTAATTACTGATACTATCTCACAGTTTCATCTCGGAGAAAATACTTAGGTATGCTGGGAGACAAGTATGTATAATCACTTTTAAAATAAATCATGCTTGGTGTCCCCTGATGTGGACAGAATTACTAGAATACCTAGAATTTATCAGTTATGTAACTATAGAGTAGGAGCGACAAACAAGCCAATAACTTTATCTCTCTTTCTGTCTAAAGAGCCAATTAGTCCACTGCTGAACAAACGTCTCCCTCAAGCATCTCCACATTGACTTATTCGAAGCGACCTGCATCCAGAAACTTCCTGCAACCTTAACCAGTTCAAAAACTCCCTAATAAAAGCAAGTAATTCAGCTGATGAAATAATTGACAGCACCCATCAGAAAGTTAATTGTAATGACGTTAACGGTCTGTGAGACTACAGGAATGGAGAAAAAATATAGTAAGAATTATTGAGCTTCCAGCAGTTTTATTGGCATAACTAAAAAATAAAGCACATCAGCTGGTTTCTACGAGACATTAACAGCCTTTGTTGAAAGCAGTCGACTTGTGTAGCCACTCCAAACTAAAGTATGACTTAAAAAGTCAGTTGAAATGTGTGTCACCGAATATCCTCTCGTAGTTTTTGACACCAACCACAAAACATTTAATTGATCCTAATGTGTGGTCAGGACTATGTTTGTGATTTTGCATGTATTTAATTATTTTAACTGAATGACTCGAGATATGATTATTCACGCTTATCATAATAAATTGGGAATGACAACTACTGGTATTATGCAACATTGACTTGCTACAAGGCAGTGGGACAACTACATTTTTGTGTTCAGGTTGTAATGCTAAACACATATTTTGTTATCTTATTTTGGTAAATAAAGATAGCTACACAAATGCATTAACACTTATTATGCACTATTCGGATTTCACCATGTCCAGCAATATCATTGTGAAGTGTACTTTTAGTAGTAATATTTGTATTTTCCACAATCTACGGGATATATTTTTTGAACTGGCACCGCATTGTGACTGCCCTACACCTGATGGTAAGCGCAAATGCCGTCCAAACAGAGTATTGTATGGCATCAGACGACAGTCACATGCCATTCGATACAATTATGCCAACCTGCTGAGATGCTTCTATACACTATGGCGGAAGGACCCAAGATTAAAGGAAGGAGGGGACACGCGTGACTGCAAATAATTCCAAAGATATACGGCGTGGCACAAAAAAAGATTTGCTAAATAATTTATTTGAAATACTCAAATGCGAAAGAATCCAACCGTAAAAGTTAATAATTATTTTTTTTATCGCCGGTATGATCCTTCTAAGATAAGACGGTGACTCATATACATACATTATAAAGAAACACAAAACCGCAATTTTCACAGCAACCATTAATTTAAAATGTAACATTAAATATACACATTTTTTTTGAGTTCATTAAATCTTCAAGATATAATACGTTTTGCTTAGTATATTGTTTCTGTAAGCAAACAGCATGGATAATAAATTAAGCTCTGGGCTTTTTATATATATTTTTTATTTTAAACACTTTGTACACAGACGTAGTACAGGCGGATTTAATGCCCAAGGGCATTCTCTACCAGCCAAGGTAGCCAGCTTAAGGTAGTGTAGAGAGACGGAAGCAGGTGCTTTTATATATCTATTTTCTGTTCGATACAACCCTTTAAATATTAATACGTTAACACAAACCACTTTTCAAACACTACAAATATATTTATCTTCCACAGGATGCAAAACAAAAATCCTTCACAATCTTTATCTGTATCAGCCCATATACGTCCCACTGCAGGGCACGGGCCTACTCTACAATCGAGAATACGATTGAGAGTGGTGGCCGCCAACCCGCACTAGGCCAGCGTGGTGGACTATATGGCCTAACCACTCTCAATCGTATTCACAATATATCTATCCAAATATAGTGATTAGATAAACACTCTGAATTCAATACGTTGCGAATAAACAAAGATTACTGGGTGTAGCTACCGCTTATATAGTGTGTAGTCATGCATGGTCTACAGGTCGGGAAATATGCAATTTATTCGTTCAATTGTAACATACTAAGCTGTTTTATCTGTTGAGACGATAACTTCGCTCGGGGATACAACACAAGAGATTTAACTTACTATATGTATGTACTCTAGACAGCCTCTGTGGCGCAGTGGGTTAGAGGCTGGCTGTGAAATGGGAGACTGCGGGTTTGATACCCGCATCGTTTTTTTGTTATTTGGACAACAAGTTATTGTTTCGAGTTTATGTGTTTGTGAGACCGAGAAGTCCCTTGTAGTTTCTTGAACTTCTGTCTCAAAATCAAAGTTAAACCACTGCTTTGCTATCATGTTTCGTTCTGTTAGTGAGATTTACGGAAGCTCAATTTCCACATCCTTAACACATTTTTTTCCTTCCCCTTCTCATATTTTTGTATTGCAATTAATGAACACAGGCCTCTCCCATGGTTCTCCTCATCGACCTGTTGAAAGCGTTCTGCATCCAGCGATTTCTTGCAACTTTAACCACGTCCACCTTGGAGGCGGGAGTCTGACAATTCGCTTACCTGTCCATATCGCCACTCCAGAATCTTAAGACCTTTCGTTACGTATTATAATATGTAATAGTTACGAAAAATAATGCTCATATATTTTGCATTTGGCGAGGACTGAGTGAATCAGAATTTACGATTTAGGTATATTTTATATATGAACTCATTGAATTTAAAATACTTTGCATAAGGTTATGAACTGTGTGAGTTCCTACCATAACATCATTTACAATGACGCAAGACAAAGTAATTATACTGTTAATGTTGTGGAATATATGTTATATAAGGATTGTTTATTTTGACACATATTTCTCAGAGTGTCCATGATGACTCATTTTGTAGACAATAAAAACTAAATTTGTCTAAATATTTTTAAATTAGGGTGATAGATACATCAATTTACAGCGCTGGAAACTGGCCTCCCATTATGAGCCTCATACGAAGGATCAATATCACTCGGTGCGCTATAGAGAGGGCTGTATCCGGATGTTTCCCTACGAGATCGAATCAGGAATGAGGAGATGCGGTGGAAAACAAAGGATACCGACATAGCCCAAAGGATTAGCAAGTTGAAGTAGCAGTGAGCCACACAGACAGCGCGAAGAGCTGATGGCCGTTGGGGCCGAAAGGTGCAGGAGGATATGTAAAGGTTGTAAACGCCCCACGCTTTGTAACGATTAAATGTATGTATTTTACTCCATTTTCTTATCTTAAATTCATTATCAATTATTTTTACTTTTTTAGTTGGATATCTTATTAAAGCATGTATTTTTAGTTTTATAAACTATTATTTAATTTTAATTCTATATCAGGCCAGAATCAGTAATTAGTGCCCAATATTGCGATAGGGTCGCCTATCACGTCGTAACACGGAGCACACAAGACGAAATGTGTGTCGTGGTTGCTACCAGCATAATCTCTGCCTACCCCTTCTGGGAAAAAAGCGTAAGTTTAGGTAAGTAATTTAAGTAATAATATATGTAATGTGATACAAGTGTAAAACATTTCTAATTTAAATGCAATATACTGGGTGTGGCGAAGTAAGTATTTCGTAACTTAATAGTTTTTATTGCTTGTTTTAAATGGCTAAGCAACAGTAGGTAAAGCCGGCTGTCTGCGTCCATACTGCAGTAAAGTTAACCTGTTTATTGTTTAGTTATTACAATTTTGTATTGTCATAGTGATAGTAGTTTCTAGATACATTAGTTGATCATAAGTGAGCATCTGAACTCTTAAGAAATTTAAAATAAAATTTTGAAAAGTGTAGGCAGAGGCGAAGAACTGACAGGCAGACCACGGAAGAGATGGCGAGACAATCTTGATCACTTCGGTAGCAAATGAACGGCAACGATAGAATATAATATAAAGAAAGAGTTGAGGGAAACCTTTGCCCACCAGTAAAAAACTAATAACCATGTATACATACAACTTTGTCTGCCCATGAACATTCTTGTAAGATCTTTTGCATATGCGCCTGAATTAAGATACGTACGGTAAACAAATATCAAACATTAATATTTAATGTGACGATAAGGAAGCATTGGAAGTTGTATTTGTAAACTAGCGGTCGGGCCCGGCTCCGCCCGGGTGCATACACGTTTTAAAATGGCGGTCAAAATGTTTAATTCTGACTATCAGTTTAGAATATCGACCAATCGGACCACGAAAAACGAACAAAATTTCCTCGTATTTGCTAGAAATATCACTACTGCTTTCCTCCTATAGGTCATAGCGTGATGATATATAGCCTATAGCCTTCCTCGATAAATGGACTACTCAACACTGAAAGAATCATTCAAATCGGACCAGTAGTTCCAGAGATTAGCGCGTTCAAACAAACAAACAAACAAACTCTGCAGCTTTATAATATTAGTATAGATATGCACTTGTCATTTGAATAAATATTTAATTTGATTAGTTTATCTCAAATTATTTATGTACTGCTTCCCTACAAACCAGCATTTTATTTACTATAGATAAACACTAAATACCACATTCAGATAACTTTAATGTCAATAAAGTAGTTTATATAGATTTTGTTTTTAAAAATAATTACTAAAGAACAACTTTGCTGACAATCAATGTCTCTAATAAGTGCGCAGTGGCCTGTAGATAAACGGACCTGATGCGGCAGCCAACATGTCCACGGTGGTCGCGGGATCAAATCCCAGAGCACAGCCCTTTTCGTGGTCATGTATATATTGATAGTCGATCACTACACAGTATAACGCTGAAGGAAAACATTGCGTCGTGAGGAAACATGCATGCTATAGCGATTAATAAGAATTTCTATGGTATGCAAAACATTAAGTATGCCAACCTGCACTAGGCCAGTGTGGTGGACTCTCAAATATACTCTCGCTTGTAAAGGAAGCACATACACTGCAGTTGGTAGTATATGGGCTGATAAAAATATGTCTCTAAGTATCTAATTTTGGCTACAAGGTTAGTTTATATATCCAGTTCTTGTTACAGTTTTTAATCATATTTTTAGTAAACCACAACCTGTTGTGGTAGTGATACACTAATATTGTCATTCAATCTCTGGCCTAATTGTGTCTAAAACGCATATACAAATAACAAAAACGGTTTAATATTATCAATTTGGCACTTGCAATCTGTAGATAAGTTTCACAATACAGATATGTATCATGTGATCTGCATTTCATTTTGAATCTTCAGTATTATAAATGTATTAAAGCCATTTCTTTTGGCAATAAAAGATAATGACATAGTTACTTACTGGCAATAATATTGAAATTTATTTTTTATTGAATAGGTTTATTTTCATTGTGAGGAAATCTTAAGAACCACATACAAGTTTAATCATTCAGGTTATATAAAGCCCAAAGGGAGATGCTACTTTAATCATAATGAACAACTTGTATAGGGCCAACTATGAAATCGCGAAAAAAATATCAGCTGTTCCATACAAAAATAATCTGCAAAATGTCTGTTGAGAGTGTAGCATTCCGATTTAGGCTCATAAGGGTATATACCCTTTATGACTAATGACTTGTATACCAAAAAAAACTTAATAGCACATACATTACACTTATATGTATGCACAAAATAATGTTCTATTAAGAACAATAACATTTGCCAAACATTTAATTCACTATCACACTTTTTACAACAAAGATTAGCTATCTAAGATAACACCGTAACATTTGACTCGTTACATAAACACAAATTCGTTATTAATTCACTAATCGTTACAATATCATTAAATGTAATTAAAATTTTAATTGACAAACTGGATATCAAATAAGGTCAATGTATAGGCAATAATTAAAATGCTTTCAAAAATGATAGAAGTTAGTGAAAGTTACATTTATTTCGTAACTGATGGATGGTGAAAGCTCTGACATAACCTAAGATAATATCATAAATAATGTTTACCATTATCATTACTGCTCACAATTGAATATACTTGTGGTAGATAGCCAGACAATGCTGTTTTGTTCAATGTAAAGTTTTGTTTTTTTTTTTTATTAGAATTTAGAAGGTTGGATGGTGCAACTGCGCCTCAGTAGCGCAGTTGCAGTATGGTATGATTGCAACGCTGAGGTGTCAGGTTTTGAATCAATGGTCTTTTCAATTCATTGATAGCCTGGAGAATTTGTACCTAATATGTCAACAAACTCGCCCCCCATCACATTGTGGGATGGAACACAAAAGACGAAATGTGCATAACCCAGTAGCAAACATGTCCATCCCTTCTAGGAGAAAGATGTCAGTTTATGTGTATTAAGAAGGTATATTTTTTTATTATTCATTTACCTATAAGCAAAATTAAAAAAGCACCTATAAAACCCAAATATGTAAAAAACACGGATAATTTAAAAAATATATGTTAATTTCAATAATTGAAAATTATGACTAAGCCATATTGCAGAATGTTTTAGCTTACAATAATCTATATAATATCTATATAAATCCTTAAAGAAGCAGACCTTTTAGACTGCAATGTTGGCCTAATGCAACTGGTAAACTTTACATTATTTCAATTTTTCTAAGAGAACTTTTTGGTTTGTGGTTTATGGACGGGCCACTTTACTTCACTAATAATTTATCAATAATTATTTTCCACAACTGTTGCCAGCAGTTTACTGCTTTAATTGGAAACATAGATGTAATCTATATTTCAAACTCTGTATACTTCCATTAGGTTGGCTCTAACATTGATTTATAAATATTGCATATATTGAAAATTAATTATAATATTAAATTTAAGTGATTATCATAAATGACTTATGCAATTCTTGATACATATGACACGGAATGCAAAGTATACAAAATATTAATACAAGTTTTCCTTCAAACTGCTTATAATGATACTTAAGATGAAATAGCATTTATTTAACTATTGCATATTTATTTATTGCTGGTAGGCCAGGGACCCTGGCATATCCTTTCCATGCTTCCCAGGCACCAAAAGGGGAGCTTAAAACACATTGATCTAAATTAATAAAAGAGTCTTTTTTTTACTAACAAACTTTACTAACAAAAACCTATGAACATAGGTTGGAGAAATGGAAATTTATCACTATTTTGATATCAGTCTTAGATAAATGATATATTAAACAACAAAAATATTTTATCTGCTTCAAGATTGCATTATATAGATAATTTGGCAATATATTGGCCTATTACAGAGTTAGGAAATAATTTCTTATTGGAATTAAGAAGATAATTCAATATTTCAATCAGATTAGAAGTGCTGTTTATACAAGTGACTTAAAATGTGAAAAACTCTTTTCTCTCCACAATTAGAAAACAACTAAGACTATACTGTATGCACAAAATGTTTATAAATTAACAACTATCATTATGAAAGTTATCTTACTGTATCTAACTGTTTAATGAAAATTACTTGTATTTCTTTGTTATACAATTACAAATACACAACAAATACTGCAAATGCTTTGTAAAACATGCAAAACAAATCAGAATGATATAAATCAAAATCAAACCTGTGCATACAAAAGTCTTATGACACATCATTCATAGCATAGATCACAAATGAACATTAGCAATAAAAAATACTTATAATAGAAGGTAAGAATGTTAACGCGAACATACTTCTGTCACGTAGCGAAACTGCACGGCGCTTGCAATCGTTTGCAACTGAATTAAACACATTCTAGTGACGAAATATACTTACGTTTCGCGCATTCAACTAGCGAGCACGCAGAACGCAACAAATATTACTAATAAGTAAAACCGAGTACCAATTTACCTAATAATGACCTCTACTCACTTTTTCAAAGCGCTGCCTGTATTCAGCCTTCTCGATCTTGTCGTTCTCCAACTGCGATATCTTCGCTGTAAGCTCTTGCAGCGCTTGATTCTCCTTCTCATTCCTCACCGCCAAGTTCTCCAGCAATTCCAGCGCGTTTATCACCTTCGGCAGAAGCGCTGTAACGGCGTCAGGGCCGTATTTCTCGATAATTATCTCGCATTCTTTACCTATATCCGATGCCAGGTCATAAACGTCCACGACAGTCACGTCGTCTTCGAAATCCTGCATCTTGACGGAGAAGCGCCTGCGGTACGGCATTAATATCACTTTGTTTTCACTTCACAGCCGTACATAAAATTATAAGTTACACTGAATACACCTTTCGCAGATGCGCCATCATTACTGAAAAGAGAAATGTCAAATTCTGGCACTAGACTATAGTGATGTGTATCAATTTATGATAACGAGTGTATCGATAGTTGTTATACATCGATGTGAAAGTAAAACCATTATCGATAGTTATACATATTATATTGCCAAATATTTATAAATATGCGTTAAAGATTATTAGAAAAATATTTTGAGATCAGAGTTTATTTGAAATATATATCATTTTTTTCGGATTGTAATGCGACGCTGTTTTGTATTCAACTTTTTTAGCTTCCCTATAATAATGTTAATAATTTTATTTAGATATGTAACATTTGCATAACTATTACGATAATTCATTATTTGAATTTAAGTAGATAGCACTTTATTTGTGATATTTTTGTAGAAATCCCTTCCATAGATTTTTTTTATTGCTATGAATGATGAGACGAGACTGCTATTCATCTAATGGTAAGCGATACGACCGCTCATGGAGAGTAACAATGCTTAGCATTCCACTGCACTCGATGTCCTGAGACATAAGATGTTAAGTTTAAACCGGAATAAAACATTGCGTTCACAATACTGCTTGGCGTAAGAAATAGGTATTGCGGTGATATTTCCCAGGCGGTCTCTTAAATATGAAAGACCAGTAAAATTAGATAGATCAATGAAATATAATTATTTGTCAATTTTATACAATAAAATTTAAAAGGTAGACCTATTGCCACCGAGTTTTTCTATCAGTCAACTTTTGGGAGATGCTTAAGAGCGTTTATACCCTGCACGCGCTTATTGGCTTAAAAACAGGACTTTTCAAATGAGTTAATAGCCACCAATAAACAATTTAAAGGAAAAATAATTAGTACTAACTTTAGAAAAGGTTGTCATCTAGGGATTTTGGTGGAAAACATTATAGATTGATCGATAATTTGTGAGTACTATAAGGATTACTGAACACAAGTTTCATTATTTAGGCTTTAAATGGCAATTTAGAAGCTTAAGATATCCGAAACCACTAAATATAAGACCAAAATAAAAATATTATCAGACTAATAAGACCCTTATGGAGGGATTTTGCTGAGAAAAATAATCTTTTTGTGTTTAGTTCCTGAAAAATAAAAATTTAAACAATGCGTAATTATTCAGAAACTGTCGTCAAGAACATATTTTTTTTCACCAACTTATCGTACATAATTTTTTATAGCCATTGCATATTATAATAGAAGAACATCTTATCAATAAATTATCATTTTTATATTTCAACAAAATTAGTTTTCATCTTTTCTACAAATATTTTAAAACCACTATAAAACACGCTGTCCGACGTGGATCAAATCAGACGCGCCGCAAGGCCTTCTAGAGGGAGGACGTATCGCTCGTCGCTCCGGTCTGGCTGCAGTCGATTATTGCCGCGCGTAGTGAAAATAACCACGCGTGGACTGCGATTACCACATCTTAGTACTTTGGTAGTAAAATATTTAATTATTTTTATTACCTACAATGATTTTGTAGTGAGTATAAATTATGTTTCAGGTAATATAATGGGATTTAATTCCGAGGCTAAATAATGTTATGTATTGTAATATAAAATTCAATATATTTCGTAATTGTAAGGGGTTGTAAGGCCCCTAACACTATTTATGTGATCGAACACGAAATTATTAATAAAACGTCCGTAGTATCTGCTGATTGAACACTGATTTGAATGCAACTTAACAATGTAATAATAACGAAAATATGATTAGTATCTAAACTTGTATTATTCTTTGCTTGCACAGTAATATTTGTCTATTTATAATGCAAATAAAATATTTTTATGATATTATATTACAGTTACATTTCAAATGAATATTTGAAGCGCACGGATCAAAGTTGTTTGAGCCGTTTGTATAGCGAGCCGACGCGGCAGCTCTACGCACACAGCTTTGGTCGCTTATGTGTGCGTGAAATTAACGAAGAAATACCTATAGTTGACTTTGCGCGCAAGGTGTATACGCTCTTAAATGAAACAAAAACGGTGTTTTTAAAGATCTGTAGGCCGATCACGTAATAAAATAAGTTCAGTTGTAGTGCAGTTGCAGTTCCATTAAAAACCATTTAAGAAAACGCTAGCTGACATGTTTTCTAACTTCTGTTTAAACATCGACATGAGTTACTCTATACAAGCTATATCAAAACTGTTACTAATAGTTTTAGTGACTTCGGACGCAATGCAACTGAACAATTTGCAAAAAAGTGATGTCTTTTTTTCCTATCATCGTTTTTGGGTGGTAAATACATAGTTTTTTCAGAAATAATAGTATACACCCTTTTGTTTATAAAGACGCTTTAGTGTGCACGGTTTTAAATTATAATTTTGAAGAAAATACTGATCATGCAAAAACGATGATATTGATAAAAGTCGCGTTTCAAAGATTTGCATTAGAACTTTGTAAACAAGCACGTTTACTCTTTACTCGCGGACTTCCGTCATATCAGTGTCTGTCATCATAGCTTGTATAGCATAGCATCATAGTACTTCATATTCGGATAATATAATTTAAAAAATTAAATAATCAAAACTAATTATCAAATCTATTCTTTAAAATTGTAAATTGACATATTTCATTGGTTACTGCTGTACTGCATACATAGATTACTTTTTTCATTTACAATAAAATATCCTGTTCGTACAGTACAGTCATCAAGAAGTTAATGTTATTATTTAATATAAAATTCGACATTTTAAAGCAAGTATAAAATTAAAGCAAGTGCAATATTAGTAAAGTAGTAGCAATAATAATTGTAGAGGAGGCCCGTGCCCTGCAGTGGGACGTATATGGGCTGATACAGAGAGAGTAGCAATAATGTTAATAACTACTTTAAGTAAGAATTTAATTTTATACTATAACAATGTAATAAAACGAATAAGTTACAATATTTTATATCTTTCATGAATTCGTTAAAAAAGCTAACTTTTAAATAACGATGACAGCTTACGTTATCGATATTCTTCGTGCAATCACTATAGCATAAACGAGAGAGAAATATTTGTGTCTCGTTCTACGTTCGGATACGTTGCACAAAAAAAACACACACAATATAATTTAAATCCATAAGAATATTTAAAAAATGATATAAAATGCGTTATTAAATATATACAGATTGTATATATGCATTTACTTTCATATGAAGTAAACTCGGTGAATCAATATTTAGTATTCATTTGAACAACAAAGGTGTTTATTTCGGCAATTAATAAATTAATCTTTATATTTTTTATTAATTCTCAGATTATTTTATATTTATCCGCTTATATAACATACCAATAGCTTATTCAGCGCAGTTTTAAATATTGTTTAAATAGTTATAGATTCAAATGTTTTGAACGTTCATAAGAAAATTTAAACTCTGATACCAAAGCAGGCAAGCTGATTATCCCATCCTCAACGTTATTATGACATGCACAATATTCATCACACATGGCTACATCCTCTTTATCTCTCTGATAAAAGGATGTCGCTATTTCCAACATGATGTTACTTTTCAAGTGCGTTGTTAAAATATCGATTATGGGCCATCGCCACGCGCGAAGCAACAGTTGGATGGAATCAACAGGCGCGAACGCGCGGCACCACTCTTCCCGCGCTTTGTAAACAGATTCTTATTTTTTAAATTCAAATTGTGTTATGAATCAACCAAGTAAAGCCAACAAATATGTGTGCCCCAACGATCGACAACTTTCTTTGAGAGCCAAGTAAGTATTAAAAATATTTTTAAAGTTTTTCGCTGATCAGGTGATGTTTGTTTATTTTCGTAACTTTTCGACGGCCATCCTATTTAATACCTGGATAGCTTTATTTCGTGATTTAAAAATAAACAGTAAACTTAGTTTATGGTTTACCAAGATTAAAAAATAATTCAATTAGTTAAAAATATACAGTGCTCAATTTTTACTCGAAAAATATTTTATTTTCCTAATTCTTATACGATTAAATTAATTATGGACTATGATACTGTCGATTATTTTTATGTGAACAGTTTCTAAGTAAAAGAAAACATCTGAACACGGAAAATATCATAGAAAAATATAAATAAAGTTAAAATACGAAATAAGTCGTATATTTTAATTCCAGCTGTAAGAAAATTATTTTTTGGGGGAAAAAGATTGCGAAGCATGCCAGGAATTTATAAATTCCTACATAAATTCCGAACTCCGTGAGATGAACTCATAAATTAAACTGGGGCCGTTTGAAAACCCCTTTAATTTAACATCAAAGCAATAACACAAATTTTAGGGTTTAAAATTATCGTACAATATTTAGGAAATCAGTGGTCAGATTAACTTTTATGATTTGGCTTTATTCCGCATAATATATCTGAAACTACTAAATTCTTGCTTAATACACAGCCGCGTCGTACAGTGCCGAGGGTGTTAAGTTCGAATTCAGGATACTACTCATTTTTCGACATTTTTAACATTTCGCTCACTCTTTATGTGTATGAATTAAACTTTTAATGAAAAGGAAAACATCGTGAGAAGCATATTGTTCGGTATGTAAATCCACCACTGACTTGGAACAAGTACTTTTCAATCGTAGGACCCTCTTGTGAAGTGATATGTAGCGCTGCTAAGCAGGAACAATTTGTGTTGTGAAAAAAATGAAGTGGTGGTAAATAATTTTGAAACTAAGGAAATAAAAATGATAAAATAAATATTGTATAAAATTGATTTCCTGGTGGTAGGTTTCTTATACAGGGTATATCAAGACTGCTACCGAAAACGAAGCAGGGTGGTAGTTTAAGCGACTTCAGACACAACGCAATAGAAAATGTTGCAAAAAAAAGCGACGATTTTTTTTTGTTATTTTTTTTCCTATGGTCGTATTTGGGTGGTAAATACATTTTTATCCTAAATAATAGTGTATACCATTTTATTTATAAAGACTCTAAGATATAAAAGAGTTTAAATCATTATTCCAGCAAAAACTATGGATTTACCACCCAAAAATGACGATATTTAAAAAATCATAAAAAATAATTGTCGCGTTTCTATGCGAAATTTTTAATTACATTGTGTTTGTAGCCACTAAAACTACCACCCGGCTTCGTTTTCGGTAGCAGTCTTGAGATACCCGGTATATGAGAAGCCGCCTGGGTAAATTCCACCGCAATGTTTTTACCCGCTACACAGCAGTATAAATGCACTATTGTGTTCCGGTTTAAAGGACATTGTAGCCAAAGCAACTTACAAGACATAATGAGACTTAACATCATATATCTCAGGATAGTGATGGCAGTGGCATGCCAACCATTTCTTTGTAGTTCATGGTGTTGCTTAGTTTATCCACTGTCTATGAGTGGACATATTGCTTGCCAGGCGAATGAAAAGCTCATCTCGCCATGACAGGCAATGTAAAAAATGATTTGTTTGGTAATATTATTATTTTTTCTACATTTTTTGCATAAAAAGCAGGCATTTTCAAAATCGTTGCGAGCGACTACTGTACCCCAAGAAGGAACATTTTGAAGTATCGTATAGTAATAGTATCGTGACAACGATTACTATACTATTACTACAACGATACTATACGTCAAAAAATATTCCTGCTACCACTTTTCGTACATTTGTAGTAAAACTATCGCTAGACTATACGATTACCATACTATAGTGTCATAAACGTTTCCCGCTGCCATAATTTAGTTCCAAATACGCTCACAATGTCACTGTTCAAATTCCCATACAAAATTTTACTATTACGATTACTATACTATAGAGCCAAATGTTCCTGCTTGAGGCACTGATTACAGTAACGCTCCACTGAATATGCACTGGAGCGCCGCACCACTTATGTCGGTACACTTTACCCACTTTTAGGGGGTACTTTATTCTCCGATACGAAGATCGAGTGTTCGAATGTTCGACGTCCACGTATAAGGTAAAAGTTTTCCACTTTTAAAAATCAATACTATTCTCTATGAAACTTTAACTCCGAACTTACTCTGAGTTTACGATGTAGGATAGAGGATTCGAAATTTTGTAAAGTATTCAGGCATATTTGTACAGTTTTACATGCGATGTTCGAATATTCATCATCGTGTAGGAGTATAGAGTAACCCCTTGCTCTATCTACCGGGTATCTCAAGACTGCTACCGAAAACGAAGCCGGGTGGTAGTTTTAGTGACTACAAACACAATGCAACCAAAAATTTCGAAAAGAAACGCGACAATTATTTTTTATGATTTTTTAAATATCGTCTTTTTTGGGTGGTAAATCCATAGTTTTTGCTAAAATAATAATTTAAACACTTTTATACCTTAGATTATTTATAAATAAAAGGGTATACACTATTATTTTAGGAAAAAATGTATTTACCACCCAAATATGGTCATAGGAAAAAAATAACAAAAAAAAAATTGTCGCTTTTTTTTGCAACTTTTTCTGTTGCATTGTGTCTGAAGTCGCTTAAACTACCACCCGGCTTCGTTTTCGGTAGCAGTCTTGATATACCCTGTATATATTTATATTAATGGTATTGGTAGCATATTATTATCTGCCCAGGATAAAATCACCTTACGCAGTGCCATAATGAACCACGGGCTTATGTAAAGATAACTATTTTTCTTCATTGAATACCCACTCTTATTGAATTGAATTTTATATACTACTAGGGGCCGGGATGGCTACTCGTCGGTGCAGATACACTTTTTAAATATCCTATCGTATATGTTCATCAAGGATAATGTAGAATTCCAATGATTATATAATTTTATAAATCGGTCCAATAGTTTCACAGTCCATTCAATATAAACAAACAATCAAATATTCTTTATAATATTCGTTTAGATATAATGGCGAGAAAAGTAATTTTGGTTAGCTTTTTATTTTAATTGGTAGTTGTTGTAGACTGTTGAAGCTAGATTACAAATATGTTGACTCTACCGGGATACTGGTTCAGAGAAAATCGAAACGAATTAACAACTTTAAGCAATTTAACAAGCATTAGGTGAAATATTTACTCATATACATTGCAGTCGAATTGTCGTGCCAAGGTAAAAGAAATAAAAAAGAATATGTATGTATAACCTCGGTGACTGAATACTCCATACACTGTGCACATATTGTGCAGTCTTTTGTCATTTGGAACTACAGCGAATAGTCGGTTGAATCAATTCGATTGTGGCGAACTGAAATAGGAAATTCAATCCATTGGCTACCCAGTACCCTTCCAATATCTACAGCATTGGTATTAAAATCTTTAAACCAATATTTGTGTTCTGACTCCGTATTAAAACCTCGGCCGGATTTTTTGTTAGACGTCAGCAGTTTATTAAATTTATTTTCTCGTTCTTACTTTTGCTTAATCTAGCTGCATACATACTGGGTATATTATCAAGACTGCTACCGAAAACGAAGCCAGATGGTAGTTTTAGTGACTACAAACATAATGCAACAAAAAATTTCGCAAAGAACGCGACAATTATTTTTTATGATTTTTTAAATATCGTCATTTTTGGGTGGTAAATCCATAGTATTTGCTAAAATAATAATTTAATCTCTTTTATACCTTAGAGTATTTATAAATAAAAGGGTATACATTATTATTTAAAAAAAAATGTATCCGCCACCCAAATATGGCCATATGAAAAAAAAAATATAAAAAAAATGTCGCTTTTTTTTGCAACATTTTCTGTTGCATTGTGTTTGAAGTCGTTTAATCTACCACCCGGCTTCGTTTTCGGTAGCAGTCTTGATATACCCTGTATATACATACATAATCGTCACACCCGTATCCCATAGGGGTAGGCAAAGACTATAGACCGCAACTTGTTCGATACTGACATATTGCTTTCGTTTCATCCACTTTCATCAACCCCTTCATGCATTATCTTCGGTTCAGGGTACTTTTGACCTGACCCTTATTGAGGGTTGGTTACCCTCACTAAGATATATGGAGGAGATACCCTCAATAAGAGTCTACCTGTAAACCTGTCCCCACATTTAAATGGGATTGATTCTACATCATTTTTTATAACGATGGTTAAAATATTCGTACCCCTTTGATAGAGACTTCTCTAGAAGTGGTGATTGAATTTTATACGACTCAATAAGGACCATCGCACAAGGCGTAGTACCACAAAATTGCTTAGCCTTCTAGACCTGCATAATTTTGTCGACCAGCAATAGATAATCATCTCATTATTTCTTTCATTGAATGATAGTAGAAGGCAATGTAAAACGAATGCTGTAAAATAATGTATTATTAATTTATTCAATCGAAAATATCACGCAAAATATTTTGCTTGTTGTGCAAATCGAACTCAAGACCTTACGGTTATAAGCTACTAATAATTAATGACACAGTGAAACTATTCAATCTATTTAATCAAAAAACTAATATTTGAAAATCGAACTCAATGAAAGTCTTGTTTGGAATAGAAAACTGCAACTTTAAAATATCGAACTGTCCATTTCCAATATTAATTCCATACAGAATCTACAATTGAATACCTTTTGTCCATATTCAAGTAATAAATCAAAGGCATTTAATAAACCTTTCCAAGAACAATTTGATACTGCAGTATTCGTTTGTGAACGTTGCGCGTTGCAAGCGCTATTTGAGATGGAAAATAAATGGAATAATTTTGAAATTATTACATCTTGCCTCTGAATATGGAATGCTGAGTTTAATTTCATGGAAATGTGAGCGTATTATTATTATGTAAATCCTCGTTCTCGTTAGACGAGTGAATTTTTAAGCGTGTGCTAGACATTTTTTTTTAATGCAAATACGATTTGAATTATAATTTGAGATTAAGTAATTCTTTGTTGCGTTCAGCCGCGCTTGCGTATTATGTTCAATTGTTTTTTCACTAGTATCTAAGTAATATTAATCGGTTGTCGATTAAGTATTTATTACACGTCGATAACCGATAAATTATTTTTTTATTTTTCATCAATTGACATTAATATATGGACAGGGCGGAAAGCGCGTTAAATGTTCCAACGTAAGTGGTGCGCGCGCTCCAATACATCTCTAGAGGAGCGTTCAAGAAATTAGTCGACTCTCGCGATGATTTTCAAAGTTTAATAAAATTAAGATAATAATTTTAATCACCGTTTAGACGAAATCTATTAAGTTTATTTAATATTTATTTTTATTTTAGCGCGGTTTTCACGGTCATCTTTTAAAACTCCAAATATACTGAAGGGCCGATCTTTAATTTTTAAATCAATGTTCTAAATATTCTATTCGTTTCACAAGTTGAATCCTTTATTTGGCCAACCAAGTTTAATTTAACACTTAAACTTTAATACTATTTTGTGTTTTATGTTTTGCGTGTACTTAGTTTCCAGTTTTTATATATTTTTCTTTTGTTCAATTTATTATTATTTCATCCTGATCATTTTTGCTGCTGGTAAATTAAAGCAATGTCTCCAAGAGGCTCGCTGAGCATCAACGCTTGTCAATGTGTCAATTATTTGGACGCTATTGATCGTGGCATAAAGCAGTAGCATTGCTAAGAATCAGGGGTAGATCGTACTCAATGACTATTATCATAATCATCATCATCATCATCATATCAGGCACAGGAAGTCCACTGCTGAACATAGGCCTCCCCCAAGGATCTCCACAATGACCTGTTGGAAGCGTTTGTTATCATAATGCCTAAAGTCAACAATTAACGCCGATGACGGGCTAGAACTTAGGGGCATCAAGATTTTTAACACTGCACAATACACAAAATTGGTTTTCGAATTCGGTCTTACTTCTTTTAACGGTTAAAGTATCGCAAAAAATCATTCTAATTTATTATCATAATTTTTCACGAAATTCTACATGAATGAAATGATTTTGAAACAGAATTTTATCTTTATATTTCATTTCTTCGACATTACATTGTTATGAAGAATAAAAGCCTTAACTAGAATTATTTTGTACACAACATGGCTGACTTCGCGGAAATAGGTACGTGTAGCCAGAAAATATCCGCTCAGAAATGAAAATAACAACCAAAACACCGAGAAATACCACGTAAAAGATATAATATGGCCATTATTTAGCCTGTAATAGGTATTTTCTCCGAAAATATCTCCACATTTGAAACAACATGTAAAGAAAATATTATGTCCATAAATGAAATTATTTATTGAAGTAATAAATAAATTACTTTTATATTTCATACTTCAGAAATATGCTGAATAATTTAGTAGAAACAGGCTTTAACAAAATTCAAACTCATAATGTTTACAAGGATTTAAAGTTTATGAAGATACAAAAGTTACTTAAACATACCGTGTAAAGTTTATTTGAGAACATTAAATTGTATCACAGAATTAAGTAGAAAAGCGTCCTAATTTTTAAACACAAATTGAAATTCCCAGCACGTTCGGGTAACAAGGAAAATTGTAATAAAATAACAAACTTTTTCTAAATATAGCAAGACAGGTTCATGGCTGTATGCGTTACTGCCATTGGCCTTCGCGCTAACTTCGTTATCTAGGTAATGTCGCATCCGCTTCCCGCCTGCATTGGTTGTCATTGGCAGTAATCGGTCTATTCGATTTTCAAACAATGTAGACGATATATTTTGTTTTTGTTTTAACTAGCTCTGGCTATGAGGAAAGGAATATTAATGCCATGTAACAAATGTGTTTACAATTAAATTGTTTTAATACTTTTTTTTTTTTTATTGCATTGAATGGCGAGACGAGCAAGCCGTTCGCCTGATGGTAAGCGATACGACCGCTTATAAACAGTAGCAATATTCCACTGCGCTCGCCATCCTGAGACATAAGATGTTAAGTCTCAATATGTCCAGTAGTTGCTCTGGCTACAATGTCCTTCAATCCGAAACACAACAGTGCATTTAAGCAGTGTTGTTTCACGGGAGAAATAGACATTGCGGTGGTACCTACCCAGATGGCTTCTCACATATGAGAGACCTACCACCAGTTAAAACTTAAACTATATCAGCCCATATACCTCCTACTGCAGGGCACTGGCCTATCCCTACACTCGAGAGTAATGATTGAGAGCCGTATAAACTATAGTCCACCACGCTGACTTAGTGTGGGCTTATGGATTTTACATGCCATAAAATTCTTACAAATTCGCTAAAGTATGTAGGTTTCCTCACGAAAAGTTCACCGTTAAAGTATCAAAAAATTTAAATTAGTTACTTATTAAAATACGAAAGAACGAAAATTCAAACCAGTGATACATCGGTAGGTACACCGCGTTGTCTCCAGGAAGTCTCCAGAAAATGATTAAAGTGGACTTAACAGTGAGTGGTGATTGCAATATTGCAATCCATATATATGTTATGGGCCAAGTGATTAATGCGGGCAGAATTGATAATGCCCGGGCAGTATGAATAATGCTCGATTAATCACTTGGCCCATAACATATACAATGAATTGTGGCTAAAAATATTATGCCAGGTTATACCTAACACGCTTTATCTGATTCCGGGATATGACAAAATTGTGAGGTTCAATATTGCGTAATCTTACTCCACTTGCCAGTGATAGATATCCCAGCTTAGATAAATATTCTACCACCAGTAATCATACCTTCTTTCATACGCCCACTTCATTTATACACTCTCACAAATATAATATGTCGTATTTATACAAAGTTCATTGGGAATAGATGAACAAACTTTGTCTTGTGACACGACTAGTTCTAAGTATATTAAACTGGCAACTTTACTCAAGAACTCATTTTAACTTATAATAACAGTGAGAACTCACTTAAACACTAGTATGCATTTCTTTTAAACATTTGTCAAAGTAAATTCCTCTCTAAGTTTTGAACATTTTTCGAAGTTAAGTTTTTTTCTCTTCTAGTATAAAATGGTTATAATGATAAGTGCAATGCAGCTCATTGGGATGGGCAGCTGCGGCTCTTTAAGTACAACGTCAGCATTGTTTATTTTAAAAAAATAATATTATAAAAACATTTTGCATCGATTTATGAGGATTAGGCACCATTTTTTCTCTAACGCCCGAATACTGGAACGCCATTCAAATAATAAGTTGCTCTTAACAGCGCACGGCTCACTTAGCCAGTACATTTCATCGGGATTAACGTAGTTAAGCGCAAGTTATATTTAAGTTACGATCCAGTATTTGGGCGTCAGCCACTTGTCCTTACTTTTTACCGCACCCCTCCCCTGCGACACACGTATTAAGTTACTTGACAGGAAAAATGTGACTCTTTATTGCTGGTAGGTCTCTCATATGTGGAGGGCCACCTGGGTGGGTACCACCTCATTGACTATTTCTCCCGCCAAACAGCAGTGTAAATGCACTGTTGTGTATCGGATTGAACGACATTATACCCAGAGTAAATACTGGACATATTGTAATTTAACATCTTATGTCTCAGGATGGCAAGCATAGCTTTGTAATTCAAGGTGTTTGGTTCTGCTAATGTTTATGGGCGGTCGTATCGCTTGCTTAGCGAAAGGAATGCTCGTCTCGCCATTCATTGTAATAAAAATAAAACTTCTGACTCTTCCAACTCAAAAGGTTACCGACCCCTGAACTTGACCCATTGGTTTAAAAACTATGGATGGGACCTTCAGTACATATGGAGTATCAATAAGATGACCATGAAAATCGCGTCGAGTATTATATGTTTTCATAGCTAAAATGAACATATTGTACTTAATAGGATTAGTTTTACGGTGATAAGAATTATTATCTTATTTATACTAGACATGAAATCTTGAATAAGGACCTTTGAGATGAAATGCCTGCGAGCTCCAAAACACTCTGGGCGCTATAAGGCTACACCTCTTTTAAAAATATACCAATGTTCATGATCCTAGGTATACAAATGATAAATGCTGATCCCGGAACGTAATACACATGATAATTTTGAAATTTCCAATTTTACGTATGGTTATTATCGGTTTATCAATTTACATAGAATTACGTATGTTGTCCAACATCCAAATAAAATAAATTATGCTACTGGAAATATCTGGGGGCACGGCAGTGCCCCCTCCAAGTCGAGCTAAAAAGCGGCACAGCCGTACTATCCTTTTCTCGAAGCACTTCAGACCATTTTTAACCCCCCATAACTTCGTTGTGGTTAAAGTAAGAAACCTGAATTTTCAGTTACTAATTAGGCATTGTGTAAACACGGTATATTTAAAATTTCATTCAATTTGAACCAGTAGTTTATGAATTATAACTTGTCAAACTTTCGCAATTTTGTCACTCACTGACTGACTGACCGATCATCAAAAGTCTAAGGCATTTCTAGCAGACATAAAGCCTTCAAATTTAGAATATAATTAGTGTTTAGTGTCTAAAGTAAGGAAAAATTCAAACATTTCATAATTTCTGTCTAGTTTTCTAGAAACACCAACTGCGTGAATAACTTTGTAATCCCATATAACTGTATAGGATTACAAAGTTACATTTGCAGTTAATGAATCATTGTACCCGTATATAATGGAATAATAGTTGTAGATACGTATCTATATATATGAGGCATAAAAGGAGGGTGTATAGAGAGGGAAAGGGTGTATTCAGCTCATGAAACTTTACAACATTCCTCTAGAAAAGCATGACAAAGATAACCTTGCAAACAAATAGACTAAATAGCTCGAAAACAATCACCATGAAAGAAAGAACACTAATAATCAAATCCGCTATATTTGTGATAAATTGATACCTACAAAAAAAAGAAAAAAATCCATAAAACAGAGGCTTTAAGAAAAATCATTATATATATTCTAAAAATAAAAAGTACCGAAAAGGCCAGTAGCATTATTCATAAATTGTACGATACAATATGTTTTCATGCGATGGCCAAGTCGATCTATTTATTTACAACCTAAACAATTTTTAATATTGATATGATAATAACTTACGTAATAACGTTATACAGAATGTCCCTCAATCAAGGACTAAATAAATTAATCGACTTGGTATTACATGGATCTCACAACTTTTTGCGGTAGAAAAACTGAGCTGCGAGACTTGGAATTTTTTTACAGGATGTTTTTGATGGGATCTCACGTCTTTTTGTAAAGTCCTACTTTATTCCTTTTCGGTACTTTTTATTTTTAGAATATATATAATGATTTTTCTTAAAGCCTCTGTTTTATGGTTTTTTCTTATTTTTGTAGGTATCAATTTATCACAAATATAGCGGATTTGATTATTAGTGTTCTTTCTTTCATGGTGATTGTTTTCGAGCTATTTAGTCTATTTGTTTGCAAGGTTATCTTTGTCATGCTTTTCTAGAGGAATGTTGTAAAGTTTCATGAGCTGAATACACCCTTTCCCTCTCTATACACCCTCCTTTTATGCCTCATATATATAGATACGTATCTACAACTATTATTCCATTATATACGGGTACAATGATTCATTAACTGCAAATGTAACTTTGTAATCCTATACAGTTATATGGGATCACAAAGTTATTCACGCAGTTGGTGTATCTAGAAAACTAGACAGAAATTATGAAATGTTTGAATTTTTCCTTACTTTAGACACTAAACACTAATTATATTCTAAATTTGAAGGCTCTATGTCTGCTAGAAGTGCCTTAGACTTTTGATGATCGGTCAGTCAGTCAGTGAGTGACAAAATTGCGAAAGTTTGACAAGTTATAATTCTTAAACTACTGGTTCAAATTGAATGAAATTTTAAATATACCGTGTTTACACAATGCCTAATTAGTAACTGAAAATTCAGGTTTCTTGCTTTAACCACAACGAAGTTATGGGGGGTTGAAAATGGTCTGAATTGCTTCGAGAAAATGATAGTACGGCTGTGCCGCTTTTTAGCTCGACTTGGAGGCGGCACTGCCGTGCCCCCAGATAGAGGGAGCGCTGGTACTTCAAAAACGTAGATAAAAATGGTGGTGCCGGGCCACCTTTTTCTGCCTTCCTAATGGCTAATATTTTAACAGGTTGTGCAACATACATAAATTACATGAAAAAAAAAATTAAAAATAAATAGTTTAGGTATATTTAATTTCACTCAAACTCGTTTTAAAAGGATAATAGCTAAATATAATTTCGGCTATCAAAGGAATTTATAGCAATTTATTGCTAAATAATTAATTCAATTTTCATTAATATAGGAGCGCTACCAACATTACGAACAAGAAAATATCTACGTTTTTCAAAACGCGAATGTATGACAGCGCTCCCTCTATATATAAATACTGTAAGTGTAATTGTTATCTTTTATTCTCCATGGATGTCAACCAACCATTTACATAAACTCACGCCATTTTACCCGAAGGGGTAGACAGAGGTGCTAGGACACCCACATTTCGCCTTTTATGTTCCGTATCACGATGTGATAGGGGGCAAGCCTATCTCTATATCGGGCAAAAAATCCTCACTCCGGACTGATAATGACTAGAAAAATCCAATATCAATTTGCCCGACTCGGGGTTCGAACCCGAGTCCTTTTAGCTTTGTAACCGTGTCGTAATACAATTTCGCTATCAACCCTCTCATTATCATCTCAGCCACAGGAAGTCCACTGCTAAACATAGGCCTCCCCCAAGGATCTCCACATTGACCTGTTGGAAGTGGGTTGCATCCAGCGACATGATTTTGTATAATGACCGTTTTTATGAACAGACTATAAACTAAACGAGCATAAATAATATTCCTAGACGACATAAATATATCTCTATGTAAAGGTCAATGAACACATATAAATAAAGATATATTGTACAGCGACAGATAGGGTAAAGACTTCAATGATTGTCTATTTTAAGAAGAATACTGATAGTTTTCAATTAATATCTTCTCAAATCCCAAATGCTTACTTTTATCTAACTAGATTTTATGAAAGTTTAACTCTAAAGAGATAAAGAGGAATGTCCGAGTTTCCTTTAATGGATGGACAAAATGTTAATGTCTATTAACAAATGGCATAGAAAAGTATACAATAAATAAACACACCTAATAGTCACATAATATATTTACGGCTGGTGTCTATATCCTATCTGTCTTTAACAACAGGTTAAAATTACCATGTCGGCACAATTATATGCTTTAATGAACAAAGATATATACGCCCTGGAGCGCGCGGACTACTTACATCTTAACACTTTACGTGTTTTTCCTCCTGCCCATATATATTTTCAATGTGTAAAACATAAAATGCATTGAAATATCTAATGAATTCTCATGTTGACGATAGATAGATTATAGAAACCGACCGATAGAGTGAAGTCTTTTTTTTAGTCTGGCACGGCACAGTGACTGCATTGCAGCTGGTGGTAACTGCAAATGCCGTCCAGATAGAGTCTCATACTATTCTACACAATAATGCCGGTCCTCTAAGATGCCTCTTCGCGCTACGACGGAAGAACCCAGGATTATAGCAAAGGAACACTTGTGATGGCAAACGTTCCACAGCTTGACGGTACGGCAGATAAAAGAATTGAAGGACCTTTTGGTTTGCGCCGAGATGTTTTGAACCTTCAAGTTATAACTCTGCAAGCCAACAAAAGGAAAGCGTAGTCAAGGGAAGGCATTGAGGGGAAGATTTATGCTATTGCTCTTCAAAGCTTTACTGTAAATTGAATTGGAGCATCAAGACGGTACCACTGTCTAGCAGCTAACCAATGTAGAGTAACAATTTTGCTATTGTGTTTTATTCGACAGGAGACATTATCGAAGACCTTAAGCTATTAATAGAAATTTGCATCCGACCGGATACCCGCTATACACGATAACGGATAGTGTGTCCTAGTGACTCCCATAAATATGTCGCGTTTCGAATCCATTTTATATCTCGCCCTTTCGAAAAAAACACCAAATCAAAAAAAAAAATGGTTCTTAATCATATATTGGTTCAAAGTGACTACCTATCTATATCGACCTATTATTAAAGAAGGACAGAAAGATGTATACCTCTTCTCAGTCTTCCGGTCTTCTCGATGTATCTTCCATAAGTACACTTATGTAACAATACTTAAATTAAAGTTTCCCAAAAAAAAAAAGATTTTTTAATTAGGTATCTATAATTCTAAAGGTTTTTAACCAGCCTGTATAATTATGTTGAATACATACATAAACTCAGGCCTTTTTCTAGAAAGGTAGATAGATGTGCTACGAGGACACCCACGTTTTGCCTTTCATGTTCTGTGATGAGATAGGGGTGAGCTTATCGTCATATTGGGCACAAATTCCTAACTGCAGACTGATTGAATTGCCCCACTCGGAATTTGACCCCGAGACCACAGCTTTGCAATCATAGTACAAATGCGCCACCGAGGCAGATGATAAATAATGTTTTTGAATTGCCACGCACTTACAATATCTCTTCTTAAAGTAGGCAGCGACTTTGTTGTGCTGGACCCCTTGCTTTCCATGGTCCTTTAGCAGCGGTAACCATTTACCATCAGGCGGGCCGTTAATTGAAAATTTAAAGAAAATAAAAAGTGCATATATTTATTGAATCCATAAAATGTCATACATTATTTAGACTTAGTTACTTCTTTTTCCACATGGCTGTTTTCGCCAGAGAAGAACGAACAAGAAACTCTAGCGTTGCTCTTTTTTAATTAAGTTTACAATACAATAATTACACAGGAGTTGCAATTTAGAGCAGTGTATATATTTTTTATAATAATTATTGAATAATAATTATATTGTATAAGTCATTTTGTACATCTGAGTTAGGTGTGGGCGCCCAGACCGTGGAATCGGTATACACTGTTTAGCAAAAGCAATGAAAGACAAAAAAGGAAAACTAATAAAGTAATTAAATATTATCATTATAAGCACATTGAACAGACGAGTCTACACAAGCAGCACCCGTTCACGAGTATGACGCATGTGCCAGCAATCGGCCTCCTCAACCGCTTTAACTCGCTTACGACGGCTATAAAAAAATAATAATCGCAGGCATTTTTTTCTACTTTTTCATACCACTATAACCCTATATCTTGCTAAGCAATCTATACACTTTTTACCATCATTACAAAAATCTCGAACATTATACTTGTGAAATGATAATACCTCCAGGCAAAATTACATGATTTTTTCGCATCATTCGTCTTCACACTTCACGAGAGATAAGTGACAGCTTTGTAACGTTATATGTACCCTTTATCCCGGATTTGAGACGGATCGCGTGTCTGGACTCACTTAGCTTAATACAAAACTGGGGCACTTAAAGGGTATTGGTATAGTGAATAAGGATGGATGAATGGGATATCTCATCTGGGTTGGTTACATGGTCGCATCAAGTTTATCTTGAAGTGTTAGGTAGAGTTATCAGTATTGCCATCTATAATGAGTCATATACCTATACCTATACATAACTACACTATACGTACCATCAAGTATGGTGGTAGAACTCTCATATGTAAGAGGCCTGGGTAGGTACCATCTTAATGTCTATTTCTCCCACGAAACAAATAATAAAATACACTGTTGCGTTCCGTTTTGTAGGACAGTGATCTTCTTGACTGTGGAAAGCTTACATAGTGGGATCAATATTTGCTTCGATTTATATTAACTAAATAATTATTAAGTGCGTGGTAGGCTGTTGGTAAACGAGCTAAACGCGACTGCCAACATGTTCACGGTGGTCGCGGGTTTGAATCCCAGGGCACACCTCTGACTTTTCGGAGTCATGTGTGTATTGATAGTCAATCACCACGCACTAAAACGGTGAAGGAAAACCATCGTGAGGAAACCTACATACCATAGAGATTTATAAAAAAAATCTATGGTATGTAAGTCCACCAACCCGCACTAGGCCAGCGTGGTGGACTATATGGCCTAACCACTCTCAATCGTACTGTTGATTGTAGAGGAGGCCCATGCCCTGCAGTGACATTGTTGTGTCCATCTTCCGAAATATAATACAAACTTGGACGGATCGTGTTACCTCAAATAACATGTACAGGGATGGGCGTAGCCACGGTGGGGCAGAGTGGGGCGCTTGCCCCACCCTGGTTCTGACCTGTAAGGTACCTAACCAAACCTAAAAAAATAAATTATCTAAATAAAGTATCATCTAAATTAACTGATAATAAACCAGCATACGCCCAGAGCCCAAACGGCTGATGATATTGATACATTTTTCAAGGATGATTTCGAGTTGTACATTTTTTTTTATTGCAGTGAATGTCGATATGAGCATGCCGTTCGCCTGATGGTAAGCGATGCGACCGCTCATGAACAGTAGCAAAACCAAACAACACGTTGAATTACAAAGCTATGTTTGGCATTCCACTGCGCTCGCCATCCTGAGACATAAGATGTTAAGTCTCAATATGTCCAGTAGTTACTCTGGCTACAATGTCCTTCAATCCGAAACACAACAGTGCATTTAAACTGCTGTTTGACGGGAGAAATAGACATTGCGGTGGACCCACCCAGGCAGCCTCTCACATATGAGAGACCTACCACCATTATATTGGACATTTTAATACTTTTAGATTACGAATATAAATGCTTGTTGTTCATATAAGGAAAAAATATCAAACAATACGTTAAATATACATTTTTGAAATATTTAAAATTGGTTCAAAATTTCGCCCGACGCAAATTGAGTTTACATGAAATTTACATTGTGTACGTTATATTATACAGGGTATATCAAGACTGCTACCGAAAACGAAGCCGGGTGGTAGTTTAAGCGACTTCAAACACAATGCAACAGAAAAAGTTCCAAAAAAAAGCGACAATTTTTTTTTTGTAATATTTTTCCTATGACCATTTTTGGGTGGTAAATACATTTTTTCCTAAAATAATAATACTCTTTTATTTATAAATAATCTAAGATATAAAAGTGTTTAAATTATTATTTTTGCAAAAACTATGAATTTACCACCCAAAAATGACGATATTTAAAAAATCATAAAAAAAAATTTTCGCGTTTCTTTGCGAAATTTTTAGTTGCATTGTATTTGTAGTCACTAGAACTACCACCCGGCTTCGTTTTCGGTAGCAGTCTTGAGATACCCGGTATTATACAGAGTAAATCTTTAAAACCTTTTTTTAATATAAACATATTTTATAGGCCCCTGCTATTGACTGCAGACTTATAAATTTTTATGATGCGTGTGACGATGGTAACTGGGAAAATATCGCTCATTTTAGGCAAAGAGAAGGATTTTTGTAGAATCTGAACAAATATTATAAGATTTCTCTACAAATAATTCCAATTCGTTAAACCCAAAACCTGTACTAGACCAGCTTGGTATACAAAGTCTCCATCCCTTACAAGCTCAAAATAATTTGTCCTTTTCGAAATACTTTTGAATTCAGTTTTAGGGAATGAGACAACACATTCGAAAGCTAAAGATTTAAAAACTGTATAGTAAGTCCACCAACCCACATAGGCCAGCGTGGACTATATGGCCAACCACTCTTGATTGTAGAGGAGGCACGTGCCCTGCAGTGGGACGTATATGGGCTGATACAAAATATGAGGCCATATGTAAAAAACCTTAAAGTGTCCACAATCAATGTACCCAAGTTCTTTTATTGAAACAATTCGATAAAAACTTCAGTTCATTTGTCTTGTAAGAGGAAAAGCTAAGCAAAAACAATTGAGGTCAATGGAAAAATAAATAAAGTAAGCGAGCTCGTTTCAATTAGCAGCGTTTGAGTTTACAAGACGCTTGAACAATCTAGAGGGTTTCTAAACGTCTCGATGTCTTGTAAAGGGACAGGGTTTATGGCACTTATTCTTTAAAGCAACCAAAGAGGAAGAATAAGAGTCACTTGTCAATTCCTTATGCCCATTTTCAGCTACTTAAAGATCGCTGCTGTATACCTCGAACAAAGCGTAATACTACTTAAAAATTAAAAGCCCTTCACTGGCGTAGTTGTAGTATGGTGCGAGTACAACGCCAAAGTCTCGAGTTCGAATCCCGGGTCGGCCAAAGTGATATTAGGTTTTATGGTGATATGCAAGATGGCGATAGGCTCGCCTCCTATCAAATCGTGGCACGAAACCTATACGGCGAAATGTGGGTGCCTTGGTAGCACATCTGCCTACGCCTTCTAGGAAAAACGAGTGAATTTATATACATATGTAAATAAATAAATACGTCCAACAGCCACATATACAATTATAATCCCATACTAAGATCAAGTGCTGTATCGTGGGCATCAGAAGTTTCTGACGATTACAAGAGACTGTTCGGTCTCTCACGATGATATGGCGATTGTTAAAAAAAAACAGATAGTTATCTTTCACATGACACAGCTGGTGCTCCCCAAATGTGATTCATTGTTTATGTGAGTCAGTATCATAGGATTTCAGTAGTAGTTATCGGGTATATCTCCAGATATCCTGATTACCTCAGTGGCGTATTTGTTCTACGATACGGTTACAACGCTAAGATCTCGAGTTTACATCCCGGGTCGAGCAAAAGTGATATTGGATTTTTCTATTTATTGTCAGCTCGGAGTCAGAAATTTGCGCCCAATATGTCGGTAGGTTAATCCCATCACATCATGAGTCAGAGTACAAAAGATGAAACGTAGTTGTCCTCGTAGACAAAAGTCTACACCTTCTGGGAAAAAGGCGTGGACGTAAATAAATACACCCAATAGTCATAAGTCACACGCATTTTCCTGGTTCCACACTAAGATATACATAAGTCTTGTATCGTGGGTATCAGAAACTACGAGGGAGTTTCGATCTCTCAGGATACATGGAGATTATTATCTATATACAAATAGATGATAATCTCTCATAGATTGCATGCTTGTGAATCTCAATCGTGACTCATTTATATATGAATCACTGTTCATAGGTTTTCAGTAATTGTTTAGAGTAATCGTTATCGGATTTATGTCCTACCACCTAAATATGGCGTCATCATTGAGATAATATACTAGAGGGGACACTGCAAACAAAATTTTTGTAACAAAATGAAGGGTACCTTCTATTTCTGTCTCTGTCACGCCTACGAAGTAACATTATCTTCCCTCTCGCTTCACTGTGTACCCGTGTGCACGCACCATACGCACAAATTTTGTTCCCGATGTCCGCTTTAATATCAATAGGCGTCATCGGTAGTATCATTCGGCGAATGAAACGCGCTGGGAAATATGGGGAGTTACTTTATGATTCGAAACAAAGTTGGAATGTTCGGATGTCGTACGTGAAACTGTATCTCCACAAAAAGTTCGTCACTAAGTTCAGAATAAATTAAAAAAGTCACAGAAAATAGCCTTAAAGTATTATAAAAACATTCATTTTCGAACATTCGAACTCGTTTCGGATAATAGAATAACCCCCCATGTTTCTTCGCGTCTGTGTTTGTGACAGTATGACAGTGGTACCAACACAAAGAAACCAGGCTATTGTCTTCATAGTTTTAATGAGCTACAACAAGTTTATCTACTGCTAACTTTTATAATATACATAAATGTCACATCCAAAAGTCTCACGTATTGGTAGTCTACGAACTTGTCACAGAGTACTTTGTTATATAGGAATGTCTCGCCAAAAGCGAAATGTTAGCAGAATAAAGTAATAGTTTTTCTGTCTTCATATTTTATTAGGATATATTAATACTATTGTGCAGTGATATTAAGATATCACTGCGCACTAGACTTCTTCAATGTTACATCTCGCCTATAGTTCTTTACGGATGTGAGGCATGGACCATCAAGGAACACCTTGGCAAACGCTTGGAAGCATTTGAGATGTGGACCTATAGGCGGCTTCTATTAATATCTTGGACTCAGAAAGTGACTAATGAAGAAGTCCTACGAAGAGTTGGTCAAAAACGCAAACTTTTGAAAACCATCAAACAAAGAAAAGTTGCATATTTAGGACACGTGCTTAGACATGATAAGTACGAGCTCCTTCAACTTATAATGATGGGAAAAGTAGCTGGCAAAAGGAAAGTAGGTCGGAGGAAAAAGTCATGGCTACGAAACATCAGAGAGTGCACAGGGATTGCGAGCGCCGCAGAACTATTTCGCCTCGCACGAGACAAGGGACAGTATGCTGAGCTGACTACCAACCTTCACTAGTTGAAGAGGCATTACAAGAAGAAGGTGTAGAGTGGAATCAAAAAGCATCTACAGCCAGACGAAACTGGGACGGGCCGGTAGTATATAAGAACATATCTGAAATTATTTAATTTTATAGATTAGATATTTTATAGATTTTCATTCAAAGACAGTCTTAAAACCTATTTTAGTTATCAAAAATGTTTTAGCCCTTTTTAATCGACTTTAAAAAAGCAGATTAATAATTTGTATGTACGTAATTTTGTCAGAATTGCACAATTTTTGGTTATGTTAGTCTATCTAGAATAGCCTTAATGCTCCAGACTAGATATTCCGCGAAATGTTATAGTCCGTATCGTGATATTATTTATGTACATAGCTTATAGTAACCTAGTTCGCACAGACTTAAAACAAGGTTTATTAAGTAGTTTTTTTCAAAGATTAGTTTTATTTCTCTCTTTATATTATAAGTTTGAAGTCGGTTTAATAATTTTAAAGTATTTTTCGAACGATTTTGCTCTGTTCGAACGACGAACACAAAATATTCGATACCTGAAATTAATTTTTATACCGTCTTAAAATAAAGCCGTTATAGTTTTTAATACCTACAGCAGAAGACTTATAACTTGGAGTAGGATGACTATCAGTTGGGTTTATTAATTTCTTTTCTTCCCACCACTTTTTAATAGCATACGTCCCACGAATGAATAAAAGGTCAGCCTATAATGCGTCAGTAGTACATAAGACAAATATGTACTTGATTTGTAGACACACCGGTACATTTTCTATTTCCGATGAGTAGGGAAAGAATGGAAAATAAAAACGTAGTAAATATTGCTGAGCTTCGTAAAATAATGAGTCATGTTAAATATCGTATGTAGCTTTAATGTTTGGGACTAGTAAATAATGGCAATTATTGCTATTTCAAGTTAACCATTGAATCTTAGCATGCTCAATATTTCTAATGACCACAGAATTTGTAAACAAAAAAACAGATCATCATCATCGTCATCATCTTCTCAGCCACAGGAAGACCACTGCTGAACATAAGCTTCCCCCAAGGATCTCCACATTGACCTGTTGGAAGCGGCCAAAAAAACAAAAAACCGATCATCTATTACAATAATTTTTCGCATCTAAAATACACACACTACATTTTTCAATTTTAGTTTTCAGTTCAGTTTCTTGTTTAAGTGAGTTCGTAAGAAAGACTCACTCCTTCATAGATAAAACGAGATCGCATAGAAATATTAGCCGATGTTCTTATGAAGTTCTATAGCTAGTTAGTTTCCGCGTAGTTCGTAGAGTGATATTATTTACGTGAATAGCTTATATGCAATTAGCTTGCACCGACCTCAAAAAAAATTTAGTATAAATAGGTATACTGGTGATAGGTATGTCATATGTGAGAGGCCATCTGGGTAGGTACCACCGCAATGTCTATTTCTCCCGTGAAACAACACTGCGTAAATGCACTGTTGTGTTTCGGATTGAAGGACATTATAGCCAGAGCAACTACTGGACATATTGAGACTTAACATCTTATGTCTCAGGATGGCGAGCGCAGTGGAATGTTGCTAGTGTTCATGAGCGGTCGTATCGCTTACCATCAGGCGAACGCTCGTCTCGCCATTCAATGCAATAAAATATATATATATATATATATACCGGGTATCTCAAGACTGCTACCGAAAACGAAGCCCTGTGGTAGTTTTAGTGATTACAAACACAATGCAACTAAAAATTTCGCAAAGAAACGCGACAATCATTTTTTATGATTTTTTAAATATCGTCATTTTTGGGTGGTAAATCCATAGTTTTTGCTAAAATAATAATTTAAACTCTTTTATACCTTAGAGTATTAATAAAAAAAGGGTATACACTATTATTTTAGGAAAAAAATGTATTTACCACCCAACTATGGCCATAGGAAAAAAATAACAAAAAAAATTGTCGCTTTTTTTTGCAAGTTTTTCTGTTGCATTGTGTCTGAAGTCACTTAAACTACCACCCGGCTTCGTTTTCGGTAGCAGTCTTGATATACCCTGTATATTTAGGTATATTCTATTTATTAAAAGATAATGTTTATTTCTCTCTTTTTATTAAAATTTTGAGGTTGAGTTGAGTTTTTTTTTTAAATTTGAAACACTATTAATATATTTCTCATGTCACAAGCTACTTCTCATACTACTTTCATATTGTTTTGACATAAATGTTTTAATGGTATTTGTGTATGTACGCAAGATAACACAAAAATATCATAGTCAAATAACCTATTGTATGAAGAAGGGAACATGTGAAGCCGTATATATCAGCTTTAATAACAGTTGGTGAATCTATTGATTCCGTACACATTGTAACTTACGCAAAATTTACTTCAACACATATTTGTAAATAAACGATGTTATTTATCATACTTTCCCCAGTACCTGTGTAAATAGGGCATAAAGTTAACGGCTGTTTTATTGCCTAGTCTGGATAGTGTGACGTCACAGGCGACCCCTTCGCCCTTAACCCCGAACATCTCGCTATTGCCTTAGCAACGCAATTCCACACGTTATTAGTATCGCTTTCATAGGCAAATGTGTTATTTGAGGCTATTTATTATACAGGGCGTCCCAGAACTAGATGATAAACCAGTAATATGTTGATCATAGTTTTTTTTTTATTTGCTAGAATGACTTTTTCTTGAAAACTATCGAGGTTGGAAATATTTTGTTTTCAATACTATGCCTCACTCTTCTCTATCTCCTGTTACATACTGGGGGTAGGTCACTTATATGTAGCTTAGGTAGGTTCCACAATGATGTCTATTTCTCCCGCCAAACAGCAGTGTTAATGTGATGTTGTGTTTCGGATTGAAGATAGCGAACGCAGTGCTTTTTGTTGCTTTGTAATTCAAGGTGTTGTGTGGTTTAACACTGTTCATCAGTGGTCGTGTCGTTTAGTTATAGTATAGACGAACGGCATTCTCGTCTTGTCATTCATGGCAATAAAAAAAGCTTGTTTAGTTTTGTAACACTCTGTATATTACAAACTGCTCTGGTTTCTCGAGCAAATAAAAGCCTTTTGTAATTTTCTTTTACAATCGTACAACATACATACATAATCGTCACGCCTGTATCGGCGGGGTAGGCAAAAACTATAGATCGCCAATCGTGACATATTACTTTCGCTGCATCCGCTTTATCTGTCAATCATATCAACCAGTTCAAGCATTGTCGTTTCAGTGTACCTTTGCACTAACCCTTGTTGAGTATATCACCGATTTGGATGGTGTAGGTATGGTTTCTTAGATTTACGTGAATGTTACAAATTGAAATAAAACTATTATTCAGAGATTTTATCGCAAATTTGTTTTAGTATTTACATATTTTAACTTCCCGAGGTTTCGATTACTTTACAGCTTTCGTCCATCTCCGAACCAAGAAATCAATAAGTATAATAAATTTAATCATTTTATTTCAACGTTTTCCTCATTTATTTCATAATATCGAATGCAATGCATGTGCTTACAGCTTAGTATAAGGATTTACTCTTTGTTAATTTTCTGCTTCAGTTGGTTTAACGATGGTCTGGACTCTAGAGTGATAACAAATAAGTATCTGGAACATATTTACAATAAATAAAGCTTGGAAATATTTATAGACAACTAGTGTTCATATTTTAAATATGCACCATACATATGTATAAATAGGAATATAAAATAGGTATTTAAAGACTTTTTAAATTGTATCACGGAAAACGATTGGCCAAGTTGTTTTTTTTATGGAATTTGAAAGTTTCCAAAAATATTTCTACTATCACGTTACATAATTAATATCAATAATTATTAATAATTGATCACTCATTTTGAGACAACAACTTTAATACAATTTTACCCATCGATTCTATATTGGATTAAACAATTTTGATTCAATCGATTTAAGCATTAAACAACGATTAACCGTACATTGTATCTGCCCTTTGGATTAATATTATCGTTTCAATCAATAATGTTACACAAATAGATCTGTACTCTTTCCCTGCTTTCAACCTGGATTTTATTAGTTTTAGTTCGGGCTGGCTTACGTCACCGAGTGGTATTTCATTTTGAGCCCGGGTCACATGTTTTCGCAGGTTATATTGTATATTGCCTGCCGTAAAGTTGGCAATATTGCAACTCGAAAGAGTTTGTTTAAGTTTTATTTAAATTGCATAAGGTATTGAGACTTCTTCGGTTGCGCTTTATGCTACGTTGTGATTTTAAAACTGAGGCTTTTTCGATTCGTTATCGCCATGGAGTCAGAATTTAGTGCCCGATAGGCGTTAGGATCGCCCGATATCACATCGTAGTAGGGAATACGCAAGTTGTAACGTGGGTGTTCTAGAAACATTTCTGTCTACCCCTTCTGAGAAAAAGGCGTGAGTTTTTATATGTATTAATATACCGGGTATCTCAAGACTGCTACCGAAAACGAAGCCGGGTGGTAGTTTTAGTGACTACAATACAAACACAATGCAACCTCGCAAAAAAACGCGACAGTTATTTTTTATGTTTTTTTAAATATCGTCATTTTTGGGTGGTAAATCCATAGTTTTTGCGAAAATAAAAATTTAAAGACTTTTATGCCTTAGATTATTTATAAATAAAAGGATATACACTATTATTTTAGGAAAAAAATGTATTTACCACCCAAAAATTGTCATAGGAAAAAAATAACAAAAAAAATGTCGCTGTTTTTTGCAACTTTTTCTGTTGCATTGTGTCTGAAGTCGCTTAAACTACCACCCGGCTTCGTTTTCGGTAGCAGTCTTGATATACTCTGTATAGGTCTCTTGCAGTGGTTTTTCAATATTCGGTAATTATTTATTAAGCATAATGGAATACCCTAGGCTATCTTGTCAAAGCGTGCTTAATTTTGAATTACAGTTGAAGGAAATTTTACATTTTTTTTTGTTCTTGTTCACCTTTATTCATGAAAAATGCTATTTTTATAAATTCTCAATAACACAAATCAATCATATGTTTAATATAAACACAAACTCATTCAAATAATGTCCTCATCCTACCATTGCTAACACCTGAATTCTTCAAGAACAACTAATACATTAAAAGGGTTTTATCAACGTTCGAGCTCATTAGTAGGAGCATTAACTGAGCTATTACGCACTCAGAGCAATAGCTCTGCAATAGCACGTTAAACCTTTGCGAAAGCTTTTCCAGTTACAAGTATTGTTGCTTTATTGCACTAGGATTTAGACCTTTCTTGCCCGCAAGTAAAACCTCTTTACAACTGTAGAAGAACGTATTTCTGAAGTATACAAGATTGTGACGTCATTCCGTGTTGTTCCTAATAGCACGTTAAACCTTTGCGAAAGCTTTTCCAGTTACGAGTATTGTTGCTTTATTGCACTAGGATTCAGACAAAGTATATATATGCAAAAGTGAGTCTTGTTACAATGTTCTTCAAACCGGACGGACGTAAGATGTTAAGTCTCAATATGTCCAGTAGTTACTCTGGCTACAGTGTCCTTCAATCCGAAACACAACAGTGCATTTAAACTGCTATTTGACGGGAGAAATAGACATTGCGGTGGTACCCACCCAGACAGCCTTTCATTATTCGAGATCTACCATGAGTGGTATATAATGTTTCATGTTTGTCTCCCTATCCAGATCCAATATGACAAACTAAGATACAATTGTGTACCAGAAACTGCAATAGACTACGGTCTTATAACAAACAAACCTGGCACAAACATCTATTAGTTTATCACCTTGGCGCAGTTGGTTAAACGCCGGCTGTAAAACTAGAGGCCGCGGGTTCGATCTCCGCACCGAAACATATGTTTCTGTGACTCACAGGGTTTTTTTGGGTCTGTGAGATTGTAGGAACGAAAAGTCTTTCGTAGTTTCTGACCCCCCATCATATTAATGTGGGGTCTGGACTATGTACCTATCTAACTGTTGGGTGTGTTTATCACTACATAGTATAAAACAAAGTCGCTTTCTCTGCCCCTATGTCCCTTTGTATGCCTAAATCTTTAAAACTACGCTACGGATTTTGATGCGGTTTTTTTAATAGATAGAGTGATTCAAGAGGAATGTCTATGTGTATAATACGTGTATATTATTGTAGAGAAATCTATATGCACCCGGGCGAAGCTGGGCCGGGCCGCTAGTTTTTTATATTTCATTTATCATTATTGGTGCCATGGATGGATTCTCAGTGCAGCCAATAACATAAGCCAAATTAGCTGTCACAATCACAATAACAATATCCTCATTACTTGAAATTAATTATACGTTTAATTACAAACGTCATTATTGTATCAATTTACGGAATCAATCATTATAAAATGATGCTTTAATTAATTATTCTTAAGGGTACGAAAGGACTGGCTGTGGGACTTGCCCACGCTGTGCATACCCTTTAACATAACTAGATATTTCTATGTTATTACATATTTCGATATGTTACCATAAAATTCTAGGAATTTAAATTTTTACTCTAGCAACCCCGTCTGAAATCCAATATCCGTTAGATTTGTATTGTTTGTCCGGATACTTCTGTACCTCTGGCAGCCGGACCCATCTCGATATGTACCTTTAGGAATTAATTCCTGAAAGCGCTTTTATTTTCATATGCAGAGTACTACTTTGTTAAACGAGATATTATGTTTTGTGCAAAGCTGCATTTCATTTTTAATCTCTCTCGTTTTATTTACTTTGTGGGATATTTGCCCTTAATTAATTAATATTTAATGAGTTTTGGAGCTTAATTGGAAGCTTTTTTATAATATGCTGGAAATTAGAATATGCTGTTTGAATTCATAATGCATTTGCGTTTACCATCAGGTCCCTACTATATTCATCCGAAACGAAGTACGAAACTTAGGACGAACGAAGTTTGTGACGATACGAATGTACCTACTCTGTAAATGTTCGGATTGCCGATATATTCGAATCATTCATTCTTCGATCCGAAGATTCGAATTTCGTGTTACAGAGTAGGTTTCGAAACGAAAAACGAAGATTCGAATTTCGGATTTATATAGTAGGGCCCATGTGCAGTCATTGTGTAATCTGTATCTGTATCTGTATCAGCCCATATATGTACGTCCCACTGCAGGGCATAGGCCTCGTCTACAATCGACAGTGCGATTGAGAGTGGTTAGGCCATATAGTCCACCACGCTGGCCTAGTGCGGGTTGGCATTATATAGTGCCAGTGTAAAAAAAATATCATGAGATATTTCTCATGTTCTAAAAAGACTTCAATAAACGAAATAACTAGTCTACAATTCACGAGTCATTAAATATATTGAGATACCCTCTGATTCACCATAGTTTTAATTAAATTGGTTTATAAAGAAAAGGAAGAAAATTTATGTACTAGCAACAAGAATTATAGATTCATTTCTTATGGCTGAAATTACGTGCAAAGACCAAAAATATAACGAATATGTTTGTTATGGGCCAAGTGATTAATCTGGCATTATTCATAATGCCCGGGCAATATGAATAATGCCCAATAAGAGCGGGCAATGTGATTATAACCAATCAATATATCACATTGCCCGGGCATTATGAATTATGCCAAGTGCCTGTTGGGCAGAGTGATGCAAAGCGAATCAAAATCAAAACAATGAGCCAAAGTGGTAGAATTTAGAATAGAGCAGCACGAGGGGGTGGGTTGGGAGGAGTGGAGAGGGAGGGGGAGTGTCGCACCTCCCCTGGTACCACTCCCATGAAAAGGTAACGCACTATTCCTCAGAAATATCTATTATAGCAACCTACCCCTTAAAACACTTGTTGTCAATACAAATTAGCTTCTGCATCGTCCTCGTTTTCATCGTTCATCCTTCGTTACAGCAGGCGGGGGCTGTTCTCCCTTCGCGCCTCCGGCTTTTTATATACACTCTAGGGTCGGTAGCCAAAAGGCTACGTGAAGTCGGGGTATTCCGAGTTAGTTTTGGAGCACAGTCGACCTAACTGATCCATAAAGTGGGTACACTAATTTTCTTCTGAAGATAATGTTTTGGACGTTAAAAACAACTAAACATAAGCAGATCCATTCAACCTTTCTAATTTATGGGTCTATCGCAGATGCGACAATGCGGCAGCGCACCACGTAAAAAATCACCTATAAATCCCATTGCCCGATCATCATGTAGCCATATTCATAATGCCCGGGCAATGTGATAAATAGGTGAGTTTAGATTGTAATTAATCACTTGGCCCAATATGGCTCGGCAATCGCCTTACGCAAATTTGTGCAAAATTATAAACGGTTGTAGTGATCTCTTTGACTTCAATTTTGATGCGCCTGCTGCGTTGTTACAGTCGTTAAATAACTGTTTAACCGACTCTGACTGACTAAATAATTAATACCTAATTCACGTATCACTTACTTCCACTTGCTGATTTGCCATTTTAAAGTGTTAATGTTATGTTATTCTTTAAGCCTCTACAAATAGTTACTGTTTCTTGTAATTATTGTATTTTTATGTTTTTTTTCTTTGTTGTAGTACTAGTCTTTTTTACTGTATTCTTGTTTTTAATTGCATTTGTTATAATTGTTTCATTTAATTATATTGTGTAATATCATCAAACCACTATGCTGCTGTTATTTGCATTGACTTTATATTGTAACGCTAATTGGCTCCGACTATGATGTTCATGATGTATCTTCTTATTTGTTTTGCATGCGGTGTTTGCCTGTAATTAATTGTTGCTCTTATGATTTATTATTTAATTGTAGTCAAATATTTATGTAAGAATTAGGGTAAGCAATTGTTGGCAAACCTTTTAAATAAAATAAAATAAATTAAAAAATATTCATACTGCCCGGGCATTATGAATACTGCTCGCATTAATCACTTGGCCCATAACATGTTCACGTGATAGGCATAAAATATTTATCAAACTTATCATATATATACTATCATAACCTATCTGAGTTTATGATGGAATCATTATGTATTAGGTTACATTATAAACGAGATCGTACCCGGAATAGTATGTCTTATTTTTAAATACTGAAGAATATCCTACCACAAACCAAACCGGGCCCACGGTAATCTCTAAACGAAGATTTGCTCTCTGCATTTTTTTTTTCAAATAGTGGTATAAATATCCTACCACAAACCAAACCTGGGCCTCTAGTAATCTCTCCCTCTCATACCATAGCGATTTGTCAACCCGCACTAGGCCAGCGTAATGGATGATGGCCTATCTCAATCGTACTCCTGATTGTAAAAGAGACCCGTTTCCCTTTTCGTTGCCCGTTTATATTTTATTTGTATATCTTATCCCCAGGCTCCGCACAGGATGGAGTGCGGCCCGCAGCGAGCCTCCGCTGACGGCCACCGAGCGCGAAGCCATCGCTGCCGTGGTCAAAAGAGCAGAGAAACTCGACGAGATCGAGGCCCGACGCGTCGGACGACTAGTCGCACGACTCGAAGGTACATTTAAGTGTAGATAACCGTTGATTTCTAGCCAATCATTTACACCGAGTACAGTCGTTTTGTAGTCTGTTTGTACTATTAGTTTATGGCTTCAAAAGCTTTGGATTCGCTATGATTCATATTTGTATGGACAAGGCCAGTCTCTGCAGATATTTGCCTTTTTTGTTACACCACAAGTATTCCTAGAGACGTACATTATTTCTTTATATATATATTTTTTTATTGCAGTAAATGGCGAGACGAGCATGCCGTTCGCCTGATGGTAAGCGATGCGACCGCTCATGAACAGTAGCAAAACCAAACAACACCTTGAATTACAAAGGAATGCTTGGCATTCCACTGCGCTCGCCATCCTGAGACATAAGATATTAAGTCTCAATATGTCCAGTAGTTACTCTGGCTACATGTCCTTCAATCCGAAACACAACAGTGCATTTAAACTGCTGTTTGACGGGAGAAATAGACATTGCGGTGGTACCCACCCAGGCAGCCTCTCACATATGAGAGACAGAGACCAGTGACAGTCAAGTCAGTATGACATCCTGCCTGGCACAGTTGGTTAGAATCCGGCTGTGAAATGTGTGGCCACGGGTTCGATCCCTGCACTGAGACAAATATTTGTGTGATCCACAGGCATTTGTTTCACGTCTGGATGTTTGTGAGACCAAAAATTCTCGTATATCCTAATACTAATAACAAAAGACTCGATCTTAGTGTTTAATAAGGACTGTATGTGACTGTTGTATGTATTTATTTATAAAGTTTGTTTTCGAGGGTCCAAGCCAGCTAAAACATTATTGATAACTCATGGTCTCCTACCCAGGAATGCGCCGTTCAGCTCAAGGCCCTGCGCCCAGATCCTGTCTGCTATGTGGGGAAACAGCAAGATTACTCTCTCCTCTCAGAACCTGCTCCATGTGCCGGCACACCGCTTGCTCCAAATGTGTTATAGAAACACCGCCGCATAGGTAAGCTTTAAAACTTGGCAAGTTATTGTATCAGCCCATATACCCACTGCAGGGCACGGGCCTCCTCTACAATCGAGTACGATTAAGAGTGATTAGGCCATATAGTCCACCTCGCTGGCCTAGTGCGGGTTGGCGGACTTATATACCACAGAAATTCTTATAAATCGCTATGGTATGCAGGTTTCCTCACGATGTTTTCCTTTACCGTTTTAGTGCGTGCAAGCTATAAACCTTAGCAAAAGCATTGTGGATGAACAGACATATGTCACGCCATTTTTAAATGACGCTAATATCCTTAAAATGGCACCCCGTAGGGAACTACACTTGGCTACCCTGTTGTTTGGCGTCATAAAAGAAAAATAATTTTGCACCAATTGCTTTATCAGTATAAAAGTACTATCATTTATGTGGTAGAATACAATATTCATTTATTGCGCTATCGTACACAAACATGACAATTTATATTACATTAAAAATTTAACACTTTAAAACTATTACAATTATTTTACATTAAAAAGTTTATCTCTCCGAAAAATCAACTTTCATCCATAATTTCAACGACTTTTTCACCATCATCATTACCAGAACTATCATCGCCAATCTCTAAAACTGATACGATAGGTTTATGGTAGCTGAAGTAAGAAACGAACAGTTTTGATTCGAACCTATTTAAATGTCTAATAAAGACCGCATCAATAGTAGTTTTGTATTTCGTTGTGCTAAGATTGCGATCATTCGACATAGTTAAACCAAATTCATTATTTAAAAATTCAATTAATAGTTGATTTTTATCGTCTGCGAAGTTTATGTTGAAATCTCCACTCAAAATCATTGGCAATTCATCAAAGCTTTATAAACTGACAGCTGTCTACTCTCCATCCATCCTACGCTTTGTCGATCAGGTCACGTGTCCTGACGCGAGTTTAAGATTTTATACCCATTACAGAAAAAGTGCTCAACGCCGCTAAAGAAGTTTTCACTTCAAAAAACGAAATACTTGTATGACAAGCTGATGTGGAGACAGGACAACTTCAAATATGCGTCCCGTTCGGCAACAAATCCACTTGCGATTCCTCAACATCGGACTTCTGCTTTCAGAGGTTCATTTAAATACGCTGCCACTCACTGCTGGAACAATATTCCTCCACCATGTCGAGCTAAAAATAACAAATATACTTTCAAAAATAATCTAAAGAAGTATTTATTATTTAAACAAAAGCAACAATGTTAAATGTTTAGCGAGTTTAGTAGCCTGTACTTACCACATGGTGTTTGTTAGTTTGAACTCCATGAAATACCGTGTTTTGTTTTTTCTTAAGTTCATGGACGGAAATTGTAATTTGTTTCAAAGTGCGCGTTTGCGAAAATTGTGTTGTTTGGATGCCACTCGTGAAACAAGATGAATAGCATAATTACCTATATTACTTTTAAATTAGTCTTAAGATGTGCGTTGGCTATCGTACGCGTGGCTCATAATGACGGTTATGAATGTTTATGAGGTGATCGTTGCAACAACCTACCCACTCAGATAGTTTATATTTTTCTTATTACTAATTACGGTTGCTGATGGCTGATTATTGTATTATTTTATTTTACATGCATTGTCTTTTTTATAGAAATAATGATTATTTCTTTGTGCTCCAATTTGTTTTTGTACCGACTGGACGTCTGTGTGTCACTTGAGCTTCTCTTTGAAAACCAGCGCTGCGGTATTATTCAAGTGATATCGCAGCATACAAGCTGAAAGAGTGGCTCATTGTTGGCACAATATTTTAGGCATAAAATAAATAAATAAATAACACCCAACAGTCACATACATAGTCCTGACCCTACAGTAAGATCGAGTCTTGTGTCGCAGGTATCAGGAACTACGAGAGACTTTTCGGTCTCACAAACACCCAGACCCGAAAGAAATATTTGTGGGCCGCACAAACATTTCTCTCGGTGCGGGGATCGAACCCGCGGCCTCTCGTTTCACAGGCGGCGTCTAACCAACTGCGCCACGGAGGCTGTCCGAAAAAGTGTTAACTCGTAGTTTAGTTTATCTTTACTGTGCCAACAATAAAAACTATTATTATTTATTTATTTATTTATATTGTATCTTTTAGATCTTTTTGATTGCGATTAAAGGCAAAACGAACATATCATTCGCCTGATTATAAGCGATATGACCGCTCATGGACAGTAGCAAAACCAAACAACATCATGAATTACAAAGCAATGTCATTCCACTGCGCTCGCCATCTAGTATAATAGGATTTCATGACATTATGTCCAGTAGTCACTCAGGCTACAATGTCCTTCAAAACACAACAGTGGATTTACACTGCTGCTTGGCGGGAGCAATTGACAATGCGGTGGTACCCTGGTACGCGGCGTCTCACATATGAGAGAGAGATCTACTACTAGAAAAAAATGGTTATCAAAACAATAATAGGGGGTTTTCTGTTTGGAAAAAGAAATGGAGTGGAAAGTATAGGGATACTTGATGTTGGATATTGTTTTATATAACTTACAAGTCGGATACTTTATTAGATAATTAAGTAATAGTTTTATCTGTAATCAGCAAGAATGGATTAATAATTAAAAGAGAGTCGTAGCAGCGGGATATGGTCAATCTCTTTGAAGAAACCTCTTTTTTTCCTTTACAACTTATATTTTGCAACTCCTGTAACTTAGTCAGTTTGGGAAAATTATAAAATAATCGTACGAAAGATCCATCCAAAGGTTGTCTGTAAGAAATCGCCTAGAGCGATAAGACCGCCCTCTGTACTTTTTATTATTTGTAATATCATTAAATGTTTTTCCTATTTATGTGCAGTTAAGAATAAATAAATAAATAAAGATGTAATTAAAAACACGCACCCTTCCACTACCAATAGCCTAGACAGAGTTAATTACCTACCGGGGTTACAATAGCGACAGTAACTTTCAATTTACTAATTGTAATAGCTTCTAAATTGAATTTGATTGATTCCTTTTCTCCCCTTATACCTAATTCTAATTTATTTTATTTCTTTTATTACCCAATCTTCCCTTATTTTAATAGTTATAACATCTCGCTTTCTCTGTCCCTATATCTCTATGTCCCTTTGTATGCTTAAATCTTTAAAACTACGCAACGGATTTTGATACGGTTTTTTTAATAGATAGAGTGATTCAAGAGGAAGATTTATATGTATAATACGTACATATTATTGTACAGAAATCTATTTGTACCCGGGCGAAGCTAGGCCGGGCCGCTAGTATGATCTAATTTAGCGAAAACTGAACCATGGTTCGTGTCGACATTGTAACAATAGACACAATTTTTCACAATATCGATGAGTCAGTTGGTTAGACGCCGCCTGTGAAACGAGAGGCCGCGGGTTCGATCCCCGCACAGAGATAAATGTTTATGTGAACCACAAGTATTTGTTTCGGGTCTGGGTGTTTGTGAGACCGAAAATTTTCTCGTAGATTTGGATACGATACAAAGCTCGATCTCTGTATTTGTTAAAACTGTGTATTTGTGAGACCGAAATATACAAGCTATATATTTTTCAACGCAACGTCCGATATTTGTCACATTATAATAATAAGTATCATTCAATATGTGTTATTCTGTTTGAATGCTGTTAAGATGAATTACAGCAAAATATAGAGCTACTTTAATTTTTCGTATCTACTGAAAAGTGGTGCGTCCAGCGTGGTGGACTATATGGCCTAAATCGTACTCTCGATTGTAGAGGAGGCCCGTGCCCTGCAGTGGGACGTATATGGGCTGATACAGATACAGACTGAAAAGTGACAACTTCAATGTAAAACATTTTTACGATAAATTTCTGTTGAGTTATAGCAACGGCAGCCCAAAAACACAGCATAGATTACTGTCATGGGCGATATAAAGTTTTTGCACGATAACGATACAAATTGCCACGATATCAACGCGTATGGAGATTACCTCATTTGCGTTGGCATCAATAAACTGCTGAAAATATGTTTCGTAGGCGTAAAATTAAATTATATTGGTGTATTTTTACCATAAAATAAGTTTGTGTTTTCAAGACTAAGGGGCCCGTTCACCAGCCACAACGGGTAGGTCCCTCATATGTGAGTAGCCGCCTGGGTGGGTACCACCGCAATGTCTATTTCTCCCGCCAAACAGCAGTGTAAATGCACTAGTGTGTTTCGGATTGAAGGACATTTTAGCCAGAGTAACTACTGGACATTGACATGACGAGCGCAGTGGAATGCCAAGCACTGCTTTGTAATTATTGTAATTAATGGCGTTGCTTGGTTTTGATACTGTTTATGAGCGGTCTTATCGCTTACCATCAGGCGAACGGCATGCTCGTCTCACCATTCAGTGTAAAAAAGAATCACCCTCAAGTAAAGCTTCAAGAAGGCTAGTCTGATGACTATAAAAGTCACCCGTAACAACACAAGTCAATTTCACGTCGCTCAAGTAACACTAATCCTGTGATTACACTAATCAGTACCTTACTGGCCGCATCCTCTGCCAATTGGCGTATTTACTTTATGGTTAACATAATGTTAAAATCTCAATATCATTTTTTTTTATGGAAAAATACGTTGTTACTTCAGCGGAAGGCAGGGCGAGGCACATTCTACATGTAATTATTATAAATAAGCATGTAAATAAGCACTTCGGCACACATTTCACGAATGATTCGTTCAACTTCTTATATCATTCACTTACTCAGAACGTAGTTACTCAATACTTTGTTTATACGCGTGAAATCGACGAAAGATACTCGTCGAGTATCTTTCGTCGATTTCTTGGCAGTTAACGTTAATTAAAAAGTTACTTGAAGATGTTAAATAAGGCCCTAACTATACTATGGATGCTTGTAAGCAATAATGGAAATTATTACTATATTAAATTAATATCACCACCAGCATAGCATTAGCATGCTCTATATTTCTTCTATTCCTAATTGCCACGCACTGAATTTTTAAACAAAAAACTGCCCATATATTATAACTATATTTCACATCTAAAATTACAGACACTAAACTGACTGTTCAGTTGCTTCTTTAAATGGGTTCGTAAAAAAATCTCACCCCGCCATAGATTACACGAGATCGTATAAGCATATTTATGAATCACAACCGCAAATCGCAAAACTTAGCTTATTTATGTAAATTATAACTTGTGATATGTTATTGACGACGAATAGATGAATGTTCAGTGATGTCTCTGTGATCAACAGGGTGAAAACCGGTAGTGATCACCGAATGGTTAGGGGCACATTGAATATCAACGTCCAATTAGAATGGCGCCGCTTGATGAAGTCTACGCTCCGACCTGCTCGCGCCCATATCCAAAACCCCGAGAGCTTTCAACTCGAGTTGACAAATCGCTTTGATTGTCTAAAAGAAAACCTTGCAGTGGACGAGTTAAACAGCGGTTTGGTAGAAGCTGTCCATACGGTGGGATCTAAGTATTTTAGACCTCGTCGTAGAGATAGACCACAAAAACTCTCGATCCACACTCTTGACCTCATGGCCGAACGTCGATCTTTGACGCTGCAGTCTTCCGTTGACGCCGAAGCATATCGGCGGCTCAATAGACGGATCTGGAAGTCCTTGCGACACGATGTCCGTGCTCACAATACTATGAGCATTAAGGAGACAATTGAGCGGAACGGAGGCTCCAAAGTGTTTGCAAGAGACTTGTCTATTGGGCAAAGCCAGTTGTCTAGGCTGAAGACGGAAGACGGCCGCGTGGTATCGACGAGGGCAGAGGTATTAAGGGAGATCGAGAGGTTCTACGGACAGCTTTACACCTCAGAGGCTCTTCAATTCCGTTCTCCTCGAGGGCTCAACGCCGGAGGCATGGAGCAGGAGCGTGGTGGTACTGTTCTTCAAAAAAGGTGATAACACTTTGCTGAAGAACTACAGGCCCATCTCGCTCCTGAGCCATGTCTATAAGTTGTTTTCAAGGGTCATCACAAATCGTCTCGAAGCCAGGTTTGATGACTTCCAGCCTCCCGAACAAGCCGGTTTCCGAAAAGGCTTTAGTACCATAGACCATATTCATACGCTACGGCAGGCTATACAAAAAACCGAGGAGTATAACTTGCCGCTTTGTTTAGCGTTTGTGGACTATGAGAAAGCCTTTGATTCGATCGAGACCTGGGCTGTGCTACAGTCTCTTCAGCGGTGCCACATAGACTATCGGTACATTGAAGTGTTGAGGTGTATATACAACAACGCCAGGTCGGTCCGAGTACAGGATCAGAGCACAAAGGCTATTCCACTACAGAGAGGCGTGAGACAGGGAGATGTCATATCTCCGCAACTGTTCACTGCCACGCTGGAAAATGCCTTCAAGCTCTTGCAGTGGAAAGGATTCGGTATCAACACACAACGGCGAGTATATTACTCACCTTCGATTTGCCGACGATATTGTAGTCTTGGCAGAATCGCTGGTAGACCTTAGCACTATGCTCGAAGACCTTAATCGAGTTTCCCGACAGGTGGATCTTAAAATGAACATGGATAAAACGAAGATCATGTCGAATATCCATGCTGTGCCCACCCCCATTGGAGTTGGGGGCTCGACTCTCGAAGTTGTAGACGAATATGTCTATTTAGGACAAGTGGTCCGGTTAGGCAGGTCCAACTTCGAGAGAGAGGTCAATCGGCGAATCCAACTCGGTTGGGCAGCGTTCGGGAAACTTCGCGACGTCTTCTCGTCCAAAATACCTCAGTGCCTAAAATCGAAAGTCTTCGATAGTTGTGTGTTACCAGTGATGACATACGGCACCGAGACGGGGCCTCTCACTGTGGGCCTCATTAAAAGGCTCAAAGTCACTCAACGAGCCATGGAGCGGGCTATGCTCGGTGTTTCCCTACGAGATCGAATCAGAAATGAGGAGATCCGTAGGAGAACCAAGATTACCGACATAGCCCATAGGATTGGCAAGTTGAAGTGGCAGTGGGCCGGGTACATAGCTCGTAGAACCGATGGCCGTTGGGGCCGACAGGTTCTCGAGTGGAGGCCACGTACAGGCAAGCGAAGTGTTGGACGCCCGCCTACAAGGTGGACGGACGATCTGACTAAAGTCGCAGGAAGTCGCTGGATGCAGGCCGCTTCCAACAGGTCATTGTGGAGATCATTGGGGGAGGCCTATGTTCAGCAGTGGACTTCCTGTGGCTTATATGATGATGATGATGATGATATGTTATTATCACATTCATTTGCTACTTCTGATTGATATTGCTATTTATTCCAACACTAATTGTAAATGGTAGTAGAGCCTTGATTTAGATAATTAAAATCATAATAATTCACCTGTGCAGTACCATCGCTCACAGAAAAGTTTACATCCGAAAGGTGAGGTCTCAAGATGCTATAATCAATAAATAATTAGTGGCAGAATATCTGTGTTAGCTACTACTTAATATGATGAAGGAAAACCTTTCATAGCGATACACCTGTCTCGTTTCGGATTTAGATGATTTCTTGGTTATTGCCTATCAATTAGTATCTCAGAGAAATATACACTTCCTGTGATGTATATCCGGATCGTAATAAAAACCTTAGAATATTTAAAATATAGAGGGATCGCTGTTATACATTTGCGTCTTCAAAAACGTAGATATATATTTTTTTCGTAATGTTGGTAGCCCTACTATTAGGGTAAATTAAACTAATTTATCAAACAAATTGGTATAAATCCGTTGCCAAAGAAAGTATATTAAGTTGTTATCCATCTAAAAAGTTTTGTGGTATTCAATATCCCTAAATATTTTGTTCTATTTTCCATTTTCAAATAATTAATGCATGTTGGACTGAGGACAACCTGTCACATGTCAGCCAATAGAAGGGTAGATAAAGGTTACTCGGCACCACTATTTTTATGTACATTTTTGAAGTACCAGCGTCCATACTATATTATAAATACTCTAAGAATACAACATGAATAAATATAAAAACAAAATTAAAACAAACAGTCTAGTCTTCTTCTTCTTCTTCTAGTAAGTATTATAACATTTTTTTGAATGAATTGCGAGGCGAGCATGCCGCTTGCCATAGTAAGCTTTACGAATGCTCATGAACAGTAGCAAAACCAAACAACACCTTGAATCACAAAGAAATGCTTGACTTTCCACTGCGCTCGCCATCCTGAGACATAAGATGTTAAGTCTCTTTATGTCCAGTAGTTACTCTGGCTAAAATATCCTTCAAACCGAAATACAACAATGCATTTGATCTAAACTTAAACTGCTGTTTGGCGGGAGAAACAGACATTGCGGTGGTACCCAGTCGGCCTCTCACATATGAGAGACCACCAGTAAAATTCTCAGTAAGCTCGGCACTTTTACTTGACACTTATCATTAATCAAAAAGTAACTAATCAACGGTTTACTTGAAGACGTTAAAAGAGGCCCTAAGAACACAACATGGAATAAATTCGACAGCAAAGTCATACCTTGAATAAAAATCAGTCACGTATATTATAAATTTACTAAAATTCGCTGTCAAAGTTAAAGATACTTTATTAAAAACAGAGGCTAGTGAATATTTAAACGGGCCGCGCTCGCATTGAAAATTCTATTTTACGTGAATTTTGCATCCACGTACGCGTTCATTTTCGTATACAAAAATAGAATCAAATAACTGGTTTTATAACATGATATTTATTTAACGTTTTGACATATTTTTTGGATGAAAATGCTAATTGAATACCTTTGCGTGTTATCTGGGGGCGCGGCCGAGCCCCCTCCAAGTCGAGCTATAGGCCGTAACATCCTTTTCTCGAAGCAATTCACACCATTTTCAACCCCCTATAACTTCGTTGCGGTTAAAGCAAGAAGCTTGAATTTTCAGTTACTAAGCAGGCATTGTGTAAACACGGTATACTTAAAATTTCATTCAATTTGAATCAGTAGTTTAAGAATTATAACTTGTCAAATTTTCGTAATATTGTCACTCACTGACTGACTGACCGATCATCAAAAGTCAAAGGCACTTCTAGCAGACATAGAACCTTCAAATTTAGAATATAATTAGTGTTTAGTGTCTAAAGTAAGGGAAAATTCAAACATTTCATAATTTGTGTCTAGTTTTCTAGATAGACCAACTGCGTGAATAACTTTGTAATCCCATATAAATGTCGGATTGAAGGACATTGTAGCCAGAGTAACTACTGGACATATTGAGACTTAACATCTTGTGTCTCAGGATGGCGAGCGCAGTGGAATGCCAAGCATTGCTTTGTAAATCAAGGTGTTGTTTGGTTTTGCTACTGTTCATGAGCGGTCGCATCGCTTACCATCAGGCGAACGGCATGCTCGTCTCGCCATTCAAGGCAATAAAAAAAAAAAATGTATAGGATTACAAAGTTACATTTGCAGTTAATGAATCATTGTACCCGTATATAATGGAATAATAGTTGTAGATAGATATCTATATACATGAGGCATAACAGGAGGGGATAGAGAGAGGGAAATGGTGTATTCAGCCCATGAAACTGTACAACATTCCTCTAGAAAAACATGACGAAGAAAAACTTGCAAATAAATAGATTAAATAACTCGAAAATATCAATTTTACAATGAAAGAAAGAACATTAATAATCAAATCCGCTATATTTGTGATAAATTGATACCTACAAAAATAAGAAAAATCCATAAGACAGAGGCTTTAAGAAAAATCGTTAGTGATATTCTAGAAGTAAGAAGTACCGATAAGGAAAAAAGTAGGACTCTACAAAAAGACGTGAGATCCCATCAAAAACATCCTGTAAAAAAATTCCAAGTCTCGCAGCTCAGGTTTTCTACCGCAAAAAGTTGTGAGATGCATGTAATACCAAGTCGATTAATTAATTTATTTATTTAGTCCTTAAGGGACCTTCTATATAAAGTTATTACTTTAGTTATTACTATATCAATATTAAAAATTCTTTACGTTTTAAATAAATAGATCGACTTGGCCAGCAGCATTATGTATAAATTGTACGATACATTATGTTTTCATGCGATGGCCAAGTCGATCCATTTATTTAAAACGTAAAGAATTTTTAATATTGATAAGGTAAAAACTTTATATAGAAGGTCCCTTAAGGACTAAATAAATAAATTAATTAATCGACTTGGTATTACATGCATCTCACAACTTTTTGCGGTAGAAAACCTGAGCTGCGAGACTTGGAATTTTTTTACAGGATGTTTTTGATGGGATTGGATTGTCCATTTGTAAGTTGATATAAAAATACTATGATGCTTACTACTTGTACTTTACATGATTTTATCCGAACAAAACTGAAAAAATTCCAAGCAAATTGAGAACCTCCTTCTTGAAGTCGGTTAAAAAGACAACGTTAACTCCAAGTGTCTGATGTTATAAGATAGTTTGTTTGTTTTGTTTTGTGTGAAATGGTCCAAGCATTTCCTTTTCCATTGTTTAAGAGCGTTTATACCCTGCACGCGCTTTTTGGCTTAAAAACAGGACTTTTCAAATGAGTTAATAGCCACCAATAAAGAATTTAAAGGAAAAATAATTATTACTAATTTTAGAAAAGATTGTCATCTAGGGATTTTGGTGGAAAACATTATAGATTGATGGATAATTTGTGAGTACTATACGGATTACTGAACACAAGTTTCGTTATTTAGGCTTTAAATGGCAATTTAGAAGCTTAAGATATCCGAAACCACTAAATATAAGATGAAGATAAAAATATTATCAGACTAATAAGACCCTTATGGAGGGATTTTGCTGAAAAAAATAATCTTTTTGTGTTTAGTTCCTGAAAAATAAAAATTTAAACAATGCGAAATTATTCAGAAACTCTCGTCAAGAACATATTTTTTTTCACCAACTTATCGTACATAATTTTTTATAGCAATTGCATATTACAATAGAAGAACATCTTATCAATAAATTACCATTTTTATATTTCAACAAAATTAGTTTTCATGTTTTCTACAAATTTTTTAAAAACCACTATAAAACACGCTGTCCGACGTGGATCAAATCAGACCGCCGCAAGGCCTTCTAGAGGGAGGACGTATCGCTCGTCGCTCCGGCCTGGCTGCAGTCGATTATGCCGCGCGTAGTAAAAGTAGCCACGCGCGGAATGCGATTACCACATCTTAGTACTTTGGTAGTAAAATATTTAATTATTTTTATTACCTACAATGATTTTGTAGTGAGTATAAATTATGTTTCAGGTAATATAATGGGATGTAATTCCGAGGCTAAATTATGTTATGTATTGTAATATAAAATTAAATATATATCGTAATTGTAAGGGGTTGTAAGGCCCCTAACACTATTTATGTGTTCGAACACGAAATGATTAATAAAACGTCCGTAGTGTATACTGATTGAACACTGATTTGAATGCAACTTAACAATGTAATAATAACGAAAATATGATTAGTATCCAAAATTTGTATTATTCTTTGCTTGCACAGTAATAAATCCATCCCATGGTTGTCTGTAAGATATTGCTGTTGAGCGATAAGACCGCCATTTGTACTCTTTGTTATTATTATTTCTGTTAAGCTATGTTCTTGTTAAGTTTGTGTACAATAAAGATTTAAATAAATAAATAAATAAATAATATTTGTCTACTTATAATGCAAATAAAATATTTTATGATATTATATTACAGTTACATTTCAATTGAATATTTGAAGCGCACGGATCAAAGTTGTTTGAGCCGATTGTATAGCGAGCTGACGCGGCAGCTCTACGCACACAGCTTTGGTCGCTTATGTGTGCGTGAAATTAACGAAGAAATACCTATAGTTGACTTTGCGCGCAAGGTGTATACGCTCTTAAGGGTGGAAAACATACAACCTCTTGTGTATGGGGTTCCTCTGGTATGATATCTAATATCCATTAATTATCTTTATTTATTTACAGGGTATATCAAAACTATATGTGCGTGGTGGCCTGTTGGTAAACGGGTTAGACGCGACTGCCAACATGTTCACGGTGGTCGCAACACGGTGGTTCAAATCCCAGGGCACACCTCTGACTTTTCGGAGTCATGTGTGTATTGATAGTCAATCACCACGCACTAAAACTGTGAAGGAAAACATCGTGAGGAAACCTGCATACTATAGCGATTTATAAAAAAATCTATGGTATGTAAGTCCGCCAACCCGCACTAGGCCAGCGTGGTGGACTATATGGTCTAACCACTCTCAATCGTAATGTCGATTGTAGAGGAGGCCCGCTCCCTACAGTGGGACGTATGATACAGACATGACGTCGCTGATACAGACAGATATCAAGACTGCAACCGAAAACAAAGATGTTGTGATAGTTTTAATGACTACCAACAGATCACAAGTAAAACATTTCGCAATGTTTTATATATATAATCGTGTTTGGGTGGTAACTCCATAGTTATTGCTACCACCCAAATAAGACGATAGGAAAAAATAACTTAAAAATCGTCACTTCTTTTTGCAAAATTTTTTTTGCATTGTGTATGTACTCGCTAGAACTACTACTCAGCTTCGTTTTCGGTTGCAGTCTTGATGTCTTAATGATCTTGACTCTATAAAGCTCTCAGTAGATCAAAGTTGCCCAATATATCCTGCTAAAAGTATTCTTGTAGTTGAAAGAGAATACCTCAGCTAACAGGAGTAGATCTCCCCTTTATTCCAGAGAGGCTTACATGTGCAACCTCTGTGCGGAGACTCGGGAGATGTGGAAGAAGTCTGGCGCGTGGTTCTACCGCTCCCTACCGAAGTACATCCTTCCCGAGAGAAGAGCCACGGGGCGGTACAATGAGACCGAGCTGGCTAGGTCTTTGCAGGTGAGAAACTAGCCTAAATAGTCTTTAGTAAGGCAACACAACATATTAAAGCCAGCGCTGATACAGATGACAGTGGACTAAATATGAAAACTGAAGTTTGAAGGCCAGTAAGTGTCTATAAGGGGCACTAATGTGTTTTTCCTCAGAATTTGATCAGAATTCAAATAGGAGTTGGAGACAGTATATTGTTCTTATAATCTTAACCTACAGTCACTGCACCAAATTACTCATAACTTTATTTTTTTATTGGCATTGGTAGGCATACAAGTATGCGGCCCGCCTGATGGTAAGCGATCACCGTCACTCATGGACCTTCGCAATGCCAGGGATCTAGCACTGCCAGGTTGCTGTTTACCGTATTATATATATTGTAGACACCCGCAGAATTGCGCTGGATCCAAGCTTGTAATTAAATGCGATTGGGCATCGCATTCGACCAAAAGTAATCTTCATCAGCACTTTGAAGGGTTCAACTCTAATTTGTTCTCAATACTCCAGCGATAAATTGAGTCTATATCTTGCTGAAGTAAAAGGCAGTCTTCTTCCAATCCGTAAGGATATGGCTCTCTTTAAGCCAATGTCAAGAGTAATCAGAGCAATGTCTTCGTTATTTATTAGGATAACAGATACTTACTTAAATGAACAAAGATTAAAACCACCGTATTGATAGGTTGTTATTTGCCAGGACGCGGGCAACAGTAGTAATGACGGCAAGACAGATTCGGAACCAGGGTCGCCGCTCAGCGTCCACGCGCCGTCCTTCTCCCGGCAGCCTAGCAATTCAGATAGTCGCAAATCCGGCACCTCTCCTCACGTGAGTTATCTTATTTTCTCATTAAGGTATTATACTAGAGCGGACATCATTAACAAAATCTCTGCGTATGCTGCGTACACACGGGTACACAGTGAAGCGAGAGGAATGATAATATTATTTCGTAGGCGTGACCGAGACAAAAATAGAATGTACCGTTAATTTTGTTACAAAAATTTTGTTTGCTGTGTCCCCGCTAGTATATTATCTCAATGTATTTTCTATACTAATCTTATAAAGCTGAAGAGTTTGTTTGTTTATTTGAACGCGCTAATCTCAGGAACCGCTGATGCGGATGATGATATTCTTAAAATTTGAACTATAGCAGCAATCTTGCGCGTCCCCTTATAATGTGTTATCATGCTAGTATTATGTTTCCTATATTATATTTATCGAACCCGAGGGAGATATTTGTCTCGGATATTAGAGAGAGATTGCAGCGGCTGCAACTTTGAATTTGGTTTAAAGTGTAGGATTACGATTACTTATAGATCTATTTAAATGTATCATATTGCATTGGCTTAGTATCAACGCTATAGATAAAATAAGTCAAACTAAAAAAAAAAACAAATTAAGCGGAACTACTTAACGGCTTTTACGGAAGAAGCGGATCTTCGTAAGGGCTTTTTCGGCTGCAGCCTAGGGCCCCGTGGATACGAAAGGCCTCAGGCTTCACTTTTTTAATATGTTCCTTTTACCGACATTAAAAACAGCGCTAAATCATTAGGAATAAATAGGTTAATTTTATTAAAACCATTAAAACGTTTTATTACCCTATTTTCAGTACAATAAACCTAGATTCCTTTGCAAAACAGTCTTATGACGCAATAACAATTAGTTGAATAATTGGTGGGCTTCCGAGTCGTATAAACAAAACAATACCAAATATAACAATATCAAAAGTAAGCTGGTTATCCCAACAGGCCATTAGGCATTTAATAATAATAATTTGATCAGAATTGGATTGCACGCATGTGAAAACTCATAAACCTTTTCTCTTTCCAACTAAAAATTGCAATATAAAACGTCTACAAATCTGTTACAGCCCCCAAGTAAATGTTTGAAATTCATTTTTATCCGACTCTAGGGATTCGCCTTGGGTATTGGAGGATTTTAGAATTTATAACGGTAACAAGTTGAATTTGTTTTAAAGTGTTGTGTTTTTAATGTATTTCCTTCGTAATCTTGGCGATTTTATTTAAGCGTGAGTTAGTATATACAGGGTATCTCAAGACTGCTACCGAAAACGAAGCCGGGTGGTAGTTTTCGACGACTTGTTTTTATTTTTTTCCTATGGTCGTATTTGGATGGTAAATTCCTTTTTTTCCTAAAACAATAGTGTATACCTTTGTATTTATAAGGACTCTAAGGTATAAAAGAGTTTAAATTATTATTTTAGCAAAAACTGGATGGATTCACCACCCAAAATTACGATATTTAAAAAATCATAAAAAAAATTGTCGCGTTTTTTTGCGAAAATGTAAGTTGCATTTTGTTTGTACTCAAAACTACCATCAGGCTTCGTTTTCGGTAGCAGTCTTGATATACCCAGTATTATTGTAATTGTAATTCTTATATTATAATTGCGATTTGTAAGAATCCACAAATAGGCTAGTTTTACTATTGCGTTTTACTTGGTCAGTGACATTTTTGACTTAATAATTCTCATCCTTAATCAAATATCGCAAATATCTATATTGTTTTCTCTGCTAGAGATCTCTAGAAGAATAGAAGTCTACTTATTAATCGTTTTACAGACACAATATTCACACATACAATAACACCGAAAGAAATAAACAAACAGTTATAATAGGTACAATAAAGAGGTTTTACCCACACTGAACTACCACGTACTTAGAGCTATTGCACGTCAAACCTTGAGAAAGCTTTTCCAGTTACAAGTATTGTTGCTTATAAACCTTTCATTGTATTTCTCAGTACGACGAAACATGTACTTGTATTTGTAACTTTTTGAGAATATTAGAGCGCTTATGCGGTTACTATCCACTTCATTGTAGTCATTTCTCCGTGCCAGTATAAAATATAGTTTTTAATATGCTGCTGTGCGTGGTGGCCTGTTGGTAAACGGATTAGACGCGACTGCCAACATTTTCACGGTGGTCGCGGGTTCGAATCCCAGGGCACACCTCTGACTTTTCGGAGCCATGTTTATATTGATAGTCAATCACCACGCACTAAAACGGTAAAGGAAAACATCATGAGGAAACCTGCATATCATAGCGATTTATAAAATTTCTATTGTATGCAAGTCCGCCACACCGCACTAGGCCAGCGTGATGGACTATATGGTCTAACCACTCTCAATCGTACTCTCGATTGTAGAGGAGGCCCGTGCCCTGCAGTAGGACGTATATGGGCTGATATAGAAACAGAACTAGGCAACAGACGAAGTGCTGGCGACCAATATATGGTAGAAGAACCGCCAAAGATAAGGCATGTAATTAGTCTGCTAGTCTTTTTTTATTTGAATGAATGGCGAGACGAGCATGCCGTTCGCCTGATGGTAAGCGATACGACACACCATGAACAATAGCAAAACTAAACAATTTGGCATTACAAAGCAATGCTTGGCATTCCAATGCTCTCGCCATCCTAAGACATAAGATGTTAAGTGTCAATATGTCCAGTAATTAATCTGGCTACAATATCCTTCAAACCGAAACACAACAGTGCATTTACACAGTTGTTTGGCGAGAGGAATAGACATTGCGGTGGTACCTAACCAGGCGGCCTCTCACATATGAGAGACCTACCACCAGCAAATCCTACCTAGAAAGTTTTCGAGGGAGTTTTAGAAATGATTGGAGGTAGATTTTGAGTTGTTCTTTTCGAATTTCCATTTTGTATACTCGTATCTTTGTCGCTTGCGTCGTAATATTGGAAAAAAGGCGTGAAAACCAGCAGTGGCAAATCACCTGTTTTGGAAACTCCAGGAAAACTTTCCAGTTAACCCCTCTTTTGAACCCAATGACTGTACTAATAGTCAAAATATAGGCTGGTTAGGGTCACCAGCATCTCTGCGAGACTACGTCTTGCGCTCGCCAATTTGCTAACCAAGCATGGCTAGTATTGTCAATAAATCATATAATTTGCGCGGCATTTGCTCTTACTGTCAGGTGCAGTCATTATGCCGGGCGAATATACACATATAATAGTATTTAATGGATCTCAATGACTGAATTTGATTAATATTACTTTGTCCTCTATTTTGACAGCTAAAGACATTAATTTAACTTGTTTATAACAAGACGTCGTAACTCTTAGCTCAATATTTTGTTACCCGCTTTGTTATAGAGGGAAGCGGACAATTCTGATTACAATGCGGGTTGAAGAAAAGTTTGTATTGCTAAGAGAATCTACAAGCCTCAATACTCCGTCACAGTAGATGATTGAATTGATTTCAGCTGTTATTCCGGGCTGAACAGAGTTGTGGTCTTGATTATGTAGACGGAAAAATATTTATTATCTGCTGTAGGTAATCTATATCAGCCCATATACGTCCCACTGGCATTTGCCTTCCCTACAATCGAGAGTTCAATTGAGAGTGGTTAGGCCATATAGTCCAGCACGCCGCACTTATGCAGGTTGGTGGATTTTGCATACCATATTAATTCTTTTTAAGTGCGTGGTGATTGAGTATTCCACACATGACTCCAAAAAGTCAGAGGCGTCCCTGGAGTTCGAACCCGCGGCCACCGTTAACTTGGCAGCCGTATCTGGTCCGTTTACCAACAGGCCACCACGTATTATCAGCTAACCTTATCCATTCATGTCATGATTATATTAAAGTTCCTACCTAGAAAATTTCGACGTCAAAGGAAGCTAGCGGATGTCCTAGACCGTCCATTGAGGGTTGTTATATTAATTTAGTTTAGCACGCATGCAAAAACTAACCACTGGGAATGAACTATTTATGCTATGCAACTTTGATCTTTATTAACGTCTGATAGCATAGTTGAAAATTACCATGGCAAATAATGTGTTAAAATTTACTTTCATAAAGTAGAAAGGTAAATGCAGTCATACTAATAAGCAAATATGTCATCAAAAGAAGAAATAAGAAAAAAACTTAAATACTGATGGTAGGTCACTCATATATGAGAGCCCACCTGGGTGGGTACCACTGCAATGTATGTATATATTTCTCCCGCCAAACAGCAGTTTAAATGAACTGTTTTGTTTCGGATTGAAGGACTTTGTTATCAGAGTAACTACTGGACATATTGAGATTACATCTTATTTCTCAGGATGGCGAGCGTAGTAGAATGTCAAGCTTTGCTATGTAATTCAAGGTGTTGTTTGGTTGCTACTGTTCATTAGCGGTCGTATCGCTTACCAACAGGCGAACGGCATGTTCGTCTCGCTATTCATTGCAATAAAAAAAATCAATAAATAAATAAACATGTGCTGTTGCTGCGCGCCTTAAGCAGTCCGCATACGCGGCGTGGCAAGACGCAAGAAGGCGTCGGGATCCAAACTCAAAGGAGGAGAAACGGAGATTCAACGCCGCCTCTAGAACCAACAAGAGAGCCTTAGCTAAGGCCAAGGCGGAGCACATCCGCAGAATTGGCGAGCGACTCCAGAGCTATCCCTCTGGGAGTCGTGCTTTTTGGTCGCTCGCTAAGGCTGTGGAGGGTAATTTCTGCCTGTCCAGTCTCCCACCACTGCGCAAGCCCGATAACAGTTTGGCCCACAGTGCAAAGGAGAAGGCCAATCTCTTGGCCCAATTCTTTGCCTCGAACTCGACTTTGGATGACGGGGGCGCCACACCGCCGAACATCCCGCGTTGTGACAGCCTCCTATCTGACATAAAAATCACCCAGCGTGCTGTCAGACGGGAGCTCAGGCTTCTAGACGTCCATAAGTCGAGTGGACCAGACGGTATCCCCGCAGTGGTTCTTAAAACGTGCGCCCCTGAGTTGACGCCCGTGCTCACGCGCCTTTACCGTCTTTCCTATAAAGCCAACCGGGTTCCGGCTTCGTGGAAGGTGGCCAATGTACACCCTGTCCCCAAAAAGGGTGACCGTTCGGACGCTTCGAGTTACAGGCCGATTGCTGTCTCATCCCTACTCTCCAAGGTCTTGGAGCGAGTCATAAACACTCAGCTCCTGAGGTGTCTTGAGGATCGCCAGTTGATTAGTGACCGCCAGTACGGTTTCCGTCACGGTCGCTCGGCAGGTGATCTTCTTGTGTACCTCACGCACCGTTGGGCGGAGGCTTTGGAGAGTGGGGGTGAGGCTATTGCGGTCGGCCTTGACATTGCGAAGGCGTTCGACTGAGTGTGGCATCGCGCCCTTCTGGCGAAGCTACATGCGTATGGAATTTCTGAGGGGCTCTGCAAATGGATCGCCAGCTTTTTGGATGGTCGGAGCATAAGATTCGTAGTGGACGGCTGTTGCTCCGAGACCAAGACCATTAATGCTGGTGTTCCACAAGGATCGGTGCTATCGCCGACACTCTTTATCCTGCATATCAATGACATGATGTCCATTGATAGCATGCATTGTTATGCAGATGATAGAACAAGTGACGCGCGGTACATCGGCCAACGGAGCCACTCTCGGGATTCCATTATGGAAAGACGGAGTCAACTTGTGTTCAGACACAAGTTGACTCCGTCTTTGCCCGCCCCAGAGAGGTCTCGACTTCAGAGTCGAGACCTCTCTGGGGCGGGCCTCCGAATGGGGTGAATTGAACCTAGTTCAATTTAACCCTTCGAAGCCACAAGTTTGCGTGTTCACTGCGAAGAAGGGCCCCTTTGTCATGGCGCCGCAATTCCAAGGAGTTACTCTCCAAGGATCCGAGAGTATTGGAATCCTTGGCATCGAAATATCAAGCAAGGTCGAGTTTAGGAGTCATTTGGAGGACAAAGCCAAACTGGCGAGCAAGAAGTTGGGAATCCTAAACAGAGCCAAGCGGTACTTTACGTTGGGTCATAGACTGACGCTTTACAAAGCGCAAATCCGGCCTCTGGGCAGGTGCCCCAAAATACCAGCTCGACCCACTTGACTCCTTGCAGCGACGAGCTTGTCGAATAGTCAATGATCCCGATCTCACGGACAAATTGGAACCGTTAGGACTGCGGAGAGACTTCGGATCTCTCTGTGTATTCTATCGTTTGTTCCATGGGGAGTGCTCCGAAGAGTTGTTTGAGTTGGTACCATCGTCGCCTATGTACCATCGCACCACACGTTTCCGCAGTAGAGTTCATTCCCACCACCTGGAGGCGTACCGTTCCCGAACGGTACGTTTCCAGCGTTCTTTTCTACCACGTACGTGCAAGCTCTGGAATGAACTCCCTGCATCGGTGTTTCCTCAGCGCTATGACCTGTCCTTCTTCAAACGAGGTTTAAGGAGAGTACTCTCCTCGAGGTAGGCAGTGACTTGGTTGTGCTGGTCCCCTGGCACTACGGAGGTCCATGAGCAGCGGTAGCCGCTTACCATCAGGCGGGCCGCTAGCTTGTCTGCCTACAAGGCAATAAAAAAAAAAAAATAACATTGAGCTTATTCCTAACCTATAAAACACCGATCAAATAGCAAAACAAGTTAAATGCACATCACATTTTTTCTATTTCTGTTACATCCTTTAGAAATCAAAGGCAGCGATAAAATCTCCACTTTCCCGCATTCATCGAATGCTTGTTATTTCATCTTTTTCTGCGCGAGTAAAGATCACTTCGCACTCAATAAAAATAACTTAAAGCAATACCTTTTTACCTTTTTTGTGTGAACGCTGTAATGTACTGGAAGAAATCATTCTCGATTCATTTTTATTACAGTGAATAACCTCTTATTTATCTTTTACATTTGATTACAAAATGGCGACAGGTGTGATATGATGATTTTAACGATTAAAAAAGAAACATTTTTTTTCTCAATACTACGCGTTAATTTGACAAATTCAAGATCTTTGAATCGCCCGTTCCTTCTTTGGTTAATATCGGTCCCTTCTGATAAATCTCTCTAAAAGACATTTACTGTACTGTACTGTATCAGCCCATATACGCCCCACTGCAGGGCACGGGCCTCCTCTGCTATCGAGAGAGTATGATTGAGAGTGGTGAGGCCATATAGTCCACCAACCTGGCCTAGTGTGGGCTGGCGTACTATACATACCATAAAAAAATTCACTATTGCCTATGGTATACAGGTTTCCTCACAATGTTCATCATTCGTCACCCTTCATGGTTATAGTGCGTGGTAATTGACTATTAATACACACATAACTGTGAAAAGTCAATATTCATACAACTGTACTATTCAAACCATTTAAAATATAAAGTTGGCTTCAATAGCCGTATAAAAATCACGAGTAATAATATTGGTGCGGTACGTGCTCGTATAATATGTGCAATTAAATAAAACAACAATAATAAATTTGCTCAATTCATTCGAAAGTTATCCGCGGAATTTTTCACGATAGTTGTTCAAAGGAATTCCTCTTCAATATGTTGTTGAATATTGGTAAACCAAGTTACTTCGACTGCGTCGGTGACGTCGTTGTACTATGGTGACGGCCTCCGTGGCGCAGTTGTTTGAATACCGGCTGTGAAATGTGAAGCCGGGGGTTCGATTCCCACACCGAGACAAATATTTGTGTGATCCACAGGTATTTGTTTCGGATATATGGGTGTTTTTGAGATAGAAAAGTGTCTCGTAGTTCCTGATACCCACGACCCAAGACTCGATCTTAGTGTGGGGTCAGGACTATGCACATATTATGTATGTGACTGTTGGTTGTATTTATTTATTTATCTCATTGCATAAAGCGGATTATCCAACGTAAAACAAGACTGCCTTGTGAAGTTAGTTAGTCTTAATGAGGTACAATTTTATTTAAATCACAGAATATTCCCCGAATTTCTGTTTTACAACTTAGAATAACGAAGTCTGATTTCTGGGAAGCGTGTTTGAGATAACCTAGTTAATTCACAGAGGTCGACGACAGTTATTTTCTTTTGGTCGCAAATCACAATTAACAGAGGATCAGTGGTATTAAATTCTGCTACCTAAATATTATTTAAATTAATTATTTTGAACAGCTAGCAATTCCGAAAATGGCCAGATCATTAAAAAATACATATCCAGAAAACAAGTACTATAAGACAGTGCCGGAGAAAATGGGATATATGGTACCTACCACATGTCCCATTTTTTGATGATGATGATAGGGAATAAAGGTTATTCTAGATATCAGAATATTATTCAATATACCTAAATTAAACACTAATAATAAGTCGCGATCAAAATATTGAGTTCATAAATAAATACACCCAACAGTCGCGCACATAGTCTTGACCCCACACTAAGATCTAGTCACGTGCCGTGGGAATCAGGAAAATGGAGATTTTGATTTTTCGGCCTCACAAACATCCCGAGACAAATACTTATGAGCCACACAAACATTTGTCTCGGTGCGCTGATCGAACCTGCAGCCTCTCTTTTCACAAACGGCGTCTAACCAACTGGACCACGGAGGCTGTCAAAGCAACTATAATAAATATAATGCAATCCAAACTTGCAGACTTACACAAAAGCATTATAAAATATACCACTGACTCTCTACAAATGTATTTTTAATCCGCCAGCTTAACAACAACGGTTGTAATATTATTTAACAAAGACGCAATCGCCTTTGGCGGGAAACTGACATCTCTTTATTGTCTGCGGTATTATGAAATATATTGTAACTTTTGATACAGAGCATTCGCTCTATTGTTTTCTTTATTGGGGTAAGGATGATTAAATAGTCATGGCTTATTTAAGGCGAAAGCCCTTGCAAAGAGGAGGGTAAAATAATGGAACTATACTCAGGTTTATCTAATTACACTCAGGTTTTTGTTCTTGTTGATTTTTTTTGCACGAGTGTTTCGATTTAAAAAAATTCCATATGGGGCGCCTCGGATACTGCGTATCTCTTCAACAATTTCTGTGTATGTGTGTATTTTAAAACGTTGTGTGTATAAATTAAGGGTTAAGCCGTATATTTCACCACGCTAGTGTAGTGCGAGTTGGCGGACTTTTACATAGGTACCATAAATTCTTCCATATTTTCCTTCACCATTATACCCCTCTCAATCGTACTCGTTGCCTAGTAGGCCCCTGCCCAGCAGGGAGATGTATATGGGCTGATATATATAGTATATAACCACATCTGGGCGAATCTGCACAAAAGTTATAACATAATTACTACACACATGACACAGCTGTGATCGCCTAACTCCAGTGGCGTAACAATAGGGTGGCAGAGTGCGTAAAATGCCACGGCCCCCCGGCCTAAGGGGCCCCCGGCTCGGCAGGGCCCTGGTCCGATAGGGTCTCAGGCCCGACAGGGCCTTGGCTCGATAGGGCCTCGGCCTTAAACCGAGAACCGAAAACCTTACAAATTATAATTTAATGAATATTAAGTTAATATTTTCCAAACTAATTTGTACATGCCTTGTTCTACAAGGTATTTAAGAGGCACGAGAAAAACGAAAGAGAAAGAGGGAGTCTGAAGCGATAAATAAAAAGTTATCTAAAATAAGTCAGTACTTTCGTAATGAGCAATTTATTAATGGGTCTCGGAAATGATCGACGACGAAACTAAAAATTCCATAATAGCAAATCCCGACGACGACATCGACTTACTATCCCTCCTGCGTTTTTCTGACTATATTGTCTTGATAGCGTAATCGCTGGAGAAGCTGCAATAGATGTGGACGGTCTAGATTCAGCCTCACAGTGAATAGGTCTTAAAATTAACTCCGACAAAACCAAACTAATGATCATGAGTTATGTTCATAATCCGATGATAAATATGAGGCCATGTCATTAAAAGATTTTGTGATGTACTGTATCAGCCCATATAAGTCCCATTGCAGGGCACGGGTCTCCCCTACAATCGAAAATACGATTGAGAGTGATTAGACCGTAATATAGTCCACCACGCTGGCTTAGTGCGGGTTGGCGGACTTTACATACCATATAAATTCTTGCAAATCGCTATGGTATGGGGGTTTCCTCACGATGTTTTCATTCACCGTCATAGTGTGTGGTGATTGACCAATACACATGACTACGAAAAGTCAGAGGAGTGCACTGGGATTCAAACCCGCGACTACCATGAACATGTTGGCAGCCGTGTCTAGTCCGTTTACCATCAGGCGAGCACGCAACTATAAAATAACTACTAAAAATATTCTTAAAAACGAAACTACAATATTCATTATTTTTACATCTACGAAGAGCCCCATTTGATGCCACGGGCCCCCGATGGTATAGTTACGCCACTGCCTAACTCAATTTATACTGAAGTTTGTCCCAACCGAGCAACAGGAAATATCTCATTTGTTCCGACAAAGTAACGCTATACAGAGTAATTAATCGAACCGGGGCACCGGAGCGAAAGCTGTTTCGAGACTTTGTACAAATAATGCAATTTAGTTACAGACATAAATATATGATTCTTTTATGTATGATAACTTATGCAACATAGTTTAGATTTACGCGAATGTAACACACTGAAATAAAATAAACCACCAAAATGGTCCACTCCATGACCAGGAAAGCTATAAAGTAATCGTAACGTCGGGAATGTGGTCGAGAAGTTAAAAACTAAACCAAATCCGAACATTTTGTGGAGTATCTGTGGAGCACATCAGTGAAGTTTTACGTACGGTGTCCGAACATTCAAAATTCATATCGTTTCATAGAGTAACCCCCTGGCCATAAATTCATGTGCCATAGTTCCGGATTATCAGATTTTGAAGCCTCAGGTTAAAGTCGTAATGCTTTTTTTTTTCTTTTATTAAGGCCAGGCATTTCACCTGATGGTAAGTGCCAATGCCAATGTAATAGATATTATTTTGTTTTTATGTATATTTTCCTTCATTATGATACTGAAAAATAAACATCATTATAACAAGGAACGAGAGAAACTAGAAATAAATTCTGCGTGTTAGTATCTAATCCTTCTTATGATATTATTGCACGTGAATAGTGAAAATCCCATATTTTGCCTTAAAGTCTGTAAATTCCTAGTTCCGAACTAATAAATATGGAATTTCACGAAATGTTTGTTAAAGTAACAGTTATTATTATTCAAAATTTCAAAGTAATACATATAGAAGTTTCATGGTTATAAGTTGTAGGAAACTGCGAATACATTTTTCTTAGAACATAAATATTATAATATAAATTATATTTATTATAATATAAACATAAACATAATTATTAATACCTATAATTCTTAGAACATAAACATGGAATGAAATAAATAAAGTTTGGTTAACCTTTATATCCAAATACCAATACTAATAGGCTAATTATAACATGTTTTATATATATTTATAAGTAGATATGTATATGCATACTAAATCCACCTGCCCAAATAGGATGAGTGGTAAGTAATATAAACATATTTTCTTTGAAGGGAAAAACGAAAAAGCTGGACCTCAGCGTTGGAATTCCCGCCAAAACCCCTTCTTTTACTCATTAAATTGTTATCTTAATTTATTCTTTTGACGGAAATGGGCAAAGGAAACTTAGTTTGTACAGCCTGAGTAATATTCTTTGAATCATCTTTATAACAGCATCGGAACAAGTATGAACTTAGTTCATTAATTAACGCCGTGGAATATTTTACTAATTTTTTTCTTCCGATAGGCATGATTGAATGAATGTAAACATCATTGAGGCTGTTTTATACTTATAATTATGTAAGGCGCATATTCCCAAGTCATCAACATCAACTTATTACCTAATGCTTTTAAAATCAATCTTTGTTTTCTATCTACTATTCTCTTAATCAACTATTTTAGATGCTAATTTTCAAAATACACATTAAACTTGTATATATGTTATCAACTTAGGACTATTCGAAGTTCTAGTAGTAGTCTAGTAAGTTCTAGGACTAAGAAACTAGTTGTATACCGTATACAGCTCTCAGTAAAGCAAGTAGCAAGAGATAATTAATTTAAAATGTAGATATTAAAAACAAATTCAATTATTGTAGCTTTGAAATATGTCTCCTCCACAATCGAGAGTACGATCGAGAGAGGTCAGGCCATATAGTCCACCACGCTGGCCTAGTGTGGGTTTGCGGTCTTACATACCATAGAAATTCTTATAAATCGCTATGGTATGCAGGTTTCCTCACGACGTTTCCCTTCACCGTTTAAGCTTGAAATAAAATGTAGTAAAGAATAAAGATAACTTGCTATTATTTGAATATTTTGAATTACAGATTTCCAAGACAGAAACTAGCATATATGATCCGCCATTTTGCGAAGTATGGCGCAGCGCGGGGCACGCATGGCGCGGACATGCTCATTACGAATGCGATTATGCGTAACGTGCACATCCATTCCCATCTCCGTCGGCAAACTACGTACATACAGCTGTTAAACTAACACTAGGATTTTTACTCTTGGTACTTGATGCTTAAAAGTAGCAGAGCAAATATCACAAATCGCTACAATGCTTTCTTCTATTTACGAGTGATTTGAGATTGATTGATTTGATTCGAGTGATTGAAATTTATTAATTTACTTGAAATATTAAACCAATTTGGCCATAGTCGATTATCTTGCTAATAAAGATTTGTAGACTTGTGAACTGTAAACGTGGTGACAACATTTCAATCCTGTATCTTACAACTTGTATGGGCCCCAGTTTGTATAGAAGTTGGGGTTCTCCTTTAAAATGAAATGAAAATATTTACTGAATCCATCAAATGTCATATAATTTTTCGATTCAGCACGTATTTTTCCATTACCACACGGTTCACAAGGCTGTTTTCGCCAGAGAACAGGCAAGGAACTCTTATCAAAACAAGTTTATACTACAGTGATCATACAGGAGTAGCAATTTAGTTTTGATCTATGTTTAAATAATTCAGATAAAGCGCTAACATTATCATTACCGATCTACCTAGTCGTCACTCATATGTATAGAACATACCAACGGGATCTATGAGCTATGACTCAGAAAAACTGAAGAGCAACCATTAAAAAATAATAAAACATACAGATTAATAAAATATGGCCTGTGTCTACTTATTGCGAATGAAACATTAAACATTAATTATTAATTTTAAAATGTAATAAACATTAAATTTCGGAACGCACTTCCATTTTGGCGGCAAAGTCTACGGCTGTCAAGTGAGTCCATATTGGCGTAACTAATTTATTACAATTTAATTCACGGCAGCGAGTGGGAAGTGTTCCCCATGAAATAAGGTCAGGGTTGATCTATTCACGTTTTACTGCGAGGAACAGTAATGCCATTTATTTCGTTTAATGTAATCTGTTGTAACCTCATTAAGTTTGCCATAGACAATTTTATTGCTTTCAAAATGCAGTAAAAGGTTTCTGCCCAATTAATTTAGCTTATGATCGCGTCATGAGCGTGCGAGCAACATAAATATGAATTACTTTGCCTGCTAGACCATATTTTTCTAGTTAATAACATGAAAAGGTTTTTAAATTGTAGTTGGTAACGATCCTGAAGAATCTATTAGCGACCTTATTCATAAATTGTTTATACACCTTGAAATAAAACTATTATTTACGGATTTTATCGCGGATTTGGTTTAATTTTTAAATTTTTTACCAAATCTCCCAAAACACCTATTTATCGCTCTTAAGAACCTGCGATCGATGAAGGAATTAACTGTTCTCCGTGCAGATAAAGGTAATGCGACAGTAGTGATGGATACTTCAGACTACAACCAGAAAATTGAACAACTTTTATCAGATGAAAGTACTTATAAAATAGTCAAATCAGACCTGACTAACAAATTATTAAAGACCACTAGCTCTTTAATAATTAAATACTCCGAAAAGTTAGATCTGAATGTTAAGTCACTCATCCCATCGTGTGCAAAACCTCCAAAATTGTATGGATTGCCAAAAATACACAAGGAAAATGCTCCACTACGTCCCATTGTGAGTCAAATCGACACACCGACTTACAGATTGGCTCAGCACGTAGCAAAAGTGCTTTCACCACTCAGAGGAAACACAAGAGCATCTGTGAAGGATTCATACCAATTTGTCAGCGAAATTAAACATCTACAATTAGCTGACAATGGGACAATGGTTAGTTTTGATGTCCAGTCACTATTCACAAGCTTACCAGTACAAAACTGCATCAAAATTGTCACTAAGAAGTTAGCAGAGAAAGACATCCCTCTAGAATATGCAGAACTACTTAAACATTGCCTCACATCTGGCTACATGTTGTGGAATAATCATTACTATGTACAAGTGGATGGCGTTGCTATGGGCTCACCTGTATCTCCAGTAGTCGCCGATATTTTCATGGAGGGCTTCGAGGAGACAGCCCTTAGTACAGCCGCAGTCTCACCCAGATTTTACAAGCGGTATGTAGATGATACTTTCACAAATTTACCATCTGACCAAGTAACTGCATTTTTAAATCACCTTAACTCCATCAACAATAAAATTCAATTCACTATGGAGTTAAAACATAATAAATCTCTTGCCTTCTTAGATGTCTTAGTAATCCGTAATCCTGATCAGTCCCTAGGTCACACTGTGTATCGGAAAAAGACCCATACAGATAAATATCTGAATGGTGATTCTCACCACCACCCAAAACTAGCTACCGGGGGTAAATCCTTGTTTCAGAGAGCACGAGGAATCTGTGACGAGGAACACCTGGTGACTGAGCTGCAACACGTCAAGCAAGTACTGCGAGACAGCAAGCTCCAAATTCCACGCCGCCGTCACAGAAACCGAGTGAAGCCAGCCACAGTTGAACGGGTCCCCGTTGTCTTGCCATACATTAAAGGAGTCACGGACAAGATTGGCTATATCCTGAAGCGTGCTTCTATTAAAACCTACTTCAAGCCGCCCAAGAAGATTAGCCAATTTCTACCACCTGTCAAGTGCCATATACCCTTGCAAGAACCGGGCGTTTACAAAATAGATTGCGACTGTGGCCTCTCCTACATTGGTCAAACAAAACGAAGCATAGGGACCCGCGTGAAAGAACACATAGCTGACGTCAAACATCAACGCTCAACGAAGTCTGCAGTTGCTGAACATATAGAAGAAGGCTCCAAGCATTGCCTCCGCTTTGACCAGCCCCAAGTCCTCGCTAAAGAACACCGTTTCCTGCCCAGGATGTTTCGCGAGGCTATTGAAATTAAAAAACATCCAAATTTCAATAGAGAAGATGGCTTGAAGCTTGCACAAGTATCCAATACTACATTTAATTAAATCGGAACCCAAAAGACCAACTGCCAGACCTCAAGACACTGTGAGCTCCTTCTGCGTAGATCGGATCGCAAATACAGACTAGCATTTTACATTAATAATTGTAAAATAAGGGTAGTTGAATTGTAACAGTCACAGAGCGGACGTCTAATACCTCAGTCCGCCCCGTGACTACGAAAGCTGTAAAGTAATCGAAACGTCGGGAACTCAAAAAATGTAAATAATAGTTTTATTTCAATGTGTAACATTCGCGTAAATCTAAAAAAACATTATTTTGTTTATGCACCTATTCTAAGTAGGTATCGCGTGTTTTGTTAATCTCGAACGAACTTTGAATTCAATTTGAGCGAAGAAGACAAATCATTCGATAAACTAAAATGTTTATAAAGTGTCTACAAATGAAGCCTTATAATAATATTATTTTAGTTTTTTTAATACTTTTTTATTTAAAGAAGAGAAGTCGCTGATCCCACTCCTATATTAATTTGTCTTGATTCTACGTCGTTTAAGAACAAAACATATCTTAAGGTATTTGATACCCGTGACACAAGATTTTGATAACAATATGGAGTCAGGGCCCTTGTAATTTAATATTTATATTGAAGAGGGATCGCTGTCATATATTTGCGTCTTCAAAAATGTAGATATTTTCTTGTTCGTAATGTTGGTAGCCCTCCTATATTGTGGAAACTGAACAAATTTTTGACAACAAACTGATTTAAATTCCTTTGATAACTGAATATACTATTCAGCTATTATCCTTTTTAAACAGGTTTTGGTGGAATTAAATAGTCTTTAGTTTTTTTTAGTTTTAATTTTTCTTTCCCAAAGAATTCGTACATGTTGGACAACCCATTAAATTTCAGTCAATAGGAGAGCAGTAAAAGTTAGCCTGGTACCATTTTTATCTCCGTTTTTTAAGTATATTTCAAATAACTTTCAGATACCTTATTCTGAATTCAAAGATGCAAGAAAACAAGATGAAAACAAACCACATGAAAATCATTTACATTTATATCATTCTGTTAGCGAAATGTGACAAGATTTCACAATAACTCGATACAAAAGAGATTTGCATCCTAATCGACGAATACATTAAAGTGTGGATTGTGGCAGTTTTATAAAGAAATTCGTTTTCCAACGAGCGATATATATTTCTAATTTCCTGGTCTTTGAAAACTTTATGTAATACTATCGTCTTCATAATTACTTTTGGATTAAAATATGCATCTGCTTGTGTTGTATGCAGGTAATCACCTTGTAAGGGGTAGAGAGAGGGTAGAGCTTTGTAGTGTTTCACGGAAATAGAAAAATGGGACTTGTTAAAAAAAATGTACTAACAGCTTTGCTGGTACAGATAATCGTCTATCCCGAATATTATATTTAGATTTCAATAAATACACCCCACAGTCACATACGTAGTCCTAACACCCCACACTAAGATCGAGTCTTGGTTCATGGGTGTCAGAACACAAAAACGACAAGAGAATTTTCGATCTCACAAACACCCAGATCTGAATCAAATAAATGTGGAGCATACAAATATTTGTTTCGGTGTGGAAGCCTGCGGTTCCGTTTTACAGACGGTGTCTAACTAACTGCACCACGGAGGCTGCCAAACTGCACTTACTTACTCTCAAATGCATTGCAGTTAGATTGTTGTTAGAATCTTTTTAAAGACTTTTGAATGATGAAGACAAAACATTCGATAACTAAAATGGGTTTTATAAATGTCTATGAATATGGACGTTATATATGTTATGGGCCAAGTGATTAATGCGGGCAGTATTGATCATGCCCGGGCTGTATGAATATTGCCGAGCCATATCGGGCCAAGTGGTTAATTTAAAGTCACCTATTTATCACATTGCCCGGGCACTATGAATATGGCTACATGATGTTCGGGCAATGTGATTAATAGGTGATTTTTTACGTGGTGCACTGCCGCATTGTCGCATCTGCGATAGACCCATAAATTAGAAAGGTTGAATTGATCTGCTTATGTTTAGTTGTTTTTTAACGTCCGAAACATTATCTTCAGAAGAAAATTAGTGCACCCACTTTATGGATCAGTTAGGTCTACTGTGCCCCAAAACTGACTCGGAACACCCCGACTTCACGTAGTCTTTTAGCTACCGACCCTAGAGTATATATAAAAAGCTGGAGGCGCGGAGGAAGAGCAGCTCCCGCCCGCTGTAACGAAGGATAGGCAACCGTGCGAGCCGCAGCGGCTGAGGCTGGTCACCCAAGGCGACCAGCAAGCCGAAGCTACGGAGGTGAGCATGGGTGCCTATCTATTGTTACGCAAGGGCGAAGGGGCTGAACTTCCCGTAGCGCCGGAGACGATGCAAAAGCTAATTTGTATTGACAACAAGTGTTTTAAGGGTTAGGTTGCTATAATAGATATTTCTCAGGAATGGTGCGTTGCCTTTTCATGGGAGTGGTACCAGGGGAGGTGCGAAACTCCCCCTCCCCCCAACTCACCCCCTCGTGCTGCCCTATTCTAAATTCTACCACTTCGGCTCATTGTTTTGATTTTGATTTGCTTTAAATTACTCTGCCCAATAGGCACTTGGCATTATTCATAATTGATTAATTGATAGTCAATCACCACGCACTAAAACGGTGAAAGAAAACATCGTGAGGAAACCTGCATACCATAGCGATTTTTAAAAAAAATCTATGGTATGTAAGTCCGCCAACCCGCACTAGGCCAGCGTGGTGGACTATATGGCCTAACCACTCTCAATCGTACTGTCGATTGTAGAGGAGGCCCGTGCCCTGCAGTGGGACGTATATGGGCTGATACAGATTATTCATAATGCCCGGGCAATGTGATAAATTAATTGGTTATAATCACATTGTCCACTCTCATTGGGCATTATTCATATTGCCCGGGCATTATGAATAATACCAGATTAATTACTTGGCCCATAACATATACATTCATTCCAAAAACATACTTAATATGGTTTGCCCGATATTAAAATCCAACCTTAACAAAACACAATTGTACTTATTAATTATAAAGAGAAAGAAACCAAAAATAAGCATATAATTAATAAAGATATACATGTGTAACAATAGATATGTTAAATTTATGCTTGATCGACCATTTTGAACTTAACCTATTCAGATTGTAAAGTGATTGATGATACAGCTCGCAAAACGGACTGTCATTGCACTTATTTGATCGCGATATTAATCTATCATTTGAAAATATTTCGCTGCATATTCAAAGGCAAACGACTGAATAATGGGCATCCTTCGCCGGAATTCGAGAAGCTTGTGAACGGAAATTGAGAGTTTATCATAGTAGGCGTCGCCTTGCCTCGCTAACATATAACTACAATGTGAAAATCTTCAGGTATTTTGAGTTCTGATAGTTTAATTTCTGAGAATATCTTTATGTTTACGGATCTATTTATAGACTGGTTTAAAGCTGAATGTTTTGCGCTCTTTGCTCAAATTGAATTCAAAAGTCGAAATAGACAAAACATTCGATAACTAAAATAGTTTTAAATTTTTTTTATGAATAAAGCTGTTGGATTTTTTATTAAAATCTATATTGCAGTCTTAGAGTATTTATATATAGAGGGAGCGCTGTCATACATTCGCGATTTGAAAACGTAGATATTTTCTTGTTCGTAATGTTGGTAGCGCACCTATATTAGTAAAAATTGAATTCATTATTTAGCAATAAATTTCTATAAATTCCTTTGATAGCCGGAATTATATTTAGCTATTTTCCCTTTAAAACGAATTTGAGTGAAATTAAATAGACCTGAACTATTTATTTTTAATTTTTTTTTCAAATAATTTATGTATGTTGCACAACCTGTTCCAATATTAGCCAATAGGAGGGCAGAAAAAGGTGGCCCGGCACCACCATTTTTATCTACGTTTTTGAAGTACCAGCGCTCCCTCTATATATATATACTCTAAGATTGCAGTATACCGTACAGTAGCGTTTGTAGAATTCTTACCATTTTTGAGTAAATTGTACTTAGAGATTTAAAACAACATGATTTTTTTACTGAAAAATTAATACGGAAATTGTTGTACGTTGAATCAAATAATTTGTGGTTAGTGAAAATAATATTTTTGTCTGTTAATTGATCAAAATTTTTATTTGGTTTGTGTCTATAGTCACTAAAATTACCACCTGACATCGTTTTCAGTAGCAGTATATTATTATTATCATTTATATTTTCAACTACCCAGAATTTTTTAGTTCAATCCATGCTATTTTCAGTTTCGACTAGATTTTGATTGATGATAATGAGAATTCTATTGAAGAAAACCATTCTCTCACACACACATAAATTAACAACTCAGGGTTTCGTCCTGGTCATAGCACCACTACTACTTTGATTCATATTACGGAAGGCATCAAATCTGGCATGGAGGAAGGCAAGCTGACTGTTCTTGCTCTTCTGGACTTCAGTAATGCTTTTAACACCGTTGATTACGATGTGTTACTTTGTATGCTACGTTCTCTTAACATATCTCCAATGGCAGTTGATTGGTTTCATAGTTACCTGTATGGACGCCGGCAACGCATCAGTGTGGAGGAAAGCTATTCCTCCTGGGTCCCTGTATCTGCTGGCGTCCCTCAGGGCGGCGTGCTATCTCCTCTTCTCTTTGCTCTCTATATTAACTCTATAACTAATCAACTTCAATCTTCCTACCACCTCTACGCTGATGATCTCCAGATTTACGCTCAGGCTACTTTAGACAAGATGGTTGACGCGATTGCAGCAATAAACATTGCTATCCAACACATCTGTCAATGGAGTAAAGCTCACGGCTTGAAGATTAATCCCTCGAAAACCCAGATCATTGTTGTTGGCAGCCCCAGGATGTCCTCAAAGCTAGATTGGACTAAACTTCCTCCTGTCTTTTGTGATGGTATCACCATCCCATACAACGACTCCGTTCGCAATCTAGGTCTACTTATAGACAAGTCCTTCACTTGGGGTCCTCAGCTTCGAGAATTAAGTCGAAGGCTGTTTGCTTCAGCAAGGTCCCTGCGAAGGTTACGCAATTTTCTACCCGTTGCCACGAAACTTTCGCTTGCGCAAACACTCCTACTCCCCATCCTTGATTATGCCGATGTCAGCTATCTTGATCTCACCGAAGACCAACTAAATAAACTTGAGCGTCTCCAAAATTTTTGCATAAGGTTCATATTTGGTTTACGCAAATATGACCATGTTTCTGAGTTTCGTCTTAAGCTCAAGTGGTTACCCATACGGCTTCGTCGGAATACTCACACTCTTTCACTTTTATACAATATATTATTTAACCCTCTCACCCCCTCTTATCTCAAAGACCGTTTTATATTTCTTCATGATTCCCATGAAAGATCCCTGAGGTCGTCGGAGAACATGAAACTAAGAATGCCCGTACACACCACGACATTTATGGACAAATCATTCTCCGTACTAGCTGTTCGATTGTGGAACTCACTTCCAGATGTCGTGAGACGGGCTAGAACATTGTCATCTTTTAAGTCACTAGTCAAGGAACACTATCTCTCTCACTGAATTTACACATTAATGTGCTTTTATTATTTCCATTAGCATTTATTATGTATATATTTATTATATTGTTGTTTATTTTGTAAATGTATATATGTATGTATGTTGTACATATTTATATGAATGATTTACTTTTTATTTTGTGTTTTTAATTTGTTTATTTGTTGGTATATACTTTTTTTGTCTCATTATACACCTTAGACTGCCCTTTCTCTCTCCTGTGTCTTATCTCCATCCAAAGGTTGCCTGGAAGAGATTATATAGTGCAATAAGGCCGCCGATTGTACTTATTTTTAATATTGTTTTAATTTCTGTAATTGTATTTTTTTTTTGGTGTACAATAAAGTTTATAAATAAATAAATAATAAATAAATAACAACTATGACGTCATACTCGATTCAGCCAAACTAGGGAACCCAATATTGCTTAATTCTAATCTCTGTCTTTCTTTGTAGCTATCTCCATTGATTTGTGGACAATAAAAATTGGATATGTAGTAGTTCTGGTGGTAGGTCTCTCATATGTGAGAGGCCATCTGGGTAGGTACCACCGCAATGTCTATTTCTCCGGTGAAACAACACTGCTTAAATGCACTGTTGTGTTTCGGATTGAAGGACATTGTAGCCAGAGCAACTACTGGACATATTGAGACTTAACATCTTATGTCTCAGGATGGCGAGCGCAGTGGAATGTTGCTACTGTTTATGAGCGGTCGTATCGCTTACCATCAGGCGAACGGCTAGCTCGTATCGCCATTCACTGCAATAAAAAAAAGTTCTTTCACAATCCCTATCCTAAATGTTTTCACGTAAAACAATCTTAGGTTAACAATACACTGATCGGAGATTGCACTCGATAGCTTAGTATCAGATGAGGTTACTGTCCGTCTGTAAAATGCCTAAAAACTATGAGTGGATTGTATGGACACTCAATATATTTGTATTGTAATGAATAATGGCATTGTGTACACTGGACGGTTTTGTGTTATGAAAATCCATCATTGTCAAACCGAAGCGTAGTTGTATCGGTTAAATGATTAGAATTACAGTATCAATTTTAATGCGTTCTGTTGGGTCACTGTTCATTTGGATATATTAAATTTTAGGGGATGCCTTTGCTGGATTTGCTCAGCTGTAGGATCTTTAAGACTCATGTAATAATAATGAATACAAAGAACATTGCTTTATATTAAGTTACATTACTTTCTATGTGTATAAATATCCAAAATATATGTAGAAGAAGGTGCTCTAAATGTTTTCACTTTAACTTTTGCCTAGCCTTGTCCTACCCTTACTAGTGTACGTGTTGCAACCGACCTTTTGATATTCTTAATTTAGAGATAACTTCAAAAAGGTAGAGATAGATAGGTGTCGTGTTCTCAAATCTTCGATCTTTATCTTGTTAGACTAGTCCTAATTAAACAGGCGTTCGCACGCTTCCTTAGTTAAAGAAATTAAAATACAATTGAAAAAAACTAAACAATTTCGGCTTTGCTTCAACACATAAATAAATCTATCAAACAGCTTCAGATTTGCAGAAGCAACGAGCTTTGCCGGTAGTAATTAATTCCGCATGGATTCAACCCTTGTTAAATTATAAATAGAAACGGGCTAAACATTGACTCACCCGAGTTAATCTCACACGGGCAATTAAACAACCATAAACATTATTGCGTCACAAAGTTGTCTTTTTGGCCCCTTGTGAATTTCGTGGGGTTAGATACAACTCTGAGCTTGGCCACTATAATATCTTGTCTAATATCGAGTTGGGACAGTTTGCGTTTTATTATTGCGCGATTAGCGTTTTATTAATTAGCATGATACGCAGCTTAGTTCAGACAGTAAGTCTAAAGTAAAATAGCCAGCGTGTTTTCTTTCTTGGTTAACATAAACTATGAAAGAGTTTTCATTTCTATTAAACCTAGACTGAATAATTTCTGGATTAGAAAATCAATAAACTGCATATGCGTTTTCTAAACATTGAAAATTAAAATAAAACGATTATTTACGGATTTTATCGCGGATTCGGTTTAAGTTTTTAAATTCCCGACGTTTCGATTACTTTACAGCTTTCGTGGTCACGGGGCGGAATATAAAGTCAATATGTAACATTTAAAAAAAACCATTACAGTGACAATTATATAGACAAAACCCCGTAAACTCTTGTAAATATTTATATGGTCGATATTTGAACCCGCAGTAGGCCAGCGTGGACGGCGTAATCCCAGTCATAAAGGAGGCTTTTCCCCAACTATAAAACGTATATTGACTTTATTTATATCTACAACTAGTATTGCTTCGTAACCGTAAAAATCTGAGATTAAAGTGCTGTTTTATATTTAACCGGGATAAAAAGAACCCCAGAGTCTTACACCCGAATACTGGAACGCCATTCAAATAATAAGTTGCTTTGTCATATATGTTATATATATTTGCGTCTTGAAAACCGTACAAATTTTTGTTTGTAATGTGGGCAGCACTGCCATATTAGTAAAAATAAATAATTATTATATTTAACAACCAATTTCTATAACTTTCCGTAACCAAAAGTATATTTGGTTATTTTGTATTACCATTATTAAATTCCCTAAACTATTTCTAGTTATTTTCCTTTTCTACTAATTCGTGTATGTTGGACAACCGGTTAAATGTCAGCCAATAGTAAGACAGAAAAGGCGTCCTGGGACCACCATTTTATCTACGTTTTTAAAGTACTTTAAGCCATCCTCTATGACTAGACTATGGACATTAAAATAATTTTTCGATTGAACCAGTAGCTCCTGATATTTACGCATCCAAACAAACACTACAGCTTTATATACCGGGTATCTCAAGACTGCTACCGAAAACGAAGCCGGGTGGTAGTTTTAGTGGCTACAAACACAATGCAATTAAAAATTTCGCATAGAAACGCGACAATTATTTTTTATGATTTTTTAAATATCGTAATTTTTGGGTGGTAAATCCATAGTTTTTGCTAAAATAATAATTTAAAATTAAATTATTTAAAATTATTTAAAGGGTATACACTATTATTTTAGGAAAAAATGTATTTACCACCCAAATACGGCCAAAGGAAAAAATAACAAAAAAAAATTCGCTTTATTTTTTGGAACTTTTTCTGCTGCATTGTGTCTGAAGTCGTTTAAACTACCACCCGGCTTCGTTTTCGGTAGCAGTCTTGATATACCCTGTATAAAGCTAAAGTGTTCAGAATCACAATATCCACTCTCATAACAATACAGAAATACCTATACCATAATAAAAGAAATTGTAACTACATCGATACGCTGTATGCCCCCCGCGGGGCTCTCTCGTCTGATTTTGACGGCCGCTATTTATAAATAATCCTATTTATTATGCTTGAAATAATCCGCATTTTATTCACGTTTTTATGTACATTGCCGGCTGTGTGTGATGGTTTAGTCATGTCTCGGTATGAGAAGCACAATGTACTGCTATGTAATTCTTAGTATTAGTAAATAGTATCTACATATGAATGGTATTGCTCCTGTTTATAAGGGTGAGGTTTATCATCTACGGAATACGAAAGGATAGCCGATAGATAGGTCTCTTCCATAGACATAAATATAATATGTGTACCGACGTAAGTGGTGCGTGCGCTCCAGTACATCTCTAGTGGAGCGTTACTGAAATCAGTCGTAGCTCGCAACGATTTTGAAAATGCTTGCCTGTATTATGGCGTAAAGTTTAGTAAAAATGAAGATAGCATTTTTATCAGCATTTTGAAGAAATGTATTAAATTAAGTTAATTTAACATTTATTTTAGCGCGATTTTCACAGCCTTTCTCATCTTTTTGAAACTCCAAATGTACTGAAGGGCCTATCCCTAGTTTTCAAATGAAGGTTCTCTTCTTTACACTTTGGAACGGACATCCATAAGCTTCTAAGGACTAAAAATCTGCCTACACAGTTTATTCCACCAGTTTTTAGACACGTTCTTTTCATAAAAATCTTTTCAGTGGAAACACCCACACCCGAAATATTTTTAAGGATCAATTAATTAATATCTTTGAGTAGGAAATAAAATAATAGCCTATCGTTTAAAGCCTTATTTTCACCCACGAATTTATTGTAAATAATTATCATTCCATACCACAGATAATTCATATAATAAACCCAAAAGTGAGTTTGCTTGTTTGTTATACCTTCACGTCATTATCACTGAAGCAATCACGAAGTTTGGAATACTACGTGAGAATTTTACTGGTGGTAGGTCTCTCATATTTTATGGGTTACAAACCCACCGCAATGTCTATTTCTCCCGCCAAACAGCAGTGTAAATTCGCTGTTGTGTTTCCGTTAGAAAGAAATTGCAGCCAGAGTAACTACTGGACATATTGGGACTTATCATCTTATGTCTCATGAGCGAGCGCAGTGGAATGCCACGCATTGCTTTGTAGTTCAAGATGTTGTTTGGTTTTACTACTGCTCATGAGGTCTTATCAAAACATAAGTAGTAAAGGCATGCTCGTCTCGCCATTCCATAAAAAAATCGAAAAATAACAGTAGGCACTAGGCTAGCACAAAAAACAACACGAAAAAATTGCGAATTGTGATGGTAGTTTAGACGAAAATCTGACATCTGAATCTGTAGAGCAAACTCACAAGTTATCTCACGCACACAAGCAAATCTACGAGCACAATATAGTGACACAATAATCCATTTACAACATGTAATTTCAATTACTAGACAAATGATTGTCTGCGCCCCACACATGTCTAAACAAAGCTTGTTGTGAGGTAATGTTCTATATATCTACAGACTACAGCCTCAGTGTCTGTTTAGCATGGTTCTCAAACTTTTTAACACTAACATGACATTGTGACTAACTTTAAAGGACGGGATGAGAAGTGTAATACAATATTAAGGTCTATATATATAAATTATGTCGATATGTCGTAACCGGATATACACAGATTGAACTCAAAACTATAGTATTTATGCGGAAAACTGTGATAGAGTTACAACTGTACATTTTATTTATTTATTTTCAACTTAATGTAAATTTTGCCCGTTTTTTTCTTTTTAGCGCTATTTTGGGCTATGCTTTATTTACGATTATACCTAATATAATGCCTGTATCCTCGAAGGGGTAGACAAAGTTGACATTCCTTGACATAAATAATAAATCAATACACCCAACAGTCACACACATAGTCCTGAACCCTCATTAAGATCAGTAAAGTCTAGTGTCGTGGGTAACAGGAACTACGAGAGACATTTCGGTATTAATTAAATAACTACCTAACATAAATTTGACAGAGCCTACCGCCAGACCTCTACCATCCATCATAAATCTTTCAATGCTCTCATAAGGGGGCGTTGTACACTTTGAGAAGCACAGATTGTCATGGAATACAGCTGAGAAATTGCGTCAGTTGCGTGCGTCATATGATCCATGGGGAAACGGGGTGTGGAGGAAAGAGGACGTCCATTGTACACGTTCTTATTGATTTAAGGTCAATTGAGGTCGTTCCTATGTCTGATTGATGGCAATTAATGTTAGATTATTTTTTATATATTTGTTATTGCTGCGTAGTGATCGTTTCAGGACACATTTCAGGGTTTTTGTGAAATAATATAATTCATTTGAAGGATAGTTTGGTGAAGTATAAATTTAGATCGTCTACGATATTATGGCGTCCGAATATATTGTTGTTGCTGTTGTCAACATTTTAGGAACAGTTTTTCTCTCTTATTATATTGGACATGTTAATACTATTAGATTAAAGGTCTAACTGCTTATTGTTTATATTATAAAATTATTTCTCAAATAAAGCGTTTAATAGATATTTTTTAATTTTATTTGTAGTTCCAAATTCCGTCACACGCTAATAGAAAATAGATGAATTATATACATACATTGATGTGATTAATTTGTACGAAAACTGATTTTCGGTTTCGTCTTTCACATTAATGTCTGCTTAGGCCGTGTTTAGGCGAAGATTTATCCACTTACCTGGAAACATGACGTTATTTTCCGTGTTGCAAAATGATCTGGGTTATAATTTTACTTCAAGAAATCATACCTTTTGGAATTATTTTTGCAAGTCACCAACACTGTACAAAATTTATTTCACACACTCTACATTAGTCAGATTAAACATGAAAATAAAAACCTAATTTAAACATATCCAAGTCAGTGTAAGCTTTTTGGCGGTAAATAATAATAACTAGTATTGGTGGCTAACTTCTAAATTGCTTGAGCAAAACTTTATCAACACCCAGTAATTAAGATGATTATACTCTTGGTATAATTTATTCGGAATATTTTTCATAATGAAATTTGTAGGAGAATTTACTTTAATTTTTTAAGATGCATTGGGGTAACTTCATAATACAAGGCTGGTTCCTACCAGAGTGAAAACGTAGAACTCCATTCCAGAATACGCTTTCTCCAGCGATTATTCGTTCTGCGTCATATGTGGCCAGTCTATTACCACTTCAGCCTTTAGAAAAGAAATATGACATTAAATCGTTTTATTCTGTATATCAGCCCATAAGTAAGGCCACTGCTGAGCATGAAACTCAACTTCAATCGAGAAAGTTTTATTAAAAGGGTTTAGGCCATCGTTCACAATGCCAGCCTTGTAAAGTAGTAATGTACAACAACTGGGAAAGTTTATTTAAAAGGGTTTAGGCCATCGTGCACAATGCCAGCCTAGTGCTAATTGGCAGACGTTTATTAAAAATAAGAAATTAAGTTTAAAAACGTGTTTAAAATTACCCAGGACCAATGAGACTGCAAGAGGTGATTGATGATGCGTCTATTAGGTAGAGTCCCAGGCGCATAAGTTGAACTATGCGCAGTGACTAATTTTCGGGTCCAAACTGAAGTGCGGTATGAGGTGCGACGCGGGGAATGCGGCTCAAACACCGGCGCGCATGCGCATTAGACTCTTTTCGTACACCCGCGCACGCGTCCCTTTCGCCCGAGAATACTGTCGCGTACGGAAGTTTGTTTTTCTGAGAATAATATGGCTCGGCAGCCAACTTTAAGAAGACAAGAGAGAAGGATGGTCTACGATGTCTTTAAAAAAGTAAATTATGTTAGTTAAGGTGGTTTTAATTGTAACTAAACTAAATAAACCTCAGATTAGTTTTTATTTTGTATATTTTTAAAATAAAAACAAAACTAATCGTTTTGAATGTTTGTATAAATTATTTGTTTCCCAAAAAAACGCAAAATTACCAATCGATTAAGAAGTTGCATTTATTTTTATTTTTTGCGTGCAACAGCAAGGTAACACTTCTCACTACTATTGTACCTGCGCAGACGTCAGCCATCTTTGTTCAACTTACGCGCCTGGGATTATACAAAGTGGAAGAAACATGATAACATTCATTAAAAACACGCACAAAGTATTGCGTCAGAACTCAGAAGTTACTTGAATAGAAATGTTATAGCCATGGTTTTTTTTTTTTATTTTCAATAATTGCATTCATTAGCTTGTTTTAGGATTTACGTGATACATACATAAGCTCACGCTTTTTTGCCAGAAGGGTAGGCATAGGTGCAACCAGGGCACCATCGCCATGTTCCGTCCCACGATGTGATAGAGGGCAAGCCTATCGCCATAGTGGGCAAAAATTCCTGACTCCTAGCTGATAATGAATAGAAAACTCCAATATCACTTTGCCTGACCTTCGAACCCGAGACCTCAGCTTTGCAACCATACCGTAGTATAACTGCGCCACCGAGGCAGTCGCATAGTAGGTATATAGTATAGCATAGTATCTAGTGTAGCATAGTATATTTAGTAGCATATATAAAAATAATATGTACCATCTTCGTAATCTACTCTACTAGATAGCTATTTTAAACAGGAAGCAGCGAATAACGGTGCCCTAGGGAAACGATTAAATTTAAATGCATTCTATAACATGCACAAGCATCTACCTCCGATGTAAGGCATTTTCATAATATCACTGAAGGTACTTAGGTTCGCATTTGTAAGGTTTATATATAGGTATTTTGTCATTTTTTCCAATCTTCGTATTTGGGTGGTAAACACATTTATTATCCTAAAATAATAATGTACAACCTTTTATTTTAAAATACGCTTTAGTATACTAGGGTTTAGATTAATATTTTAGTAAAAACTATGGATGTACCACCCAAACCACAAATACTTCTTCCGGGTCTGGGTGTTTGTGAGACCAAAAAGTCTCTCGTAGTTCCTGATACCCACGACACAAGACTCAATCTTAGTGTGGGGTCAGGACTATGTATGTGACTGTTGGGTGTATTTATTATTTTTATTAAACATGATGATATTTAAAACATCACAGAACATAATTGTATTTTTTTGCGAAATATTTATTTGCATTGTGTTTATAGTCACAATAACTAGCACCCGGCTTCATTTTCAGCAGTCTTGATACATCCTGTATAAAAGTCTCTGCACTTCATTCCACACCTAATAAATTCAATATAGGTACTAACTTTATAATTTCATATTATAGGGAGTATAAAGATACTGGCAATTTTTTGTGGAGTTAAGCCTTTGCTTTTACCCGAATAAAATTTAAAAATAAAAATAAAGCTCATGATAATAATAATTTAATTAAGAGACCAGTGTACAACAACCCTAACGGATACTCATCCTCGTAATGCCCGCAAGCATTTCGTTGAATTACCCCACTTACAAAACAATACAATGAAATATTATATTGCCATCTCTGTCTCGCATTGACGTCATAGGGATCAGCCCTTTATGAAAATCACTAAGCCACGCCACTAACTCTGTGATTAGATTGTAAAATTCTCATACTATTTGTAAATATTTTTGTGTCTCAACGTGTAATATGTATAAATAAACCCATTGACATAATTAATATATAGACTGGTATTCCGACGAATGTAAGTGGTGCGCGCGATCCAGTACATCTCTAGTGGAGCGTTACAGAAATAAGTCGTCGCTCGCAACTATTTTGAAAATGCTTGCCTATATTATGATAGAGAGTTTATAAAAAAATTAAGAAAATATTTTTGTCGCCGCGCCGTTGAATGAATGAAATCTGTTAAATGAAGTTAATTTAATATTTATTTTAGTGCGATTTCCACGGTCATCATATTGAAACCCCAATGCATTGAATTGACCTTTACCTGTTGCCACAGCAGCTAGTGAGAATCTGGCATGCTTATTTGCCACATATCTAGATTCATCTCTGGCTTTGATCCTAATTTATTAAATGGAATTATGTACCGCATTAACTTATAAAATATTCGTTACTATATGACCTGATTCACAGTCATAATTTCAGGGTATTAGCTACTATATTCAGCCACGAGCAATAGAAATTGGTTGCCAATAACTCTTGCAATTTTCGCGACACATAACCATTTTGCCTTATTAATAAAATCTCACTGCAATATTTAATTCTTTCCAGGATGTAAATGTGCACTACGAATGGAGCGAAACCGACATCCTAACTCACGGATTCAGCGGTCTAAGCCTGCACAGAACAGACAGCCTCAACCAGCGTCCTTTAGCCTCTCTCAAAAGGACCGGGAGTAAAGGTAGCGCCTACAGCCTCCGAAGTGTCAGGAAAGACCTGTCCAAACCCGCCAGCCAGATTGACAGAACTCCATCTATACCTGATGCTGGTTTTGGGACACTGGAAATACGTTTGGCGTATGAGAATGCAACTTCTTCGTTGGCTGTAACGGTGCTGAGAGCACGAGGTCTTATTGGAATGGACATGACGGGGTTGTCGGACCCTTTTTGTAGATTGGAAGTTGTGCCTAAAGGTAAGGGAATATCAGTCTACATTTTTCTATTTTATTACCTAGTGTTTCTTGAACTACTCTTAAACTAGAGATGATGGGGGTTTCTAAGATTAAAAAAATAATGATGTCTAGACGATTTTTTACAAGCAAAAATAACACCGTATAACAACCTACTATTATAGCTAAGTGCGTGATAGCCTGTTGGTAAGTGCGTGGTGGCCTGTTGGTTAACGGACTAGACGCGGCTGCCTTCATGTTCACGGTGGTCGCGGCAGTGGCGTAACTACCCCATCGGGGGCCCGTGGCAAATTTTATCAAATGGGGCCCTTCGTAAATAAAAAAAACTTAATATTATTATTTCGTTTTTATGAATATTTTTAAGGTGGCCTATTTGTAAACGGACCCGACGCGACCGCCAACATGTTCATGGTCGTCTCGCGATAGAATCCCAGGGCACACCTCTGACATTTCGGAATCATGCGTGTATTGCTAGTCAATCACAATGCACTGTGCCGGTCAAGGAAAACATCGAGAGGAAACCTGCATACCATAGCGATTTTTAAAGAATTGCTATGGTACGTTAAGTCCGCCAAGGCACAGTAGGTCAGCGTGGTAGTCTATATGGCCCGTGCCCTGCAGTGGGACTTATATGAGCTGATACAGTACTGTACAGAATAATTTTTGATGACATGGTTTCATATTTCTCATCAGGTTTCGAACACAAAATCATTTCATGAAATCTAAAAAGGGTCCTCTAATAACGATAAAAGAGTGCTTTTGGAATTCGATTTTCATTTCTTTCTACTACGAGGTACCGAAAAACTTATCTTGAGTCGTATCAAATATAATGGAGTATTATTTATTTTATTTATTTAGGCCCAAAACAACAATAAGATCATTTTGTATTTTCCGGCGTAATTATTTTATCTGGCCATTAACTCAAATTTTGCGAGGCCTCCTCCAAATTGCGCCATTTAACCGTCAGCTTGTCGCATCCAGCATCGGACAGCGACCTCTTGCAAATCGTCACTCCATCTAGCTGGTAGGCGTCCTACACTACGTTAGCCAAGACGCGGTCTCCTTGCAAAAATATGCTGACTCCAACGGTTATCGGTTCTTCGACAGATATGGCCAGCGCACTGCCACTTCAGCTTGCTAATCCTGTTTGCTGTCTATAACTTAGGTTCTCGGACGGATAAGCTCATTACGGATCTTATCCCTTAAAGAGACACCGAGCACAGCATAAGCTAGTGGACCCGACGTACTGAAGTCTCAGCACCGTAGGTTATGACAGGAATGATGCATTGGTTGAAAACTTTTGTTTTCAAACTTTGTGGCACAGGTGACGAGAAGACTCGACGTAGTTTACCAAATACTGCCTAGCCCACCTGGAATTTTCTCCTCTTAACCTCTTTGAGAAAGATCTCAAAGTTGTTTCTACCTCATTAAAGTGTCTGCCCGAGGTATGCATATTCGGAAACAACTACGAGCAGGTGGCCACATACAACGATTTGATCAAGGTGGTAGTTGGTCATTACTTTAGTTTTGTCAAAGTTAATTTTATGATCTGTTCGCTTTCAAGCTGAAGCCAGGCCAAAAGGTGCAGCATCTGTTGTTGCTTCTCCAGCGATTCTGCAATCAAGACTATATCGTCAGCGAAATGTCATCTACGCTTGTTTAATATTTTATTTATTTATTGTCACTGTCTCATAAAGATTTTTGGGCTTACTCGTAGGGCTTACTTGATTTTCTCAATCACAAATTGTTTCAATTCGCCTTTTAATTATTTTAAATAACACCTGTCTGTAACATATGGATTTAATAATTTCCACTCCTATTAATATGGTTCAATTTCATTTTTGTACGTATGTACTTGGTTGTGATTTTTTTGAGTCTGAATATTCACTATCGCCGAGATTTGCTATTATAGCATTTTTAGTTTCGTCCATTCGTTCTTTCTGTAACTCTTATTACTCTTACTCGCCTTTTCGTCAATAAATTGCTCGTTTCCAATGCACTGACTTATTATAGGGAACTTTTTATTCTTGCTTCGAGTTCTTCGGTTAAAAATATTACCTTAATATTCATTAAATTGTAATTTATTGGATTTCAACTAAGATTATACTATAATGAAACAAAAACAAGACATATAAATCAAATACATATTATGGTAAAATGTTTGTCATGTTTGAAATGTAGCCAATTATTTATTATTATTAATTAATATCGTTATTAATGACTCATTATTTTTCGCTTACACCCTGTCGGTTTGAACTCGAGGCCCTATCGGGGCCCTGTCGGGCCTGAGACCCTGTCGGACCAGGGCCCTGTCTGCCCTGCCGGGGGCCCCTAAGGCCGGGGGCCCGTGGCATTTTGCGCACTCTGCCACCCTATTGTTACGCCACTGGGTCGCGGGTTTGAATCCCAGGGCACACCTCTGACTTTTCGGAGTCATGTGTGTATTGATAATCAATCACCACGCACTAAAACGGTGAAGGAAAACATCGTGAGGAAACCTGCATACCATAGCGATTTATACAAATTTCTATGGTATGTAAGTCCGCCAACCCGCACTAGGCCAGCGTGGTGGACTATATGGCCTAACCACTCTCAATCGTATTCTCGATTGTAGAGTAGGCCCGTGCCCTGCAGTGGGACGTATATGGGCTGATACAGAAGATTATAGCTAAATCTATTATAGCTAATCTATACATATAAATAAAATTGAAGTGTCTGTTTTAAGAGTGAAAATTAAAAAAAATGTCCTACTACATATCGTTATATACACGATAACTGTGCCGAAAATGATATTTAAAAAATTGTTTTCTGTCTGTTTGTCTGTCTGTTTGTTCCGGCTAATCTCTGAAATGGCTGGACCAATTTTGACGGGACTTTTTTTGTCAGGTAACTGCAGGGGCGTGCGCTCCTTGTAGGCACTAGGCAGAAATGCAGTGCTTTACTTGCCATTCACAGATATTTTATTATAACGTTCGTACGTTTTAGATGACTTTAATTTATAGTAAATAAATGAATAAACAAAATATAATAACTTAAAAACGCCTAATATTATAAATAGCACCTATTTGCAATCACGCAAACATTGTTTGCCACGCGAAAAGCAAGCGGCGCTGCAAAGCAAAATAATGTACCTAATCAACCAAGTCATGCCGCCGCGTCCCGCATGACATTTGTTTGCATGTGTGAGGTAATTTTGGTGTCCGTGCACAGTCGCAAACGCACACACCCATAAATATTGAAAGCCGCGACTCCTGCGGCAGGCCTCGGAAGTTCGGCAGTTGTCGGGAGTAATCGGGAATGTTCGTTGCCTATATCCGAGTAAAATTAATAGGGGAAAATCTAATAAATCACCTATGCACATTATGAATTTTTGGTTAGTAAGGTTTTATTTGTTTAAATAGAAATGTTTTGTGTTTCGCGGGGGCCATTTTGCCTTTTTTATGTGTTTTTGCATTGTTTACTATTTTATACTAGTATGTTTGTAAAAAAATAGATTTCTTAAAAGATTTTTCATTTTAAAATTTGAAAGTGTGTACATTTAACAGTTAAAGTTTCAATATTAATTGTAGTCATTTGCTTTTACTAGTGTGTTTGTTTATTTTTGACCTCAAAAGAGGAGGTAATCAATTCGACTGATTTTTTTTTGTGTGTGTGTGTTTGTTACGCGATTACGCTGGTAATTGTGAACCGATTGTGAAAATTTCTTTTTTGTCAGAAAGCATGATATACAGTGTTGGTCCCATATAAAATTGGTGAAGACCTGATGAATATCTTAGGATCTGCCGACCAGAACTCCTCAAAATTAAACGGTCCAGCATTAATTCTTTTTGCGTTAGATTAAGTATAAGTATATTATTACAAAGGGTGGGTGAAAATGGGAAAAGGGTGGGGGTGGGGGGTGAAGAGGTGGAAAATAGCTACAATTGTTAATACTCAATATCTCCGGCAGTTCTTAACCGACTTAAAAATAACTTTTTTGTCAAAGAGTTATTATATGATAGGTAAGACAAAAAAAAATATTGTGAAGATCTGATGAATATCTTTGGACCTGAAGGGCAGAACTCCTCAAAATTGAACAGTACAGCAATAATTCTTTTTACATTAGGTTATTACTACAAGGGGGGGGGGGGTGGAAAGGGGAAAGTAGAAAGGGGCGTGGGAAGGGGGGGGGGATAAATACAAATATAAATACTAAATATCTGCGACAGTAAATAAATAATTTTAAATAACGAATTATACATTATGTTGGTCACATAAAATATGGTGATGATCTGATGAATAGGTACATATCTGGAGAGCAGACCTCCACAAAACTTTGCTGAAATGCAATGATTTTTCGTCCATTAGCTTAAGTATATGTGTTTTATTAAAAATAGGAAGTGAAGAAGGTGTAGAGGTGAGGGGGTAACGAATGATTACCACGCATAAGTGTACTCAATATCTCTAGCAGGTTGATTCGATTTTAGTATTTTCTTTATCATTAAAAACGAAATGACAGTGTAGCTTCCTTAAAAATCATAAAATATTAATTTCGTTTTTGAAATTATAAAGGATCACAATGGTTCATTTTTTATATACATTGATTCCAGTTTTCATTATATGTTTACCTTTGGCATCATTACAATGCTTATGAAAACTAAAAAGTAATAAATAAAATAATCAAAATATTACGTATTTAAGATTTGTTGGCTAGTCTAGTCAATAAGAAAATTAATCAATGTGTACTAGCACAATGAAATATATATTATTTATTACTTTGTAGTGCACATTGAAGTCAGTCTTTTAATTTTTAATAAAATTATTTTATTTCAAATGTTATTTGATTGTGAGGTTTGTGATAAAAATGTATGTTTATCAAATGAATGAATGAGGTGGCCGAAATCTTGCGTTTATTTACATCGGGATAGGTAATCTCAACTAACCGGAATCTTGAATATGTGAAAATTAAAGCCGACTAGGTGAGTTTTTTTATTTTACTTATTAGAATTTCTTCCGCGACGATCGATCGCTGTTTTGTCTGCGTTGCCGTAGAAGATGGACATGAATAGTAGTACATCTAAGACTTGTTATGTTGGCATGGTTTCTGACTTAGAGATCCGTCGCGTGGCTGTGGCTATGCTAAAAAACTATAAAAGAAAAAGTTTTTGTGACCGAGTACTCCGCCGCATACCCAGTGTCAAAATCCTGTGCACGCCGCTGGGTAGCTGATATAACAAGGAGTAACTTAGGCTACATTTATTTTAGAAAAATAAAGTAACGTTGCAATGCTAAGTGCCGCACGCAGCTCACGCGCATGCCACCACTGGGCCGTCACGTCGGGCGCCTCCCACCACTTCTCCCACCAACGAATCAATATCACAATTACAAAATATTGTATATAAAGAAAATTTTCAATAAAGCTAATACAAAAAACTGATAATAAATGATAATTAAAATTTCATTATGGGACTGAATGAGACGGGACATAAACTGGATAAAACGGGACGGGAAATATAGTCGACGGCGCGCGGGAAATATAGTTAGTACGCGAAATAATATGTTGTTGCCAAATCAATACTGGACTCAAAAGCTATCTGCACCCAGGCAAAGCCGAGTCCGACCGCTAGTCAGTAATAAATAGCTATTACGGTTTTAAAGATCTTTTAAAGAAAATCCTAACGATTTACAATAATTTATGAACAGATACGCGTTTTACAAAGACTCTAGTTTATCTTCCACTTAACCGTTCACTGCTTTTTTTTTAAACTACAGATCCGACAAACTTGCAAACAGTTATGATGATAAGTGATCACTGCCGCCCATAAACATCCACAACGCTTTGATTATGGATGTGTCGCCGGCCCATTATATCGAAAAAGGAGCGAGAATAAATAAGGATCAAATGAGCATCCATAAGTACACCTCTTTATTATTTTACATTTCAGAAGGCACTTATTCGAACAGGCTGCGGACGAAAACAGTACACAAGACTAAGAACCCCGAGTTCAACGAGACTTTGCACTTCTTTGGCATCACTGAATCCGATCTCGCCGTGAAGTCCTTGGAAATTGTCTTGTTTGATGATGACAGGTTAGTATTGAAATATTTTTATATAAGCTCAAAGAATATTCAAGAATTATCAAAAAATTCCAAAGCTTTATTGCTATCTAAAGATAATGAGAGGATGAATTTTCAAACAGTGTAACAGCAAATTTTCCTAACCGAACAATTTTTAAAAGATTCATACATCATGTGAAGTAAAGATGTGATGTGATCCTTAAAAATATTAATTTTCTGCTTCAAGGGCTAAAGTTGATCATAGTTTTGGTTAAATTGCCTTTTACGATCATACTGCTTATACTAGATTAATGCTACAGAAAAATATCACCACCATTAAATAACGCCAACGGACCTTTCAGACATTCGATATAATTATGCTAGCCTTTTAAAATGGGTTTTACATTTACAGATACGGATGTGACGAAATGGGATCAGCTACAGTGGCTCTAAGGGAATGTGCCAAATCCCCGTCCCAACTACGTCTGGCATTATCTGGCTCTTCTGGGACCGAGCCTACTGGTCCCAGAGTGTTACTAGCACTGTGCTACAGTACCAAGAAGAGGGCGCTAGTAGTCACTGTGTGTAGGGGCGCCGATCTACCACCGCAAGACAGCAATGGATATTCCGATCCTTTCGTTAAATTGTAAGGATTTTTTATTATTTTTGTAGATAAAACTTTTAAGTGAAATAAGACGAAAAATTAATGTATTAAAGCCACTGACATGAATAAATCAATGGGTCAAGCTTAGAGTATTTATACAGGGTATATCAAGACTGCTACCGAAAACGAAGCCGGGTGGTAGTTTAAGCGACTTCAGATACAATGCAACAGAAAAAGTTGCAAAAATAAGCGACAATTTTTTTTTTGAATTTTTTCCTATTGCCATATTTTGGTGGTAAATAATTTTTTTCCTAAAATAATAGTGTATACCCTTTAATTTATAAATACTCTAAGATATAAGAGAGTTTAAATAATTATTTTAGCAAAAACTATGGATTTACCACCCAAAAATGACGACATTTAAAAAATCATAAAAAATAATTGTCACGTTTCTATGCGAAAATTTTAGTTGCATTGTGTTTGTAGCCACTAAAACTACCACCCGGCTTCGTTTTCGGTAGCAGTCTTGAGATACCCGGTATATAGAGGGAGCGCTGTCATACTTTCGCGTTTTGAAAAACGTAGATATTTTCTTGTTCGTAATGTTGGTAGTGCTCCTATATTAGTGAAAATTGAATAAATTATTTAGCAATAAATTGTTATAAATTCCTTTGAAAACCGAAATTATATTTAGCTATTATCCTTTTAAAACGAGTTTGACTGAAATTAAATAGCCCTAAACTGTTTTTTTTTTCAATTAATTTATGTATGTTGCACAACCTGTTCAAATATTAGCCAATAGGAGGGCAGAACAAGGTGGCCCGGCACCACCATTTTTATCTACGTTTTTGAAGTACCACCGCTCCCTCTATACAGGGTATATCAAGACTGCTACCGAAAACGAAGCTGGGTGGTAGTTTTAGTGACTTCAGACACAATGCAACCAAATTTTGTGCAAAAATTTGTGACAATATTTTTTTGTTATTTTTTTTCTATCGTCATATTAGGATGGTAAATACATAGTTTTTTCTTAAATAATAGTGTACACCCTTTTATTTTTAAAGACGCTATGGTATGCAAGGCTTTAAATTATTATTTTAGCAAAATCTATTGATTTACCACCCAAACTCGACGATATTTAAAAAATATTAAAAAAAAATTGTCGCGTTTCTTAGCGAAATTTTTAGTTGCATTGTGTTTGTAGTCACTAAAACTACCACCCGGCTTCGTTTTCGGTAGCAGTCTTGAGATACCCGGTATATATACATATATATATATATATACTCTAAGGGGTCAAGCTTTAATCAGGAATATGTTTAACCAACCTAATTGATTGTTGATCGTTAAATCCTAAGGTAAAATCCTTTGATTGAAATAATTAACAGCAATATAATAAACATGTTGTACTGAGTATCAAATATGCTACATATCCAGCTGTTATCAAATACACATAATCCGTAACTTGAACACATTAAAAATAATTATGTCGTGTAATGAAAACATTTCCATCCGCAGACATCTCGATCCAGACCCGTACCACAAAAAACACAAGACCTCGATAAAATGGCGTAACCTGAACCCTGTATGGAACGAAGAATTCCTCTTCGAAACTCGTCCTACTGAGCTTTCCCGCCAAAATCTGACATTGACAGTTTGGGACAAGGACTACGGCAAGCCTAATGATTTCCTCGGAAGCCTTGTTTTAGGGGCCAGTAGCAAAGGGAGAAGACTAAAACATTGGATGGATTGCATCAAATTTCCAGACCATAGACACGAGCAATGGCATTCTTTGACTGACACGCAACATCTATAAGTCAGTATTTCCTGATTCGCGTTAAATGTTAGCTTGTTTTATGCTGTAATTCAAGCTCCACTTCAAGTTCGCTTTATTTGCCAATGGTCGTAGCTAAAGCATATGACAAACGCTTAAAGAGAAGGTCTATGGCCAGCTTGGTCTAGGTTGGCGCGAGATACGGATAATCTGATCGGCGCGGCGCGGCGTGTTGAAGCGATGAAATGCCATCAACATTTTAGCAAGGAATTTAGCCACGCTATATACCAATTGCAAAAATAAGGCCAACGTGAAGCGAAGCCATTAGAAAATAACTGTGTTCAGGTGCCAATGTAATGTGACAAAATCTTATAATATTCAATAAAAAACATATTAAATAATTATAGTCCAGAGTATTTTTCTATAGTCGAATGTTGATGATATATTATTTATCTTATATTCTTTCGTAACTATCTGTAAGGTAGAATGTTATAACTCTTGTAAATGTAAAAACTGAAGTAATTGTTGGGTCTCTTAGCAAATCTTATGAAGAAAATCTTATATTTTATGTATCACGACAGTTGAAAATGTTATGTAGAAATATATAAGAGTTATTTGTTGTTGAAAAATAATTGCTGGTGTATTTTTGTACACATTTAACATTTCAAGATTATTGTATGTGCCAAATGTTACAAAATTGTATTAAATTGTTTCAAAAAAATTGGAATTAATCTAAGAGAAATAACGACTGCCTTTGTATGGTGTAGATACCTATCATTCACTGTATTATGAAATAAAGATTTTTAAAGAGGTTTTGTTTCACTCACGGACGTGCCCGCTTTTGAATTATTTTGGTCAGTAGACTCGTTATCAAGAACAAAATGGTCATAATAATTCAAAATCACCTGATTCAATCAATCTCGATGACTCTAGCCATAAAGGCTAGAGTCATCGAAATTGCCAGGCAGAAAGTCTAAACCTATCTTACATTGCTTCTCTTAAATGCAGCGACCTGTTAGAAATGACCTGAATCCAGCGATTTAGTATCCACCCGACTCAATGTAATTAAACATTCTGTTAATTAATTGTCATTTGTTTCTTGTTTCAAATTACAAAGCTGTTGGGATTTAAAAAAAACCATTACGCGCTTTTTTTGTGGCCCAATCAGGCCCAATGTGATGAATTGCCAAATGCAAATTTTTTAGCATTTAATTTTATTTTTATTTCATTATAATTTATTTCATTATAAATATTACAAATTGAGAATATTTATTATTATATGCATATTTAATTATTAATTAGAGTATTGAGTAGGTACTTAAACCTGTTAACAAAAGCCGTACTGAACATCTGCGTTACTTGAACAGAATGCAGAAACGAAACGTTTAAAAAGTTGTTTTGTGAACTTTTTGACATGTAGAATCGTGTGAAAATCATTTCGAACAAAGAATTTTCAATTAAATTCAACTATATTTTGCAAGTTATGTATTAATTATAGTTTGAAACAACATGGCATTTTTATGTCCAGTCAGAATAAGAAGGGGAAAGAAGAAAAAATGTGAGTAATTCGAAGCTTTCTGTGACAACTTTTCATGTCATTGACCTCGGACTCCGGGACTTTCTACATAATTATAAATAATATAAAACTAGTAATTTTATGTTGTTCCAAGTGATTAACGATTTTTTGTACAAACACATGGCCGTGGGAAAAAATCAGGCATCGGTCTCGCACGATGCGTGTTTCAACTCGATTTTTGCATTCGGTTTTGGAAACTTGAATCAACTTTATGTTTTTACAGTTATTATTATATGAAACTAGGCATATATTATTTATGTTTATGGATAAATTCCAATATAATATAAATATTTCGAAAGTTGAGCTCGATTTTCGAGCTGAAACTAATTTGTAAGAGGACCTAAACCTGTTTTTTCCACAAAAAAGTATTTTGTTAACATATTCATCAGATTATTATGACCTTTAACAGTATAATTAAACCACTTTTTTAAATATTCACTGTAGATTGTATTTAAATTGGTAGATAAATGATATTTGCTAAATATTTTTGTTAAAGATATATAGATCAATTACAGATTAAACTAAATACAATGAAATAGGTAATTCAATCTGGAACTTAGCTGTCTTAACTATATTTTCTATATAATAAATATATTGCAGGTTTCATATTAAATTGAACAAGTTCCAAATATGTCTTTGTGTGAACCAAACATTGCAAATTCTTATTCAAGTTCTTTTTTTTATAAAGTAAATAAAATACTTATTAAAAACATCTGTGGCTAATAAGTTATTGTGTACAAATTCAACAGTCACAATCCATATAACTCTTTTGGTCTTTCATAGTATACTAATTAAATATTAAATTACAATTAAGACACTGTACAATGAACCTATAGATAAATACACAATTATAATATATTCTTAAAAAATGTTCATAACATTATATCCACATTTGCAGCAAGCAGTGGGGACTCAGATAAAGACTTGTCTCGTCCGGGCTCAGGTTTGAGTCCTGGTATGGGACGTATCACAGGCTCAGCAAGTATTGAGACATTGGTCAGGGTAGGAATTGAGAAGGAACATGGCCTCAGTCCAGATTCAAAGATGGTGGTACTGCATGACTTTACGCCTTGTGTGGACGATGAACTTGAAGTAAGTGATTATTTTATTCTTTACTAGCGGCCCGGCCCAGCTTTGCCCGGGTACAAATAGATTTCTGTACAATAATATGTACGTATTATACATATAAACCTTCCTCTTGAATCACTCTATCTATTAAAAAACCACATCAAAATCCGTTGCGTAGTTTTAAAGATTTAAGCATACAAAGGGACATAGGGACAGCGAAAGCGACTTTGTTTTATACGATGTAGTAATTAGTAAGGTTTGCATTTTTTTTTTATAATCGGCAATCAGTCCCTCGACTATAAGCTGATGATTTGATGAGCATCGGACATAAAGACGATGAGGCCAGCGCGTCACCTGTCTTATCAACATACATCTTTCCTTTTTATCCTTTTAGGTGTAGGAGATGGGTTCAGAAGTTGAACTGCCAGGGTATTGGGATGTGCTGACAAACGTTCTGCGTATTTTATTTTATATCTTTGAATTTCTGATTGGATTGTTGGAACATTGAGATATTCGTGGATTTCCTCTGTTCTAGAGAACCATGGGGCATTTGTGATAGTGCGAAGGATGTTATTTTGAGCTCTTTGTAAGCTCATATTACTTTTACTAGCGGTACCCCATAGTAGAATGCCGTAGAGCCAAAGAGGTTTTAGAACTGCATTGTAAAGTAAGAGTTTGTTGTCCACAGACAAGGCTGAGTTTCTGCCCATTAGCCAATATAAATTCCTGAATTTATAGTTAATTTCATCTCTTTTCTTCCGTATATGTTGAGTCCAAGTTAGCCTTCGATCCAAGGTGAATCCTAGGTACTTTACGACCTCTGCTTCTGGTAGTGGATCAGCTCCAAGTTTGACAGGTGGGCAGTTGCCCTTTCGTAGAGTGAACGTAATGTGGTGGGATTTTTGAGCACTTGCCCGGATACGCCATTTTTTCATCCATGCACGGGTTTTGTCTAGTACGGTTTGCAGTTTGTTGCTAGCCTCGATTGGGTCTCTATCACTGGTAAGGTAGGCAACGTCATCAGCATATATAGCGACAGTGACAATTTCACAAGTTGGAAGGTCGGACGTGTAGATATTGTATAAAATTGGGCCAAGTACAGATCCCTGTGGCACACCAGCCTCGATTTTATGTAATGTGGATCTTGCATCTCTCTGTTTCACTTGGAAATATCTGTCTTCAAGATATGACTTTATGATAGAGTATAGTGAATGAGGTAGTATAGTTTTAACTTTGCATAGTAGCCCTTTGTGCCAGACTCTGTCGAATGCTTGCTGGACATCTAGGAATGCCGCCGAGCAGTACAACTTCTTTTTAAAACAACGTCTGATTTCGTGATGAACGCGGTGCATTTGCTCAACTGTTGAGTGTTTTAGACGGAATCCAAATTGGTACTCGGGGATGGCATCGCAGCGGTCCATGTGTTCTTTAAGTCGTGTTGCAAACATTTTCTCCTATAGTTTCGATAGAACTGGAGTGAGGCTGATTGGACGGTACGATGACGGTTCATGGGGTGGCTTTCCAGGTTTGTGAATCATTAGGATTTGTGAAACTCTCCATAGCTTAGGGTAGTACGATAGTCTTACTATCGCGTTGAAAAATGAAGCGAGGAAAGTTGCACCTTTTCTTGGGAGATTTTTCAAGACTGTGGGTGTAATGAGGTCAAAACCCGGTGCTTTTTTGTGGCCAAATTGTCTGATTTCTTTAGCTATTTCTTTTGGGGAAGTGGGTTTGATTAGTAGTGATAACTGGAAGTCTTGGATCAGAATTTCATCCACTTCAGCTTCGTGTCCACCAGCATCATTTGGCGAGAAAACTTTCTCCAAATAAACAACTGCTTTCTCATCATTTGTTCTTGCCCATGAGGATGAGGTCTTAAGAGGGTGGAAATGTTGTTGCGGTTTGCCAGAAGCTTTCGTAGCCTTCCAAAGTGATGACTCGCCCTTTCCCATTGGCGAAATGTTTTCCAGTGTTTTTCGAAATGTTGAGTTTTTGGAATCTAGTAGAAAAAACTTTACTTGTTTAGCAGCTAAGTTAAACGCAGCCTTGTCTGCTGGGTGCTGAGATTGGTGCCACATTCTTCTGAGACGCCGTTTTTCCATCAGTTTTGATTTAACATCGCCTGTTTGTTTGACAGGCGAGCGAACTGAGTAAGGTGTGTTTTTCCATGCGGATACCTGGATCAGGTTGGTTATATATTCGCAAGCATTATCAACATCTTCCTTGGTCTTCAGGCGAATGTTTAACTGTACGGTGCTATCGAAATAACTTCTGAAACCATCCCAGTCAGTTTTATAGTTTGATAAAGACTCCGGTGGCTCTACTTTGGGGACTGTGGTGCTTAAGGTGAGGATAACTGGTGTATGATCGGAGGAACCGTCAAGAATTGATTCAATCGAGGAAAAGAGATGACAAATGCCTTTAGTTATAAAAAAATCCAACAAGTCCGGAAGTTTATTGTGGTCAGACGGCCAACTAGTTGGTTCACCAGAGGAAAGAGGAATGAGGTGAAGTGCGTCCATGCAGCTTTTTAACGAGCGGCCTCTTGGCAATGTAATACAGGAACCCCAGTGAATGTGCTTAGCATTCCAGTCTCCTCCAGATATAAATTTATTTCCTAGACGAGAAAAATAGTTCTCGAATAGTTGGGGGGTGATTTTTTGTGTTTAGGCGGGCAGTAAACAGCCGACAATACAATTGATCCCGCGCGATCGTTTAATCTAATTGTTGTGGCCTGTATGTGTTCTGTGGCATAGTTTTCCATGTATGTTTGAGATTAGATCTGATCACTATTGCTGTGCCTCCATGAGCTTTACCGTCTCTAGGATGATGGGTGGAATAAATATTATACCCTTTCATTCGGTAGCAACTGTTGTTTGTGGCATGTGACTCGGAAATCAAGACAATGTCTAGCTTATTAGTTTTAATTATTTCTTCAAGTTCCAGTATATTCGCTGATAGACCATTGATGTTCCAGGTTGCAATTCGTATTGGGATTAAGAATGTAGTTTGGAGACGACGGTAGTCAATAGGTTCAGGAGTGTACCTATTTGTTGTATGAGTTGGTTCAACTTTTCAAATTGTTTAATAAGAATTTGTTCTAAACAGGCGCTTTGTTGTGGGTTGTTCGTGGGCTCTGAGCTATTATTTGCTTCTCGCCGGTTTTCTGTGACGACAGCGTACGATCCCCTGTCCTGGGGTTGAGCCATATTAGATGAAGATTCGCTGTTATGAGGTTGTGGTTTTGTCAATGGAGTTTGATTCTTGTCATTCTTTTTCATTGACTTAAGGGGGTTTTGTTTTGTCTGGTTTCCTTTTCTGGCTAAGATTTCCTTGTAGACTTCACAGCCTTTATAGTAAGCTGGGTGATCACAGGAGCATAAGGCTCATTTGGCGGGTGAGTTGCGATCCTTTTTCGAGCAATCTGCTGTTTTGTGTCCATCTCCACATTTCACGCATCTATAGGGTCTCATGCAATTGTTCTTGAAATGACCATATTGTTGACAGCGGTGGCATTGGACAATAGTTGTGAATTTACGTGGATCTTCTATTTTGACCTGCTGGTGGTATATAAACTTGATGTCTTTGGCTGCCTTGTTATTTTGATTCGGTTCTAAGTTGACAAAAAATGTGAAGGTTGGTGTTTTGTCTGGACCGTATCGGGCGTTGATGATTTCCCCTCGGACTTTATTCCCGGTGGCTTCTATCGCCTCGATTATTTCCCTATAAGGTGTGGAATGGTGCAGATTCATGATAACTATCCGATATGGCTTCATATCTTTTGGAGTGAATGTATGGGCTATTAGACCCTTGTCTCTCATTATTGATATCACCTTTTTATAGTCTTCTGAGCATTCCAGTAAAACACGTAGTAGATTTTTATTAACTATTTTTATTTTAAATAGTTTAGGATCATATACTGTTTCTATCAGTTTAGAGAGTTCATTGACATCATCTATTCCATATAAGATAATAGGAGTTGGTTTACTTGTCTTGGGTATTGAATTATAAGAATTCTCAGATTGATCCACAGGCAGGATTGCCTATTTGCTATCTTCAAGGGGTCTATGTTGGGGGAAGAATCGCTGGTTCTTTTCTTTTTATTGTTATTTGGGACTCGCCAAGATGGTGGTGCTTGATGAGTGGGAGAGCTATTGGGTTCTGCCACGATATCTTTTGAGTTTGGTGTCTGTTCATTAGAGTCCGAATTTACTATATCGCTCAAAGAAGCCGAGCGTGTTCTATTGAACAGTGCCGGATTGAACACTTGTTAGGTGAGGATTTTTGTAGTGGTTTTGGTTGTGTTCTTTGGAATGGGTTTATTCATATTTGTTCCTACGAGACGGGACGAAGTATAAGGTCGCTTACAGAGTGACGCCCTTTTCTAAAAGAAGGCACGGTACGAAGATGTTTGCATATGGATCCAAATTTTAGCCATTGCGAATTTAAATTCTCTGTATGAAAGAATTATAGCAGTTAATTATTTTCCTTCAAAAAATTACAATGATAGTGTATCATTATAATATTGATAAGAAGGTTACTTTAAAGGAGAAATAATTAAAAAAATAATAACCCATTAAATGTTTTCCAGAAGTTTAAGAGTTATTTTATTCTATCCTGCTTTTCACTGACTGATATTAAAATATCAAGTTTTATGCATGCTAAGTTCCGATAGAGGATTTTTAACAAAGTCTAGAGAGATGTAATTTGCAAAGTTATGAATGAATATTGTCAGTACAAAAAAATAATAATAATAAACACTTGGAAGCTGATATAAAACTATATGGCTACCGAGTTCAAGTAAATGAAACACTTCTAAAATTAATTGTTTGAAAGGCTTACTGTACCAGGCCAATGGTCAGGAATATGTGCATATAGTTAATCAAAAAGAGAAATAGACAACAGCGAAAGCTGAAGGAATAAATAATAAAATATTACAGAATGTTGCTAAATCCAGGCCATTCCTAACATTTCATATAGGACATCCTGAGGTCTATATTCAGATATTTGTAGTTGTTAATTATAAATTGATTGGTAGGTGAAACGCGGTCAGATAGTGAATGTTTTGTACCGCGAGAACGACTGGGTGTACGTGATAGTGGCTGAGTCCCGGCGCGAGGGCTTCATCCCTCACTCGTACTGCGCGCCATGCGAACACCACGACCTCAAGAAGAAACTGCCGAGGAGCAGGTCACCCGCAGACCTGGCGCATAGGGATGTCTCACAGTCAGTATATGCTCAATATACATATCAAATCTAGTGGTAAAGTTGTATGTAGCAAGATAACCAATGAACACATAATAGGTCCCATTAAATATTTTAATAGTTTAATCCGTGGTGCTTTACAGCCGGCTTCTCTGGCTGTAAAAGTCTTTATCAGAGGTTATTTACCTCTTTAGTCCATTGATTTGTAACCCGCTTTGCTACATAGGGAAGTGGACATAAATATTTCCAACTCCTATTATTTACTTCATGATTAATTTCGTTGCGGGTTAAAGACAAGTTAGACATTCTTGGAGACTCGCCGAACTTCAATGCTCGGTGTCATCACATTGCGTGCCACTGTTGATCCTGGCTCACAGGAGTTGCAGTGGCGGGTGTGAGGACGGGATAGTCTCCGACCAATGAACACAATGGTGGAAAACCACTCGCGAATTGTAACTCAGGTGTGCATTAGATGTAATGGAGTCGGTTTGTAGTGCCAGTTAAAAAAAACCTGATTACTTAGTTCTTTACGCATTTTATATCTGAAAACACTACTTCTATATTTAATGTCATAATGCAGGGAAGATACAATTATTTTATGTATATGGATGCGATGCCTTATATATAAATAGCAGATATTTTTGTAAAGGCCAGGGCTTCAACAGTTGCATTTATGATTGGTACCAACTTCAATTTCATTATGTTTGATCAAAAAAAACCATATCACACCATTGGAATTATAGAGACTTAAATATAAAATCTTATTTTTTGGAAATGTTCATTAAAGATTTGTAACATAAGAAATTTTGTACTCATGGAAGATATATCTAGAAGACCGAAGTATACATATACATCTTTCTGCTTTTATGCGTCAATAGGTCAAAATCTATTTTTTTTGGATTAGGTCACTTCAATTGACAGCCTCCGTGGCGCAGCCGGTTAGACGCCGCCTGTGAAACGAGTGGCCGCGGGTTCGATCCCCGCACCGAGAGAAATGTTTGTGCGGCCCACAAATATTTCATTCGGGTCTGGGTGTTTGTGAGACCGAAAAGTCTCTCGTGGTTCCTGATACCCACGACACAAGTCTCGATCTTAGTGTGGGGTCAGGGCTATGTATGTGACTGTTGGGTGTTATTTATTATTATTATTTCAGACTGTCTGTATCAGACGGAGTGACGAACGACGGTCACTCTGAGTTGGGCAGTGAGGGTGAGTCCTGTCCCTTCAGTAAGGACCCTTCTGGAAGATATGTAGTGCTGTACACATTCACAGCGAGGGATGAGAACGATGTCGACGTAGAAAGGGGGGAGTTTGTCACAGGTGTGTTGTTTTTTATAAAGTTTTAATTTGATTTTAATAGGAGCTTCAAAATTTTAAACATTAACTATTTTGGAGTTGGAGGTATGTCTCTCTTATGTGAGAGGCCGCCTGGGTACCACTGGTGTCTATTTGTCCCGCCAAACAGCAGAGTAACTACTGGAAATATTGAGAGTTAACATCTTATGTCTCAGGATGGCGAGCGCAGTGGAGTACCAAGCATTGCTATGTAATTCAAGCAAAAATAACAATTTTTGCTACTGTCCATGAGCTGTCGTGTCGCTTACCATCAGGTGAACGGCGTGCTAGTGTTGTCATTCAAGGCAATAAAAAAAGAGTGCGGGAACCTGTATTCTCGTTTTACAGGCGGCGTCTAACTGCGCCACAGAGGCTGTCAAACTGCACTTACCTACTCTCTAATGCTGTATAGTTAAGATTGTTTATGTATGTATGTATGTACAGAAATTGTTGTTACTTGTTTCAGTGTTAAACAGAGAGGACCCTGACTGGTATTGGATAGTGAGGAGTGACGGTCAAGAGGGATTCATACCTTCAGGATTTGTATATCCTGCTGTTGTACAAGGTATTTAATATTCTGTATTTTAGGTCAAATAAATGTCCTTGTTCTGATATTAATAGGTATGTCCTATGTTAATACTCGCTCGGCGCTCGGATCATGTGATTTTTATTAAATACAGTCAGCAACATAAGTCGTTACACATTCACGAGATTTGAAATTGTCTTATCATCCAAAATAATAATTATTTTCAATATCGTATGGTACTTCTCGGCATAGATGACTTTACTTGGTTATATTTTACGACTACAGAGTAGTACGTACAAATTTTAATTCATAAAAAGGTTATCAAAAAATGTGAAGTGTTCAGCGACTTATGTTGCTGACTGTACCTATTACAATAGGTACGATACATCGTATCAGCTCATATAGGTCTCAATGAATGGCACGAGCCTCCTCTACAATCGAGAGCACGATTGAGAGTTGGTTAAGTGCGGGTTGACGGACTTTACAGTTTACATACCATAGTAATTCTTTCAAATCTTAACAGTATGGAGGTCTCCTCACGATGTATCTATTGCAAAATTTATATTCCCATATGCTCGAATATTATTATTCTAAAAAAATAAAAGAATAAATTCCCACGAATTGATAACCTGAACCTTCTTTTCGGTTATAAAGACGATTGGTACAATTTTATACTGCTATGGAGGGCAGTGGACAAAAAAAAATATAATTTCAAATCTTGTTAATTTTATAGTTTGATTGATGATTTCCTTGTGTGTTAAAGGCATTATAGAATTTTAAATTATTTCAAACGGCTTCAATTTTTTTTTAAGTCAAGGAGACAAATGTGTGTATTGATAATCAATCACCACGCACTAAAACGGTGAAGGAAAACATCGTGAGGAAACCTGCATACCATAGCGATTTATAAGAATTCCTATGGTATGTAAGTCCGCCAACCCGCACTAGGCCAGCGTGGTGGACTATATGGCCTAACCACTCTCAATCGTATTCTCGATTTTAGAGTAGGCCCGTGCCCTGCAGTGGGACGTATATGGGCTGATACAGTACAGTACAGTACAAGGAGACAAAACATTCCTTAACTTAATTGGATCTTAAATTGTCTATTAATAACGCCGTTTAAGTTAGTTACCCCTTAATCAATAGCTATGGTATCATAAAACTGAAATATATCAGCGCTACACACTGTTTTGATAAAATTAACCAACGATAAACCAAAGCACTTATCTTAGAAGATCACCAATAGTTCCTGCTTCCGTCGATCTTCATAATAATTCACACTAACATCTTACATACCGGGTATCTCAAGACTGCTACCGAAAACGAAGCCGGGTGGTAGTTTTAGTGGCTACAAACACAATGCAATTAAAAATTTCGCATAGAAACGCGACAATTATTTTTTATGATTTTTTTAAATATCGTCATTTTTGGGTGGTAAATCCATAGTTTTTGCTAAAATAATTTAATAATTTAAACTCTTTTATACCTTAGAGTATTTATAAATAAAAGGGTATAAACTATTATTTTAGGAAAAAATGTATTTACCACCCAAATATGGCCATAGGAAAAAAAAAAAAATTTGTCGCTTTTTTTTGCAACTTTTTCTGTTGCATTGTGTCTGAAGTCGCTTAGACTACCACCCGGCTTCGTTTTCGGTAGCAGTCTTGAGATACCCTGTATAATCACAACAGTTTATTTGCGGAATAAATGTTAAAAGTACTGTCGCATCGACTGTCCGCTACGGCGTTTGTATTGCAACTGACAGCATGATTATTATATTGAGAGAACTACCCTCCGAAATAAAATTTTATTTACACAACATACACTTATCAATTTTGGCAACCTCCATTTCGCAGTTGGTTAGATGCCGGCTGTGAAATGAGAGGCTGCGGGTTCGATCCCCGCACCGAAATAAATATTTGTGTCAAACACTGGTATTTGTTTCGGGTCTGGGTGTTTGTGTGATCAAAAAGTGTCTCGTAGTTCCTGATACCACGTGTGTACCCACGACACAAGACTCGATCTCAGTGTCGGATCAGGACTATGTATGTGACTGTTGGGTGTATTTATTTACTAAACTCTGGACATAGGCCCCTTCCAACAGGTCAATTTGTCTAATACCACAGTCCGCCCCGTGACCACGAAAGCTGTAAAGTAATCGAAACGTCGGGAAGTCAAAAATGTAAAAAATTAAACTAAATTCGCGATAAAATCCGTAAATAATAGTTGTATTTGAAGGTTTATTTGTAGATTATATCGGGTGAAAAAAGTCTGGATTAAATCTCACTCATATTTTCGCAGAAAAAAAGTACTTACATGTATAATATGTAATAGCTTTACTGCGATAAATGGACTATTAAAAATAAAATATTTTTCAACTAGGTTTGCTTGAGTTTATCGCGTCCAAATAACCTCTTCAGCTTTATACATTAATATAGATTTATACCGAATATTTCAGCGACACAGCAAGACAACAGTCAGCCGCTTCACTCGCCGCCAAACAATACAATACTTAACAACAGTCTCAACAACACGCAACAGGACAACGACGGACGGTACCACGGCACTGAACTAGTGATGCTGTATGATTATAAGGTGAGTATATTTGGTTTTTATAGTTGAGTTATTGGTTTAAATATATTATTCTTTGAAATAAACTAATTTTAAGCGGATGACTAGGCTGGAAAGTAATCGAAACATAAGGAAGTTAAAAAACCTAATTTGCGATAATATCCCTACAAAATAGTTTTATTTCAATGTGTAAACATACCGTAAATATAGGACTAAATATATGCCTAAGTCCAAGTCAGAGGTCCTTAAACTTATTTCTTACGTATTTTTTAAAGAATATCATTTTTGTTGATTATTTCTATAGTCAAACATAAGTAGTAGTAATAGGAAAATAGACGAGTAATTTTTCCAAATAAAAATAATTACTTTATTTTTCAGCTATCACTTTAGGCGGGTTACTTCCATTATAAAAACTAAAGCCGCATTGACTTTTTAAAATTTAGAAATAATCATTATTAACCTAATTTACAGGCGCAAGCTCCAGACGATTTATCAGTGAAGAGAGGAGAGTGGGTGTACGCGGACCTCACGCAACAAACAGTGGAGGGCTGGCTGTGGGCACACGCGCCTAAATCGCGACGTTCCGGGTTCATTCCCACCGCGTATGCGCGCGCACCACACACTACGTCACTTTGAAAAATTAATATGCCTATTGTACTTTACAATGCAGAAAGAAAAATTCTAAAAGAAAAATTCGTTAAAAAATATTACTTAAATAAATTACGCCCAACAGTCATATAAACCTGATCCCACACTAAGATCGAGTCTTGTGTCGTGGTTGTCAAGAACTAAGACTTTAGGTCCACAAACACCCAGACCCGAAAGAAATATTTGTGGTCCGCACAAACATTTCTCTCGGTGCGGGGATCGAACCCGCGGCCTCTCGTTTCTCAGGCGGCCTCTAATCGCCTGCGCTGGGGAGGATGTCAAAAAAATACATTCTAAGTATTTATTTCTTGCTGGTCAAAAATTTAAAATTACTTTTTATGTCTCAAAGATACTAAAAAATAACTATGAACTAAAACCCTATTTGCGCTGAAACAGATGACAGCTGGTTTAAAATATAAAAAAATAATGTTTTGTGGTCATGCCCCCTTGACTTTTGTTTAAAGCCGCGCCTGGCTTAAATATATTCTAGTTATAAATGCCTTATTCTTAGCCCCATATTCAGCCATACGTTTAAGTGTATTGTAAATTATAGTTAAGTCTTCCATAACACAGAATGTAACATTCCGTTGCTGTTTAAGTTAAGTAATATCCGTCCAAATTCGACTGACTTTTTGATATTACGCTTTATATTTTATGGTGTTTTTACATTGTATAAGGTTTTGTATGAAATGATTAGAAATAAATTGTTTTTAAATTTTAATTGTCTTATTTGCTTTGTTTGGAACTGAAACACAGCTGTTCGTTTTACGAATGCGCCATGAGATGATGTACTGAACAATTATTGCGAGTTTTTTAAAGTAATGTGTATCTTAAGCAATAAAAATAATTTTGAATATCTTTTATAACGACCATAATTTGATTACAATTAATGCCCAAAATTTTTCGGCAGACAGGAAATGTGAAAAAAACTGTTTTTACCGTTTTATACAATGATGATACGATCCCAATAGTTGTGACTGACCTTTAGATTCAGGACAGAAATGACACCACAAACAACATTACTAAAACACAACTATAATTCTACATAACTTATTCCACATCCAATATCAAATTCCTTCTCTTTTTCTTAGCTTCAAGTTTAATTTTCTCCCTCACATTCCATTCTTCCAACTGTGTCTCGACTTTCTTAATATCCTGCTCGGTGACAGTAATCGGCAGTTGCAATTCAATTTGTTCACTCCTTATGAACTTTAGGGCTTCAAGTTTCTCTTCCAAGTACGGCCCTTGCTGGCTTTCTAGAAGGTTCCTATAGTCTGAAAGCTTTTTGTTCCGGATATCTTCACAGTGTAATTCTGTTAGTTTGCGGAGGGATTCTTTGCGTGTCAGTTTGTGGCTCGATCTAGAGAAATAAAGGTTTTTATAATTTTTATAATAAATAATAATGTGTGGGAATTACATTTCAAAAAGTATTAGTACATTCAATAGAACAACTTTTATTAATGCAAAATGAAAAAGGGTTAAAAATTATAATATTCATAATTTATGCAAAACATTTCATTAGGGTTTTTTTGGCTCAAAAAACATGAATTTCCAAGTACTAGATAAACTCCAGCCTTAACATAGTATCAAAACTTTTTTCTGGTACCTATAAGCAGTAATGGGAAACATGCACCAGACTTTAAAATAAGTCAAAATATTTTTTTTAATCTTTATTAATATAGAAATATACCTTAAAGATATTTTTTAAATTTATCAACTCTAAATCGGTAAAATAAATACTTAAAAAATGACATTTCAAAGGAGAAGGGGCATCCCAGCCTATCGACCAATAACGACAAGACATATATCAATGGGAAGGTCTTTTCAGATGCTACAATTTCTACTATGGCAACAAAATCGAAATCACTGTATTTTAGAAAATATAGCTACTTAAAGACTACAGAAAAATCACGTGAAAGGGCCTCGCCATAGTGAGCAATAACAACAAGCAATGCGTCATTAGAAAGGTCTTCTGAAATACTATAACTTCTTCTACGGCGGTCAGTATCAAATCTCTGCGTGGAAAAAAATATCGGTGCGTAAAGGTAATGCAAGGATGAAAATATGTATATGGACTTATAGCCTATTGACCAATAACGACGAGCGATATATCATTCGAAACCTTTCTTTATTTTCAATAACTTCTTCTTTGCCAAGAAATCCCGATTCGCAGTATGAAAAGAAGTATATCGACATAATGATAGCGCGAGGCTCATATGTATGGACTCAAGCCTATCGACCAATAACGACAAGCCATATATCAATGGAGAGGTCTTTTCGGGTGCTATATAACTTATTCTATGGCAACAGAATCGAAATCACCGTATTTTAGAAAATATAGCTACTTAAAGACTGCAGGAAAATCACGTGAAAGGGCGTCGCCAGCGATTTCGGTTTTGTTGCCATAGAAAAAGTTGTAGCATCTGAATAGACCTTTCCAATAACACATAGCTTGTTGTTTCTTTTATTGGTCGATAGGCTGGAGTCCATACATTTTTGCCCCTTCTCCTTTGCCGCGCATTTTTTCCGAAACGCGATCTACTGCTTGAAAAGGAAAGTGACGACAATGGTCACGTTCTTATGAAGTTTTAGCTTGTTGTTTTACGTTTGTTTATGAGTTATTTTGTGCTTTCTTTATACTATTAAATAAAATGGATTATTTTTGTCACGAAATACAGTTCTGTAGCAATTCATGAAAGAAACTTAATCCAAATACTAAGTACGTTGTTCATATCGTGACCTCTGACGTCACAGCGAGTTCGCGCCAACATGGCGTTTGAATGCTTCGAAACTGATAGTAGTTTTGATTATTTTTTTGTACTTTTTTGATTGATATTTTCAGACTTATATTCTTTTCCGATAATGTAATAACATACAGAATTGATTAAAAATATAAAAAAATGACATGCATATTCCCTATTATGTTACCTCGACTCTATGAATTGTGGAATAAGTAGAGTTAAATCATAATATAATCATAATATAAAACTTGAAATACTTACTCCGGATGAGCTTTGTATTCAATATTGAGTTTTTCTAACAGCCACTCAAACTTCTTGTAATCATACTGTCGTAAATACTTAAGAAGCTTTTTCCTTCTGTCTATGATCTCCTGAACCACTGCCTATTGAAACAAAATAATAAACTTTACACATATTATACTACACAATCACACAATAAAACATTTCAATCAAAGGCTACCTCTATCATTGAAAATTTAATTATTGAATGAACATTGATGCAAAAAATATACCATAGCATTTCATTAAAAAGACCATTTTTGTTTTGCAATAAATGGCGAGACGAGCTTGCCAGTCGCCTGATGGTAATGTCCTTACAACCGAAACGCAACAGTGCATTTACCCTGCTGTTTGGCCGGAGAAATAGACATTGCAGTGGTACCTACCCATGGCCGCTCACATATGAGGGACCTAACCAGAAAGTATTTAATATGTATATTTACCTTCATTTTATTATTTCTGGGATATTTGTCCATGGTTTCTTGAAGGCAGCGAATGTGGCCAGTTAATCGCGCGACTGTAAAACAAACATTATCAATAATCATATTTTGCTAATATTTTAAATATAGACTATTTCACACACCAATAGAACATATTATTTTGTTTCTAACAATGACGATGTCCTCCACGACGTATCCGCCGACGGCGACTCTTACTCTCTTCTTTGATGAGCTCGGATGTGGCTGGAGAATCCGAGTTTTGTTTTAAATGTCCGGCTACACGTGTCAAAAAACAGCTGCCCAGAGCTGTTATAAGTATAATTATAGCAAGATCTTTGGCGCGCCTTACGATGTTCACGCTTACAATCAAGTTCCACTAATCGAGCGGATTCGAAAGCATCCGTACTGGTTTGGACGATCCTTCGCCATTTAGACCTTATGCATGCCAATTCTTCCCAGGTGTTTGTGTTTATACCGTTAGCTGTCAAGTGGCGCTTTAAGACATCTTTATACCTCAGATATTGACCCCCTGGTTTCCGTTTTCCCCTGGAGATCTCTGAATAAAATATAGCTTTCTAACACATTTACTGTGACTTAACTCAATTAACAACCCAATGAGGCATTCAAATCCTGGATCGACAAAATTGCTTTGGATTTTTCTATTAATTATCAGCTCAGGATCACAAATTTGTGCCTGAAGTGGCGATAGGCTCACCCTCTATCTCAAAGTGGGATGGAACACACTAGGCAAAATGTGCTTATGGGTAAAATGAAAAAAAACTATAAATGTATAATAATAAGCCTGACTAGAATATTGTAATGAAAACCGGGTATTGCAATAAATATAATGTTAATAAAGGATGGTCACATTTACAGGTGTGTATGTAAATATTTTTTATATCTGTTACCACTTACTTTTAATCTCAGCAGTACTCTCATCATACTCATGCCTTCTGACTCTGTCCATCAACTCCCTCCTCATTAGAGCATGGTGCTCTTTCTTTCCCAGATGAGCAACGGAGAATAATTTCTTTACTATTTCAGAGGCACTGCAAATCAATTATATTTTATTACAATCATGATATATAATTAGTGTAGAAAAAGTGTTTTTGAACATCAGAATCACAATGTGAAGAAACATGCCATATTGATTTCTAAGAATATAACCCAACGACCCATTACACACTAGGTCAGCTTGGTGGACTAAATGGCCTAACCCTTCTCTCGTCTGTAGAGAATGCTCATGCCCTGTATTGGGATGTATATGGGCTGATACAGCACAGTAAATAATTACTTTTATAAGCAATCCTATATTGTGGTTTTGACTGGAGTTCTCATGAATTGTTGTACATAAATACAAATAAAATAAAATATAGATCTACATTTCAAACTCAATATACACATATATTGAGTTTGAAATGTAGATCTATAATCTTTTAAATTTTGTTTTTACTTTTTAGGGTTGCTACATTATCTGAGTCAATAAAATTATATGATATTGAAATTATATGTTCCAGCAATATTATAATGTGTATAAAGTTTTAAATATAAATACTCATAATTATTATGCAATTGTACAAGTGCATTGTTAGATATCGGCTTCTTCATTTTAAGGCTGCTTAATTCCACACTTGGTCCTTTGCATCAATTTACGTGCACTCTTTTAGGAATTCCCATGTCAAATATTATATTAGGTAATAAGATTTACTCACTTCTTCATTTCCTCACTAAGAGCATAGTCGACTCCTATTGCAGTGTCGGGAACTGGCGGTACACCTTCCAGATCACCTGATTTCTCGGGAAGATACGAAGGTTTGTATTCAGGTCTCACCCATTTTATATTAATCTGATGCTTTATCCCACGGCTTTGCAAAATAGAATATGTAAAACGCCGCAGCATTGCGACTTATTTTTAATTCAATATTATTATCGAATTTTATAAAGTTTACCAATTGAAAATAACCTCAAAATAATTTCATTTGACATTTCCATTCAGTGTTCGTGTAAAACCATAGATTTAGTATAAAACATAGATCGGCAATGTGAAAGAGATAGAATAATTTAACTCATATGTTAAAGCGAGATGCATGATGCGACCATACGTTTACACAGGAGTAGCCTGCAGTGACCCAGAGTCAAAATATGTCAAACTAAGCGATTAACAAAATTCGCTTATTTTCATAATTTATTTAATTTTACAGTACTTGGTTATATTTATTAAACGTAGTTTATTAAAGTGCATTGTGCAGTGCCAAGGTGTGGTTCATGCAGGCGTAAAAATCCGAAATAATTAAAGTTTTCACAGGTACCGGCCACTTTTGCACAATACTATTTTGTGACGATATTATAGAATTAAATGGAAATCCGTGTATACATATCGGTAGAAAAGAATATAGTATTTAATTATATAAATACGCTGAAAGCATCCATTACGTATAAAAAATAATATCAAATACGTGAATTTACAATAATTTCAACCAAAAGTTGCTAGGGATTGACTGACAGGTTCGATCAATAAAAGGTTGTCGATAAAATAGTCAATGACATCACATGTTTCCCTACATTTTTATGGAGCTATAGTATGTTGTGATAGTGTGTATTCTTCTTCTACCTGGCGTTATCCCGGCCATTATTATAGTATTCATTCTACAATATTACTTATTACTTTACTTTTACTCATTTATTTATATTTGTGGAATAATTATTATAACACTTCATGTGTGTGATTTATGAATTAAGAACCTGTTTCAATCTCTGCTGTGGCTGTAAGGCTGTCAATTTATAATAGTAAAACAAGAACATATTAGATATTATTATAAAATATGCGATACCTCTATGCATAGTATCATCGTCCAAACCTTGAAGCAACATTATTCATCTATCATAACATTAGGTATAGGTTTAAAATTTATAATTCTCATAGGGATAACATTACTTTAGGTGACGTGATCGAGAAAAGCTTCATAGCTTATTAAACTGTCTCTTTCTTTAGCCACAGGAATGCGACTAATGAACATAGGCCTTCCACAAGAATGTCTACATCAGTTTGTTGTAAGCTGCCTGCATCCAACGACTTCCTACAAGCTCCTCCGTACACCTCCGACGCGGCGTAGCAGGCGTCAAACACATATAGTAAAAATGTGTTTCTTAGACTTACGCGAATGTTACTCATTGAAAAAAACGAATAATCACGGATTTTGTTGCAGACTGAGTCCACCCTGTGACTACGAAAGCGGTAAAGTAATCGAAACTTCGCGACAGGAAATTAAAAATGAAAAAAAAAACCAAAACGCTAAAACTTTGTAAATTATAGTTTTACTTTATAAAAGTGTTTTTTGTTCTCAGTTTAATTAGGTGTATGTACTATGTATACATCACAATGAAAAAATAATTTTGTTCAGGTGAACATAAAGGCCCATACAAAATCTCAAACAAAATGTTTTCAAATAATATGACAATTTATCTTTATTTATTTGTGTGTTTATCAATCTTTATTGAAATAAACACATCAATATGTTTCTGTTAATATACAGGGTATATCAAGACTGCTACCGAAAACGAAGCCGGGTGGTAGTTTAAGCGACTTCAGACACAATGCAACAGAAAAAGTTGCAAAAAAAGCGACAATTTTTTTTTGTAATTTTTTTCCTATTGCCATATTTTGGTGGTAAATACATTTTTTCCTAAAATAATAGTGTATACCCTTTAATTTATAAATACTCTAAGATATAAGAGAGTTTAAATTATTATTTTAGCAAAAACTATGGATTTACCACCCAAAAATGACGATATTTAAAAAATCATAAAAAATAATTGTCGCGTTTCTATGCGAAATTTTTAATTGCATTGTGTTTGTAGCCACTAAAACTACCACCCGGCTTCGTTTTCGGTAGCAGTCTTGAGATACCCGGTATAATAAAATGTCGCATATATCCATAACATTTTATTTCACAACTACAGGCCGACAGTTATATCGATATCGATATGATGGTATCGAAAGTGCATGGTACACCACTTTATGTCAAGCACACATGTAAACTTCACGCACACAATCGTAAATCAGTTTTGGTCGCGCTCAAAATGACACATTGCCGATCTATGTTCTATACTACATCTATGTGTAAAACGGTATGTTGAGATTTTCAGCATTATTTTCTAACCTTTTGCAACGGCGCACGGTGGGCTGAAAATCGCGTTTCATTTGATACTACGTCTATGCGTTTCATAGACATTCAAATTTTTTTTCCAATTTGACGGGTTTTTTTATTGGAATCTATTAAAACATGCTTGTTCATGATACCTTTTAAGTATGAAGACATAAATCACAGGAAAAGGTACACTTTCGATTTTTTTTCAAAAATGTTGTATGGAGAAAACCATAAAATAAGCTATATCTCGGCTGGCACAGGAATGGCCATTATTTCCTCTCGCATGATTTTTGCTCTATTTTTTTGCAATTTTTTGATGTATCACACCACAGGGGTCAAAGCGCGGCTTTTGAGAAAAAAAATCATATAAAAAAAATATTATTTCCGTTGCCTTCAATCTTGGTTGGCAAATTTGAACCACATGTCTCTAAAAATAATAAATAGCGGTCACAAAACAACTTTATTGCTGGTTAACCCTCCCAATTTCACAATAATAAATAATACGCGGCTTATATCAAAGATTTTTTTTTTACCTGACTTGTTTATGACTCACAAATCGGTCTTGGATACTCGAACTTTTCCAAACAATGGATAAATTTTCACCTGCAAGTACTTACCTATTGTTTTGTTCCTAATTCACTTATTTAAGACCCAATAAATAAAAAAAAGTGCGTGGTGGCCTGTTGGTAAACGGACTAGACGCAGCTGCCAACATGTTCACGGTGGTCGCGGGTTCGAATCCCAGGGCACACCTCTGACTTTTCGGAGTCATGTGTGTATTGATAGTCAATCACCACGCACTAAAACGGTGAAGGAAAACATCGTGAGGAAACCTGCATACCATAGCGATTTAAAAAAAAAAAAAAAAAAAAAAAACAAAAAATTCTATGGTATGTAAGTCCGCCAACCCGCACTAGGCCAGCGTGGTGGACTATATGGCCTAACCACTCTCAATCGTACTGTCGATTGTAGAGGAGGCCCGTGCCCTGCAGTGGGACGTATATGGGCTGATACAGATACAGAAATAAAAAAAGGAACTTTTCTCATTGTTATCTACTAACAATATTCGGGAATGGTGCTCTCTAAATCTTCGAAAATCCTTATTACGAGCCTCTGATGCTTCTTCCGATAAACTACCAATTGGTACTATTGCTTTATTGGCAATGATATCCGAACCATGTACCAATAACTTATGGACAGTATAAGGCATGTAGTACCAACTGTAGAATTCTACATACCGTTTTGCTTTATCCATGGAATACTCTTTGAATTTCTGCGTATTGATATACTCTTCACATGTAATGGCTTGTAAAAGAACAGCGAATCTATGGATCAATTCTTCGTCCAGACCTGTGATATTTGCGGTTTTTCTCGGGTTTTCAAAGAACTTCCTGGCTGTATTTCCATCATTCGTAGTTCCAGATCCTTGTTTTACTACATCTATCAATAAGTTAAGCTCTTCTTTAAATCCATCTTGTATTTGTTTTTTCCGCGACTCAAGTGCCAATTTTTCCTCTCCTTTCACGGCCCATTTCTTCAGGTCTTGCCTGTATGCAATGTGCAAAAGACATTCCATGTATTTAATGCGGGCGTGTAAAGGAGACAATCCGAATTTCAAGAGGTGTTCAGAGACAGGCCTTTTTATAACTTCATTTAAATTATTCATATCTGACGGCTTTGCTAAGCACAGATAGCACGTAGCACTAGATCGGGCATCAGTAATGTAAGTACAAACTTTGCCATCTATCATAGTCATCATTAATTTATGACAAATTTTTATTTCGTTACAGTCTGTAGTTGATAGCAAATTGATCTGGTCTTCAATTTCCTTCAAATGTTCAGTAACCACAAGTTTATTTTCTTTAACAAAACTAAACTGCACTGGACGACAAAAATGTGCTGAACAGGGCTTTGGATTTTGCCATACGACTTCGTTACCATCGGTCAGCTTTAATGGAACTAACGAGGTCATGAAAACACTGGAATCATTATATTCGTCTTCTTTTTTCTGTTTATACCTGCTCTGGTTCGATGCACCATCAAAACCCCACTTGGACATTAAAATAATTTCGTTTCTATCGCCACATACAGGTACATTTTTCAAAATCCTTTTAACTGTTAAATCTAGAAGAGCCTGAAGGGAAATTTTGGCTGTTGTATCTGTAACTGTAATTGTCTCCTTGTCAGGATAACACTGAGATTTAGCTTGCTGAATCTTATAGTATGATGGGTACAATTCCATCGCACCTTCCCGAATTGCTGTTTCCCTTAATGTTATATATTGCCACTTAGACAACTTTAATGATAAATATAGACCAAGTGCTTTCTCCGGTGTAAAAACAGGCTTGGGGCATGATTTTTTGATAATTGCGTTAAACTTATCAGCAGCTTCTGGATGTTTTATCATATACTCAATAGCAGCAGCTATACTGTCCAAACCGTCTTGTCTCATTTTTCGCACAGTAGCGTATGCAAGTTCACTGGACTCACTTTCTATTTGACTTTCAGTCCTTCTCTTCTTTTGCTTCATTTCTAAATCTCTAAATAGTTTTCGTGGCAAACGCTTCTTACTTGTGTGTGGTGCACCGGACGAAGATGTGGAAGGGACTGGACTTTCGAGGGTGATATGAGATTCGGATGTCCCAACATCTGATGCCTTCGGTTCTGCAATGCAACTTGGCCAATCGATATCACACTGAAGCCAGTCCTCATAATCTTTCAAAAAATCTTCTAATTTTCGATGAGATCGCTTCCATTTTTTCACAAGGGTATGAGTAAATCTTCTACAGTATAATTTCAACGTAAGACTGTCTTCATCTGAAAGATTTAAATTCAAACATGAAACGACATTGTTATATAATGAAAGGAAGTCACTGTACTTACCCGTGTTTCTCAAAATCATAAACAAGTCTAAGTAAGTTGCTAAACTTTCCATTTCCGTGTTTATAATCGATGTTTACACAAGCACAAATCGAGGTAAACTGAAAAATTACAGCAAACAAATGTCTATTTATACTTCTTAAATAAATAACAAAATCATTAGGCACCTGTGCCATTATAATGACCCATCATAATTACGCAGCTGCCTTTTTTTATTTATTGGGTCTTAAATAAGTGAATTAGGAACAAAACAATAGGTAAGTACTTGCAGGTGAAAATTTATCCATTGTTTGGAAAAGTTCGAGTATCCAAGACCGATTTGTGAGTCATAAACAAGTCAGGTAAAAAAAAAATCTTTGATATAAGCCGCGTATTATTTATTATTGTGAAATTGGGAGGGTTAACCAGCAATAAAGTTGTTTTGTGACCGCTATTTATTATTTTTAGAGACATGTGGTTCAAATTTGCCAACCAAGATTGAAGGCAACGGAAATAATATTTTTTTTTATATGATTTTTTTTCTCAAAAGTCGCGCTTTGCCCCCTGTGGTGTGATACATCAAAAAATTGCAAAAAAAATAGAGCAAAAATCATGCGAGAGGAAATAACGGCCATTCCTGTGCCAGCCACAATAATCACCAAGTTGCAAGCTCGTTCAACAGAGAAAATATTTTACATGGAGGCTCGTTAATAATCATAAATAATCTTATTAAATATAAGGAAAGACTTGATATTGTGCACCTGTCTGTTGAACGAGTTATGGAAGTAGCTTGTATAGAGACTGAACAATATATTGTATTAAGTGTATACAGGCCCCCTTGTGCAGCACATAATACCTTTTTGGAAATTATGGAAGATGCATTGCACAAGGTATGTGTTTCACCAAAAAGAATTGTTGTCTGTGGAGACTTTTTATCAACATATTAGAAGAATCTCCTATAGCTTGCAGTTTCATTAATCTATTTAAATCATACAACCTACATCATTTATTTTTTGAACCAACTAGAATAACTGCCACAAGTGCTACATGTATTGATAATATTTTTACTAATTTCTCAATATGTGAAAAGTCAGTAATTAATGTTTTAGACTCTGATCATTGTGGTCAGTATGTTTCATTACCTAGCACTAAAAGTAAAGTTCTAAGGAAAAGTATTAAGTTTGTTCCTAACAATATATATCGCATGGAAAAATTTAGAATAAATATCAAAAACAATCTGCCAGCGCTGTCCCCTCACCAAGACCCAGACAAACTGTACAGTTCATTATTTGAAATTATTAAATGTGAATTTAGAAAAGTATATAAATCTAAAACTATTATTGTAAATCAGCGAATGACATTTAGTGAGTGGGCAACCACTGGTTTATTTAAAAGTCGGAATAAATTATATAATCTATACAATGAAAGAATGTTTAACCAAAATCCGACTTTTACGGAATATGTAAAAAATTACTCCAAAGTTTTCAAACGAGCTTGTTCCACAGCTAAATCCTTGTATTTAAGAAATAAAATTAAATTGTCTAACAATAAAATCAAAACTACTTGGAATATTATTAATTCTGAATCTGGTAAAAACACGGTACGTGAAAGTAACTTTAATCTTAAAATAAATAATAGGAGTTGTACAGCAGATTTGGAAGTAGCAACTGAATTTGAAAGATTTTTTACTGATATTCCCAAAAATACCACCCAACATCTTCAGTCATCTTCGAGGTCTGCTTTATCTATACTTGAAAAACTTGTACCTGAATGTAACGTGGCGTTTGAGTTCTCGCAAATTGGGCCGCAGCATATATTAAAACCGTTTAAAGAAATTAGTTTAAAAAAGACCGCAGACTTGTGGGGAATATCTGTAATTAATATATCTTTAATTATTGAGCATATAGCACCCCACTTAGCAGAGATATTCAACCGCTGTGTGGTATCTGGTGTTTTTCCTGACCTGATGAAACAAAGCAAGGTGGTGCCTCTTTTTAAATCCGGTGACAGCTCGGATCCGACCAATTTCCGACCTGTTTCAATTTTACCAACGCTTAGCAAGTTATTTGAGAAAATAATTCTTACTCAATTATTAACACATTTCAACACCAATAACTTGCTACACCAGAAACAGTTCGGATTTATGAGGGGTCGATCAACAATTGACGCGGGAGTATCTCTCCTAAAGCAAATCTATGACGCTTGGGAAGAGTCGCAGGATGCACTTGGTGTATTCTGTGACTTATCTAAAGCCTTTGACTGCGTAGAGCACGACACTCTGGTCAGGAAATTACGCCACTATGGTATCAGGAACCGAGCTCTCAATCTTTTGTCCTCCTATTTGAGCAATAGGGTACAGAAGGTTGATATTAATGGAAAACTTTCTGGAGGATCTGCGGTCACTATGGGAGTACCGCAGGGTTCAATTCTGGGACCTTTTCTATTCCTGGTCTACATCAATGACTTACCTTATCACATCGGGAATAATCACGAAGTTGTGTTGTTTGCGGATGATACATCTTTGACATTTAAAATTAAAAGACAACAATTAGATTTTGATGAAGTAAACAGTGCCCTTCGTGAAGTTGTACATTGGTTTAATATTAATAATCTATTACTTAATGCTAAAAAAACTAAATGTATTAAATTCACACTGCCCAATGTTAGGCAATTATCTACCACTGTACAAATTAACGGTGAAGAATTGGATCCTGTTGCGTCTACTACGTTTCTGGGCATTACGGTCGACGCTAAACTCCAGTGGGGGCCGCATATCAATAAACTATCTGGTAGATTAAGTTCAGCGGCATATGCAGTTAAAACCATTAGGCGTTTAACGGATGAGGCAGCGGCAAGAATTGTCTATTTCAGCTATTTTCATAGTATAATGTCTTATGGAATTCTTCTCTGGGGAAATGCTGCGGATATAAATAGCATTTTTATTTTACAAAAAAGAGCTGTTAGGGCCATTTATCAACTTGGTCCAAGAGTTTCATTGAGAGAAAAGTTTAAAGAAGTAGATATTCTTACAGTTGCATCTCAATATATTTATGAAAATTTATTATATGTTCGTAAAAATATAACTCAATTTAAGCGTAATTGTGACATACATAGTGAGAACACTAGGAACAAACATAATCTTGTCTCACACATTACTCGTCTCCACAAGATAAATAATTCTTTTATAGGTCAAAGTATACACTTCTATAACAAGCTTCCCAACAGTTTAAGAGAAATTCCAATTAATAAGTTTAAAAAAGTGATAAAAGTTAAGCTGTGTAAAAAGGCATATTATAGAATCACAGATTATGTGGAAGATAAAACCAATGATAAAAGAATTATAAAGGATCACGCACAAAAGTAGCTATATATGTCAAGTTATAGTTATGTTAAGAATATCGACGCGGAATGTACATTTATGTATCTGTCTCATTTACACAAAGCTGACTTGTCCCTTAATGAAAGAGACAAATAATAATTCCTTTGTTTCGAATATGGCAATATTTTGTTCACTAACCACACTGGGACCGCCCATAGATCAAAATGACGCCATTTTAGTTATGCTTTCGAAACCACAGACTATTAAACCAAAAACTGCATGAAATGTCAAACTGTGGCGTTATCTGTCAATCGGAGTAAACAAATCTGCACAACCAAAGAATTTCGGATTATTCATTGGTTAATCTCGTTTGTTGAGTTTGTTTAGTTTGCTTATTAGTTTAGTTGTTAAGATTTTAAAATGCCTCAGTGTTGTGTTAAAGGATTCGAGTCGAGTTCAAGCAAAAAGGACCCTAACATTTCTTTTCATAGGTTAGTAACTGTTTTTGCGAAATACTAACAAATATGTGCTAAATTTACATTTTGGGTTTATTTTTATCATTTATAAATGTATTTGGATCTTGTTGATTAAGTTTTAGACTCTTTTAGGCGTTATTTATACAAGTAGTGTAAATAACAACCTCATTGTTTGTTTACACACAAGTTTAGAGATGAGTGGATTCGATACGAAATTATTCATATCGATATTATCATTTTTAAATATTTTGATCCTTATTTTTCAAAAAAAGAAAAAAATAGTTTATATTTAAATATATATTCAGACCGACAAACAAAGTGAAATTTAAAATATTTTTTAGTTTCCCTATAAACATACAAACCAGGACAAAATGGATACAAAAAATTGGAAGCTATTGGAACCCTGCAATAAATACATTTATTTGTTCATTACATTTTGAAAAAGAAAACAGCTTTCCAACAATATTCCCGGTAAGTGAAATTGTAGTAATTATGATATTTTACCTAATAATCCTATTAATAATACAACTGTTAATCAATAACAAAGATGACATGCAAGATAATTTGGACAATTGGTAGTCTATTGTCTAATGTTCTGGAGAACCTTTTAATGAACAGAAATAGTTTTATATTTTATTATTAATTATTATAATTGTTTATCTTAACCAACACTTTCATATTCATTGATTGAATTCTAAGTGAGACATAATGATTTTCCTCAGTCAAATAATAGCAATAAAAATCTACCTATGTTATTTTATTTTATTTGGTATGTATTAAATATCCTGATAGGTATTTTTGATTTTAGCAAAGAATGGTGCAACGTAATAATGAACGAAATGTATTAGATGCAACTGGGTGTTTGTCTCGACAGGTATAACCTTGTAACGGTTGTAACATGTAAATTAGTATTAGTTGGTCATATGTTTACATTATGGCGACTAAAAAAGTAACGATAATTGTAAAGTATAAGTATATTTTTAGGAATATCAAGAAATAATTACCTCCAACCGTCACATACATAGTCTGACCCCACACTAAGATCAAAATGTTTAATACATCATATTACTATTGTTTATGTAGCAGTTGCATTTTTATTAGTTTTGTTACAAATAAATTTATCATAATATTAATATTTATACATACATAAACTCACGCCTTTTTCCCAGAATGGGTAGGCAGAGGTGCAACCAGGACACCCACATTTCAGCCTCCGTGGCGCAGGCGGTAAGACGCCATTCGTGAATAGAGAGACCGCGGGTTCGATCCCCGCACCGAGAGAAATGTTTGTGCGGCCCACAAATATTTCTCTCGGGTCTGTGTGTTTGTGAGACCGAAAGGTCTCTTGTAGTTCCTGATACCCACGACACAAGACTCGATCTTAATGTGGGGTCAGGACTATGTATGTGACTGTTGGGTGTTATTTATTTATTTCGCCTTGTATGTTCCGTCCTACGATGTTGTGGGTGGCGAGCCTATCGCAATATCGGGCACAAATTCCTGACTGTGCTGATAATGAATAGAAAAATCCGATATCACTTTGCGCGACCCGGGATTCGAACTTGAGACCTCAGCTTTGTAACCGTACCATAATACAACTACGCCACTGAGGCAGTCAATATTTATACATAAATTAAAATCTATAGTCCACATTATTCACCGCTTGTATGTTTATGTATGTATGTACCTTATGTTTTTTTTGTTTGATTGAATTATTCGAAAAATATTTTTATTCTAGTGCTGATTTCCTGCCTTCGTTCGCAATCTCCGCTACAATTCCTTTATTCAAAATCAAAATCAAAATATTCTTTATAATTTAAGTTCATTTCATTTGGCGATCTAGTGTTGTTACATAGTTTATTAAGTCTTTTAATTATTATTTTTTTTCGAGTTTCTTATTTTTTTATATAAAGCAGCTGTTAAATAAATAATTGTCGAAAGAGACTGACTTCTGTTATACAGGGCTTCCTAGTTCAGGAGTCAGGGTGTTATTATGTTGTAAACATGTTGTAATGAAATAAAGATTAATTATTATTATTATTATTTATTCAAATAGTCTTTCAATAGATCTTTTGGATTGTTCATTTCTGCTACCACCGCTTCGGAACGTGTTGTAGCTGTGAAGAAGAAGTGGCGCAAGAAACTTCGTCAGCAACACGAACTGTCTTCTTTTTTCTTTTTTTTTATATCGCCATTTAAAATTACAATGGTTCATGTCACAGAACACAATAATGTCAGTTTATTTAGTTAATTGTGTTTATTTAGTTAATTGTTTAATTTCTATTTTTACATTTTAATTGTTAATTTTGTGTAGATATTTTATTTCTATTTATATATTTAAGTCGTTAGTTTAGTGTACATATTTTCATAGTTGTTTGCTAAATGTCTGTTTTTTTTTTAGATTTTAGTTATAATTTGGCAAAAGAAATATTGACATGGTGAAAATTGGTGCTTAAGGAAAAAAGTGTGGTATATTCGAAGTCGCAACCAAATTCTAGCTATTAATAAAGTTGTATTGTATCTCACGTGTGTATTATTTGACAAATCCAATCCAATCATTAGGTAAAACTTACCCATCAAATAAATCATAGTCATCATATCATCAATAAATCATAATAAATCATGAAAAAAATATCAAAACATTGACCTATTATTATCGGATTAAATTTTTAAAGACTTGACTGTCAAGTCCTAAAATCCCCTGTTTATACTCAATTGAGATGTAAAGCAAAAATTAAAAATGTTATATTAATGTTAGTCGTATGCCACTGTTGATGATCGATATCGATAAAAAATTTGGTACTAGCGTATCACTATTTTAGGGGCGGAGCCGCCGCCATGTTTGTGAATCAAAGTGGTACGCGTCACGTGACCTTATGCTTTATCCCCTCTATTCTTTAATCATTGGATAAAACTGCTTGGGAATAAATTTATCATGTTTTGCATCAAATTGACATAATTGTAACTTGTGACATGAACCATTATTATTGTAATTGGCGATATAAAAAAACAAAAGAAAAAGAAAGGAAAAAGAAGACAGTTCGTGTTGCTGAGGGAGTTTCTTGCGCCGCTTCTTCTTCACAGCTACAACACGTTCCGAAGCGGTGGTAGCAGAAAAGGACGATTCAAAAGATCTTGTGAAAGACTATTTGAATAAAGAATATTTTGATTTTGATTTGATTTTGAGCCGAGATATAGCTAATTTTATGGTTTTCTCCATACAACATTTTTGAAAAAAAATCGAAAGTGTGTTTTCCTGTGATTTATGTCTTCATACTTAAAAGATATCATGAACAAGCATGTTTTAATAGATTCCAATTAAAAAACCCGTCAAATTGGAAAAAAGTTTGAATGTCTATGAAACGCGATTTTCAGCCCACCGTGCGGCGCGGCGCGACTGTAAAAAAAAGCAATAAGCTATGCAATAAGCAAAATTGTGCCTTTGTTACTCCTAAATCCTAAGATTTTTTACAAGTTAAAATGAATTTATTCTATAATACATTCAATTTTTTTGTTTAAATGATGTGAACGTTGCCGCTTCATAACTTTAACGATGATATTTATGAGAACAGAAACTTTAAGTAATAAATAGAACCGCTATCCCCCAGAAGGTAGAAAACGGATATTTAGGTTTCAGCCGTAGCTTGAACCACGCCTTTAGGTTCCTTGCCGGCTCTCAAAGATACTGAAGAGAGCGGCAACTGCACCGCACACCTGCGCTGCTTACGAGTAAAAGAGGTGGCAACTATCCTAATTCCATAGAAATGAGGGTAGTTTGACGTAGTGAGTATCGAAATGAAATCTCAAGTGAATGAAGTGAAGTTGAAGTGTAATCTCAAGTGGTTCAAGCATAGGCTCGAACACTTAAATAGATAGATTTATACTACAGCAATGATTGTAAATGTATAAGACCTAAAATCTGGATCGTTAACTAAATACGACAAAATTTGCATCCATAATTTTAGACAGCACGTTTCATCTATAAAAACTTAAAATCTATTGAACATTTTCTGCGACAATAATATTTGGTACATACCATGTATATACCAATTAGTAATTACCAAAGATTTCTTTCTTACTTTACAACCAAAAAATACGCAGGGTGTAGGTACGTAAATAAAACGAACACATTTTCATGAACATTCATTTATTGCTCTTGTGTACGACCTCAAACTTACCAAAAATATATAAGCAATATTTTGTACTAACGTACCACCTCACAGAACTGTATCCACTACAATACATTATACAGGGTATATCAAGACTGCTACCGAAAACGAAGCTGGGTAGTAGTTTAGGCGACTTCAGACACAATGCAACAGAAAAAGTTGCAAAAAAAAAACGACAATTTTTTTTTTGTTATTTTTTTCCTATGGCCATATTTGGGTGGTAAATACATCTTTTCCTAAAATAATAGTATATACCCTTTTATTTATAAATACTCTAAGGTATAAAAGTGTTTAAATTATTATTTTAGCAAAAACTGTGGATTTAAACATATTTAATGACGATATTTAAAAAATCATAAAAAAAAATTGTCACGTTTCTAGGCGAAATTTTTAATTGCATTGTGTTTGTAGCCACTAAAACTACCACCCGGCTTCGTTTTCGGTAGCAGTCTTGAGATACCCGGTATAATATTCATAATTTAGGACACACATTGGAAATTAATTTAATAACATTGTAAAATAAACAATCCTTGTGTAATTTACGTCTATAAAGAAAAATCACATGCCACTGTATGGACGTAAAATCGATGCAGACAAAATCAATAAACGGACACGTCAATAAATTATATAGTCTATAGCCATTAAAAAAAAACCTTTGCCAAAATTTAACATTAGTCCGCATCGATATAACACAGAAATCACTAAGCCATTACTAAATAACTAGCAAATGTATAAAACTGCACTCATTTACTACGAAAACCACTGGTGATGCCATTGAGGTATTAAACTAGACCGGACCAAACAAACTCTACGCATGCGCATTACGTACGCGAAAAACCAGTAGAGCAAGTAGGAAGATGTATAATTGCATAGGAGTGAAAGAGAGGGAAATATCAACATGGTACCGAACTGTGTTTTGTCCGGATAGTTCGTTCTAGTTTAACATCTCAATGAGTGAAGTATCTACCAATCTACGTTACTATTCACCCCGGTAAATGGAAATCACGCTGCCTCATTAATTAATTAATTATCTAACCCATTAGTCTATTAAAACATGATTCGACTATGAAATCCATAAAACAGCTACATTTCTTCTGTTAATTTTAATGGAAAGTGGAATGTTTCAAAGTTCATTAAAATGTATATACCGACATCGGGGCTCAAAGGGCTATAGCACGTCCCGGCTATCTTTTTTACTAAAAAAAACGCCGAAAATGGGCCTCTGTTTGAACCCCGTAATGTCGTTAAAGAATTCGATAATACGAAAAAATGTTGAAAAATAACTCCTATTCTTATTTTGTATGTGAACGACAACCGACACAGCCATTAATTACACTGGTCAACAAAAAAAATGAAATCGTTTGTTTCCTTAATTTTTTTGTTTGTTTCTATCTCAAACTAACGTGTATTTTTTAAATATGGTAACAATTTTTCTCTCACAGCTTTTGTTTTTAAGTTACAGCTAACTACCCTCCATTACTATTTTTACTTATATTTGCGTTTTTTATTGGACATTGAAATATATTTTATTGTTGTTTTCGATATGGCTTCGTCAAGGTGTTGTGTACTTAATCCTGATTCTTTTTGCTACATTTGTGGTGAATATGTATTTGCAAAATATCGAAAGCCTATATCGGACTTTAAACTGCGTATCATCAATACTTTAAAATAAAATTGTGTAATCAGGACAAGCCATGGGCCAAGCCATCCTCATATTGTATGCCAGAAATGTGTGGTATGTCTACGGTTATGGCCTAGTGCAAAAAGAGATGCAGTAATGTTCGTAACGATACACGAAGTTCCCTTGTTTCGTGTGTCTCTGGGACAGTCGTGACAAACAACACCATTGGTCACAAAAAGTTTGGCCAGTGCGGGAAGAGCTAAAAGTTGGTACAAAAAATGCTATAAATATGCCTTTAGTTAGCCGAGATCGCATCATACTTCCACCACTTCATATTAAACTCGGCATAATGAAACAGTTTGTGAAGACGCTTGACAAAAGTGGCGATTGTTTCAATTTTCTTTCACGCAAGTTTCCAGGATTAAGTACAGGAAAATTAAAAGCTGGTATTTTTGATGGGCCACAGATTAGGCAACTCGTGAAAAATCCTAATTTTGTCAAATCAATGACTGAAGTCGAATCCAAAACTTGGAAGTCATTCGTTTTGGTTATGAGTAATTTCCTAGGCAAAAATAAATCTGACGACCACGTCGAGCTTGTTGAGTCCATGCTATCGAACTTGCAAGAGTTAGGGTGCAACGTGAGCATAAAAATCCACTTCCTGCACTCACATTTAGACCGATATCCACAAAATCTAGGTGATTTTAGTGAGGAGCAGGGTGAAAGATTCCATCAGGATCTTCGAACAATGGAAGAGCGGTATCAGGGGCGGTGGGACTCACATATGATGGCAGACTACTGCTGGAGTTTGCAACGTGATCTACCTAAAGTCGTTCATTCAAGAAAATCGTATAAAAGATCATTTGATAGAGTTCAATAGAAATTTTGTTAACATCATTTATTAATTTTCTGTACTTTTTTATCAAAATAATAAAACTCTATATTTCAAAAACTGAAGCTGTTAGCAATCTTCCAGTATTTTTTTCATACTCAGGGCCATAGAAATACCCAAAAACAGAAAAAAATTTAAAGGAAACAAGACTTGTGTTGACCAGTGTTATCTATGGTGCTTAACAATTTATAGGTCGTCTATGGGGCCTGTCAAATGCTTCACACAATAAATCCTAAACTTTAATTGCACTACAAACAAATAAGCCTTGTGCATCTAAAAATCAGTATAGCTGACGCATTTGCTCCAAAATAACGTTGAATTGTATATTATTGAGTTAAACCTCAATTTATATTAACAATGCAAATAAAAAACAATACATAAACTTTATGTAATTATTGTATCACTCTTAAATATACTCGTCAATAAAGCCTCAGATAGACACTTGTACCCAATATAAAAAAGGGTTCTTTTTAATAACGTCTTTGAGCCAATGCGTCGCCAATTCCGTAGTTTTAGACGAACAAGACCTAACAAGTGTCATACAAGAACATCTAATTAATTTTATAAATTTGTTAACCTGAACATGTCTATTCAACAAGTAATCAATCTACAAAATGTACGAAGGAATGCAAACCGAGTTATTAAACAATGAAACCATTCCGTTTATCTTAATACTGGACATCTATTGCTAAATACATGCTATGTAAGAAATACAACAAAAATGTCTTTCATTCTTAAATTCTTAATCGTAAACAATTGTGTTAATTAAATGCCATTTTGATGTAATATTTACAATTGATATCTTTCGGGACAAAATAGTTGTGTAAGGATTCCTTCATATCTTCTGTTGGGAAATAAGAATCACTACATAGTATAAAACAAAGTCGCTTTCTCTGTCCCTATGTCCCTTTGTATGCTTAAATCTTTAAGACTACACAACGGATTTTGATGCGTTTTTTTTAACAGATAGAGTGATTCAAGAGGAAGGTTTATATGTACACAGTCAGGTCATAAGTATTGTCACACAGTAAAACTTTTCTTTTAGAATGCTGGCCACAAAAAAGTTTATTGAATTCGAATTTCGAATTGTTTCTGAAAATAAAAATGTATACTTTTTAAAATTTTACTCATTTTTAAATATGGAGTGGACGCTTAAAGAAGACCGTGTTGCAGTTATTGCGTTGCATCGTTGCGGTTACGCGCCAATTCAAATTTTTGACATACTGAAAAATTTGAATATAACCAAAAGATTCGTTTATCGTACCATCAAACGATATAATGAAGACTCTAATGTAGATGACAGGTCAAGAAGTGGTCGCCCTCGGTCTGTTAGGACCCCAGCAGTGATAAAAGCTGTGAAGGCGCGAATTCAAAGAAATCCCAAACGTGAGCAGAAACTGTTAGCCCTTCAGATGGGGTTAAGCAGAACTACGGTGAAAAGGGTGTTAAATGAAGACTTAGGGCTTCGGGCATATCGAAGAAAAACAGGACATCGTTTGAATGCTCGTCTAATGGACCTGAGACTGAAGAGATGCCGCTCTTTGTTGAAGCGGTACGCGGGAAAAAAATATCGGGAAATTCTTTTTTCAGATGAAAAATTTTTTACCGTAGAAGAGAGCTACAACAAACAAAATGATAAGGTGTACGCACACAGTAGTGAAGAAGCGAGCAACCGTATTCCGCGTGTCCAACGAGGTCAGTTTCCATCCTCGCTCATGGTATGGTTGGGAGTTTCTTATTGGGGCTTAACAGAGGTACATTTTTGTGAGAAAGGTGTAAAAACGAATGCAGTTGTGTATCAAAATACAGTCCTGACGAACCTTGTGGAACCTGTTTCTCATACCATGTTCAATAACAGGCACTGGGTATTCCAACAAGATTCGGCACCAGCTCATAGAGCGAAGAGCACACAAGACTGCCTAGCGGCGCGTGAAATCGACTTCATCCGGCACGAAGACTGGCCCTCCTCCAGTCCAGATTTGAATCCGTTAGATTACAAGATATGGCAACACTTGGAGGAAAAGGCGTGCTCAAAGCCTCATCCCAATTTGGAGTCACTCAAGACATCCTTGATTAAGGCAGCCGCCGATATTGACATGGACCTCGTTCGTGCTGCGATAGACAACTGGCCGCGCAGATTGAAGGCCTGTATTCAAAATCAAGGTCATTTTGAATAAACTTTAGTGTCATAAGAATCTATGTTTTGTTAAGTTCATTTTGGTATATAAATGGTTACATAATGAATAAACTTGTTTCAATTATTTTATATTAAACATGTGACAGAATTTATGACCTGACTAGGTATAATACGTACATATTATTGTTCAGAAATCTATTTGTACCCGGGCGAAGCTGGGCCGGGCCGCTAGTTATAATATAAGGGATGATAATATACAATATAATAACCCTATCTTTACTATAGATAAATAATTTGTCCCTAAGTTAGACCACTAGGTAATCTTATTTCGCATATAAATTACACACTCTAGTAGTAAAAAGTAGTCTACAGTTTGTCTTATAGATCATCTACTCAAGCGGGTTTTTCATATCTAGCACTTATAATTTGTGTAAAATATTAAGCAAAATGGCACCTAGTTAATACAATGAAATAATTAAATCATATTTAAGCTAGTTCACAATTACAACGACAACCATCTTAATGAAAAGCGGTTTGTCAAAAAGATTAATATATTATGAATATTTAAAACAAAATTAGGAAAAACAAATATAGAGGACATCTATACAATTAAGTCATACAACAATTTGGTTAATTTAAATGCATAACTATTTGTAAGTTAAAAGAAATAAATTATTTAATATTTGAATATATTGCATGCACCATTAAATTTAATATGAATACGAAGAATTGTCGATTGTAAATTGTGAACTATACGATTACATTGTGCCTACGCAAAATAAATAAATATCCAATGTTCATCCAGACTAGGTCAGCTTCAAAACTTATTACATTAATGTGGGATGTAAAAAAATATTTACAATTAGGAACAGCACCAAAGAAAAAAATATTCATCTTTTTTTGGAATAAACAATCACATGTTAATTTGGTAAGAATTTAAATATTTTTTTTAAATTAAATTATTTTTGTCTGTCAAAAATTATATAGGTATTTAAAAATTTTGGCTTCACTTATTTCCTATACTGGCAACTACACGACCGAAGTCGCTAGGGTACTGAAAAATGTCGGAGAGAATTATCGATAAGATTGCGTGTTTAGTCTAAAAAGTATCGAATGGCATATCGATATCTGTACCCTTCTTTGCCACGTCCGTATTGCGTTATACTTTGAGCGCTCTATACTATGATTCTTATTTACTCTTATCGTATTCAGAACACAGTTTAAAATATGCCCATCATTAACCACACATAATTATCGATATTTGGAGAAAGTCACGTCACTCTATGTCGTTTATATCTAAATGTATGTACATTAATGTAAAGGCAAGACGTTATTTGGTCGGGCGATAGCTGTTTGTCACTAAAATATAACGATTTAAAATTATTTAATTTTAATATTTACGGGAGTTAATGAAAGTTTCACGATGAATCTATCAAAACAATTGTGCAGTAACGTTAAACACCCCGACAGATAGTGAAATTTCTAACAACATGAAATTAAGTACAATACATTACTAAAGTCTATCTTAAAATCATTCCACTACATTTTCAAAATCGGAATTCTATTAGAAATGTCACTGTCAAATAGTGGTGTGTTGAAGCCATTTTATCGATATTCTATCTATTGTTTAATCGATACTGCGTTGGGTAACTATCGATATATTATTATTATCAGCTGCAGTGCCTATTGGCGGGTGCTTCGCCCTTGTTAAGGCGACGGAGCATAGAGTGGACGATGCACTTTCCGTGTTTGGTGGCGGGCCGTGTATGTATTACCGACGTCGACGCGCCCTGTCCGTCGTAGCTCTTCGCCGCGCTGGAAAATAAATATATTCATTAAACACACTTTTCTAAAAATATTCTCATGAACAACAGTAAATAAACACCCTACTACTACTGCTATATCAGCCCATACACGTCCTACTGAGGAGCACGGGCCTCCTCTACAATCGAGAGTACCATTATCCTGGATAAGGCCATATACGGCCGGTTTCTATAATCTATCTATCTTTAACAAGAGATTTCTCTCGAAATTTCGATACATTTTTTGCTTCAGTAAAGAAAGACAGAGATATTTAGATAAGGTGCATATATTTATACATATCTAGGCAAGATAATAATGTACGTCTATCTTTGTTTATTGAAGCATACAGTGGTATCGACATAGTAACGATATCCATTTTAACCCCCTGTTAAAGATAGATAGGATATAGAGAACGGCCGATAGTCTACCACGCTGGCCTAGTGCGAGTTAGCGAACTTTACATTCCATATAAATTCTTGCAAATCGCTATGGTGTGCAAATTTCCTCTCGAAACATAAACCTTCATAGCATCTTAATATATTAATAGAAATAAAATAACGTAATATCGCAGTACCGATAAGGTCTGCTTAAAATTTCCAGTCGCTTGTTTGAACTGGATACCAATCTAGCGATATACCAGGAGTGCAGGAAAATGGGGCACTATGTTGGATACAAGGGCAGAATATAAATATGACAAAAAAAAATATTTGGAAAATAGCTATCCATTTTGGAGTGATGGCCATTTAAAGTTTTAAGTATTATCACCACAAACATATACAAAATTATATCACATACGTATTTTTTAATTAATTGGTTATCGGAATATACCATGAAAACCATTTTTGCCGGCAAGAAACTTTCATAGACTTCGCCTTAACACTTTTTACATACAGGGTATATCAAGACTGCTACCGAAAACGAAGCCGGGTGGTAGTTTAAGCGACGTCAGACACAATGCAACAGAAAAAGTTGCAAAAAAAAGCGACACTTTTTTTTTATTTTTTTCCTATGGCCATGTTTGGGTGGTAAATGCATTTTTTCCTAAAATAATAGTGTATACCCTTTTATTTATAAATAATCAAAAGTATAAAAGAGTTAAAATTATTATTTAAGCAAAAATTATGGATGTACCACCCAAAAATGATTATATTTAAAAAATCATAAAAAATAGCTGTCGCGTTTCTTTGCGAAATTTTTAGTTGCATTGTGTTTGTAGTCACTAAAACTACCACCCGGCTTCGTTTTCGGTAGCAGTCTTGAGATACCCGGTATAGGCGATGTTATGAACTCAGAAGTTTGGAGTAATATGTTAAGGGGGAGCATGTGTAATGTGAATTCTTGATTTGTTGTCTTGTTATTGTCAGAGTAAGCCATGAAAATGTATCCTAATACAGACGAAAAAACGATATCCTCAAATGTATATCAGCAGGTGCGCTATTTCTTTGGACAACCTGTATTTTATTTTTCAAAGCCACCTCTAAATTAACCATTCATATCATCATAAATTCTGTGCCGAGATGAATCAAACTCGAGGTACTGCGATCATTTTGCCGTTTATAAATAAAAATAAATTAAAATTTCCTCACCGAATCCCCCGACAGTGTCGCCCGGCGTCCTCAAACCCTAATCTCTCTTCTTGCTCTTCTTCTTGCCGGCTCGCTTACTGTAGTTCTGTGCTAGAGCATTCACTATCGACACCACAAAGTACACCACCATGGCCAGCACAAACTTCTCCAGAAGGTTCGATAGCACCGACCCTTGATTCTCTGGTAGTTGGGACGAGTCGTTCTTGTGAAGCCGGGCTTTTTGGTTCCGCAGGAATTCTAGTAGAGGTGCTTCCAGTTTCGGCCCTATGTATGGTATCCTCTCCACCCAGGATAGGACTTGTCTGTGAATTGAATGGGATTTTTATTAGTTTTTGATTTACATACATACATAATTAGGTCACGCCTTTTGCCTAGAAAGGGTAGGCAGAGGTACCAGGACTCCTACATTTCGACTTGGTATTTTTCGTTCCACGATGTGATAGGGGGCGAGGCTATCCTATAATCGGGCCCAAATTCCAGACCCCGGCCTGATAATTAATAGAAAAATCCGATATTACTTTGCCCGACCTGATATTTAAACCCGAGACCTTAGCTTTATAATCAGTACAAAGAGAAGCATATGTTACATATTCGTAAAAAACGCCGCAAATGCTAAAAAAAATGTGTTTGGACTTAGCCGAAACCAGTTTAATTTCCTTTGTTAGACGAAAAAATTACATAATTTGTGAATTTTAGGAAATCAACATGCATTAAAATCAGGATATAATATGAACACAGTCTAAATAATCTAAATATCTCTCGGGCAGTATACTATAGTAAATTAACACAACTCACCCAACCAAACTCTCATTAAAAGCGACGATGACAAACATCTTCTGTATGTGCATCTTTATGACCGCTTTGCCCAACACCGTGGCTCCGAAGAACGTCCAGAATGGCACCAGGAAATGTCCACACGTTAGTCCAGCTAAATCGAACAACGGGTTGGGAATGGACGCGCACGCCAATATACCAGCGAATCCCACGCGCTGGACTAACTTCTGGATCATTATTTTTGCTCTGAAAAGAAAAACATAAATCTTTACATCTGTTTGTTTGGATTTTAGTGCAAGGCTTTGTTCACGCAAAACGGAACGACCGCGCCCGGACGATCGCGGGGACTGCACGGGACGAGGGGCGAGTGGCTGCGGGAGCGCACAAGGAGCCCACTTCACTTTCTCTTTCGCCTCTGCGCTCACCGACGACGATGTCATTCAATTTATATTATATTTTGTAACAATTGTATCATATAAAAATTAAAAGTTTCATCCGCAAATAAGGATTTGATTGAAGAGCCTGACCTCACACACAAAAGCCGAAACATCTTGGACCTACGAGCCGGATCATCTTTTCCTGGATCAGCACAGCAAAAACGGTCAGGTCAATTAAATCCTTTCTCATCCTTCCATCCTACTCTTTGCGTTAACATTGTGCTCATAATTCCAGTGAAGTTCGCGTGTGCTTGAGACCGCTTCCAGCCTACCCACGCAATACGTTACGTTTGTTCCGCCATTTCAAACAGAAGATTCTCGAACTGTAAGTACTTGATTCTTATTTCGCACAATCACATTTCACAATGACGAAAAGGAGGCAATCTAGCGTAAATATTGAAAGTCACGAGGATATTATTCAGGAACTTGTTAAGAAAAGAAGTGTAATTAAAAGTAAATTAACTTTATTCACAAAATACGTTGCATCATTAGATACCTCGGGTTTGTCACAAATTTTAAAAGCCGAATTAAGTTCACGTTTTGAAAATTCTTACACATTATTGGCTCGGTTTTGTACAATACAAGATGAGCTCGATTTACTTGTACCAGAAGATCAATCAGAAAAGGAGCTATTCGAGAGAGAAACCTTTGAAAATAAATATTATGCTATTATATCTAAATGTAAATATATTTTAAATGATTCATCCAATACACAAACGGAATATACCACGAAGCATAAAATCAAGTTACCCACTATTTCTCTCGCTAATTTCGACGGTAGCTACGATCAATGGCTGGAATTTAGAGACACTTACTTATCAGTCATTCATAAATGCACTGATTTAGACAATATTCAAAAGTTTCACTATTTACGATCTGTATTATCAGGTAATGCTTTAAATGTTATAAAATCGTTGGAATTCACTTCCGATAATTATTTAGAAGCCTGGGAATTACTCAACGCGAGATACAACAATAATCGCTTACTCTTACACAATCATTGCAAAGCATTATTTTCTGTTCCGACAGTCAATAAGGAGTCAGCTTCACAAATACGCAATTTAATCGACATAGTGATGAGAAATATTCGCGCTTTGAAGAGTTTGGGCGAACCAGTAGATTCGTGGGATACTTTAATTATCTACCTCATAGTAACGAAATTGGATTCGAACACAAACCGTGATTGGGAACATCACAAGTCCACTATTATGCGTGAAAATAATGATAGATTATTGTTGAAAGATTTGATTAATTTTCTTAAAGACAGAGCTAACGTTCTAGAAACTATTACACTATCACAAAGCAAAAGTAGTAAGGAAGACACATCACACAAAAAATTATCCGCGTCGTCGAGTCAAAAACACACACAAAGTCATGTCGCACAAAATGCAAACAAGTCGTCATTACACTCAAATCGGGCGAAACGTTATTCATGTATTTTGTGCAAAGACAATCATCCAATTTATGCATGCGATTCGTTTCTTTGTTTATCTGTTGAGGATAGAATAAAATGCATTAACGAAAAGAATCTGTGCAACAATTGCTTACGTGCCGGTCATTCATTAAAAGATTGCTGGTACGGCCCGTGCAAACAATGCAACAAAAAACACAACACATTAATACACAAAGACGATGTTGACACTGGTGCATTAATATCTTCAGCTGTCACACGTTCATCACAACAATCGCAAGAGCGTGATGCTAGTGTAGGCTCCACACACACACGCATAAAGCAAACTGCATCGCACCAAAGTACAACGCTTTACTCCGACGATAAACAGGTTCTATTATCGACGGCTTTGGTTGAGATAGCGGACGTAAACAATAAATTCATTACGATTCGCGCGCTTTTAGACAACGGGAGTCAACACAGTTTTATATCACAATCGATTTGTAATAAACTAAATATTCACATGGTACAGTCCACTGTTCAAATCACAGGCATAGGTAATTGCGTTACGCAATCTACACAATCATGCACAATTAAATTAAAATCAATGTGTAACTCTTATAACACACGCATTAATTGCATAGTTTTACCACAAATAACAGCTCAGTTACCATCATTAGGAAATAATCACAATATTTCCATACCTGATAACATACAACTGGCTGACCCTAATTTCTGTTCACCTGATAAAGTAGATTTGTTAATAGGTGCCGATAAGTTCTGGGAGTTATTAAACGATGGTTTAATACGCTTATCCAATGGTCCTTACCTTCAACACACAAAATTGGGTTGGATTATGTCGGGACCCATTTCAAATTTTAAATCACGCGCCAAGCGAGCTCAATGTAACATCGCATTAGATAGTCAACTAAGGCAGTTTTGGGAACTCGAAGAAATCAATACACAACACACATTAAATAAGTCGGATAGTGCATGCGAAAAATTATTCAAAGAAACAACATTACGCGATACTACAGGCCGTTTTTCGGTACGCATACCGTTACGCGAGTCAGCTGATGTTTTAGGGGACTCATTTGTGACGGCAAAGAACCGGTTTCTTGCACTTGAACGCAAATTTCATCGATGCACACCGACATATAAACAAATGTATAGTGAGTTCATTAATGAATATTTAAGCCTAGGACACATGGAGCGCATCGATGAATTTGATTCGTCTTGTTATTTTTTACCTCACCACGGCGTATTTAGGGAGCATAGTACAACCACCAAATTAAGGGTCGTGTTTGATGCGAGCGCTAAAACCACTTCTAACAAATCACTTAATGATATACAATTTGTTGGCCCTATATTACAAAATGACCTTATGTCAATTTTACTCAGATTTCGGCAATTTAAATACGTAGTGTGTGCAGACATAGAAAAAATGTACAGGCAAATTTTAATACAACCCGATCAGAGAAAGTTGCAATTTATTCTTTGGAGAGATAATCCTAGTCATTCACTTAATGTGTACCAGCTTAACACGGTGACATATGGCACAGCCTCCGCACCATATCTCAGTATACGATGTTTAAAACAACTCGCATCTGAATGCACAGATGACGTCATTCGTCAAGTCATTAATGACGACTTCTACGTCGATGATTTAATTACTGGTAATGACGACAAAAATACCTTAATTAAAATCTGTGAAGAGGTGACTAAAGTGTTAAAATCTGGTTGTTTTCCGTTAAGAAAGTGGGTGTCTAATTTTCAGTTCTTAGAGTCACAATTTCCATATAAAGATTTATCGTTGGGTAAGAATAATCAAACAAAAACACTAGGCTTAGGATGGTTCAACAATTCTGACGAATTTTATTACACTACAAAGTGCAATGAGGACATTACTAACACAACAAAACGCAAAATTCTCTCTATAATATCGCAGATTTTCGATCCGCTAGGACTATTGTCACCAACTACGATCATTGTAAAAATATTATTGCAAAAGTTATGGCTGTCTAAGTTGGGCTGGGACGATCCTGTGCCTGATAATATTTTACATGACTGGCAAAATTTTCTTAGCAAATTAACACATTTACCAAACTTATGCATTCCACGTCATGTTATGGGCGAAAACACAAAGCAAACGGAATTGCATATTTTCACAGACGCATCGCAGTGTGCCTACGGCGCGTGTGTATACGTACGTACTATATCACATGACTCAAAGATTACAGTTCGTCTATTATGTGCGAAGAGTAAGGTCGCACCCTTAAAACCCCTCACTATACCTAAATTAGAACTGTGCGGGGCATTGATAGGGGCAAGGTTATGTAATAAAATTGTTAATTCTTTAAGACTTAAATTCAATTCCATTCATTTTTGGACCGACTCCACTATTGTGTTAAGTTGGCTTAGAATATCTCCAACACTATTAAAAACATTTGTACAACATCGAGTCGTAGAAATTAATGAACTGGTAGGTGACTCATCGACTTGGTCACACGTCTCAGGTAAACAAAACCCAGCTGATTTGCTATCGCGCGGGATACATTTAGATGCATTGCAATGTTCCGACATCTGGTGGGATGGGCCGGAATTTCTACACACATTTATTTTGCCTGGTGCTGCAGACATATCCAGTTGTAATTTCGATGAGTTACCGGAACTCAAAACAAACAAGGTCGCATTAGTTTGTCAAAACGAATCTTATTCCTTTCCGTTCGAGCGTTTTTCTTCGTTTAATCGATTAATACGTACAACCGCATACATTTTGCGATTCATTAATAACTGTCGTATTAAAAATAAATCACTGCGTGCTAATGGTACATTATCTGTTGACGAAATAAATCAATGCACACGTTTTTTAGTTAAAATTTGTCAACATGAATCATTTTCACAAGTTTTTAATAACTTTAAAAATAATCGAAATATAAAATACCCACGTAATATTTCAAGCCTTAATATATTTATAGATAAGTATGATCTCATTAGAGTTGGTGGTCGTCTTAGTAATTCAAACACAATTTCCTTTGATAAAAAACATCCTTTGTTATTGTGTGCGAAACATAAATTCACGCAGCTTTTATTTATTCACCAACATCAGACTTTACTACACGCTGGTCCTCAGCTACTCTTAGCTAATATTAGGGATAGCTGGTGGCCACTTAGGGGACGAGATCTGGCAAGGAAAACAGTCCATCAATGCCTTAGGTGCGCACGGTTAAAGCCTAAATCTTTACACATACAAATGGGTAACTTACCTATTCAGAGAATCGAACCATCGTATCCATTCTTAACCTGTGGCGTAGACTATGGCGGGCCATTGTTCATGCTTAACCGCAAAGGGAGGGGCGCGAAATTACAAAAATGCTATATTTGCTTGTTTATATGCTTCGCAACACGCGCAGTGCACTTGGAATTGGTCACAGATCTCACCTCGGAAGCGTATATTCTTGCTTTGAAAAGGTTTATTTCTCGACGTGGCAAACCTTCTGAAATCTTTTCTGATAATGGCACAACGTTTATCGGAGCGACAAAAGAATTTTCAAAATTTTTAGACAACAGTAAATCTGATATTATTGATTTCACTAGTAGTCATTCTATAAAATTCACATTTATTCCTCCGTATTCGCCTCATTTCGGTGGATTGTGGGAGGCGGGAATCAAGTCCTGTAAATTTCATATTCGGCGCGTAGTAGGAAATGCTAATCTTACTTACGAGGAGCTGAGCACAGTGCTATCACAAATTAAGGCTGTCCTCAACTCCCGACCTATAACTTCTATGTCCACAGCCCCTAATGATTTACTTCCATTGAGTCCTGCCCATTTCTTGATTGGCCGACCGCTCACAGCGCCTGTCACACACGATGACCTCACAACAACGGCTACACAACGGCTTTCTCGTTTCGATCGTGTTGAGAAAATGAGACAGCACTTCTGGAGACGGTGGTCTCAAGAGTACATCTCCGAACTACAGAAGAGGACAAAGTGGCAGACTAAGCAAGATACTATTACCATTGATAGTCTTGTTCTTATCAAAGAAGCTAATACACCACCCTTGCAGTGGCGCTTGGGTCGAGTACTGCAAATCTATCCAGGCAAGGATGGGCTAGCACGGGTTGCCAGGATCAAGATATCAACTGGAGAAATTATGAGATCATTTCCACGCATATGTCCACTTCCTCTGATTACAGGAAACGAAAATTAATGACATCACAGTCAGTCTGAAGACATCGATCGCATCATTATCACACTTATTGGAATCAACCAGGTGCTTCCAAGGCCGGGAGTATGTTCACGCAAAACGGAACGACCGCGCCCGGACGATCGCGGGGACTGCACGGGACGAGGGGCGAGTGGCTGCGGGAGCGCACAAGGAGCCCACTTCACTTTCTCTTTCGCCTCTGCGCTCACCGACGACGATGTCATTCAATTTATATTATATTTTGTAACAATTGTATCATATAAAAATTAAAAGTTTCATCCGCAAATAAGGATTTGATTGAAGAGCCTGACCTCACACACAAAAGCCGAAACAGGCTTTTAGGCAGACTATGGATTGGAACTTTGATAGATCCTAACATATTACTCTCCTGTCATCAACTTTCATACTCTTCAAGCATTACTGTAAAAAAGATAACAAACGTACAACTTTACTTTAAATATATTTTTCGATTAAATAATAATAAATAATACTATTAATATAAGAACGAAACTAAAGTTTTGCTTAGCACGAAATTAGGCATTAAATATGTCACATCTCCGAGCAGAAATCGATTGTAGTTTGGCTCCACCGTTTCAGTGCGGTGACTTTGCCATTGTCGTGTAGTATGTTGAGGGTACAGCAATCGATTCGGTTAACTGTCGATAACATTGGCCGTCATCCTACCTCCCATTGCATTTGCATTGCAAAGGTACACACAATAAATATTAAATAACTTTCATGTCGGTTTCTAGTAGGTAGAAGTAGTTTTAGGCGATAAGGGGGCGTCCATCAATTACGTGAAGTATTTTTCAGAATTTTTTGTGCCCATCTGGTGAGATTTCGTAAGATTTCCCTACTATATTGTAATCCCTCACCTGCCACTCCGAGAATCATCATTAGCATTAAGTTCAGCGACTCCCCCGCCAGACAGTCTCGCGGCGCGCGCCATGAAGTACGGCGGCAGTTCACCTAACGCGGTGCCGATGCCCCACATCATAGACTCAACGCGGACCTTCGCCATTATGTTCCATATCGAGACCGCGTTGTTTGGGTCTGGATCGGTGGGGCATATTATGCTGAAGAAAAAGTAGGTGATTTTTTGTTAATATTGAAGAAATAAAGATAAAATATTTATTGCTAGCCTAGTTAATAATAAAACAAGAAAGTGGAAGATGAAATATACAATAAATTACAGTAATAATAATGCAGATACAGATACAGATATTTGTTTCGGGTCTGGGTGTTCGTGAGACCGAAAAGTCTCTCGTAGTTCCTGATACGCACGACAAGAGACTCGATCTTAGTGTGGGGTCAGGACTATGTATGTGACTGTTGGTTGTATGTATTATTTAATGTCATAGAGATAGTATACTAAAGGGGACACTGCAAACAAAATATTTAACAAATTGATGTTGAGTGTATTTATTCTATAATTTCATTAAGATAGTATACTAGAGGGGACACTGTAAAGAAAATGAACGGTACCGTACCGCTCCTTCTATTTCTGTCTCTGCCACGCCTACACATTAACATCATCTTCCCTCTCGCTTCACTGTGTACCTGTGTGCACGCACAATACGCAGACATTTTGTTCCCGATGTCCGCTTTAGTATAATACCTCAATGTTTTACGTATATTGTTATGTAATACTGACTCGTTAGGATACGGCGGTTCCGGGAAGTTGAGAGCTCCGCACTCGTACGCGGCTAGTGTTACCCTCGCGATGTGAGGTCCCAGGTACAGCAGGAATGTGTGCAGGCCGGTGCCGAGTCCCACCGAGCTGCACACACCGAGTACCACCCACCAGCACCACCAGCACACCAGCGACACCGCCGTCTGTCACGCAAGTGGGTTAGGGGTCATACAGAAATTAAGTCGCATAATACGCGGTTAGGAGTCTAAATTGCGGCACAAAATACACTGTTAGGGGTCATCCATAAATCACGTCATACAATACACGGTAGGCGCCATCCATAAATTACGTCACATAATAGGCGGTTAGGGACCATCCATAAATTGTATCAGCCCATATACATCCCACTGCAGGGCACGGGCCTCCTCTATAATCGAGAATACGATTGAGAGTGGATAGAGCATATAATCCATAAATTACGTCATACAATACACGGTTAGGGACCATCCGCAATTTATATTACACAAATTTCATGATTTTTGTCCCCTCTCCCACGTCACAGCAAGTAACATTTGTGGACCCCTCTCCTATTTAGTGTGATGTCACATGTTGCAATTTTAGACGGACAGAGTTGTAACTATTTTGATGTAATTTAAAGTGGAATGCTCATTTGTATACCTCAATGAAACTTACTTTTTTGTGTATGGAGAAATATAGATTTTCAATAAATATAAACATAATTGAGATCCTGGATCTCGGAATTCTTGGAGAAATGAACTTGAAGTAAAACAAAAATATTTTTTTTGATCTTGGCTATGTAAAATATGACAATAATTGCTTTATTTTATAAAAATCTTTCGCCCGAGATAAAACAGGACAACGATTAACGACAAATCGTAAAAAATGCTATGATGAATTTTAAGCAGTATCGATATCGAGATCAACGATATTTTTTTAGATATAAATAGTATATTTTCGAAAAATGTGATGTCTTAAAATTTTGGATATCTTCCGCCCTTTGTCACGCAATGTCACACTTCGTCAACCCCCTGCCTCTCCCTTAGGTGTGACATAATTTATGGATGGCCCATTACTTCGCATCACTATACACACTGTCCTGTAATTAATGGGCCAAAAGGGTATGAAATGGGAAAATGGGGAAAAGAGGGAATTAATATGTAACAAAAACATTTAAAATTATCCTAGGTCTTGTAGTTTTTAACTTATGGTTATTTTTAAAATAAAGATGAAATTGTCGCACGGTGTAGACACTATTTAAAATTTTACAATGGCTACTTCTATATTCTAGTTTCTTTTAGTTCTAGATAGTTAAGTGTAAATTGACTTCCTAATTAAAATAAAATTTAAGAATAATTCAAGTAAGTAAGTACTTAAAATAAGCAACTTGAAAAGTTAAACAAGAAAACATTAAATAGTATTTTTAGCAATATGATTGTATTAAATAAAATCGGTTCACAAAAAACAGATGTCGCTGCACGATTTTTTTTAACGAAACATCTTTTAAATATCGAATTAATTTATTCATATAATTGGTGTACACTTAATTATATATCCAAATTAGATATGTAAATACTCACGTGTACATACTGTTGGTGCGGCCCACTTATGTAGTAAGACACGGCTGTCCCGCTTATTGCCACGAGTATTGTCAACGCTAGCAGTTTGTACGCCAACAATCTGAAACGACAGAAAATTAACTATTTAATATGCTAAGATCATTTATGGCTGTGTTGGTGTATGCCGTTTTAATTAAAAAATAAATAAATAAATAGCATAGAGGGAACGCTGTTCTACATTTGCGTCTTCAAAAACGTTAAAAAATCGATTAAAAAACGATAAAATTATTTTTTTGTTCGTGATGTTGGTAGCATTGCTATATTAGTGAAAATTGAAATAATTATGTATTTAAAATCTAGGTATTAGACTTCTGAAACGGGATTGGGTGGAATTCAATAGCACTAGACTATTCTTTTCTTTTTCTTTTTCAAATAGTTCGTGTGTTTACCTATGTAATGCCGTGTTCATTAATATAAACAGCTCTCTGAAGAAATATTCGAGTGTGGTGAGCGGCCGCCTCCATAGCACCAGGCTTTCCGTGTCCATCGCTGTGTGGGCACTTCTGCTTCTGAAAATAAATATTGTACATAAATAACTAAATAACACCCAACAGTCAAACACATAGTCCTTAGTCCCCAGACTAAGAGATCAGTCTTGTGTCGTGGGTATCAGGAATTATGAAAGACTTTTCGCTCTCACAAACACACAGACCAGAATGAAATATTTGTATGCCGCACAAACATTTCTCGCGATGCGGGGATCGAACCCCCGGCCTCACTTATCGCCGGCAGACATTACTGGTTTTAGGTCTTTATTATGTGAGAGGCCGCCTGGATAGGTACCACCGCAATGTCTATTTCTCTCGCCATCAGTTTAAGTGCACTGTGTTGTTTCGGATAGAAGGACATTGTAGCCGGAATAACTACTGGACATATTGTGAGTTAAAATCTTATGTCTCAGGATGGCGAGCGCAATGAAATGCCAAATGTTGCTTTGTAATTCAAGGTGTTGTTTGGTTTTGCTAGTGTTCATGAGCGGTTGTATCCAACCTTGTTGTTGTTGCTAACCATCAGGCGACCGGCATATTCTTCTCGCCATTCAATGCAATAAAAAAATCAAGGAAAAAATTGAGGGAACTTTAATCGTCCCATATTATACTGACAAATTGCGTAATATCGCAGATTATACATTGCTATCGCAATTAATGCAATATTGACGTGTTCGGTGTTTGACGTCATCGACATCCGATGTGTTCAGTTTTTTGCTTATGTAGCTTATGTCGGCATGGCGACTCATATAACAGTATTAGGAAGTTGTTGTTGCTAAGCATATTGCTAAGGGATTTTAATATTAAATTATATCTATTACGCGCCAAAGTTATGAAATTTTGCAGGCTTAAAAGTGTGGAGTAATGTGACTTTGTAAAGTTATCCTAACAATATAACTGATAAATATTTATGATGAAAATATTTATTTATCACACAAACATTTAGGCACCTTGCGGAAAGAAGCGGAAATATCCATGATAATAATAAAACAATTTCTTCAAGAAAATTGAACTACAAATCAACTATGATAAAATTTTAGAACTAACTGAAAAATAACAAAATCCACCTGTGATTGAAAATGAAATGAAAATAATTTATTAAATCCATTGAAATGTCCTACGTCATTTCTATCATTGTTTGATTTACCACCCTCTCTTCTATTGTATCAGCCCATATACACTATGGTGCAAAACTGAACCAATTCATAGTAATGTTTTGTTTCTCAGGGAAGGAATGCATGTTTCTTGAAATGAAAGTCATATTAAGAAGTAATTACTGTAGTGTATTTATTATCAGGTATTAGATTATAATATTATAAAATAAATGACAATATAATACGACAAAACACTGAATCACTTTTGCACCAATATAAACAAACTCACACTCACACTTTCTAATGTTTTGACCATAAGCCTTTAGCTTTCTTAACTTCTTCCAATCTTTTTTTCATACTTTTTACTAATTTTTCACAGTAATCTGGTGAAATTTTCTCCCATTGTTCTTGAACTCGGTTCCATAATTCATTTAAAGAGGATGGAGGTAAATCATATGCATTAAGAATATTATGTTTCAATTGAGACCACAGATTTTCAATTGGATTTAAATCTGGACTTTGTGCCGGCCACTGCAATAGCTGGAAGTCTTGAGAAGCGAGCCAGTTCTTCACTAATTTCGCGGTATGTTTGGGATCATTGTCATGCTGGAAGATTATTTCATTGATTGGATAAGGCATATTCTCGACTGTTTCAGTTAACTTGTGTCTTAAAATATCTAGATACATTTCTTTATCCATTTTCCCAACAATTCTGTGAATAGGTCCCAATCCGTAAGCTGTTATACACCCCCAAAGCATAATATTACCTCCCCCATGTTTGACAGTCTGAATAAAATCTGTGCGACTTACTGGCTCACCTTTCCTCTTCCATTTCCATTGACGACCGTCAGTTGTAAATCGACTAATTTTTGTTTCATCTGAAAAAATAACCTTCTTCCAATCCTCTTCTGACCAGCTTTCGTATTTTTTTACAAAGTCCAACCTTGCTTTTCGATTTTTTTCACTTAATAATGGCTTCTTTTTTTTCTCGATTGCACGAAATTTATTTCTATGTAGTTCGCGTTGTACTGTCCACTTACTAATCGACTTTCCAGTATCACACTGAAGAAGTTTAGCTGCGTGAGACGTCGACAAAGCTTCTCCAGTAATCATATATTGAATTATACGATGACTGTCCCTTGTACTTAATTTCTTCGGCCGACCGCCAAGATTTTTTTTTAAACTTTTGTCTTTCTAACTCTCTGAACAGAACTTTGACTCACTTTTAATATTTTAGCCGTTCGACGCGTACTATTTCCCTCCAGTAACATCTCTTTTATTCTATTATACAGTGAACGTGAAAATCGCTTCATGTTAAAAATCGATTAAAACTCTTATTTATTTTACACATATACATAAATATATTGAAAAGACGTAGAGTTGTGATATGAATTGCGTGTTATTGATTTCTTTAATCGTCGACAAACAATAATTGTATTGCTCCTATAAGTTTCGGTGCAAAACTGAGTCACACACGTAGCGGAATAAACAAGTTTAAACATGTTACTACTCAGATTGAATGATACTAAACGACGCTTCGTACTGTGTATAGTAAGTAAACACGTCGCTATAGAATTAAAAATAACAGGAAATAGAATTTATTACCATTATCAAAAGATTGGTTCAGTTTTGCACCATAGTGTACGTCCCACTGCAGGGCACGGGCCTACTCTACAATCGAAAGTACGATTGAGAGTGGTTAGGCCATATAGTCCACCACGCTGGCCTAGTGCGGGTTAGCGGACTTACATACCATAGAAATTCTTATAAATCGCTATGGTATGCAGGTTTCCTCACGATGTTTTCCTTCACCGTTTTAGTGCGTGCTGATTGACTGTCAATACACACATGACTCCGAAAAGTCAGAGGTGTGCCCTGGGATTTGAACCCACGACCACCGTGAACATGTTGGCAGCCGCGTCTAGTCCGTTTACCAACAGGCCACCACGCACTTCTAACCGATCTATTAAAATTGTATTAAATCTGGCAATAACTTGGTTCCAGGATTGAGCACGTATAGAATCAAAGAATTGGTTTTAGCCCGGCAGCACTTAGAAATCTCATCAAAAACTCAATTAACAGAATAATTAAAATCGATTCAACCCACTAAGCAATTTTAAGGATGGATAGTAATTAGCACTACAAAAACAAAAAGAGAAAAAGTTTTTACCAAAAAGCCTCTGTTTATCAAACTGATATAACTACACGTGTTTCAATGACACTTCCTACATAGATAACAGATAGCAAACGAAAATCAGTTTACGATTACAATATGATTTGGCATGTGCGATCGTGGTTACAATCTTGCAGAAATAGCACGTGAATATTTTTTCTGGTTGGTATAGGTTATTGCCGTAGTCCCCAATTCTTTTCAGTTTTTATCTACATAGTACAGTAGCACAATTTTTATTTTATTTTTTTATTATCTACACTAGACAAATGTTGTATAGGTGGACTTAATGCTTGAGGCATTCTCCTCAGTCAAACCAGGAAGGGAGGAAGGAAGGAAGGTGAAGATGTAGATATGAAAAGAGGAAGGTGCGTAAATAATAAAAATGATCATAATTTATTACTATATATAAATAAATTATGGTCATATCCGTCCAGGTCCGACGACCTGGTACAGGTCGCGGGACATCGCTGGATGCAGGCTGCCTCCAACAGGTCTCTGTGGAAATCATTGGGGGAGGCCTATGTTCAGCAGTGGACTTCCTTTGGCTGATGGATGGATGGATGGATATCCGTTGGGAGAGCGTTTCCTACAATAGTATGGATATCAATGGATGGCACTAATATATTTTCATTTGAGCTATTCAAACTCTGTCAGTTAACATCAACAGTGGCACGCAAATAATTTACACCCAGCAACGAAGCTTCGCAAATCATCTAAGGATAATAAAATATTTTTAACCAAGAATGAAATTAATCAGAAAGATCACGCTTATTCCTAAATTATATTGTTCAGTAATATTCCTAAATGTATTCACGACCTCATTAGAATAGAAGACGTCTAAAAAATCGTGTTTATTTTTACTCAATTCATTAATATTGTTGACACGTGGAGAAGCGTCGTGCGGGACAAGTGCTCTCGCATTTTACTTGTCTAATCGGCCATCTTGCCACGATCGTATAACTCGGTCATGGTCTTTTGTTTTTTCGTGTTAAATGTAGAAGGTTGATCAGCTTCGATTTGGTAATGAACCAATAATGTGGAATCACTTTATTGCTGCTATCAACATCTTCAGGCACAGGAAATCATTGATGGAGATCGGTCTTATTGGTTTTACCATGGTCTTTTGCTTTTTTAGTGTTAAATGTAGGATAAGGTTGGTCAGCTTCGACTTTGGTCATGAAACAATAATGTGGCATCACTTTATTGTTGTTAGCAATATCTTCAGATACAGGAAATCATTTACTGAGATCGGTCTTATTGGTTTTACCATTATCTTTTTCTTTTTTCATGTTAAATGTAGGATAAGGTTGGTCAGCTTCGATTTGGTAATGAACCAATAACGTGGCGTCACTTTATTGCTATCAACATCTTCAGACACAGGAAAACATTGATGGAGATCGGCCCTATTGATTTTACCATGGTCTTTCGTTTTCTTTCGTGTTGAATGTAGGATAAGGTTGGTCAGCTTCTACTTTTTTTTTACTTTTTTTACCTTTCGGAATCTGCCCACCGCAATCTACCGCATGGTGAAACAATCATTTTAAGTCGCAGAATAGGAGAGGACATATTGAAACATCGTAATTATGATTATGATTTGCCATTCCGATGAAGAGACGATTTTGACTGAAGTTTGGAAGCTGCCTGCCACAATCTATGGTGAAAGAATCATTTTAAGTCGCAAAATAGGAGATATTGAAACAATGAAACGTAAGTTACAAAAATACGTATGAAAAATAAACCAAAACAAAATAAAAAATGTCCCCATGTGTAGATAAACAAGTTTTACGACTCCAAATATAAACTATGTCGCGATAACAACGCCAGACATATGTACATAAAAATCCGAAAATAAAATAACGGAAACCAAATAGACAAAATAAAGAAAACACAAACATGCAATCATTACCACCATATTGCCAAATAAATGTCAAAATAATTTAGAAGAATGTAAACATGCTTTTTTTCTTTTTGCACACGTCAAAATAAAATAAAATCGCATCAATAGGCATTGGGAGAGCCGTTGTGTTGGGAACACCATGTTACGACCAGTGGGCCGGAATGACGAGGGTAATCCGTATGGGGTGCTATGTTTAACCTGTTTATACAGGCTGATTTACTATTAGCGATGAGGATAAAAATTAAAAAAAACTTGACGTTGAATTCAAAATATTAGTTTCGGACTCCACCGCTTTTTTTTTCTTCAGGACAAGGAAACATACAAAGATATTTAATCGTATGGGATTTACAATGTAGATATGATAGTTGATTCACAGGTGTGTGGTAGTTTTAGGGAGATTAAGCCTTCTGGTAGCTAACCAAAACCTTGAAGTTTTTAACCGACTTCAAAAAGGATGAGGTTCTCAATATATATTTTTTATGTATATACACCGATTACTCCAAGACATTGGAACCTATTTGGAAAATTAATTTTTGTTTTATTCATAATGGGAATTTTCTTGGAAAACTGTCTGATATAACAGTTTGAATAATTAATATTTACCAACCAGTCATAAAGCACATATACTACAGTTTCCTATCTACAGCACTTGACAAATAATTAGTTAATTGTATTTGTTTATAATTACATTACTTATGATAACATTTTACAGATAAATTAATTACAGAGATGTTACAAAGATAATTTATTCATTCATGTTAATGAGTCAGTTATGGTTCTAATCACCGCAAAAAAGTCTTTAAAATACTTGCATTCTGAAGCATGTAGTAATTCACCTCAAATTTTATTAACAATTCATAGATTCTATATTATGTTGAAATATGAATAAATGTTTTAATTATAGATACTACAATTACATTTTAAAGTGACATGTAGTGGCATATAAGCTTTAATTTTTGCTTCTTGTAATCACAACGTTTATTAAACACGTTCCAAATCGGAGATAAGTCTAATATTACTATGCAGTATTACTAGGCAATGAAAATATTTTGTAAATACTTTTCTAGTAGATAATATTTTAGGGCCGATTTGATTCGAATGCAATACAATATTCTTTATTGTATAATTTCTATGGTATGTATGTCCGCTAACCTAACCTAACCCCTCTCAATCGAACTCTCGATTATAAAAGAGGCTCGTGCTCTATAGTCGGACGTATATGGGCTGATACAGATACGCATTCTTTATTGCACGCACATTTAAATTGACAGTACAAACTTACATAAAATAATTTAGGTACATTCGGCGGTCTTATCACTTTAAGCGATTTCTGCCAGACAACCTTGCAATTGACATATAATTCACTAATTGTTAATAGTGGCGGTGGTGCAAAAATAAATATTTTTTTTGCTTTGTCTATTTCTCCCGTCAAACAGCAGTGTAGAAGCACTGTTGTGTTTCGGATTGAAGGACATTGTAGCCAGAGCAACTACTGGACATATTGAGACATGACATCTTATGTCTCAGGATGGCGAGCGCAGTGGAATGCCACGCATTGCTTTGTGAGTCTTGCCATTCATTGAAATAAAAAAACAATTGAAGAAGATAATATGTGTATGTAACATATAACATACACATACACATGGTTCACAAAACTGGTTACAAATATTTGACATTCTTAAAATACTAGACTTATATAAAAATTACAAAATGTATTCGTAACCTTCTAGATGTGAACGCGACATGTCTATATTATTGAGAATATATAAAAGCGTAAATTGACCATCTACATTCATCTAAGAAGTACTAAGTTTGTGTGTACAAAAGACATAATTTAGGTAATGTATTTAATAATATTAGATTTAGCAGAAGCAATTGAACCAAAAAAGATGTAAAATTTGTTCGAAATACCGTTATAGGTAGAACACATGCGATAAAGGGGTGAGTGTTGACCGAGATTGGTTTTATATAGAGGTAGAGCAAAAGTTTTACGGTTTTGTAAGCGGCTACTTGGGCGAAATAGATTGAATTTGATGCGATGCAACATGTCCGGACAGCTAATGTGATTATGAATAAGTTTGTACAGGAATACAATATCAGCAGCTGTTCTTCGTTTCACAAGTGAATCCAAGTTATAATAGTTTAACCGAGTGGCATAAGAGGTCAGTTCTTTACATTTAAAATCTCCATAAGCTAAGTGATACAGAAATCTCTTTCGCACTCTCTCAAGTCTGGCAGAATGAACTTGGTAACACGGATTCAATCTGCCCAGCGACGAAACCAGAAAGTTTAGTGGCTTTATTAACAATAAATGTAATATGCTGCCTAAAGGACAGATTACGATCGATTACAACACTAAGGTCACGAATTTGGGAGACTTCACTAAGAGGAGTGTCATTTAAAAAATAACGTGCTGCCAAAGGTATTTTTTTTGCGAGAGAATTTAATGTGAAAGCATTTACTCACGTTTAGTAACATGCCGTTTATTCTACACCAATCGAGTAACCAAACTAAGTCTTTTTGAAGCATGTACACATCTACATAGGTCGAGACAGGGCGGTAAATTTTAAGGTCGTCAGCATAAAGTTTAACATTCGATGTAAAATTGGAGATCAAATCATTGATGAATATTATGAAAAATAGGGGCCCAAGATGCGATCCCTGAGGAACACCCGATGGAATGACCCTGGCCACAGACTTAAAGCCATACATTGAAACTAGCTGTGACCTATTGATAAGATAAGATTTACACCACCGAAGAAGAGAACCATGTATACCCATATACTCTAATTTCTGAATAAGTATATTATGGTTGACTAAATCGAACGCTTTTTGGAAGTCAGTGTAAATAGCATGCACTTCTCCGGCATTATCAAGGACCTCAATAATGTCCGAAATGTATCCCAATAAATTGGTGGTGGTGGGTCTAAAAGGCAGGAATCCATGCTGATCTTTTGAAACCATGTTTTGAATATGTGCCATTATTTTCTTGTGCATTATGGACTCAAACACCTTAGCCGCAGTAGAAAGAAGAGAAATTGGACGGTAGTTCCTGACATCTTGATTGCATCCCTTTTTATGAATAGGCGTCAGATGTGCCAGCTTCCATACAGAAGGAAACACACCAGTTGATAATGATTTATTAAAAATCAGGTGTAAAGGAAAGCATAATTCTTCTGCACATTCCTTGAAAAACAATGGAGGGATCGAGTCAGGGCCTGGTCCTTTGTTGCAGTCTAAAGTAATTAATCGCCTCTTTACTTCGGAAACTGTAATAATACAGCTGCCAAATGAAGGGGCGTTGTCGGTTTCAAGATTATCGGAATTCATAGTCTGCACATCAGGAGCCTGGCTGTAAACAGAATGGAAATATTCGGCAAATAATTCGCAAACGGATTGACCACCTTTAGCATTTCTACCTTCAAAGTTCATCTCATTAGGTATGTTGCAATTATTGCGTCTGAAACCATTGCAAAACCTCTAGAACTGTTTAGGATTGTAACGTAATAGTGTAGATGCATGATTTTTGTAGTTTACAAAGGCATTTTTAATTAAAGTACTACAACGCTTCCTTAACAATTCATACGTGAACTTATCCATAGCATTATTGTACCTTTTATACCGTGAGTAGTATTTATCTTTTTCCCTAAGAGCTTTGATAAGGGATCTAGGGTACCATACAGGGTATTTACCATTGCGCTGATGTTTAGGTGGTGCGTGTAAACGTATGATGTTATCTAAAGCCTCGTAAAACCAATTAACCATATCATCCGTATTTAAGTTATCTTGTCATAAATAAGCCCAATCGAAAGATTTTAAATCCGTTCAAATTATTATTAAAATCCGTTTAATAATAATTTAAAGCCTTTAGTACCATAGCGTCTTTAAAAATAAAAGGGGGTACACTATTATTTAAGAAAAAGCTCTGTATTTACCACCCTAATAAGACGATAGAAAAAAAAAAACAAAAAAAAACGTCACAATTTTTTGCACAAAATTTAGCTGTATTGTGTCTGAAGTCACTAAAACTACCACCCGGCTTCGTTTTCGGTAGCAGTCTTGATATACCCGGTATACATATTAAATGGATACTAGAAGAACTAATATAAAGCATGAACAGGAATTAGCTGTTTTGCTGTGTTATCGGTCACATAGCAGCCATTAAACGTTTCAAAGCTATTCTATACTTGTTAATGTTTTATTAATGTGCAGCAAAAAGGTGTTCATTGCACTCGTAGAAATATGCAGTAATACTAATATCCTAAAAGTCGGTCACTTAGTATGTCAATGTTCTTTTTTATTGCTATGATTGTCTCGCCAATCATATCGCGCATGCCGTTCGCCTGATGCTAAGCCATACGACCGCTCATGAACAGTAGCAAAACCAAACAACACCTTGAAATACAAAGCAATGGTTATTATTCCACTGCGCTCGCCGTCCTGAGACACAAGATGTTAAGTCTTAATTTGTCCAGTAGTTACACTGGCTGCTGTTCTTACATACGAAACAATAAAAGTACATTCACACTGCTGTTTGGCGGGAGAAATGGACATACTGTACGACATGTACTGTACAAAAAACATTATACGACAACCAAAAATACACAATATCCCTACAATATATCCAAATGTATACTTCTTACTTCCTCATCTTATCCCAGACACAAAAACTTGTAGTAAACTCTAACCTCATTAAGAGCGTTTACACCTTGCACGCAAAGTCAACTATAGGTATTTCTTCGTTAATTTCACGCACACATAAGCGACCAAAACTGTGTGCGTAGAGCTGCCGCGTCGCCTCGCTATACAGTCAGCGCAACCAACTTTGATCCGTGCGCTTCAAAATTCTAATATTTAATTGAAATGTAACTTATGATTTATATATTGGTAATATTATATCATAAAAATATTTTATTTGCATTATAAGTAGACAAATATTACTGTGCAAGCAATGAACAATACAAATTTAGATACTAATCATATTTTCGTTATTATTACATTGTTAAGTTGCATTCAAATCAGTGTTCAATCAGTAGACGGACTACGGACGTTTATTAATCATTTCGTGTTCGAACACATGAAAAGAGTTAGGGACCTTACAACCCCTTACAATTACGAAATATATTTAATTTTATATTACAATAGATAACATAATTTAGCCTCGGAATTACATCCCATTATATTATCTGAAACATAATTTATACTCACTACAAAATCATTGTAGGTAATAAAAAGAAAAAATATGTTTTACTACCAAAGTACTAAAATGTGGCAATCGCAGTCCGCGCGTGGCTATTTTTACTACGCACGGCAAAATTCGACTGCAGCCAGGCCGGAGCGACGAGCGATACGTCCTCCCTCTAGAAGGCCTTGCGGCGGTCTGATTTGACACCGGTCGGACAGCGTGTTTTATAGTGGTTTTTAAAATATTTGTAGATAATATGAAAACTAATTTTGTTGGAATATAAAAATGGCAATTTATTGATAAGATGTTCTTCTATTATAATATGCAATTGCTATAAAAAATTATGTACGATAAGTTGGTGAAAAAAAATATGTTCTTGACGAGAGTTTCTGAATAATTTCGCATTGTTTAAATTTTTATTTTTCAGGAACTAAACATAAATAGATTATTTTTCTCAGCAAAATCCCTCTATAAGGGTCTTATTAGTCGGATAATATTTTTATTTTCATCTTATATTTAGTGATTTCGGACATCTTAAGCTTCTAAATTGCCACTTAAAGCCTAAATAACGAAACTTGTGTTCAGTAATCCTTATAGTGCTCACAAATTATCCATCAATCTATAATGTTTTCCACCAAAATCCCTAGATGACAACCTTTTCTAAAATGAGTACTAATTATTTTTCCTTTAAATTGTTTATTGGTGGCTATTAACTCGTTTGAAAAGTCCTGTTTTTTAGCCAAAAACCGCGCAAAGGGTATAAACGCTCTTAAATTGCGGTCAGAAGCGAAAATCTCAAAACTTTTTAGTTTTAAACTTCCATCAGGGACAAATCATTACAGCTATGAGTCGGTCTTTGCCAGTTAGACCTAACGAGATGCTGGGATGAAAATAGATACTAGTGATTAAAAATAAAGGAAAATATACTGCATCTACCTTATCTCCTTAATAGGCTGAGGGTGGTGGAGTCCGTTGCGCGTGCGCTGCTCAGTGTCCGCCTGTACTGCCGCCGCCAGCTTGTAGTACCCGAGGCGGGCGAGCTACGGTCAGAAACACGGCACTTTTACTTTCACTATGCCTTTTTCGTTTTTCTCGCTGTCAAAAACCGCCATATATCGCTGAGATCTCTAATGTCCCGACATTTAAGTTCTATATTTAAAATTCACGCCATTTATTTGGGCTCGAAATTTAAAAATCGCGGCGATAATACGCGTTCGAAAATTAAAAATCTCGATATTTTCATTCGAAATTCAAAACGGTCACATAGTATGAATTACTTTTTTTTCCTAATATTTAATGGATGTTACAGCTCTGTTGGCCGGAACAGGAATGATTCTGTTCAAAGTATCGCCAGTGCCACACTCAAACTTTATTTAAAGCTTCAGAGATCTGTCTCATTTCAATGTCTGTACCAATGAAATGATTATTGACGATATCGAACAGTCATTTTCAAAGAAAGATTTATTTGTTTTGAACGTCTTTGGTGTAGCTTAGGAGATTTAAATTAAGGCCAATTAATGTGATGCCAAGAGGGCTACTACAGTTATCCCATATAGTATTTTTAACTTCAATAGAAATACTACAAGAACGGGGCTATCAATATTTTATTTTATGATACTATTCTTATAAATACTCAACTATATTAAACACTATAGCTAATGTTACAGCAATACATCTTAGTTTATCAAAAGTCTTGTCTTTTGACTGTTAATTCCAGTGAGCATTCCGTAGCAATATATGGCAATTTAAAGCACTTGATTTCGTAGTTCTTAAAATTTTAGTTACATCAATACCTTAAATCTATCAATTGTCAGATAAATGTCAATGGCCGTAATAAATGTCAAAATTGATGATCCAAATACAATTAAAAAAAGTGCACACGTGAAATTTTAATTCAGTGCTAATGAATTTTCACTTCGTGACATTATTAGCATGCGGTGCTATTCTATCGTATGTTTTTTAATCTATAATCCGATCACGTCACAGGAGGTAAGGCGAAGGAACGTGTTCAGCCTTGAACGTCACAATGTGATTGAAACGGTTTAGTGGAATACACTTGGCTTGTTTCCACGCAATCTGAATAATATAGCGCTGGGTCGGCTGTTACTTGGAGTTATTTCTTTATTATTGACAGTATTTTATATTACGTACGGCGTCCGAAAATTCGAAGTTCGTATCGGTTTTATAGAGTAACCCCCCTGGTTTGATGAAATGTACGACGACACCGCGAACAGCATGTCACTTAAAATTGCGGTACTGTACCACAATTTATGTCTATCTCTTCCACTCTCACACTGTCAAACTATTTTCTCTCTCGTTCCACTGATTCCTGCCTGTAGATGAGTATTTATTTATTTCATCCTTTTTTGCACTTTATACAAATACTATGAAGATATTACACAATAAAAATAATAGTACAAGTGGCGGCCTTATCACACTAGGTAATTTCTTGCAGGCAACCATGCGATGTGATGATGATGATGATGATGAGTATAAAGATGTTATAATATAATTATTCTGTCTACCACACAGAGACGACAAAAAAAAAACGATTTTTGCAAAACCGTGCAAAAAAAGATGACAAAAAAATGGATTTTAAAATGTATCAAAAATCACACCATGCACTATAAAATTATTCAAAAAAGGTGCAAATACGCTAGCTTCAATTTATGCTGAATTAATTAGGTTTTATAATTAGTGATTTCGGTGCTTATTAAGATAATTGGGCATATTTGATAGCAAAACGAAACTATTAATATTATAAATAAATTATGTTTATACTGATTTGTAGATAAAATAAATTATTGGTGTTTATTTTCTGACGTAACATTAATGATATATTTACACAGTTCAAAAACTAAATAAAAATTAATTACTTGTAACTTAACAAAATAACATACCTAATTCAAAAAACACACCACACAAATCACAATTATACAAAAACACCTTAGCCTTGAACACAAATTAAAAAAAAAACTTAAATTAAAAAAAAACTTAATTTAAATCTAGATTGATCAATTAAATCATAACAGCACTAACACGTAACATAACTGGCTTATAATAAAGTCGTGAGTGAAATGAAATGGCCGACGAAAAAAAAGTTTCACTTTCGACGCAGCTCTCTCTCATTTCACTATCGTTTGGGGCCGAACTGGCGAGATGTTAACAATAGTAAACGTGTCTATCACTTATCAACTGATAAGTGACTAGCGACCCGCGGTCCGGGTGCAGATAAACTTTTTTGAAAATATTCTATCGCCTATGGTCATCACGGATAATATAAGTTTGTAATGGCGAAATAACTTTTTGATTCGGTTAAGTATTTTCGGAGCCTATTCAATTTTTCTATATTCATCCAATCAATCAAAAGTTTCCCCTTTATAATAATAGTTTAGATAATTATTATGGCTACATTTCTTGTACCTATTGACATAAGAAAGATAGGGCGTGTAGGCGCATTAAAAATATTGCATTATCGGTGCACTTGCTCATGTCATTATTACATTGTTAATACAAAATACAACAATTGTGAAAATAATTTCTATGGCAACTTCATATGCCAGCACTAGGCCAGCTTGAAATATGGCCTACTAACTCCTCTGAAGCGAACTCTAGATTGTTGGAGGAGGCCTATGTCATCCCACATCACATCCCTGTCGGATGTATCATGGATTGCTTATCCCACCGGAATACTAAATTTTGTTGGACAAAAAGTATGTGGTAATACAGAGTTTTAGCTACCTCCATAACAAAAACGAAACAGGTTCAGCAGTTTCTGAGTTTAGAGGGCACAAAGGGACAGACAAAAAGACAACATTCTAACAATTATTGTTTTGGGTTCTGTTACGTTACGACAATCTCCCCATGTTTTTCTTCTCATTTATCTTCCATTGTCAGACATAGATCGTTTAGCAAATGTAGATTTGGGCCATAAGTTTCGAGCATCGTATATTACCAGAACACTACATATTTATTTTGTTACTATATTTAGTTATATATTATTTTATCAATTCCGTCTGTCCTCACATAACGTTAGTGCGTTGCGCAAGTATAATATTATGATTGACGCCGTAACCCCGTCGTGCCAATATTTCTTAGATCATGTGTTGTGTGTACTTTATTCATGTTAATTTCCATAGAGATCGAATAAGAGCTAGAAATAGTGTACTATTTAGCAGGACTATTTCGAACCGCATTGTTACGTATGGGTTTAAATTATTAGCAAAAACTATACATTTACAAACTAAACAAGAAGATATTTAAAACAAAACTTTTTTTAGATTATGTTTGTAGTCACTAAAACTACGACTCGGTTCGTTTGCGGTCGTGGTCTTGATATTCCCTTTATAATTAAATTAACTGCTTCTGTGACACTGAAACGCCAAGCGACAGACCGCGATTTTCATTTCCAAGACAATTTTTTAACGAGCAGTCCCTAATAACCAAATCTTTATACAGAAATTACATAGCGCCGAACTCAATAAGCTGATATATGACATATACATATTACGCAATAAAATAGCGATAAAATTGGGCGAATATTCATTGGGAATCCCTCGATGGAATCTAATAAAGCACTTGGAAAGTGGGCTGTTTGGCATTGTACAGCCGAAAATTCCGCGCCTATCAACACATTGTTTGGTATGTTCGCAGAAGATAGGTAATCGAAGGCAAAACTTTTAGGTATGAAAGTTTTTAATAAAAATTTATACCTATTTACCTACACTTATCGCAAATTTATATGGGAGTTTGTGAGAGAAGATATTCGCATTGCAGAATAATTTTGTTTATGATATCGACCGATTTCCTAGGAGACAGTATTTAAAAAAAAAACTACTATTAAAAATAATAAAATAAGAAAAAGTCAAGCAATATTAATGGTCTTTCGAGAAATCATTAAAGAACAAAGACAAGCGATGTACAATGGAGACTGTGCCAAATTATTTATAACCCAGTTTTGTACGCGACTCCGCTCAATTTGAAATCACAAGGAAAGTCTGAACGGGGTTAAAATAATATTAAATTCGCTCTTACTATAAAATGTACGTCTAAAAGGGAACTCTCAACTTTATGAAAGATAAATCTGTTTCTTTTATACTCATTTTCATAAGTTAAATATAATATTATTTGACCGCGATTATCAGTTGATTCTTTATTTGCTTTACATTACGTTATACATAATAAATAACTATTGGTGAACGAGTGTAGTTTTTATATGGTTTCAAACGTATTTCCTAATACCCTGGTATTCCCATACACAACCCGTAAGATAAGGGAACGGTAGTAAAAACCTGAGTTAAATAATTAAAATTAAATTGCATCGTCGTACGACTTCATATGTACAGTCAGCGACATAAATCGTTGAACACTTCACATTTTTTGATAAGCTTTTTATGAATTAAAATTTGTACGTACTACTCTGTAGTCGTAAAATATAACAAAGTAAAGTCATCTATGCCGAGATGTGCCATACGATATTGAAAATAATTATTATTTTGGATGATAAGACAATTCCAAATCTCGTGAATGTGTAGCGACTTACGAGTATGTCGCTGACTGTACGTATGAGACTTTCTTTTCCATGTAAGTGTGGATTTGTGCGAAATTATGAATTACTATTGCATCATGGCACCTATTGTTTCATGAAATACGAATTTAATCAGTATTTTTCTGATACGACGAAAAAGTCAATAAAAATATATGTGATTCTTAATACATCCACACAAGAGACGTCTTTAAATAAGATCATAATTAATTATGTTACAGAATAAGACAGACTTTTCGATTCCAAAACATACAGACCTGAGACAAACACAAACTTACCTAGTCAGGTCATAAATTCTGTCACATGTTTAATATAAAATAATTGAAACAAGTTTATTCATTATGTAACCATTTATATACCAAAATGAACTTAACAAAACATAGATTCTTATGACACCAAAGATTATTCAAAATGACCTCCGTGATTTTGAATAAAGGCCTTCAATCTGCGCGACCAGTTGTCTATCGCAGCACGAACGAGGTCCATGTCAATATCGGCGGCTGCCTTAATCAAGGATGTCTTGAGTGACTCCAAATTGGGATGAGGCTTTGAGCACGCCTTTTCCTCCAAGTGTTGCCATATCTTGTAATCTAACGGATTCAAATCTGGACTGGAGGAGGGCCAGTCTTCGTGCCGGATGAAGTCGATTTCACGCGCCGCCAGCCAGTCTTGTGTGCTCTTCGCCCTATGAGCTGGCGCCGAATCTTGTTGGAATACCCAGTGCCTGTTATTGAACATGGTATGAGAAACAGGTTCCACAAGGTTCGTCAGGACTGTATTTTGATACACAACTGCATTCGTTTTTACACCTTTCTCACAAAAATGTACCTCTGTTAAGCCCCAATAAGAAACTCCCAACCATACCATGAGCGAGGATGGAAAATGACCTCGTTGGACACGCGGAATACGGTTGCTCGCTTCTTCACTACTGTGTGCGTGCACCTTATCATTTTGTTTGTTGTAGCTCTCTTCTACGGTAAAAAATATTTCATCTGAAAAAAGAATTTCCCGATATTTTTTTCCCGCGTACCGCTTCAACAAAGCGCGGCATCTCTTCAGTCTCAGGTCCATTAGACGAGCATTCAAACGATGTCCTGTTTTTTTTTCGATATGCCCGAAGCCCAAAGTCTTCATTTAACACCCTTTTCACTGTGGTTCTGCTTAACCCCATCTGAAGGGCCAACAGTTTCTGCTTACGTTTGGGATTTCTTTGAATTCGCGCCTTCACAGCTTTTATCACTACTGGAGTCCTAACAGACCGAGGGCGACCACTTCTTGACCTGTCATCTACACTAGAATCTTCATTGTATCGTTTGATGGTACGATAAACGAATCTTTTAGTTATATTCAAATTTTTCAGTATGTCAAAAATTTGAATTGACGCGTAACCGCAACGATGCAACGCAATAACTGCAACACGGTCTTCTTTAAGCGTCCACTCCATATTTAAAAATGAGTAAAATTCTAAAAAGTATGTATTTTATTTTCATGAACAATTTGAAATTCGAATTCAATAAACTTTTTTGTGGCCAGCATTCTAAAAGAAAAGTTTTTACTGTGTGACAATACTTATGGCCTGACTGTGTATAGATTGAACCTACTTATTTGATCTTATTTTCTTGCGACAAAAGCCGGCATCAACATTTAAGAGAAACCGTGACTTCATAGTACAATTTATCACACTTCTGTTTCTTCTTTTGATTAAAAAATATTCCTAGCAGAATTGTCGACATCGGCACGGCTTGCCATTTATAAAAAAACTGAAAAAATATTCCACGTACAGACACGCATTTATTAATTACATGGAACGCAATGACTCGTAGACTTTTGGCACAGATTTTATTCTATTTAAGTAAAAAACATGAAAAACAACAATTAATGACAACGAACAGCTGACGACGTGGTTTTCACGATATATTTTTTATCCGAGTATGGCTGATATCCAATTGGTGCCTACCATTGTAAAATAAACTCTGCACATGATAAAACAAAGTTCAAAATTCAATGCAAGTCAATCATCCGCGGCAAATGTTAACTTTAGTTCCTAGACAATACGATAGATACGAGTGTTTTACTACGTTTCATAGTACGGAGTAATAGTAGTAGTAAAATCGACCTTCCTACGTATTTAGGTCCTATTTTCTAAGTAACGCATTTTAATATCCGGAAATAGCCGTAGTGGCGTGACAGTAGCGTGAGACTGCGCGTGCGCAAGTCCACTGACCCGTATACGTTCGGAATTCGAACAATATGGAGCTAATTCAATGTTTAGTAAATACTGCTTACTGGGTTGTTTTGGCACCTTATACCGTAGTAGTGAGAAGCGTAAATATTTACAGGAGTTGTGTTGACAAAGGATCATACGTGAAAATTAGCACCTGATTCTGAGAAAAGGTAAACAGAGGTGCAATTACCCAAATACTCACTATTAGGAACAAGATTATTCACTTTACCGAACTTATCTCCAACTCAAAATATAACGTAAAGCTATCGCTAAACAGAGGACAAATCTTCAAGTCTCGGTCTTTCACTTCAGATATCAAACCTAAAATTCACCGTGAAACCGCTGCTATTGTTCTACAGTTGGCTTCTTAACCAAGCACGCCACGGAGGCTGCCACAAACATATAAAATTATGTTGTAGCCATCCCGCAGTAGGCTAGCGTGGTACTATATGGCCTAACCCCTCTCAGTAGTGCTCTTGATCATAGTGGAGGCCCGTGCTCTGGAGTGGGAATTATATGCCTTACACAAAGTTTAAATAACTAACTGAATTTGAATACGGGATGGCATTATAATTAACAATTTATATTTCCCACATTATCCTCTGATTGATGACTAATGAACGAACACAACGTTAAGCTAAATATATAGCACACAACAAACATTACAATAATTAGATTGTTGAGATACAATAGAACACTACATAATTTTAAATTACCTTGGTATACAAAAATACTTATGCAATATTTCTATGGTATATATTAAAGTCCACCAACCCACATTAGGCCAGCGCGGCGTGTTGAACTATATGTATGGCCTAGCCATACCCAATCGTACTCTAGATTGTAGAGGAGGCCCGGCCCTGCACTGGGACGTAAATGGGCTGATATAGTACATTAATACATCAACCGAATACATAATAATAATAATATATGTAATACTTGTGTATCACAAGTAAATAAATGATTGATTGATCGATAGGAATTGTTTTAAAGGCCTCAAATTTGTATTGACGGTAAAAAGTTTAGTAGTATTACAAGCAATTTCAATAGACGTCCTGTCGCTAACTTACATAGTCTTGGCTACTGAGCAAATAGATTTATTTTATTGAAACAACGGTTGCCCATGAACATATGATTTCGCCACCTGGGTGGTGGTGGTGGGAAAAGAGATGAAATGAAATAAAAATAATATTGAATCCCTTAAAATGTTCTACATCGTTTAGATTCAGTAATTTTTTTTGATCTAGCACCCGGTTCAGAAAGCGGTTTTCACTAGAGAAGAGGCGAGACTCTAGAAAATAAGAGAAGGAAAGAGAACTGGGTATTTGGTAATCTTCACCAAACGAAACACGACGACAAAAAGTGTGAATTCCCATTGGGCTTCACATCGTTTTTGCTAGCCCATCACTACCAAACCAGATTATAACAGAAGTTATAAGCAACTATAGTGCTATTAGATATTTTTAACCAAACAAAGTCCAATGCCACGGGTAAAATATTACAATGCATAATTTATAACACTGGCATATAGTGTAATAATCTGACGTCATCCAAAAACAATTAATTAGTTATTGTTCGTAATACGTGTGTACGATTGTTATTTATGCCGTGTGTATGTTAGGAAGGTTTATTGCTATTTTTATACTGAAAATACAATAATGGCATTACACTTTGATCCATAGGTAAAATAAAACTATTGGTCTAATCGCAGAACGAGAATCGCGGAGTCGTCTTGTGTGCAAAAGCTAGAGCAAAAAATGTGCTTGTTCATTCAAATAGAAGAACATCAATTAAATGTTTTTTAACGAAACAGATAGGTCCAAAAACCTGAATGGAACATACACTTTACCCAATATATTTAATAAGCAGGATGCATGGGTTGAATCGGTTATGACGATTATAAATATTTCTCAAATTCACAAACACTTTTTTGATAGTGAACCGCTTACACCTATCGCTATAAATGAAACCGTACATAATTGAACTCTATAATCACATAGAATATTCTAGACACACGTAGCGACCTTCAACAAACCGACATGGCAGACAATGACACGACCTTAGCTCAAAAGGAAATCCACTCCATGAACAAACAGACCAATAAAACTTACCTAGTCAAAACAAATTCTTGAAATTTTCAGTGTGAATATAATAAAGTAATTACAAATAATGTACACGGTTCTGACTTTTTTATTTCTTTTTATTTGGACATTATACATGATCCACAAAACAGATGATACAATAATTAAGTATACAGTGAATTTCAGATTAAATTATATTGTTCATCTGGTTAAAGGAGGACCATCTACATTAAACAACTAAAAAGCAGACAATAAAATAAATGGTGCAGTGAAATTACATTTTTTCATTGAAGTATTTTAGTGACATATTTGTATACTGACTGACTTCGAACTAAGATAAAATGATGTGTCGTAGGTGTTAGAAACTACCAGAGACATTTTGGACATTTGTTTCGGTGCGAAGATAATGCCTGTGGCCTTATGGTCCACAGCCGGCGTCTAACCAATTGCGCAACGGAGGCTGTTATAAACTAAACTTGTAAATCCAGTATACATTTATACTAGCAGTAGAGTTTATGGGCTGATAAAAGAACAGTTAATCTCCAAGTCTGCAACGTAGCAGGAAAATCACAACATGCTCATTGGCACGGAATTATCAACACGTTTTAAATAATCGTATTTTTCAACAGCATGTGTAAATATGTAGCTCAGCTGACATTTCTTTGAACATACATATTTCATGGATTTCTGTTAACACGCAAGCGTTGTCGGTGTTAAACTATTTAGAATAAGATTAAATTGGAAGATACACATTTTACAATTACATATGTATTCAAAATATGGGTCACAAAGTAGGCAAGCCCAGGCACTCACCCTGAAGTAACTTCTGCCAGTGCAAACAATATATAGAAAACAAATAATAAATAAACATTTAAATAAAATAAAAATTTACCAACCCTTTCATAGAATGCTTTAATTGGAACCATTACCTTACGCCTGTATATCTGATGGGTTAAGCAGAAGTGAACTGAATTCAAAACGTAATATGAAGAGGATTTATCGCAAAGGCGGGTCCAAATTCCAATTTCGAGCAACTTATATGAGATTTCTCAAACGGCAAACATTCTAAAAAGTGGACCCTAAATAAGGACACCTTAACCTTCTGGTCAACAGCCAATGCAACATGCCATTAAATTACAGCTGCCACTCAATAGGTACTAACAAATTTCGTAATGAGGACGTTGCGTAATGGCGTGTTGGTGATCCGACCAGACGCTGCTGACAACATGTTCCCGGTGGTCGCGGGTTCTAATCCCAGTGCACATGTATTACTTTTCGATAACATGTGTATTGATAGTCAAGCACCACGCACTATGACGGTGAAGGAAAACAACGTGAACCCCACATACCATAGGGATTAGTGAGAATTTATATGGTATGTAAAGTCCGCCAGCCTGATGGGCTTTATGGCCTAACCCTTTCAATCGTTCTTTCGATCGTAGAGGTGACATGTGCCCTGCAGTGGGACGTCTATTAGCTGATATAATACCGGATGTAAACCTACTGAGAGTTTTCATTTCAACGGAGAACAAAAACGCAGTAAAGTCATTAATATTCCAGGTAGAAACTTTATAATGTGCATTCCGAACAAGACCCCTATGTTGAATTTCTTAGCTTTGATATAGACAAACAAGCCGTGATACCGGCTATGACTTGTTTAATACCCGCATTTTTGTTTTTCCTCGTAGTGAGTTTCCTGGTAGTCGTACGTAGATTGCAATCCATGGATATTTCACCATAGAACCAACGTATTCATGACATGATTTATTAAAGAATAGATCATCATCATCAGCCTATTCGCGTCCACTGCTGGACATAGGCCTCTCCTATGGCACGCCACTGGGCTCGGATAGACAAGATTATTTAAATCGTTTAAACAAATATTTCTTTCAAGAATTTTAAGTGTTTATAACATTGATAGACTTAACAAAGAACTAATACTTTGCGTTAATATTTTTACATTGAAAACGAAGTTATTTCAAGGATTAAACACGCAATCGTTTCCAGTACCTAACAGGTTATACTTCCTATCCTAGTTAGAAGTTTAACACGTATCAATAAAACCAGCAAATTGTTTATGTCGAAATTGGCAATTTTATTGATGTCCTGACTTTTTAAACAAAGGCACGCTTACGACGAAAATAAGTGGTAAAATCAATTGTATAAAATTAATTTTTAACGAATTTTATAGTGGAAATTTTACATTTTTTAACTCCCAAACTTTTCGATTACTTTACAGCTTTCGTGGTCACGTATCGGACTAAATTAAATAAAATAAGCGAAAAATCCGTTACAAATTCGTTTTATTTCACTGTGTAAATCTAAGAAACCATGCTGAACTCAATGTTCTAATTATTAGATTACACAATGGCAAGCATTGGACCTATGCCCAGGACTTCTGAAAGATGATAATCATAAAATAAACTATTGCTATTGATGGACAATTCATCCAAACAAGACCAAATTAAGTTATCAACAGTCATACTTAACCCTAAAACAAAGTCGAAGATATAATAAAAATTGCACCACCAAAACCAACAGTAAAAAAGAACGATTAAACGGATGAATCTGCGGCGCTCCCGAGTACATACATACATTGACCGAGAGAAACGCTGTAACTGGGTCACTACGACCGAAGGGTGCATAACAACCCTCGCTCCCTATAAATGACTCTGGGCCATGCTCCCGCCCGTAATAAAAACTCGAGAGCACGTGTTCTGTGATGTCTAGTTCCTAACTGATTTTTGGTAGAAATCTAAGAGTGTTACCATTTGGGATGACCCAGTAAGAGCGAATATTAAAACATTTATTTATTTATACACAAATAAAACCGAAATCACAACCATAAAAGTACAATTGGTGGTTTTATCGCTCAAAGGCAATGTCTTGCAGACAACAGAACAGGGTTTTATAAAATGATAAATAGACATGAAGTGATTTGAAGTTAAAAGACGACTTAAAGAAACAGTTTAGATGCCTTAATTCGATCTGTTGGAAAGGGTGGATACCCAGTAAGTTTTTTACTCTTTCTTACTTCTTCCGTTGCTGTATGTCGGATCTATGGATTTAAAAAACATCTACTTGGTAAAAAGGAGGTCGCGCTTTGATGAATAGGTATAGCAATCGAGAAATTTTTGATTTCGAGGAGGTAAAATTAAATTAAACGAAGCTGGTTAATGTGCTAAAATAAAATACATCCAGATACGAATAGAAACTATTTTGTTCACATATGAATTAATTGTAGTTACACATTTAGTAATTGTTAATGACCTAGAAATTGGAATGAATAGTATTGGATACTTAAATGTAAGCAAGAAATAAAAAAAATCAATACTGCATAATCACAGAAAAGTAATTATAAAGAATGTATATGTATTTATAGAACAATCGATAAAATACTCTTATTATGACTAGAAACACGTGAACTGTGGAGGTATTGAGGGCAATTATGCAATTGTTATCGAGTACTTAATGAGGCAAGGAAAGTTTATAAAGGACAGAATACCTCAGGATTAGTCTGGAATCAGATCCAAACATAACCTAGATTTACAAGAATGACGATATCAGAAGAACCTGACTAAGATATGGAAATGGATACATTGGTAATCTGGTCTTACAATAAATCGCTTCACAAAGGCTATATGAAGTTGTGGTCTAGGAAAAAATATTAGAGGTTAGCTGTTTGATAGTGTTAATAAAAATGAGTCATTTCAATTCATTCTAAAAGTTGCATAAAAATAGTTTATACAAAGCTTGGTATCTTTTGCTCAAGTTAAGAGGGAACCTTTCCTCGATAGTCATATTAATAATTAAAGTAAAATTGAAGAGAGCGTACGTATTTAAGCTAAATCCAACATAACCAAACAATTTATCCAAATCATGGAAAATATTTTTAATGTAAAGATGATTTACGGTGAAAATCTGAATCACATGTTTAATTTGGCAAACAGACAAGAGATTTATCAATACTTCAAAGAAATATTAACACATGCACATTTGCATCATGACATCTATCTATCTATATCTATCTATATCAGCCCATATACGTCCCACTGCAGGGCACGGGCCTCTTCTACAATCGAGAGTACGATTGAGAGTGGATAGGCCATATAGTCCACCACGCTGGCCTAGTGCGGGTTGGCGGCATCATGACATGACATGATCAAATTAATTAAGCGTTGATAGCGTTAAAAGATCGGATTTTTCGTACCATGTTTGAATTAGTAAGTGGTATTACTTTATAGTTAATACTAGCACGAGATGTACCGACCAGAATAGAGTACTGACTGATGAAGCGAAAATACCTAGTAGGAGAAAAAAACATACTGATATCTCACAGTCAAACCAATTAATTCTGCAAGGTTTTTTGGAATCCCTTTTTTACTTTAGATATAATTATTATAAAAATAATTTTAATAATCCTCGTAAGCCCCATTTACTTCGCCCTCGAAAATAGGATTAACGTAAGGATATAGAGAAGTTGCATCGTGTAAACATTTGTCAACAGGACAATGTCATGCGATAATGCCATACGATTCTCGCCGCGAGAAACTCTCCCCGTGTAAATGGAGCTAAAAACGTGAAGTATATCGGCCGATCCCTGTCTTAACTCTACAACTTTTATAATATGACTGTTGGATTGGACTATTGTTATTTTGAAACAATTGATTGATTAATTTTTTCACAATAAAGAGACGGGCAATTCTTTCGGCTGATGGTAAGCGATATGACCGCTCACGAACAGTAGCAAAACCAAACAACACCTAAAATTACAAAGAAATGCTTGGCATTCCACTGCCCTCGCCATCCTGACACATGAGTGATGAGATCTTAAGTCTTAATATGTCCAGTAGTTACTCTGGCTACAATGTGCTTCAATCCGAAACACAACAGTGCATTTATCTTACGCGTGCCCATTAACGACAAATAACACTCGAGAAGTTATAATTACTAAGTACTACGTGGCAATATACACCGAGGTCGTCAACACGAGACATAAACGGCATTATTCATAATATACTGGATAAAAACAATTTTAGTTATACAATATCTTGTCTTATCCTCAAAAAATTCAAAAGTTGTTAGAAAAGGACAAATAACAATTTGATAACTAAAATAGGTTTATACTGTCTATGAATGAAGGTGTTTATTGTCCAGTAATCATTACAAAGTACAAAGTTATATTTTAATGCTCTCTAATGGGATCAAAATCCACATCAATAAACTCTCTTGGTTATAAGTCATATTAAAATAAACATAATTAAACATTTTCATTACCATTTAGCTAATTACAGCTTTAACACCAGGGCAAAAAGTCGCAAATCACATTGTAAAATATTTAAAAGTCTGTTGAAAATAAAATAATTTCATCATTTTTCTTCGCAAGTTGTAAATGGCATGAACATTAAAAGGCAAATAAAGAGAAAATTGTACGTAAACAAATATAATTCATGTCGTTTACTTAAACCTCGGCAACGTGTCGAACGAGTATCGATGTGCCAAAACCACAGCCAAAACACAAGTGCCATGACATCAGCTGTTATTTTAATCAAATTATACTTATATTAGGGGAGCCCAAGAGGGGATTTGAAGAGTTACTCGAGCGTCAGAAAACTATATGAGGAGAAACCTTATTCCTTGTAATGTACTCCTACCATATATAAACCCTTGACGTGCTCCGAGGAAAGCCCGTCATATTTGTAAAAAAAATCAATCCCCAGAAAAACTCGAGCGCGTCAGATGAATGGCAGGTAAGTTAAATACATACAGAACAGAATATAGTTCAATAATCTGATGATTTTAGCGTGGCATAAGGAAATGGGTGAGTGGCAAAATTGTAAGAAAAAAACGTCGCTATGAAATACTCGAGCGCGATTAAATTTTTTTTTTGAAGGAAATCCTGTATGAATTACAGAATAAAAATAATCTGACGATTTTCATGGGGCGATGTAGCTTAAACCATAAATAAAGTGTGGCGCGTACAGCTGCTGAGAACTGAATTGAAACTCCGCGTCTCTTGTTTCCTTCTCACTCTTTCTTTATATTTCACTCTCTCGCAAGTCGCACTATCCCATTGACTTATATTCTACCGATAGACGAGGCGCGTCATAGAAACTATTTGTCCCGTATTTGTCAAAAGCTCAATAGCGACATCTAGTACGTTTACTTGAATATTACAAATTATGATCAAAGATTATTAGACAGATAAGACAGTTCATGTCAATAATAGCTTTGCCTAAGATACTGCCTAAGTATAAATACCGTCATAGCAATAATATATTTGCAATGTTTTTTTTTATTTACGTGAATAATTAATGGAAATGATGTAAATGAAATTAAATACTCTTACAAGTGTACAAGTCTGTCAAGCAGTCAATCAGTGTACAATCAGTCTGACATTTATTATAATAACATTTATGAATTTTTAACAAGCTGATACAAAAATGACTACCGCATTTGGAATATCTGAAATCTTCGTGTCGAAAATAAATTGAACAAATATAGGTATGTTCTAATGGCAGCCACTTATATCCATTCCAATAATTCTGGACAAATATTATAGAGATCTCCTTTTTTCGTAACCGACGCGGAAGAATATAAAACAATTTTAAATGGTATTAGTCTTCAATAACAATGGGTTCGAATAGCCCATTAAGTAATTCATATTAAGAAATGGGGTCTAAATACTATCCACTGTTTCAAAACATACATACAACACACATATTTTGAGTTATTAATTAACAACATATGATTAAAATAAAATACTGAAATCAATTTGCAACTACATCCTTCCTACATATTTGTATTTGTAATGTATTCGAATAGTTTATGCCTATTTGGTCCACTGATATGAATGTCCCTTGAATAATCTATATCTTACATAGTTCGTCTCTCTCACTCGACGGGCAATTTTTATGCGCGGAAATGAGATACACGATTAAGGAGCTCACCTTGTATTTTAACGAGCTCTAAAATATATTTAATCCATTAATAAATAAAAGATCTGTATTATCGGCATTATTCTGCAACATTATATCACTTACGTTGTATTCTTTAATTATATTGTAACTTAAGAAAATTTCGCTGTCGGTTTGACGGGGAAAAGTCAAAATAAATTACTTATAAATATAAACAAAGAGGCATACTATTGCGCGGCCGTCACGCGGCAGACTGATTCGTGTGCGGTGCATGCACCGCACTTGGGTGGGACACGTTTGTTACAAAGAACGTCTTATCTAGTGTAACATTGATATCGATGCACTATCCCCACACCAAATTAGAGCCGACTTACTTTCTTGGTAGCCAACTTTCTGAAGCATACGAAGATATTGTCATAGCACCTGACATATCAGGAGATACTTTTGATTCAGGTACGTTTTTTTTAAAACTATAATACAAAAGAAAAATAAAATTTAAAAGTTTATAACCCTTCCTTTTTACAGAAACACAAAATGAAGAAGAAATTGACCAAGGAGGATGCAATTTTGAAGATGGATTCATCTTGAGGATGAAGATTAAAAAATTGTTTTTATGTTTTTTAATCTATTTCGTGTTAATAAATAATAATAAAATTACACCTACATAATTATATGCGTAATAATTTATTCCACTCAGAAATTGGAAAAATATTTTTTTCTTTGAAATTAACTGATTAAGAATATTCCTTCATATATTTGTCAGATTATCATTTGTGACGACTAGGACATCAAGTTAAACAGTTTGTGTAAAAATCTGATGCGCTCGAGTATTATAAGGTCACGTTGTTTTTTTACATTTTCAAAAATCTGCCATGACTTTTGATCACACCCAAATCGTCAGATATTTTAATAGGACACTTTTTTGAGTTTTCTAAATATTCCCTTCGAATATCTGACACGCTCGAATAACTTTTGTTATTTATTTTTTTTTCTACCCTTTTCTACAGCCATCCTCCCCTAATTACTCGTCAGAATAATATCTCTCGGTTGTTAAAAAAACAAAGCGGGTAAGCACCGTGAATATCTGAGGCGCTCGAGTATTCACTCTCCTCCCCACTAAAATGGCAAAGTGAACATAAATTATTTTTCGTTTTAGGTCCAAATCTTCACAATCTAATCGGTCCCCATGACGCTTTAGTAATTTAGCGGACCGGCCTCCCCTACTATTATATTACTAGACGTAATAACATCATTGTCTTCGATAATTACATTATTTGTCCTTGATTTTGAATTAAGAATAAGAATAAAATTTATTATCTGAAATTGTTCACACAAGTTTAATAAATTGTTTTTTTTATTGCAATGTGTGGCGAGACGAGCATGCTGCCATTCGCCTGATGGTAAGCGATACGATGCATGTTTAACGTGACCATTTATTTTTTATGCTAGAGCGGGACATCTGTGGAATTAAATAAGTACAAATTGTTTTTAGTATTTTACAAGTTTTTTATTGTACAAAAGCTCTGAGATAATTCCACCCAACGGTTTAGAATGGTTTGGTAAAGCATTGCGAGCGGGAAATACATTTTAAACTATCTTTTGGTCTGATTGCAAAAGCGGGACTATATCGGATTTGCTGGGGACGCCGGGACAGAGTTCCTGAAAGCGGGACGTATGGTCACGTTATGCATGTTGCATGTTGAATTACAAAGCAATGCTTGACATTCATTGTGTATTTCAAAATGAATACGTGATTTCTTGGCACGCTAGTTTCTTAGACTTAACTTTCTTTGATTTACCGAATATATTTTACGTACGTAGAGGAGGGAAAACTATCACAATAATATTTATAATAAAAAATGTTTGTTTGCATAGTAAACGTAGATAAATAAAACAGACTTCAAAATAGTTTGTTTCTTTTCTTTATTATACTATGCGTTCATTATCAAAAGGTATGCGTAAATATGATCTTTTAACACTTAAAAACTTATTAAAGAAATAACTTCTTCAATTAGCTAAAACCGTATCAAAATGTTATCAAAATTTCTTAATACGTTCGCGAACATATACACAAGACCAAAACGCCAACATGTTTTCAAATCAATTACACGAAACCCATCAATCCATGAGCAAACGCACTTAATAGCTCGCATCCTACACAAATTGTATCTATCCGCCGTTGCCACGGCAATTACTGAAGTCCGCGCCATTTCCGGGGGCGAAGCGCTAAGCCGACGGTCGCGACCTACTTCAAATTGTCTCTCAACTCTGAATATTCCACGTAATAGCTGCGTAAACAAAAGCGCACAGTCAAGATCGCACTGAAAAGCCGTATTGTATTTTTAACGCCGCACATTGCACGATAAAACTGAATTGAAAGGGAAATTGGGGACTTCCACGGGTATTTATAGATGCATTTTTTCGAAGGTTTGGTTTTGGCCGTACGATTGACGTCCTCGTGACGCACTTTGACGGTATTCGTACTAACAAAATCTTAATTTATTTCATTCCTTTTGGCGTTAGCTTTAATAAACAACAAACCGTCTTTCAGACTGTATACATAACTATTCTGTCCGTGTTTAAGAATGGAGTGTAGTCCAGCCCAGTCAGATTATTCTTCGGGCTAAAAAAAGTACCCCTCCGGTCGAGCGTCTATTTTTCAAGTCGTTTTTTTATAAGAAGTCTGGCAAACGAGCAAACAGGTCCATCCATCAGCCAAAGGAAGTCCACTGCTGAACATAGGCCTCCCCCAATGATTTCCACAGAGACCTGTTGGAGGCAGCCTGCATTTGTGATAACAAATGCGCAATATGTGGGAAAACATTTAAAAACAAAATGTTGATGGTATTGACAGCTGATGACTTAAAGAGTAAGGAAGAATTCAAAATAAAACTCAAGTCATGACTACAAAAATCCATATGTACTTATAAAGCACACAATGTCCCATAAACAGTAAACACATAAAAATTAACTACAATGAAGTACTTTGAAATATGATAAAATGTTTACTGACAAGTGCAAAAAATAAACTGTAATAAATCCTACAAGACTTAAAAAAACACTGTGAGAAGCGTTATAAATAATTTTTGATGATAACTATTAGAAAACCTATAATACAATAAAAAATATAAAAACTTGATATATCAAAAGGCATAGCACTAGTGACAACATCAATATCTACAAACGAAAAAAATTGGGAAGCATCACATAACGTCCGGCATAAACAAAATTAAAAAACAAAGCACACAGACAAACGCATTCAGCTTTGTACCAGCTCATTTTTGTTGCCCGTCGCACGTTGACCCCTTTTCCTGCATTCTGCGCGAAGCTGTTCCTTATTCATAGCCGCTAAAGCTTCAGGACTTAGGTACTGACGTGTTCTCCCATTCTCAGACACAGAGTTCTGACGCGGTATTGGCACCGAGTTGGCCTGATTGCGAGCACGTCTTGTGCCTGCCATTTCTGTGGTAATTTGCTAATGTTGAGTTTAATATTATTTAATTCAATTCAATCTTTTTAAAGAAATATGTTGGTATTGTTTGGAGTTAACAATATAATAAATGTCAAATTATGTACACTATATGTAAATAAATAGCAACATATATAAAAAGAAACACAAATACATAGCATACTGAAACTGTGAGTCAACTCTACTAACAATTCTGTGGCCTTATTGGAAAAGAAAATAATAAATAATGAAAAGAAAAGTACTGCTTCCTTATATAAAATTTTGTTTTGTGATTTTTCGTTTACTGTGCCCATTTGAATTTCTATTTTCAGGGCACTTTTAATATGACTTATCTAATATGACCACTGAATTTGAGAATAAAATGAGTAATTTTATCAAATATACATTTTCATTATACTTACTTATATGTCATACATAACAGAATAAATATGAAATAGATAGATACTTTCCGTGTTACAATAATAATTAATGTCCGAATCAGTGTACATGTAATGTATATTCATATCTTTATGAAGCAGACCATAATAAATAGATAGCATAATATAAACCACAATTTATACATATGCTGCAGTCAATTAATTTATTATAAACATGTGATACAGATGTTCAGTTTTTTGTTCAAATATTTATAAAGAAATAAAAGTATTTTGCTTGTATACTTTGAGAGTGTAAATGTGTCAAATAAATCCACATACGATTCAAGTATAATAATTTAGTGAACCTTAACTTTTGCACGTTCTTTAGATGTCGGTATTTACCCCGATTCTCTTATATTTTTTTACACTCAATTTATACATTTTCGTTTATAATGTCGATACGATTCAGACAACCAAGTCCAATACAACTATTTTTCGCCAATTACTAATGCAGTACAACGGCCTGATATGTCGAATTTGCATGTTAAAACTAGTTGTGATCATCCTCAAAATATTGATTATTAATGTTCACTGAAGCGAAACATTAGTAAAGAATAACATAAAACTCATACAAATAGGGCGTTAGACAGCATATCCAAAATAAAAAAGCCACTTCCAGCCCCTAGTAATTAAGCACAAATTTAAAATATTGGGAAAATGATCGGGGAAAGACAGCGTAAATTAAAATGCAATTTCTAACCTAGCGCAACTTTAACAAATATGAATAATTATTCACTCACGTTTTCAGTTTGCCGCGAACTCTTTGTTAAACATATATGCAATAATAATAAACTAATTCTAATTTTACTTGACGAAAAATCTATTTTCTCACACCACAAACTGTAGAAAGTGAAATTGAATTTATTGAAGTTTGTAATGGAATTGCCATGTTCAAATATATTTTTCCTCGTTTCATATTCAGTGAAAGTGACATTGTGTGATCCAGTAATTGAAAGATTATACGAACGATTTATGTTACTTAATGATCGTTACAAACTTTTGTTAACTTTATAATTCCTCAAACCATTTTCACCTTAAGAAATTTTATACTAATGTGAATATCTGCACAATACATAAATTTAGGGAGTATATGTTAATTGGCAATAATGTTTTAAGACTGACGTGTTTTTTTCATAGAGACTGACTACGATACAGACAAAGAGGTGTGCAATTTATTGAAGATACTCGTAACTCGTTACTCCACTATGTTTAATATTTATTTATTTGTATAATACGTAATTTGTTTTAATTTACTTACGGTTTACAGAATTTTCGAGCGACAATTTCGTAACAATTGAAATAGTTAAAAATTATTTGAATAGATGGCGTTGTAATGACAACAAGTGACAGTGACAGTTAATGATAAATGTCTTTACATTTAGCAATTGTCAAAGAGACAATTGTTGACTGTGATTGTTGACGAATGACGATGCGATTGTGAGATAAATTTGCAAAAAGATCATATTAATTTATTAAAGTTTTATCATAATGTTCTATTAAAATGAATGATGATATTAATGAATACATACCATCTCTTCTTAACCCACGAAGGTTTAAAAAAAATGATGGAGACATCTCCCTCACACAGGTATTCAAAAAGCTTACACGAGCATGGGGAAGTTACAGCAACATAAATAAATCTTTAATTCACATGGGTTTTTGTTGCTTTTTATCATTTTAGCATCTTCTTTCGTGTCAATGGCTCACAAAATATACTTAAGTATATTTTTACAAACACATTTAAGTCCATACAAACATACTTATACTTATCCATAGGCAATGGTGGAATTGCCAATGACTTTGCCCTCAACTCGCTGAGGGTATTTCCATTCTAAGTTAAGTGTGTCCATAGCAATGCCCAGTATGGGTATGCATGAATCTTATCAAACCAAAAAGTGCACAAAAAGGATATTATTTAACTTAAAAATCAAACCCTGAATGTTACAAACTACCATTAAGACAATGAAGCAATGTCCTATTAATGACATCCCAAAAATGTTATATGGATATAGCAGTCTGCTAGGCCTCTTTATATTAGAGTACAACATTTTTATCATCTACAACACTCTTAAATGCAGATTGGTTTACTTGTAAGACTACAAATGAATGTCACCAATTACACAAACATAACTTAATGCATTATATTCTTTAATAAAAAATAATATTATAAAGATCTCATACAAGATTGTGATTCTATTTCCAGAATTCAATAGTAAGTCACTGTTCCTTATCCCTAAGAAGAAATAACAGGTTGTCAGTATTTGATCATTCAAAAGTAAGTCAGGTAAGTGGTTGCCTTATTTTTATTCATACACTGTGCGATTTGTGGTCATAGAAATTTATGATGATGATGGTAGGCAGCAGTCACTAATTATGCATAGTATTAGGAATTATTACTTTTTTAATTACGTGTTTCTGGTCTTAAAGAGACATTTTAATATATAAAAAATGGTTATTTTAGTTTTACCAGAAAATTACAATGAAATTTGATGGTGAAGCAGTGTTTAAAAATGCAATTTAATATAATCATTTTTATGAATGTAGTACCTTCAGGATATTGTTACTTTTCTGTAATGCACTAGCATAGCATAGTAAAATTTTGTTACAATCTAGGTATTCTGCATCTAGAATTTTGTATTGGTTGCAGATATCAACTGGAACGAATAAAGAAAATATAGTAAGTAATAAGCATGTTATACAAAATCCTGTTAAAGTGCCAGAAGTTAAGAGAATATCCCCAAAGAAAAATGATAGCATAGATAGTATAGGGTTTTCAGCTATTGAGGATTTACATACAGATAGTGAGAAGAACCATATAAGTGTAGAAGACAATGTAAATAAAAATAATATTAAGGAAAATAATGATGGCCATTTATCTGAATCTCTTGCAACAACAGCTGTTATACATGATAAAGATAGTGATAAAACAGTAATATACGACGTTAGTAAAGTAAAAGAAACAGTGAGAATCTCATTCAATGTAAATAATTGTAGAAACTTAGACTTTATTTTCAAAAAAACACCAGTTAAGCGGCTAAACGTAGATAGAGAAAATGACGACACTAATGTCGACTGTGAGTTCGTTGAAAACTCCGAACTATCTACTGATTGTACGCCAGCTGAGAATCCGAGCACGTTTTCACCAAGTCCGCCTAAAAAGGTTGCTATCAACGTAGAAATAAAGAAGAAACTGTCAACCGAAAATCCTAAGGTTCTAATTTTAAACTCAAATGCCATTGAGAAGCTAACAAATGTCACTGTCCAACCACCAAATTACAAATTAGTGAAACGGAAAATTTTAGACGATACAAAATCAAAAGGCATCAAGAAGAAGCAGTTGCCTAATGCGGATAATGGAAATCATTCGCGTGGTGTCAAGTTGAAACAGAAACCGATAGATAGTTTCTTCCCGAAGGTAGCTGATGTTTTGAGCCAAAAAGGAGTCAGGATTACTAACATTGCTACTGCTGGCGTCAAAAATGTAGTTCGTGATGCAGTGGTCATGAGCAAAAATTCGGGTGTGGCTGATTCTGTAAAATTGGATCGTGTTACAAGAACGTCGTTGAAATCTAGCAGGAAAGATAATGTATCTCCTAAGTTACCCAGAGTGCCTTCGTCTAAGAAGGACAACGTGTCACAAGTGTTTAAGGATGTCAAGTCGTCGAGTTTGGAGATGCCACGGGAGCCGTCGCCAAGGGTCAAGAACGAGAGTGTTAGTTCACACTCGCCGAGGAAAAATGTAGACTCGACACAGTTCATGCTGCCTATCAAGTCGAAATCTAACAAGTCTTCGATTTCGCCGCCGAACATTCCGCAGTACAAAATTGTTGCAGGTAATTGAGATTATTACAAAAATATTGAAGACAATTTAGAATTATTTGTTGTTATACACCTTTTGGAAAATGGGAATTTTGTTTCTTAAAATTCATCTGTGTATTTGCCCTGTTAATGAAAAGACATTTATTTTAGTTCGGAGCATTACAAAATTCCTTCTTTTTTATATCTATATAATTTAGATAGTTTATATTTGTTTCAGGAACGCATTTCGCCGTAGATGCATTTTCTTACGGAGATATTCCTAATGTAAAACACTATTTTCTAACGCATTTCCACTCGGACCATTATTCAGGCCTTAAGAAGAGTTTTAATAAGATGTTATTTTGTTCTAAAATTACTGGTGAGTATCAAAACTTTCAATTTTTATTTTTCTTGCTAAAATAATTTTGTATTCCGCACTGTTCATTTTTTGTGTATAGATAGTCAATCACCACGCAATATAATAATGAAGGAAAACATCGTGAGGAAACCTGCATACCATAGCGATTTGTAAGAATTTCTATGACATGTAAAGTCTGTCAACCCCCATTAGGTGAACTTTATGGTGTAACCCCTTCTCAAACGATTGAGAGCCTCCTCTACAATCGAAAGTTCGTACTTTCGATACTCGTATTTGCAGTAGGACGTATATGGGCTTATACAGTACAGGAATGTTCATCATTTATGTGACAGGTGTATTTCTGTATCTGTATCAGCCCATATACTCCCCACTGCAGTGCATAAGCCTCCTCTACAATCGAGAGTACGATTGAGAGTGGTTGGTGTATTTATTAATAGTAAATTAACATTTTCCAGCTGATTTGTGCATGTCCCGTCTGGGTGTCAATCAAAAATGTATTCACGTGATTAACGTAGATGAGCCTTTAAGGGTGGAGGGCGTTGAGGTCACCGCCGTAGATGCCAATCAGTGAGTGTCTTTTTTTTACATTCAACTTGCAACCAAGTCAAAAGAAAAAGACTCATATACGGACGAAATTGTGGACTGCAGAAATCATATTTTAGAACTTAATAATTAATAATTTTACTCCTTTTTTCATGACGGTATCAGCATTTCTTTTTTCGACTACTCTCAAAGTACCAGACTTTCCACTTGTCAAAATATTAATTAAACGAATCTCCAATCCCTAAACAGAATCCTGTTGATGGGAAATAAGTTGAATCAGAACTGTATGTAATGCATTCTCTCAGTTGTCCAGGCGCAGTGATGTTGGTCTTCACTTTGCCCAACGGCAAGACGTTGCTCCATACTGGAGATTTCAGAGCGTCGCCCGCAATGGAGTCCTACCCAGTTTTCTGGAACAAGGATATACACACCATTTATTTGGACACCACGTGAGTGTAGCATCAGGTTTTTTTTTATTTTTGCTAAACTTACAAGAATGTTGTTATTGTTTCTAAGAAAAGTCTCTCGTAGTTCCTGAAACTCACGAAACAAGACCGGATCTTAGTGTGGGGTCAGGACTATGTATATGATTGTTGGATGTATTTATTTGTTTATTTGATGGAAATCAGCTGTCTCTTGACTTAATGTTTATTTACTAACTTGTGACGTCATATTGCTTAGCCGTTGAATTTGTATTTACTTCTTGTTTGTAAAAATAATTAAATTAAGTGTATGTGGATTCAATAATCATTATTCACTGGAAACATAAGAAAGTAATTTTTGCAGGGTGAATTCCTTCCATTAAAGAGGTTGACTTTTTGGTTAAATCTGTTCAGTATAAAAATGTCTATTGTTTTAGGTACTGTAACCCTCGATACGACTTCCCCACCCAAGACCAAAGCCTTGAGATGGCTCTGTACATACTCCGGCAGAAGAAACTCACACTCGAGAAGGCTGGCAAGAAGTTCTCGTCGGTTTTGATCGTGTGCGGCACGTATACTATTGGTATGCGATTATATATAATTATAGTGTGTCGTTACCTTAAATCACAAGATCTATCAAGTAGTAAGATTTGGCAGAATATGTTTAGAACCAGTAGTTCGTAATCTTTTACGAAACGAAAGAAACAATCTATCCACTTAGTTGGCCACAGCAGTTGATTGGCTGAGTGGTAGTTAATACAGTTAATAAAATAAATAAAATAAAATGAAAATAGCCTTTATTCTACCACAATTTACAATCATTAGGATTACATAAATTATTAATACTATACAATTCTTATTGATATATTTTATTTAGTATGAATAGAATTTAACTTTATATTTATTACATTAGTTATAAAAAAAGTAAATATATTTATTATAATTTATTTTACTTTATTGTGGAAGTCGCCTCCTTGGCGTAGGCCTCCCCCAATTGCCTCCATTTATCCCTATCTCTAGCTTGTGTCCTCCAGTCTCCTCCACATCTCTCTTTGAATACATCTTCCCATCGTTTCCTTGGCCTGCCTCTGTGCCTTTGACCATCTCTGGGTACCCACTCCGATATCTTCCTTGCCCATCTATCTTTCTCCATTCTACAAACATGTCCAGCCCAGTTCCATTTCAAATTTCTTAGCTTTTCTCGTATATCTGTTATTTTTGTTTTTTTCCTAATTATTTCGTTGTTTATCTTATCATAGAGTTTTATGCCCAACATGCTTCTTTCCATTTTCCTTTGGTGTATTGCTAGTTTGTCTTCATCTTTTTTACGTAAAGCCCATGTTTGGCAACCGTATGTTAGACAGGGAAGGAGTACTATGTCGTATAACCTACTTTTTATGTCAGTATGGATGTCTTTATTTTTTACAATTTCTTTTAAGCTCCAGTACTTTCTCCATGTAATTGCAATTCTTCTGTTTATTTCATTTACTGTCAGGTCTGTAAACGAGATTATTTGCCCCAAATATACATAATCGTTCACATACTCGATGGGTTCCCCGTTCACCTTTACTATCTCTTTATCTCCATTGGTAATAATTTTCGTCTTCGCCGTATTGAGTGACAAACCAACTTTTCTACTCTCTTTTTCCAACTCGTTAACCATGATTTCTAGTTGAGTGCTCTCTTCTGCAAAAACTGCTATATCATCAGCGAACCGCAAGTGACTCAGATACTCTCCATTGATTTTTATTCCTCTGGTTTCCCAATCGATATTCCTAAATACCATCTCTAAAACTGCCGAGAATATCTTGGGTGACAAGGGATCGCCCTGTCTTACTCCTTTCTGTATCGGGAATTCCAATACTTCTCTTTCGAATTTTATTTTAGCTGTGCTTTTGGAGTAGACGTTATGAAGTAGTTCGATATATCTGTTATGAATGTTTTGTTTGTTTAATGCTTTCCAGGTAGCAGGGTGTTCCAGGGAGTCGAAGGCTTTAGTATAATCTATAAAACATATGTACAAAGTCTTCCCGTATTCTTTTGTTTTCTCTATTAGTTGTGTAACAACGAAGATGTGATCAATAGTTGAAAAGTTTTTACGGAATCCCGCTTGTTCTGGTGGTTGATTCTCATCTAAAGTCTTCGTTAGTCGGTTCAAGATTATTTTGGAGAAAACTTTATACATATTACTCGTGAGACTGATGGGCCTATAGTTGTTTAAGTCATCTCTATCTCCTTTTTTGTGTAATAGAGTGATAATAGATTTTGACCATTGTTGAGGGGTATTACTTGTTTTCAGTATATTATTAAACATTGTTCCTAAAGGTTCCTGCAATAGTTCTGATAGAGACTTGAGTAGTTCGTTTGTTATGTTATCTTCCCCAGGTGTTTTGTCATTTTTTTGTGTTTTAATAGCATAATCTATCTCAGAGTATAATATTTCGGGTAATATGTCGTTATTTTGGTTTTTCTGTTCATATAATTCAAAACTTGTATTTATTATTTGTGTGGAGTAGAGCTTTTGATAAAAGTTTGTGGCTTCTTCTAATATTTCGGGCCTTCTATATATGTTTTTACCGTCTTTATTTTTTAAATTTGCTGTCCATTTTGATGACGTTTTAAGCTCCTTGTATGCTTTTTTGATAGCTCCTGCTCTATTTATGTATTTTTCAAAAGTTACGCTTCTATGAGCTTTAGTGTTCTTTGAGATCTCTCTGTTGATTTGTTTACTTATTTGTGCGATCGTTTTTTTTAGTTTCTTTGGTTCTTCTTCCGGTGTATAGTTCTTTTCTTCTCTCTAGTAAACTTCTTATCTCGTCGGTGAGTAAGGTTTTCTTTGTGTTCTTCACTCTTGGTAGTTGAGTTATAAGGTCGTTCAGAACTTCTTCAAAGTTGTTGTATCGAGTCTGTGTATCATATGATTTCTCCATTGCGGCTATAAACTTTTCTTTCCAATATTTCATATTCTCGCTTGTTAATAGACATGGCTCTTTAGTTTGTATCTTTTGCTTTTTAATACAGTTACATGACATTAAACAAAGGGTCTATCTCTATCTATCTTTTAATTACACATGCAAACACGATTTTAAGGTTGGCCTTAATATGGCTCCGTGGACCACTGGGGGTGCTTACAGGGGCCACTAGTGGTCCACCAATTTAAAACCACTGGTTTAGTCTGATATGTAGTGCTTTATAATCTTTTCTTACCTTAACGATTTGTACGCATGGAATTCTTGTTAATTGCTATCATCATCTACATCTGTCTCGAGGTGACGAGCGCAGTATTCATTTGACTTCGTGTGTCGGTCCTGTCTATTTACTATTGGATGTTCGAATAAGTTATCCAAGATATTATTCTGGATGTTTTCTTGTGCCAGGCAAAGAGAAGTTCTTCCTTGGCATGGCACGACGCGTGGGTTGCACAGTATGGGCGTGTCCCGAGAAGGATCGCGTGCTTCAGACTGTGGAGGGACGCTCGTTCTGCCACGCGCCGCCGCACTCGTGCCAACTGCATGTGGTGCCTATGCGGGACCTCACGCATGAGGTGAGTGGCGTTATCTACATCTTTAGTATGATTTACGTCGTCTTAAACATAGTTTCCATCGTCTTTAGCGTTGTTGGTATCACTGTACTTATTATGTGATTATTGACATCACTGTGATTATTGGCATCACTGTCATTATTTATTATACATTGGCATTATTATCGTCACTGTCATTATTGTTTATCATTGGCATTATTATTTCTCTTTATTTCCATAATATTCTTTTTTACATTTTTACACATCATATATATATACTCGGAAATGGAATCCGAGATCAAAAATGTAAACAAAAGTGTTACCACTACAATAAAATAATTTGTCATGGTAGTTTGTTCACAACCGTTAAAAAAACAGGTTGGAATTATTCTCATTCGTTAAATAAGTATAAAACAAAGCCAAATCAAAATTATTTGTTATAATATTTACATAAACTACAATTTCAACTTATTTTTTAAGTATGTGAAAAAAATGGTACGAAAATATTTTATGCTACAGGTATTATGCAGAAATTTGTAACCTTAGGCCACTGAAATAAAACTTTTTTTAAATTTCGTCTCCTTAACTACAAATACGTCGCTTTGACGCCCGCGACACCTCCCTTTAGTTCATTTAGTTGCTTAACTTGATGAATGTGCATCATGTGATAAAGTTAAAACACCATGAAGCTGGTTTCACATTTTCTGTTAAGTTTTTGTTCTATTTTCTTCCTAAGATTTCTGGCGCTCGTGTTCCTAGCCAAACGCACTATGGTCTTTGAAAATCACTGTGAGTTAAACCCATTAGAATTTGTTTGGGCCCAAGTCAAGAGTCACGTCGAAAGGCATAATAAAACATTAAAAATGTTCAAAATTCAAAAATACATATAAATAAATAAAACATAGTACTCGCAACATTTGAATCTATTCACTAATCAAATTATATACCCAATATGTTTTTGAGAAAATGTTTCATAACCCTGAAATGACACTTTTACAATGACATTTGTTTGTTTACATTTTTGATCTCGAATTCGATTTCCGAGTATATATATATGACCCAACGACCAATTGAGAGCCTCTGAAGATGTTGGTCGAAGCTCTTTGGCATCAGTCCATGTGCAGAAACAACAATCGGGACAATAACTGTTGAGTCCACATCCCACATATCGGTAACCTCGTGTGCCAAATCTAAATATTTAGACATTTTGTCTTTTTCAGCTTTGACAAGGTTATCGTCATGCGGGATGGTGACGTCAACAAGTATAGCCCGGCGCGCCAATCGATCTATTATCACAATGTCAGGCTTATTGGCTAGAATAGTCCTGTCTGTGATAATAGATCGATCCCAATACAGCGTTGCATGACTATTTTCGAGAACTGGTTGGGGCACATACTGGTAATATGGCACTTCAGGAGTCACAAGACCATATCGAAGGGCAATTTGCTGGTGTATGATCTTGGCTACTAGGTTATGTCTATGCAAATACTCGCCGTTAGCAAGATACGAACAACTGGAGATAACATGCCTGATAGACTCGCCAGGACGGTGGCATGCCCGACAGATGTCGACCGTACCGTCCTTCAGGATGTATTTCCTATAGTTGTTCGTCTTAATAACTTCGTCCATAATTGAGGTTTAAGAAGAATTTATTTCTCATCAAGAATTGTATACATAATTCACTTACTGAGAAACAATGTTTAAACTATAATTAACATTACAATTACAAGCGCACAGAGGTAGGTACATACAAAGCAAACAAAAACAAAAAATAATAACAAAAATGTAGGTAGCCAAATAGCATATCAGTAACAAAGTCAGTTTTACCCAGATAGAACATGAATGTATTGATTTCTATATTACTAGATGTGGCATTGATGATTTGCATGCATTACTTTTTATATATATCCTATTTTTGTATTTTGTAGTATTTTGGTACAATATTTATAAGACTAATGGATTTTTTTGATTTATTATTCTATATGTGTTTTAAGTATGTATATGTTTATGAATTATTATCATATTGGAATTCAATGTCTTGTGCTTCATATTTAAAAAACTAATCTTTATTTTGTAATTTGGAAGTTATTTACTTAAGCTGCTGTTATAATTTGTATAATCAATAATTTATAGAAATGTGTATAAGTTATTGTTTTTTTTTTTTTATATGCATTTTTTTAAATTCGTTTTCTTATTTGTATGTATTAATTGTGTATATTTTGAGTAGCTTTTTGAATCGAATATAGCTTTTTTGATCTTTTATGGCAGATGGTAATTTATTGTAAATTTTGACACCCTCAAACTCCAAGTTTCTTTTACCATAGTTAGTTCTAGGTGGGCGGGTAACTAAGTAACTAGCTCGTCTTAACTTAATCCTTTGTGCCTGTTGTTTCGATATAAATTTTAAATTCGAATGGATTTCTTTATTTAATATTTTACGAATAAGAATACATGTGTAGTATATGTACGTTTGTTTTATATTCATTAATTTTGTATCCTCGTATATCTTTTCAGTAGGTGTCTGAAATTTATAGTTAAATAAATTTTTTATTAATCTATTCTGAACTCGTTGAATTGGATTTTTATTGGTCTTAGCTGCAGTACCCCAGATTTCAATAAGGTAGTCGATATGAGGTTTAACCAGAGAATTGTAAATGAGATATCGTACTCTTCGAGGGAGACAATGTGTTATATTACGTAGGGCTCCTGTGAGTGGTATTAGTTTAAGTTTAATTTTTTCTAGGTGTGGCTTCCAAGTTAGGTGGCTATCTAAGATAAGCCCGAGATATTTTTCTTTAGGTTTGCGTTCAAGTAGTTGTCCATCTATTTTAAGTTCAAAATTTTCATTTACTTTTTTATTTTTTGCTGAGAATATTACATAATTTGTTTTCGTAATATTAATAGTTAAAAGGTTTGACTGAAACCATTCATTTAACAGATTAAGATCATTTTGAGCATCAGTCATTAAAACTTCTGTTGAGTGTCCATAGTAAAATAGACTTGTGTCGTCTGCATAGAGAGATATATCGCCTTTAAGACCCAATTCACTTATATTATTAATATAAATAAGGAACATGAGTGGACCCAATATTGATCCCTGGGGGACGCCAAAGTTGAGCTCACTGGGATTGCTTTCGTATTCACCCATTTTTACTACTTGTTTGCGGTTATCTAGATATGATTCAAAAATTTCAAATGCTTTGCCTTTAATACCATTGTGTTTTAGTTTTTTTAATAATATGTCATGACTGATGGTATCAAAAGCTTTTCTAAGATCAATAAATATACCTAAAACAATTTGTTTTTGATCGATTTTATTTTTAATCTTGGTTACGAGATCAATTGTTGCAGCGACAGTATTGGATTGAGGTCTAAATCCATATTGTTTAGGGTACAAGAAACTTTTTGATCTTAAGAATGTTTCTAATCGGTCATAAAGAATCTTCTCAAAAACTTTAGAAATTACTGGGAGAACAGATATAGGGCGGTAGTTGCACGGGTCAAATTTACTTCCGGTTTTATGAACTGGTCTAACTTTGGCTACTTTTAGATCGTTAGGAAAGATACCTCGTGCCATACAAAAGTTAATGCAGGCTGTAAGTTCGGGAGCAATGATATCTTTTACACATTTAATCGTTTTTGTACTAATACCATCAATGCCACATGCAGTATTACAGTCCAAATGTTTAATAATAGTAATAACTTCCATCGTAGTAGCTGGTTTCAGAGATTGTAATTCCGTGTTATCAATTTGTTGACACTCTGCTACAATTCGACTTCCTTTTGATTTATCAGAAATCATTTGTGCTAAGGTTGAGCCAATAGTCGAGAAATATAAGTTGAAACTTTCACAAATATCTATTTGATTTGTAATGGTACCAGTTTCCGTTTCAAGTTTGTCGGGACCAGTTGTGTCACGTAGTTTATTTTTCGACAAATCGTTTATAAGCCGCCACATTTTCCGTGGGTTACTTGAGTTTTCTTCAAACTTTTTTAAGTAATAGTATCTTTTCGCTTTCATTATGTTACGTGATACCCTGGATTTTGAATGCTCATACTCTGCCTTCAATTTTGTGTCAGTCGCATTTGTTTTATATTTATGCCATAATGTGTTCTTGTTATTTATCTCTTCTAAAAGTTCCTTTTTTATCCAATCTTGTCGTGGAGAATTCAGTACTTTAACTTTTGTAATCCTGCACTTATTTATACAATATTGTAATTTATCTGCTAGTTCCTCATATTCTACGTTTTCATGTTTTTTAGGATATTCATCCAGGCATCGATAAAGTTTGTTATAGTCTACTGCGTTGTACTTTTGTTTTATAATAGGTGGTGGTTGGTATTGTTTTATCTGTAGTAGTATCTGCTTGTGGTCAGACATTGATGATTCTATAGTGGCAAGATGAAAATTATTTTCAATTATGTTACAGGTAACATGATCTAGCATTGTTTTCGTTGAGGTCGTCTCACGGGTACAGTGTTTTGGACTAATTTTATTCAGAATTTTGTAGTTGTTCTCCTTGATAGTATTCTTATAAGTACGTGTTGCTAAATCCGGGTTGAGTAGGTCTAAGTTGTAGTCACCAAAAACAATAGCTCGTTTAAATTTATATAGTTGTTGCGAATATATTTCGAGAAAGTTATCTAAATTTATTTTATTGGGTTTATAGATAGCGCCAATATTAAGAGAAAACTTTTTTACATATACCCAGAGATAATGTGTGTCATCTACGCATTTTTCTTCAACAAGGTGATGTTTGAGATTGTTGTGTACAAATATTGACACTCCTCCTCCTCTTTGATTGCAAAGACAAAACCCTCGGTTTCCCCAAAGAGGTTACCGAAGCGTAGCCAAGACACAGACGCTAGTCGGTCCACATCAGGCCCATGAAGGGCTCGATAGAACCGACCGTGCAGCTCTTTGCTCTTTCATATGTCCTCGCGATCCTTAATGGCTACCACCAGAGGTTTCCGCCAGTTCTCAATCGCCAAAGAGAGCGGGGTAAGTCTTTTATCTATCTTAACTACAACCCTATGCATATCCACGTCACTGTGAAGGAAATAATCCCTGAGATTGCACACCTCGCGATTATGCAAGTCCTTAGCATTAAGGATGCCTCGGCCCCCACATCTCCGCGGGATGTACAATCTCATCACTGACGAACGTGGATGATGCATACGATGTGCAGTCAGTAGAGTCCGGACTTTACGATCCAGGGCGTCCAATTCGGTCTGAGTCCATCTGAGTATGCCAAAAGAGTATATAAGCACAGGCATAACTCAACCGTTGAAGGCTCGAATCTTGTTTCCACCTGACAAAAGACTGTTGAGAACTTTTGCCAGGCGGCCAAAGAAACGCTCCTTCACCGATTGTTTTACGTCTGCACTCAAAATACCCAGTGCCTCTGGCATACCCAGATATTTGTAAGTTTCTGTCATTATTATTATTATTATCATCACTGTCATTATTATCATCACTGATATTATTATCATAACTGATACTATTGGCATCACTGTCTATTGTCATCATTGTCATTATTGGTATCACTGTGATTATTGTCATCACTTTAATTATTCGTATCACTATCATTACTTTCATTTTTTTCATCATTTGATTGATTCGCCCTTAAAAACCATCTCGAAATATCATGACTGGCATCAAATTTTAGCAGTTTGATAAAAATCTTGTTTACTTCCTCACAGAAGTTGCGCAGTTACCTGGACAGTCTGCAGGGTGCGTTCAGCGAGGTGGTGGCGTTCAAGCCCAGCGGCTGGGAGAACGGCAAAAACTCCAGCGTAGAGAGAGATATGGTCGCCATACACGGTGAGACTCTAAATCAGTGATTCTCAACCTTTTTTTGTTGCGACACATATTAACGATTTCAAAATTTGGCGGCACACAAAGAGCGCCTTGAGACATATTCCTATTGCTATGCACGCCGCTTCATCATAATTTGGCACTAAGAAAAAACGCGTTGCAAAGCAAATAATAAAATAATTAACTTTTTTGTGGATTTAAATATTAATGTTAAAAATATGTTTCTTTTTAAATGATATAATTTAATAATATTAACATTATTATATATTTGCAAAATTTGGCGGCACACTTTTGAAATTTGGCGGCACACAAAAGTGCCGCGTCACAGTGGTTGAGAATCACTGCTCTAAATTATACAGTGGGTGTTACCGGTAGATTTTTACAAGATTTTGTAAAGTAATAACAGGGTAGTCCACACTGTCGAGAATATCATCCGGCCGGTTTATATTTTTAAACTAATAAAACCATTTTGACCAAAAGCGGCTCTGACACTTCGATAAAAAGTAAAAGTGATTTTCAGGTTGCTGCGTTGTTCCTTCTATTGACATGTACTAGAACGTAGCGAGTGTTCCTTAAATTCTATTGTACCTTTCACAGCCCTGTGATGGCAATAAAGTGGGAGTGATGGGATAGTTAGTGGATGAGAGAATCGAGCCACTGCTGGTCTTCCTCTTTAATTGAGAGTATGATTGAGAGAGGTTAGGCCATACAGTCCACCACGCTGGCCTAGTGCGGGTTGGCGGACTTACATACCATAGAAGTTCTTATAAATCACTATGGTTTGCAGATTTCCTCACGATGTTTTCCTTCACCGTTTTAGTGTGTGGTGATTGACTATCAATACACACAGAAATGTCAGAGTTGTGCCCTGGGATTCGAACCCGCGACCACAGTGAACATGTTGGCAGCCGCGACTAGTCCGTTTACTAACAGGCCACCACGCACTTTAAATACAGGGTTTATCAAGACTGCTACCGAAAACGAAGCCGGGGTGGTAGTTTGAGCGAATTTAGACACAATGCAACAGAAAAAGTTGCAAAAAAAAGCGACAATTTTTTTTTTAATTTTTTTCCTATGACCATATTTGGGTGGTAAATACATTTTTTCCTAAAATAATAGTATACCCTTTTATTTATAAAGAATCTATGGTATAAAAGAGTTTAAATTATTATTTTAGCAAAAACTATGGATTTACCACCCAAAAATGACGATATTTAAAAAATCATAAAAAATAATTGTCGCGTTTCTTTGCGACATTTTTAGTTGCATTGTGTTTGTAGTCACTAAAACTACCACCCGGCTTCGTTTTCGGTAACAGTCTTGAGATACCCAGTATAATACGTAATAAATATTTTATTCTTGCAGGTATCCCATATAGTGAACATTCAAGTTTCTCTGAGTTGATACGTTTTGTGAAGTATCTGAAGCCGAAGCAAGTTATACCGACAGTGGACATATCGGGCGGCGTTAAGGCTGTACAGGTATCGTGTTTTATATTAAATTTTATTAACTAACTGCTGGTAGGTCTCTCATATGTGAGAGGACGCCTAAATAGGTACCACCGCAATGTCTATTTCTCCCATCAAACTGCAGTGCAAATGTACTATTATCTTTCGGATTGAAGGACATTGTGGCCAGAGTAACTACTGGACATATTGAGATTTAACATTTTATCTCAGGATGGCGAGCGCAGTGCAATGCCAAACATTGCTTTGTACTTCGATCAAATATACACTAGATACACAGTTCCCTGTAAATGTTTTGTTAAAGTGGCACCGATACATTGAAACAAAAAAAGTAAACAAAAAGATCACATATTCCAATTATATTAACACAAATTCCACCTTATTCCTGGAGCTTAAAGTAGCTTTTCACATAATATTGTCTAAAGTTCTGCGACGTTTTAGAAGCAACGGTCGGTGCGTGACTGAAGGCGAAAGAGTGCTTAAAGCACTCTTTTTTTGGTGCCATTTTCTAAGCGCTCATGTTGTATCTAGTGTATATTTGATCGAAGGCTTTGTAATTCAAGGTGTTTTTTGGTTTTGCTACTGTTATGAGCGGTCGTATCGCTTACCATCACGAGAACGGCATGCATATGTATGTATACCATCGTATTGTATGGCTTTGATGGCTATTTATTTTTATTTTTAAAAGCTATTGCATAGCTTCAATCGCGGGCCTTGAGCGTGGAGACCGAAACCAGAAATTCCGTAACGAAAATAACCTAACACCCCCCACTTCGACCGGCACAGCGGTGATACTTTTTAGTTTTGCCATCTATCGATGAATAGCAGAACTTTTAATGACTTTTTGAAATATCACGCATGTCTCTTTAGTTCAGTAACTCTCCTCTAGGTGGCATTGGTTGTATCGGCGTTACGCGCATGCGTAATCCCCCTCTTCGCCCCGCAATCTGGTGACTCATGCCTGCTTTTCGGCAGGTTTCGGTTTAGAGTTTCGGCGTTAGGGCACCTCATCTTTGTATTTACTTCATGGTACGACTTTACGAAGCTCGCACGTACAACAGTGAATTAATACAATTAATATCAAAGAAAAGCAAAGGAAAAAAATACTTCATAAATAAAATAAATAAATAATTATAATTTCATAACTTGATAAAAAATGCTATGCAATAGCTTTAACGTGGCCGTCTCCGAGTGGCACACGTCTTTTTTTTAACTATAAAATAAATAATGTTTCGCAGAAGTATTTTCCTTGTCCGCTTGTGTATAAGGACGACGTGCAGTGCCAGAGCAAGTTGACTGACTACTTCAATATACACAGCCGACAACAAGTGCCTGTTATAAGCTGACTTTAAGGTACTTTAATATGTTTATTTATTATCGCCGGCTTCGATCAAATACCGGGTATATCAAGACCACTACCGAAAACGAAGCCGGGTGGTAGTTTTAGTGACTACAAATACAATGCAATTAAAAATTTCGCAAAGAAATGCGACAATTTCTTTTAAACTTTTTTTAATATCATTTTTGTGTGGTAAATCCATAGTTTTTGCTAGAATCATAATTTAAGCTCTTTTATACCTTAGTCTTTATAAATAAAAGGGTATAAAATAAACTATTATTTTAGGAAAAAAATTATTTACTACCCAAATACGCGGCTTCGTTTTCGGTAGCAGTCTTGATATACCCGGAATATCAGATACAAAAAAAAAGAGATAAAAATAGAGCAATGTCTTCGCTTTTAAATTTCACATACCAAATTGAGAAGTTTTGATCCTAAAGGTTACCGCTCATTAGACCCACCCTGCACCGTCTTGTCACTTGAGTTGATGTAGTGAGCTTATGTCCATACAATTTCATATAAAGAATATTAACAGGGCAAGGAAGGCAGGTTATGGGTGGGTCTAATGAGTGGTAACCTTTATTAATTTTATATTCAAACTAGCGGCCCGGCCCAGCTTCGTCTGGGTGCATATATTTTTTGATTCCACTCCACACCAAATACATGTTATTTTTCGTATAAACTCTTGTATACCTAAACTTGACGTAGCTGTCCTACTGTCCGGCTCAATCCCGTCTCATCCGTCTGTTCAGTCTCTTCCCGATCCGTCCCGTCCTTTCTCTTTATTATCCATCCCGTCTTATAACGTGCATTTACATTTCATCCTATCAAATCTGTCAGCTATCCCAGCCCTCTCCCGTACCTTCCACTCTATTATATCCCGTCTCTCTATATACATGTACATATAAAGATTGCTTTATGAAATTTTGACATAAAAAACTTTAGCGTTTTTTATTGTCCATCCAATATTCCTTCCCTTATTTCAGCACCAAAATGCTGTTTTTCCAAATAATATTGCACGCCATTACGCTTTTTGTTAGTAATAAAGTAATAATCATTTCATTTCATTTAAAAAAAAGAAATGGCCAAATTGGTACAGGCGTTGTTGAGTTATGCGCTTACGAACACATTTTGCGATTCATTTTTATATAATAGAAGAAGATATAGTCCACCCCGCTGGCTTAGTGCGGGTTGGCGGATTTTATTTCAAGTAGAAATTAATCCAAAAAGTCAGAGGTGTGCCCTGGGATTTGAATCCGTGACCATCGTAAACTTGTTGGCAGTCGCGTCTAGGGCCCTGCTATATTCATCCGAACGAACGAAGTTCGAAACTTCGGACAAACGAAGTTTTTTATACGATACGAATGTATCTATTCTGTAAAAGTTCGAATTTGTATAACGTACACCGTAACTATAAGTCTATGGTTACGACCATAAATCAATAACGACCATTCAAGTTTCGAACTTCGTTCGTTCGTTCGTTCGGATGAATATAGTAGGGCCCCTAGTACGTTACCATATACAAATTAATAAAACCTTCATACTGCCTTACCAGGTGACGTAAGTAATAAAACAAATATTTAAAAATATAAAACTGCATATCGTTTTATTATAATGTCTAGATACGGCATCACCGTACCAATATTTTTTTTTATTCTTGAGTCTGAAAACAATACTAATGCGGAATTTAAATTTGTCCCCCAGCGCATCTAAAAGTATCAATTCAAAAAACAATGTCGTTTATGAATACGAAAAATTATAATTATATTTTGGTGTACTCCGGCAAAACGCTTCGATAGAGTATACCTTGTTTAAAAGTGTTGCAATAATCTCAAAAAACAATGGGCTGTTTTGGTAGATATGGATATCGTTTTATTTTACCTTTAACAAAGTTACACGCAAGACGCCGTATCTAGATAATATTATATACACGATGTACACATTTTTTGAATTTTGTTCTATTTCGTCAGCAGTCAATGAAAGACAATGGAAAGATAGATCATTTTACTTTGGATGGTAGTTGAAGCTTGACCGTCTTTTACGTCTCCCGTCAAATAAACAAAGATCATCCTATATTGGCTGGACGCATCACGCTTGAACGATACCCAAAAAAAAAAGGGTTTTTAGTATCTTCCTTAGAAATTTTCCAACTTTTCTCACTCCTGAAACCTTCCCAGGACTTTCACGAATATTTCAAGACCAAAATAAGCCAAATCGGTCCAGTAGTTTTTGAGTTCATCGATGACATACATAAAAACATTTATTTTTATATATATAGATTACATAAGAGCGTAAAGGTACGGCCATTTAATTTGACCCTTAATATTAATTCCAACATTGTCATGAAGCTTATGAATAAACTTATAGTTGTTTTGTTTCAGATAAATTGTGCCAATGCGTCCCAACCATACAAGACTGTGATGTATTTTTGATATTGTTGTATTTTAGTTTGTATTTTATAAAAAAGTTAATTGAATTTATATTAAATGATTTAAATTCTTTGTTTGAGTACTTTATTTAGATTTGCATTTACAATACAATCATTACCAATGAAACGTTAAGAACAATATGCGATGATGAGATTGACCAATACAACAATACATACATTATTCACACACAAAATTTGAATAATAATAATTCTATGACGTCATATTTCACTTCGTCGTCGACGTCATGTTTCAGGAAACTTGAAACAATATTTAATAAAATAGTATTGACACACAAAATTAAAAATAGTTGATCTTAAAACCCCCATCTTTAAAATTTATTTACTTAATTTACTTTTCACCACCATCACTTTTGAAAGCCTACCTACACATTCTCCACCCCGAAACAACCCTTAAAACAGCACATTAGCGCCCTCTAAAGGGTTGTCGCATTTCTGAGCGCCGCTACATATCAACATCTGAGATAGGGTGAGGTGGTACCAGTGTCGAACGGACGGGAACATGCTGTCGATTACATTGCGTAGTTCGTATGGGTCGGAGGATAGGTCGTACATCTCGATGAAGCCCTGGAATGGAAAATTGGAATTTGGGTTATTGATTATTTTTCATAGTAAAATAATTAGTCATATACAGTAATTTAAATACGGTTGTAAGCCAAAACATAAAGGAAAACTATTATTAAGAGATTTATTTTTCTTATAGTGGGCAAACGAGCAAGCTGTTCACCTGATGGTAAGTGAACACCGCCGCCCATGAACATCTGTAACACCATAGGGCATGGAGATGGCTAAAAATGATTTTTAACACCATTATTTTTTTTAGGATTGCGATTGGATTCAGCAACGCATTAAAACACATAAATTCCTAAAAATGCAATATACATTTATGTAAACACCTATGACAAAAGATGTCATTTTTGAAATATACAAATTTTAAACATATAAATAATAAATAAATAAATAACACCCAACAGTCACATACATAGTCCTGACCCCACACTAAGATCGAGTCTTGTGTCGTAGGTATCAGGAACTACGAGAGACTTTGGGGGTTAACGTCACTCGCGTCCGTAGGCTTTGACTCTAGATTCCCTACACGTGACCCCTGGGTAGTGCCAAATGAGTGACATTGGTGGTAGGACTTATGTGTCCGCCCGGGTAGCGACCACCGTCCACGAGGCGTAAAGACCGCCATAGTGATCTCCGTAAGGGGATCGCGTTCCGGGATCAGCCAGTGGTTTTCCGGTTTCTTCGAGGATCTTAAGTCCGGGCATGAGGTTGTACCGTGTGGGTATTTTCGGTCCTCTGTCGAAGGGAGGAGAGTTGATCCACCGGCCAGGGAGACCCGTAGAAACGGTTGTCCGCTGGCCGCCCGCGGTATAGTACAGGGGCCCAATCGGGGCTAACCACCTCGAGAGGCTGCCTCACCATGCCGCGCATAATCTTGGGTGGGTACGTCGTGCCGGTTGGTGACCGGAAGTGGGGTCCCGGCGGCCCATCCCGGGAGGGTACGGGGGCCCTTCCGTCCGGCGGATCAATTCGCTTCCTGCCGACCCTTTCGTGCCGGTGCCCATTCGGCCTTCTTAGTGCCCGAACCTAAGATCCTCGTTGCCTCTTCATCAATCCCATCCTTTCTACCATGACAGTGCAACTAAACAGAGCAGGTCCTTCAGCGGTGCTTAACCCCACCACCGCGTTCACTATGGAGTTCACTAACATCCGTGGACTCCATACGAACCTCAATGCCGTCCACCACCATCTTGAGACGGCCCGGCCTGCTTTGCTCTTCCTAACGGAGACGCAGATTCGTTGTCCGACCGATAATTCTTACCTGTTGTATCCCGGTTATTCGCTTGAAGTAAACTTCAAGCCTAAAGCCGGGGTATGCTTGTATGTTCGGTCGGACATCTGCTGTCACCGTTTGCACTGCATGGAGGACCCCTCCTTCTCCGCTCTGTGGGTGCACGTGGATCTTGGTTCCCTGAGCCGCATCTACGTGTGCCTTTACAGGTCTCACAACGGGGACGATGAGACGACTCGGCTGTTCAGGTATCTTAGCCAGGCGGCTGATGACGCGCAGGCGCAGTTCCCGTCGGCCGAAATGATGGTCTTGGGGGATTTCAATGCTCATCACGAACTGTGGCTGGGCTCCTCCAAGACTGATCATGCTGGCAGAGCTGCCCATGCATTCGCTCTGACTCATGACTTGACACAACTGGTGAACCAGCCCACCAGGATCCCGGATGTGGCGAGTCATGCGCCTTCTTTGCTGGACCTTCTGCTGGCGACTCACCCAGCCGGGTATCATGTGACCGTTAGTGCGCCTCTGGGCACTTCCGATCACTGCCTGGTTGGGTCGTCAGTACCGATCGCATCACCTCCACGTCCCGTGCAGGTTAGGCGAAGGGTCTGGCATTACTCGTCGGCAGATTGGGATGGTATGCGGGAATATTTTGCATCCATCTCTTGGAGGCAGCGCTGCTTTGAGGGTAAAGATCCCTCAGCGAGTGCCAACGCTATTGCTGACGAGATCAGACTTGGAATGGAATATTACATTCCTTCCTCTGAGATCGCCAGTAAGGGCCGTGGACGCTCCTGGTTCAATCGTGCATGCGCCGATGCTGTCGGTGACAAACAGGCGGCGTATCGCGCTTGGATCAGGGGTCGCGCCATGAAGGATCCCAATATCAGTTCCCTCAAAGAAGCCTATAACCGTGCCTCCAAGGCCTGCAAGAAGGCCTACGTTAGGGCGGATGCCCAGCGCGTTAGCAGGATTGGGCGTGCGTTGGCCGATCACCCAACTAGCAGTTGTGCTTATTGGAGGTTAGCCAGGGCCGTCCAATCTAACTTCTGCCGTCCAGCGTTGCCGCCGCTGAGGTACCCAGAAGGGTCGCTGGCCCACAAGCCGCAAGAGAAGGCTGCCTTGCTGGCAAATCTCTTTGCGGCTAATTCCCGCCTCGAAGACCGTGGTTCCCAGTCGCTGCCTACACTGCCTGATTGCGGTTTCTCAATGGTAGATATTCGCATCAGGCAGTGTGATGTGCGGCGTGAGTTACGGTCTCTCGATGTGCGGAAAGCCAGTGGTCCGGATGGGATACCAGCGGTGGTTTTAAGGGCTTGTGCAGCCGAGTTGTCTCCAGCACTGACTCGCCTCTACCGAGCGTCTTACCGCACAGGTGTTGTGCCGGAATCTTGGAGGGAGGCCAATGTGCAACCGATCCCCAAAAAGGGTGATCGGTCGGACCCTACCAATTACCGCCCTATCGCTATCACCTCAGTGATGTGTAAGGTCATGGAGCGGATCATAAACGCTCAATTGGTCCGCTACCTGGAGGATCACTCGTTGATCAGTGACCGACAATACGGATTCCGCCATAATCGATCGACGGGTGATCTTCTAGCGTTTGTCCTGCATCGCTGGGGTGAGGCGATAGACCGGCGTGGCGAGGCTCTTGCTGTGAGCCTCGACATTGCCAAGGCGTTTGATAGGGTCTGGCACCGTGGTCTTCTGTCCAAGCTTCCGGCATACGGTCTACCCGGCAACCTGTGTTCGTGGATTTAAGGCTTTCTGCATGGGCGTAGAATACGTGTAGTCGTAGACGGACACGCTTCGGCGCTCATGTCGGTAAATGCCGGAGTTCCTCAGGGCTCGGTGCTGTCGCCCACCTTGTTTATTCTGCATATCAATGACATGTTGTCGCTTGGCAACATTCATTGCTATGCAGATGACAGCACGGTTCATGGGCGATACCACTGCGGGCCTCCAGGTTGCCGTGTCGAAACTGTGAAGGGACGCGAAGATCTTGTCATTGAGCTCAACCGGACCTTGGATCTCATTTCTACGTGGGGTTCCAGGAATATGGTTGAGTTCAATGCCAAGAAAACCCAGGTGTGTGCGTTCACGTGCAAAAAATCCCCGTTCTCTCCCCTCCCCATTCTTCAGGGTACTCCCCTCTCAGTGCGGAATGACCTGTGTATCCTTGGTGTGGATATCCGCTGTGATCTCAATCCAAGGAATCACATCGAGGGCGTAATATCTGCCACATCACGCAGGGTTGGAGTCCTGAACAGGGTGCGTCGGTTTTTCACGCCCGGTCAGCTTTGCCGCTTATATAAAGCGCAGGTCCGGCCGGGTATGGAGTACTGCTCGCACCTTTGGGATGGATCCGCCCAGTACCTGCTCGATGCCTTGGATGGATTGCAGCGGCGGGCCATCCGCATTGTGAATGATGCAGACGTTACGAGCAACTTGGAGTCGCTACAACTCCGGAGAGATGTCGCCTCTCTAAGCGTGTTCTACCGCCTGTATCACGGTGAGTGCTCTGAGGAATTGTTCAACTTGCTCCCCTCCTCTCCATTCCTAACCAGAACCACGCGTGCTGGCTTGCGAAGCCATAGCTTGACGGTCCACACCATCCCGGCGCGAACCAAACGGTTCTCAAATTCGTTTCTGTGCCGCACCGTCAGGCTGTGGAATTGTTTGCCGGCGCACGTGTTCCCTCCTTCCTACAATCCTGGGTCCTTCCGCCGTGGTGTGAAGAGGCACCTAAGCAGGCCGGCATAATTGTTTCCATTGGCATGGGACTGCCGTCCGATGCCAATGGATACTCTGCCTGGGCGGCATTGGCACTTTCCATCAGGTCCACGCCGCCACTATGCCAGGCCATTATAAAAAAAAAAAAAAAGACTTCGGTCTCACAAATACCCAGACCTGGAAGAAATATTTGTGGGCCGCACAAATATTTCTCTCGGTGCGGGGATCGAACCCGCGGCCTCTCGTTTCACAGGCGGCGTCTAACCAACTGCGCCACGGAGGCTGTCAAATATGCATTGATTAAACTAAAATAAAATCGTGGCGCACGTCCAATATTTACAATTTAATTTAATCAATGAATCTAATTAATCCCAAGGTCATCCAAAATTCATTTAAAGTGAAAAATACATTATCCGCCATTTTGTAGCAGTGGCCATCTTTGATTTTGATTTTGTATAGTGCACTGAATTCTACTTGACAAGCCCTTTCATTTGATACCCATATTGATGGGATTTAAAAAAAACCAAGTTGTCCGCCATCTGGTAGCGGCGGCCATCTTGGATTCACAATAATATTGAATATGGATAATTGTATTGTCACCAGAATCAAAGGCGTATAAAAAATTTCAGATCAATCGGTTAACGGGAAGAGAGTTAAATTTTAATTACTAAATTTGACCCAAACAAACGGGGTGAGCTAAATAAAACCGTTTAAAAACGTGCGTCGTGATTGCGTAACACTAAGCAGAGGTACCCCCTCCCCTCCCCCAGTAAAATTCAATGGCTATTAAAAGCAGACGTCTACATTTTCGCTTTTACAGTATTGGACGCTTCGCATTAATCGTTTGTTTTTCCAATGTTGGACAAATTGTACAGTACAGCAGCGATATAATTAGCTTGGATGGCCCCTCTGCGCAAAAGCATCGTCATTTCCTACGGGTAAATTCGTACGATCCGTAGGATGTGAATTCTACGATCTATTTGATACAATGCGTTCTATACATACATAGACTTTTAACCCCACACTAAAATCTAGTCTTGGTGGGAGTCAGGAACTACGAGAGTCTTCGGCTTCAAACGCCCAGAGCCGAGACAAATACTTGTGGGCTATACATTTGTTTGCAAGGATCGAACCCACAGTCTATCGTTTCACAGTCAGCCACCCAACTACGCCACGGAGGCTGTCGGATGGCTGACGAATATGTGGACGCCTTCCTTTAATGTAACCTGCATAATGTCTATAAACATACCTCGTCATCAGCGAATATGCAATATTTTCTATTAATTCGTTCGCTGAGATGTCTGAGACAGGCGAATGTGTTATTCCTGGCATCTTGACACTTGCAGTCGTATTGTGGGTAGCATTGCTGAAATAATCAACATATAACATATAACTTATAACATAGCTTGAAATCTATACATTTATATAAAATTGAAGTGTCTGTTTGTAAAGTGAAAATAAATAAAAATGTCCAAGTACATATCGTTATATACACGATACCTATAACGAAAATGACCTTAGATTTTTTTGTCTGTCTGTCTGTCTGTTTGTTCCGGCTAATCTCTGAAATGGCTGGACCGATTTTGACGGGACTTTTTTGTCAGGTAGCCGATATAATAAAGAGTAACTTAGGCTACATTTATTTTAGAAAAATAAAGTAATGTTGCAATGGCGAAGTAATGTCCAGTACCGCGCGCAGCTCACGCGCATGCCACCACTGGGCCGTCACGTCGGGCGCCTCCCACCACTTCTCCCACCAACGAATAAATATCACATTTATAAAATATTGTATTTAAATAAATTTGTCAATAAAGCTAATACAAAAAACTGAAAATAAATGTGTAACGGGAGTTTACCGCCGCTCGCTAAGAGATGGCGCCACCGTAGAATTAGATCGCGGTATAGTTTCGTTACAAAGGTTGATAATTAAAATTAAAATGCAAAAACCAAAAAAAAACTAAATACACTAATTCACTTTTTTATTAAATTCTACGCAGACGAAGTCGCGGGCACAGCTAGTTCTAAATATAATTACTTAAAAAATCGGTTATATCACACACACATACACACAGTCATTTTCTTCGACTTTAAAATTAGTTCAAAAATTCATAATTTTGAAGCATAAAACTTTATAAACGAATTTATTAATATTATAATCTCTAAGTTACAACCACGGACTAAAAAGAGTAGTTACAACCACGGTGGTTTAACTAAGAACAAAAGATGACTAATTATAATCATCGGTTTGACTAACTTACCACTATACTCCATCGGTTTAGGTACTTAACTAAATGTAAACAAACCATAAAAAAGGTTATTTAACATTGCCATTTCACATTTCTAAATTAATTGAAGACAAAAAAATGTTTACGTAAATGTAAAACTACATTGCATGTTCAAATTTATTTTAACGATTATAATTATGAATGTGTGAGCTTGAAAACAATTAAATTATGTAAGATCATAATTAAATTATCTAAATTAAAGTATCTAATTATACATAATGCAATCTGTCTATAAAAAAAGACCCAAACAATCAGGCATCCAAAACATTTTCATAAGTTACAAGAAATTATGCTACAAAATCTAGAAGTACGACTTTACCGTAATGCGACAATTTAAATGAAAGATAATGCGTTAGGTTGGATAACTAAGCATCATCATATTTATGTTATCTATGGCAGCCAATTATTATTCATTGCGTTAATGTACTTACTGTTATCGTGAAGTGGTGAAGTGTTTGGAAGTGTTCATCGTTGTTCTTTACTCTGGTTTAGTTATTATTTGTTATAAGCTGCTGTTAATTGTTGTTAATACTTGTTACTTGGTTGACTAAGAAAATATTCGTAAATTGGACATTGCAATAAAATGTTGAACAACCATGCGTCACGTGTTTACATTTAGATAAGTACCTAAACCGATGGAGTATAGAGACCGAAAAAAACGTGTAGTTTTACGTGTTTCTCCATTTCACGCTGATATTGGCCCTGAATTACTTCAATAAGCATTGATAACCGATTTTAAAACTTTTATTTTTTATTAAGATGCATACGCTTGCGGATATGAGAATTTTTATGTTCGCATTTTTATAAAGAAAAACTTGTAACTAGATAAGAATTTCAAATACACGAAATCTGCATCGATACTGTTAAAATCTACTTCAGGTCCATGCTTTTCACAATATCTTCGTAGATATACGTAAGATTAGAAGAAGAAAGAAAGAAAGACAACAGTTTTATTCGCCACAGATAATGAAAACGACGCGACGTACAAATACAGGTGTAAAAAAACAAGTTGAAAGATAAGTAAGAAGTAATATAAGATTAGATTTATTATTTCTGGATTCTTTATCTTACTTAATTTCAAAAAGCGCCTTGAATTGATTGAGTGACGTCTCTTACTCAATATGTAACCTTAGAGTATTTATATATAGAGGGAGCGCTGTCATACATTCGCGTTTTAAAAAACATAGATATTTTCTTGTTCGTAATGTTGGTAGCGCTCCTATATTAGTTAAAATTGAATTAATTATTTAGCAATAAATTGCTATAAATTCCTTTGATAGCCGAAATTATATTTAGCTATTATCCTTTTAAAACGAGTTTGAATGAAATTAAATATACCTAAACTATTTATTTTTAATTTTTTTTTCAAGTAATTTATGTATGTTGCACAACCTGTTCAAATATTAGCCAAAAGGAGGGCAGAAAAAGTTGGCCCGGCACCACCATTTTTATCTACGTTTTTGAAGTACCAGCGCTCCCTCTATATATATATATATACTCTAAGAATGTAACATGTACTCTGTGATTATAACTTTATTGGAGGGAATGTTATGAATTTTATGATGTTTAAAAAATACTTACAGCCAGATGTTCACTATCGTAAATCCAAGGACACTCTTTGGCAACTGTTCCATCTCTAGCTTCCCCGTAATACTCCACTAGCATGAACCTATAAAAAATGAAATTAGTTTTATACTAATATATTAAGACGAAGAAGTGGTTTGGTTGTGCCCGTTAATGTAAGGAACTACTACTGGTGGTGGGTCTCTCATATGTGAGAGGCTGCCTGGTTGGGTACCACCGCAATGTCTATTTCTCCCGTCAAACAGCAGTTTAAATGCACTGTTGTGTTTCGGATTGAAGGACATTGTAGCCAGAGTAACTACTGGACATATTGAGACTTAACATCTTATGTCTCAGGATGGCGAGCGCAGTGGAATGCCAAGCATTGCTTTGTAATTCAAGGTGTTGTTTGGTTTTGCTACTGTTCATGAGCGGTTGTATCGCTTACCATCAGGCGAACGGCATGCTCGCCTCGCCGTCATTCACTGCAATAAAAAAAAACTACTAGTTCGAATTGAAAAATCTTTTTGTGTTGGATAGTAAATTTATTAAGGAATGCTGTAGGCTATATAGCATCACGCAATGACCAATAGCAGCCGAACAGTATTGAAAAATGTTTCAAAAGCGGGGAAATTTTATTTATGTGGATTGGAGTCTAAATGTATCTGCATCCAGGCGAAGCCGGGCCGTGCGACTAGTATTCAATAAATTATTATAGGCATTGAGCCTTCTTCCTCCGACCTCATTAAGTATGGGATTTTATTTGGCGCCGAATAACTTTTGCACTAGTGTTGAGTAGGACATACAAGAGGCAGTACATTTGTCCCGTACATGACGTCAAAATGTAAGAGCGGCTCAACTTTTTTAATGTGTACTACTTCATATTTGGTGTACTACTTGGTCTGTAATGTCATTTCATTGACGTGAGCCGTGATGCAAAGTTATAAGCCATAAATAAGCGTCAGTACGCCTCACTTCAATTGAAGTGGGACATTGTACTGGCTCAATACAAAAATGAGGCTACTCTTACAAACTCTTTTTCAAGTTATGTCCTACTCAACACTATTTTGCACCCACTTTTATCACATACCAATTTTTGAGAAAGATTTTTTTGTCCATTACTTTATTGACTTCACATTACATTAAAGTGTTGATACCAACACTGAGGCATTAATATTTTCTAACTAAGTTTTCCTTCATCGTACATAAAGCAAATGTTTACTACTTACGGTATTATCCATAGGCAATTTTAAAACCCATTTTAGCCCCATGTTTTGTCTTCTTCGCTAACTAAATTCAAAAGTTATTCAAAAGAGACAGAACATTCGATAATTAAAATACATTTTAAAACTGTCTGAACAAGGCCAGTATACTTTATTAAATAATAAAAAATCAAACCTTTCAGTCATGTTATCGTTTTGCAAGTCAATGGGATGTCCGTCCATATTCCTCGGTATTTCTAAGCCCGCTAGCTCCAATACAGTGGGCGCTAAGTCTATATTCAGTACTGGTTGGTGGTTTTTCACGTTCTTTTTAATTCCAGGCCCTTTTATCACTAGTGGTACTTTTATATCAGTTTCGTAGGGTTGCCGTTTGTCGTATACTTGAGAGAATTGACCTGAAAATCATTTATTTATTTATTATTATTTTTTTTTATTTCATTGAATGGCGAGACGAGCAAGCCGTTCGCCTGATGGTAAGCGATACGACCGCTCATGAACAGTAGCAATATTCCACTGCGCTCGCCATCCTGAGACATAAGATGTTAAGTCTCAATATGTCCAGTAGTTGCTCTGGCTACAATGTCCTTCAATCCGAAACACAACAGTGCATTTAAGCAGTGTTGTTTCACGGGAGAAATAGACATTGCGGTGGTACCTACCCAGATGGCCTCTCACATATGAGAGACCTACCACCAGTAATTGTATCTATTGGCATGGGACTGCCGTCTGAAGCCAATCGATACTCTGCCTGGACGGCATCTGCGCTTACCATCAGGTGCAGTATGGTCACTATGCCGAGCAAGTACAAAAAAAATGTTAAACCTACGAAATAAAGGATTTTTGACATACATACATAAACACGCCTTTTTCCAAGAAAGGGTAGGCGAAGGTGCTACCAGGAAAAATATTGTTTCGCTTTGTATTTTAACGCGTAATAGGGCGTGAGCCTATCGCTATATCGGGCACAATTTCCTGTCTCCGGGCTCGTAAATTTCCTCGACCCGGGATTCGAACCCGAGACCTCAGCTTTGTAGCAGCGTAAATGCCCTATTGTTTCGAATTGAAGGACATTGTACCCAGAGCAACTACTGGACATATTGAGACTTAACATCTTATGTCTCAGGATGGCGAGCGAAGTGTAATGTCAAGCATTGCTGTAATTCAAGGTGTTTGGTTTTGCCTCTGTTTATGAGCGGTCGTATCACTTACCATCAGGCGAACGGCTTGCTCGTCTCGCCATTCACAGCAACAAAAAAAAACCTATTGACTTGAATCTTAGTATAGGGTCAGGACCACAGAACAGTTGAATATGGTTAGAAAGGCAATAGCCGTCAAATTGTATGAAAACCAGCGTCGTCGTTTTCGGAACACAAAACCTCAACAAAATCCAATACATAAGGCTTGCAATAGTCGATTTAAAGTATCGATAAAATTATGGAAATATGTCTTTGTTATAAGACCGGAATTTATTTTATAGATATGCTTAATAGTTTTTTCTGATACAGTTATTTCATTAGTATTATGTCAATAGGCGCAAAATAAATGAGACGAGTATTAAAAATTCATTTTAATTTGTATACTATTTTACAAATCTATATGTACAGGATTTTTAAGATTTTTAGCTGTGTGTGAGGTATTAACATTTTTACTATTGGAAAGGCATACATACAGGGTATATCAAGACTGCTACCGAAAACGAAGCCGGGTGGTAGTTTAAGCGACTTCAGACACAATGCAACAGAAAAAGTTGCAAAAAAAAAGCGACAATTTTTTTTTTGTTTTTTTTTTCCTATGGCCATATTTGGGTGGTAAATACATTTTTTCCTAAAATAATAGTATATACCCTTTTATTTATAAATACTCTAAGGTATAAAAGAGTTTAAATTATTATTTTAGCAAAAACTATGGATTTACCACCCAAAAATGACGATATTTAAAAAATCATAAAAAAAAATTGTCGCGTTTCTAGGCGAAATTTTTAATTGCATTGTGTTTGTAGCCACTAAAACTACCACCCGGCTTTGTTTTCGGTAGCAGTCTTGAGATACCCGGTGTAAGCAATTATTATAATCAAATTACGATTTTTTACGTCAATAGATTCAGTGGTTTAGATTTTTCATACAATATTTAATTATTTCATCGCCATGATACTGTTTTTCCATAAGCGTTGCACGTAATTATTTTTGGTTTGTATATTACTTATGATCCAGATTTTTTTATTGTCTTCCGTTTCACGAAAATGAATACTTAGAACAAATCGTACTGGATTTTGTAAGAATCCAGTTGTCTCTACCTATTGCCTTTATCGACTCACTCTTGGAAACGTATAAATGAATAAGTTACTATATTATAATGTATTTTCACACAAAAATATGTTGTTCTCATGTTGGCAGAGGTATGAAATCAGAACATAAGGATAGGTCGTCAACGTTATCAAACGTTACTACAATTTAAAATGACTAAAAACTGATTTACGAGTATAGAAAATCTATAACTACATCGATATAGTTACTATGTACAAGACTACAACACTACGTGACATGTGCCAATTTTCGCTGTTGACATAACAAAAATGAGTCGTATGCATTGCGTAGGAACTTGGCATTCGCGAGCATTGTATGTACGCGTAATCAGCAATGTATATTTTTGATTTATCGTCTATCATATTATCGAATTCTTCAAAATGTAATTAATAACCGCAATTTTGGAAAATACAGGTGAAAATCAATAAAATCGGGTTGAATATTGGTATGGAATTCCTCCTCTATTGATATTTGATGCTTTACTATTGGAGCTGCAAGATAAAATAGCACAAATCTGCATTTTTACTCTATTTCGCCGGAGCATCTCTCTCCAAGGCATTTCGACAGCGACTAATTTGACAAATCATCCGTTCCGCGGCAGTGATGCTTTTTATGCACCACCTTGCGACGCGTCAAACGCTTTTATTTCCCTTCTAACTATATTCATCTGTTCTGTGGTCAGGACTATGTGTATATTCTTTTTTTTAGACTTCCCGTCCTCACACCCGCCACTGCAACTCCTGTGAGCCAGGATCAACAGTGGCACGCAAAGAATTAACACCGATCTCCGGAGCTCGGCGAGTCACTCAGGAACACTAGCTTGTCTTTAACCCGCATCGAAATTAATCAGAAATATTCTCGATTGTAGAGTAGGCCCGTGCCCTGCAGTGGGGCGTATATGGGCTGATACAGTTACAGTATTCACTTACCAACGTGATATCCATTATCAGAAGTATATATAAGATATGTGTTGTCCAGTAGAGCGCTAGTCTCCAGCGCATTGACTATATCCGCCACCATTTCGTCCACGGCTAGTAAGGCTTCCCAACGCGAGCGGTACACTCTGTCCAACTCTGGGATCATTGTGTCGGGTAGGGGGGAGGGGGGCATGCGCATTAGCCAGTGTTTATCCTGGGGATATAAAAATAAAATTTTATTTTTATTTTATTTATTAAAAGGATTTCCCATAAGGAATACACATAGCGTTGATAAAATAATATCACATAGTATATAATTATAATCAGCGTGTTTCCTCATTTATAGGAAATCACAACAAGTTCAAAGTATGCTCACCACAAAGTAAAATTTAATTAAATTAAAAATTAAAACAATTTCGAATCTCAGATCGCCTAGTGACTACGAAAGCTGTAATCGAAACGTCGCTAAGTGAAAAATATAAAAATGAAACCAAATTCGCGGTAAATTCCGTAAATAAGAGTTTTATTTCAATGTGTAACATTCGCGTAAATCTAAGAAAGCATTATAAAAAAATATCAATGATAACACTAACAAATTACATAAGCAAGTAGCACAATTATAATTGCTTGAAATATCCAACTTTAAAACCAAATAAAAAACACATTACTTCTTACTGAAATTCCATCAAATCTTACCACTCACCTCAGCCACTACATTGAAGTTGGGATGCCTAACTGCGGTTACATTTTGGAAGGTGCCATTATGTCGGGTCGCGGAGGTGAACGGCTGGTGCGGCGCGGGGGGAGCCAACACCATCAGGAATGGACGAGCCTCTGTCTGGTTCTCCACGTAACTGATGCCTAGTTCACGCTGGAAATGTATAAATGTTGCATTAATAATTGTAAAATGTTAAAGGAGAATGCCCATTGCAATGCAAAGAGAATATTTTTACATAAATTGAGATCAATACTCCTGAAAATTATTATTGCAGCAAATAAGAATAAAGTATATTTTCAATTAGCTTTATTTTTAGTATAACTTTAGAAAGAGTAACAATACTGCACACTGTTAATTCGCAAAAGAAGAATGCGCATTCATAAATCATAGTATTGGTAAAAAAAACCTTGATCATGATACCGATACTGCTTAAAATTCATTAGGTATAGCATGTTTATGGTTTGTGCTTAAACGTTTTCTCGTTTTACCCCGGGCGACGGATTTTTAAAATAAACAATAAAGTTATTATCATCACAATTTTTTTTGTTTTCACTGAGATGTATAAAAAAATTTAGGTATTTTTTATTGGAGTTCAAGTTAATTTCTTTCAGAACTCCGGGCCCAGGTCGCAATTTTTTTATGTTTATTGAAAACTAGCGTCCCGGCCCAGCTTCGCCCGGGTACAAATAGATTTATGTACAATAATATGTACCTACGTATTATACATATAAACCTTCCTCTTGAATCACTTTATCTATTAAAAAAACCGCATCAAAATCCGTTGCGTAGTTTTAAAGATTTAAGCATACAAAGGGACATAGGGACAGAGAAAGCGACTTTGTTTTATACTATGTAGTGACATATTTTTTTTTCTACACAAAAACGTGGGTTTCATCGAGGCACAAACATGTTCGCCCCGATACTAAGTTTCATAGTAAAGTGGGCATTCTCTTTTTTGGAGGACTTTTTGTACCTTGTTTAAAATAAAATAAACTCAAGGCTTATCGCCTTGAGTTACTTTTACTTGAGGTATATTCAAAATGCAATAAGAAACGAATACTTCAATAAATTATATTATAATTAAAACTATGAACTTTATATCAATAGACTTAAAGGCTTGTTCAAATATGTAAACGTTCGGCTTTACCCGAACGCACACATCGACAGGCTAATGAATAAACATAATAAACAACCAAAATACGATAACTACTGTGTTCTCTTTCCTGCATATACAAAAGTGGTTAGATAGAGCAAGACAGCGAATGTTTCAGATCATCCGATAATGGCGACACGATGGCGCGTGCGGCGCCGCGGTACATCAAAGGTTGCAGTCGCGAATCGGTGTATGGAATGCATTTCACGAAATAAAATAAAATCCCGGTATTTTCAGGACTGACATACTGTATCCCGCGGGATAAAAGTATTTTCTGGCATTTTGAATAAAATTGATAACTTCAACGTAAAAATAAACTTTAGTGAAAAATAAAACAAGTTTTTTCAAGCGAAATAATTTTGGAAAATGATACAATAGTCATGATTACGATACAAAAACGACTTAGATTATATACTCGTCTAGATGACACATCACACCTCACCGCACGGCTCAAAAAAAGTCTACCAAATTTGGTAGACTCGCTCCTCACGTACGTCAGTATCATTTGAACTACATATGGATAACGTGCTCCCGAAAAATAATTAATTATGCCGGTTTGTGCTGTCAAATTGTATCGCAATTGTATGGGAAAACTGTATAATAATACCAATATCACTTTCTATCGGTAACATTATTGTTAAACCACTATTATTTGAAGAAAACATGAACTTTTAATTCATTATTTTGAAGATGAGTTTCATTGGCCAGTGTTGTCAATTTATTACTAGGAAGATTTGTTGAAACTATGGGAGAAACTATAAAACACAAATATCATTACATATATTTTCGATCAGAATAAAAACAAGAAGAATGGCATTATTTATTTAATGAGTAAATAATACTTACCTACACGATATTAATGAAACCCACGACGACATGCACTTCATAGTAATTTTATTAATTCTTTGCCTTGCATGTGTATTACCATTCAAAATTTCACAAACGGGGTATTGCTATTGTCATCTTTGAAGAAACAGCGAGAACTTATTCAAGGTCCTAATAATTTTTAGACTACGGATTCCGTACTAGTAAATTGCTGGAGAGACATTACACAGCGGAAATGAAAAGAAGACCATTCGTAGCCTCACATGACTTCAGTTGTGTGTTCCGAACATTTTACTTATGATGATTTATATTTTACATAAATACAGAAATCAGATAACAGCCCAGACAATAAATCCAAAGAGTTAATTCTATTCGGAAACAAACACTAGGAGATGGGTTTAGATCTTTATTGTTTTTACTAAAATGCGTTATAAATATAATTAATAGTATGATTACTTTAAATAAAGAAAAAATATTTTATTTAACCTATTTTGTATATCAAAATATAATGGGAAAAAGTTAAGTTAATAATCTGGAGTAGGCATCCCTAAACACACACACCTTGACAGTTGGATTACAATAATTACACGACCGGTACTCACACATATCAACGAAAGTGAGGACACTTTTAGCGCATCGTTTGTTGACATTGCTCAATCTAGACGAGTATATAATCTAAGCAAAAACGACTTGTGATTTTGCTAATACCGTCTCACACAGCGGATCTTTAATCCCGGTTTCAGTTTTAGATATTTCAATAAATTTCGCGCCCGTTTTCTTTTCGGGATACGAATGTTGAGTACACAGAAATGGTGAGAACTTTCTGATGTGTGACGATATTTTGTGTGATAGGCACGCAGGATATTTATTTGTAGGCGCCAATGAAGATCGCAGGACTATGTAGGTAGCTCCTCAGTATGTCCGATAACATGGCAATTTTTTTGTGTGACGTATTAATTTATTAGGGTGGGTACTTTAGTGAATGAACTGTGTCGATTTGGTAAAAAGTGGAATAGTGGCTGCGTTTTTAAAAGTGAAAAGTTTTAAGTGGAAAAGTGAATATGTGTGGATACTTCGAATCACTAGCGTAGGTACTTCAAGTCTGTTTCGATTATGTAAAAAGTGGAATAGTAGCTGTATTTTCAAAAGTGAAAAGTGTAAATGCAAAAAGTGAGAATGTGTAAGAGTGTGGAAAATATAAGGGGAAGTCGCCGTATGAGTGCAGTATAATAAGTAAGTTAATTTTGTTATTAATTGTTTGTTATGATTCCTAATCTAGTCCACGTAATATCCTTAATGCGTTATCTAATTTATAAGCATTGAAAAAGTCTATATACTGCCTGCCTGTACTAGTTGCAAACAGAACTGCAACTAATATTTTTTACTTCTCGATAAATGCGAAATATTGTCTTGTATTCTGCCGCGCCGTAGCGTGGTAATCGAATAATTCAAATGCGGACATTATCACTTCTCCCGACCCGGGCTTCGAACCCGAGACCTCAGTCTTGTCTCAATCAATCATACCGTAGGACAACTACGCCTTCCATTTATAACTTAGTTAATAGTCGGCTGCTTCTGTAAGGGCCAGCCGATTCGAATCTTTTTTATAATCAATTTAAAAATTATTTACTTACTCAATACTCACAATATAATCTATAAAATAATTAAATAAAGTTTATTTTTCTCCTCACAAAAATCGTACATAAATTGCCTTAAAACGTATACATTGTCTGCATAACATAATTATAAGGTATGTACTCTAATACTTTTGGTGTCAAAATAAATAAAATACAAATACAACTATTTTAACATAATACTCACAATAACATCAGTGAGATACTCATTAGTGGAATGCGTGGGCACTCCGTTGTTTGATATGACGTAGTCGTAATACACCGAGTTGCCGACCAGCCCGTGCCACTCCGTCCAGCCTGGTGGAACCTGTTCGGGACCACCGGCTTCTTTCACGCCGTACTGAAATATAACAGGACAATATTTAAAGAAGTGCGTGGTGGCCTGTTGGTAAACGGACTAGTCGCGGTTGCCAACATATTCACGGTGGTCGCGGGTTCGAATCCCAGGCCACACCTCTGACTTTTCGGAGTCATGTCTGTATTGATAATCAATCACCACGCACTAAAACGGTAAAGGAAAACATCGTGAGGAAACCTGCATACCATAGCGATTTATAAGAATTTCTATGGTATTTAAGTCCGTCAACCCGCACTAGGCCAGCGTGGTGGACTATATGGCCTAACCACTCTCAATCGTACGCTCGATTGTAGAGGAGGCCAGTGCCCTGCATTGGGACGTATAGGTATAGGCTGATACAGAATATTTAAAGACTAGCTTTTTATTTTAAGTCTCTCATATTTGAGAGGCCGACTGGGTAGGCACCACCGCAATGTCTATTTCTATTTTCTCCCGCCAAACAGAATTTTAAATGCACTGTTTTGTATCGGATTGAAGGATATTAGTAGCCAGAATAACTACTGGACATATTGAGACTTAAGATTTTTTGTCTCAGGACGGCGAGCGCCGTGGAATGCCAAGCATTGCTTTGTATTTCACAGTGTTTGGTTTTGCTACTGTTCATGAGCGGTCGTAACGCTTATGGTATAACTGTTCGTGTCAAAAAAATAAATGTCATTGACATTTAGTCACGTTTTAGGCCTCAACCCGCGATATCGAATAAGACAATTTTTATCAAACTATTTTTAGCATAAACAAAAATAATAAAAGAAGAAGTTTATATTTTACATTATTACATACAAAAAGTTAGGCAACAGAAGCCTAAAAAGTACGACCAATTAGTGACCTTGTGTGGATTCAAAATAATTATAATAACCTCTAGCTACAAGTTATCCAATTTAAATTTGGTTTCTCTTAATGTACGAGTATATCTAGCGACAAAAAGGGTATTTTTTGCATATTAGTACTTTTCTGTTTATATTGCCTAACACGAGATCGATTTGAAATGACAGCTTTGCCGTCGCGTTTCCCACCCTTTTTTTCTTCCCGGTTGGATAGGCCAGCGCGGCAAAACATCTATTCATGGCCCGATTTAGGCCTCCCCATTTCCAAATCTGTATCTATGATCCAAGCAGGGGCGGACTGTGAAATTGTGGAGCCCTGGGCTAATACGACTCAGAGGCCCACTAATTGTTATTGCGTCAGAAAACTGTTTTACAGATACATCTAGGTTTACTATATAGAAAACATAGGACAATAAAACGTGTTATTTATTTTAATATGTACCCATTTATACCTAATGATTTAGCGTTGTTTTATAATGTCGTTCAAATGAACATATTAAAAAAAGTTAGCCTTGGGGCCTTTTGCCTCCACGTGGCCTTGGGTTGCAGTCCAAAACGCCCTTAGGTAGATCCGGCCATGAATCTGGCAAGCATAGGAATGTTCATGGGCGGCGGCAATCAATTACCATCAGATCACCAATTTATCCACTTACTAGACCTTTACATAACTCTTACCTGGTTCATATACTTCCCAGCATAGAAGGTGTTGTACCCAGCGCTCTCCAGTATCTTGGCGAAGGTGTAGTTCTCATGGTATTTCCAGGTGGGTCCATAGCACCCGCCGCTAAGGCTGTTGTTCTGAACCATGTGGTTGTGCACGTACATTCCTGTGAGGATACTGGCGCGGCTTGGACAGCATATTGGTGACGCGGCGTACTATTTGTAAATATAGAGGATAATCAGATGTATGAAGGTCTTGATCTAAGATAGTCTTGTAAATAAATAAATAACACCCAACAGTCACATACAGTCCTGACCCCACACTAAGATCAAGTCTTGTGTCGTGGGTATCAGGAACTACGAGAGACTTTTCGGTCTCACAACACCCAGACCCAAAAGAAATATTTATGGTCTGCACAAACATTTTACTCGGTGCGGGGTTCGGATCTGCGGCCTCTCGTTTCACAGGCGGCGTCTAACCGACTGCGCCACTAAGGCTATCACGGTGGCTTAACATTTCATAAAGGAGAATGCTCATTTTACGATGCAACATAGTATCGGTACGAAGATTTTGTGCCACGATGAATTACGTACCAAATTTTTGTGTAGGGAAAAATATATATTTTTAATAAATATATGAATAATTGTGATCCAGGTCCTGATTTCTTGGAGCAATGAACTTTAAGTTCAGTTAAAGTGACTTTTTTGCCTTGACTCTGTGAACGAAATGTAAAATGTAATGATAATTACTTTATGTTATGAAAATCTTTCGCCCGGGATGAAACAGGAAAACGTTTAACGGCAAACCATAAAAATGCTATAATACCTAATGCATTTTAAGATATTTTTTACCGATACTATGAATGGGCATTCTCCTTTTCATTTCTTCGGTTTGGAAAATATTTTCTATATTGCAGTAGATGTCGCCTTATCCCTGGACCTAGAATTCCTTTCGCGGTGATATTACGACTGAAACTATGGACACCGATTCGCTTAACAATTTGCCTTTCGTTAACTTGGAAAACAACTACTAAACTGTTATTATTTTTGTCTAAGCACCAATGCTAAATATCTACTATATTACTCTTTCCCCTACATTAATTTCCAAAAGCCTTTAAGCCACGGAGGCTTACATAAAATAAAACAGATATTGAAGAAGAACATAGGTTCTAGTCCCTTCATAGACTTCAGTTCAGTAGGTACAGTCAGCAACATAAGTCGCTACACAGTCACGAGATTTGGATTTGTCTTATCATTCAAAATAATTATTATTTTCAATATCGTATGGCACATTTCGGCATAGATGACTTTACTTGGTTATATTTTATGACTACAGAGTAGTACGTACAAATTTTAATTCATCAAAAGGTTATTAAAAAATGTGAAGTGTTCAGCGACTTATGTTGCTGACTGCACCTATATTATGTTAGCTCAAATCTCTACGTAGTTATGTCTTTCTGGTGTGCAAGTGCAAATAAGATTATGAAAAGCAAGTAAACCTGAGCTTTGTTGCATCATGATGCAACAGTGGTAGATAAATGATAATTTTCAGATGGTCCAATCCAGTGATTAGGTATTACAATACACGTAAATATTAATGCATACCTACATGAACGTAAGTATTCTTTGTGAATGACGGTACCTAATACGTAAATATTATTGACTATAAAGTATTAAATATTTATTAAAGACTTGAGATAAAGACTGACCTTGACAATTATATTCATCGATTATTCCGACTATTGTTTTGTACAATACGTCATTATTGGTCATTATTCGAAGGACTAATGAAGTGGAACGTGTAAACGAATGTATCGGATTTTAAATCAGACACGGCATAACTAATAATTAATTATATGTAATTGCTATGCATGCTAATCGGCGTTTCAAAAATACTCTTCGAAAAAATATTTTTATTTTTACAAGTATTCATTGATGATTTCGCAACAAGAATATGTCCATTCTTTGCAAGAATAACAAACTTCAGATGAGAAATAAGTGTGTACCTATGTATGACTATGAATTTTCATATTAAGTACCATAATTCATCATTTTGCAAATAGAATACATGTAATACTTTAACTCAAAATATGCAAAAAATGCTATATTTTCAACTTACAGAACTGGTAAAAGTGACCCCCTCATTCGCAATAAACCGTTGTACATTCTTCATCGGATCCTGAAATTAAAATAAAACAACACATTTTTTCACTAATTCATTTATTCCACATAACAACTATATTTTACTAACCATACCACCCAGTACAACATCTTGATCGTCGGTTAATATTATAACAAAGTTTGGTTTCTTTTGTTCATCACAGACTGACACACTCACAAACAAAAATAACAGTAGGTAGTTAAGCATTTTTGTTTTATTCTATTTTTATTTAATGTGGAATGGCGGGCATAATTTCAAGTCCCGTGCACTCGCTAGCGATAACTACGCCGACTGAGAAAAATCCGACACTCTTCACCAATGACCTGAAAGTTAAAAATGTTATCTTAGTTAGGGTAAGCTGACCTGTGTGTGACATTGATTATTTTTTGTTAACGTAAATTCTGACCAATCATACATATATTATTGTTAATGCAAGGTATTTTTTTTACATGAAATCCTGTGTAGATCCAAATGAACTGATTTCATTGCTTTTTTAATAATTTACAATTAGTAGAAAAACACTTTTATTCGGTTTATTTACTACTTTTTCTTAATATTGAGCAATTAAGCTTCAAAAGTAAACTTTGTTTCCATTGTTTTTCAATATTTAAACTACTTTATAATAAATATACTATTAATGAAATATTTTTTTCCTATAAATACTTTGTTAAAGCTTTATCCTTGACTTAGCAGGAAAACATTGTGATGCCACTAATTAGTATGTTTACCCTGCGTCTCGCTATTGACATTAATACATTATCTCAAATTAGATTGAGTAATTACTGAAATGCTCCATATACATAATTATTCAGTTGTTTTATTGCCATACAATGATGATGAAATTTGGGATAACCAAAAACAACAAAGCTTCATTTCTGGTCTACAAAGTATTTGCAAAGACATTTAAATCGGAATCAATGTGATTTTAACTTTGTATATGACTGAACACTAACTCATGTATCTAAAACAGGAAATATATAATTGATTAACTTTAGAAGTAAATACTGATGATTGACCTCTGACTTGAGATAGCCTTACATCTTTCAGTGATTATATCATCGTTTTATAAACATTAGGATGTGTTTGTTGACTTATGCTTTCAAGGACTGACAGAGCAAAATTATCAAATCTTTTTAAAGAGGAAAAATAATTTAAAAATATACATTTATGAATTGAAATTATAAAAAGGAAATTAAATCATTTACACTGGAATATTTTTGGTATAAAGTTGAATACAATCTTCTTGACTAATAAAAATAATTATCCAGCACAAGTATAGATATTTAGAAAATATACTACTACCTATACCACTTAATATGAATTTATAAAAATGTAGGATAAATGAGACCTATGGTCTATAATATAAAGCTTACATGACAATCAAAACATAAATTGAAACAACTTAAAGAGCATTGCATCAGCAGTTTGTATACAAAAACTTAAATGATAACCAGTAAAGATGAAACATTTGTCAATAGATACCTTTTTATGGGATAATATGTTTTTGTATGTAACTTGTTGGTTATTGTGGTTATTAATTGACATTAAGGATTACTTTAATGATTCCACATCTACGCCATTATGAATAAGACTTAGAAAATAGTTTATTTTACCTCTATCATCCAAAATAATATGCATCATTTTGTTTTATGATACAGTAAAAATCTAGCAGTCAAATTTATAGAATTGTATGTTTTATAAAATTGATATGAACAATTCAAAGTTTTAATTTCCACATTCTCTTCCGTTTAAAGTTATGTGAGTTACTTTAAATAAAATATTATTCTATTAAGCATACCTTATGAAGCAATGTTTTTGGTTGCATAAAAATTTGCATTATTCTTCACAACATCGCAATACGTCTATACTTTTAATTATATTATATATGGTCAGTATTAGTCATATATCGTCATTATAACTGTAAAAATGTTCAGTCAAGTACGCAGTTACCACATTTCGAAAAGTTAGGTTATGTATACTTACCATTTAAAAGGGTCGTAATAGAAATCCTTGATAAATGAAACAACACCCTTTTTGCCCATTATAAGTTAAATAACTGTGTTATTCTTTACGAATATAATCCAGTTAACGACAATTTATTATGATAAAATCAATAATTATTCAGATTTACAAAAAGCAATTTGACAACTATTACAAATGGCATAACGAAATGTTACCATATTAAAAAAAACATCTGTGAATTCGATATTCTCAATTTAATCAACAATTAATAAAAAACAGTATACCTAATGAAATTATTTATTTATTCATAAAAATAGTAGTCAAAATCCAATCAGTATAATGTGATATTTTTGTGTAAACACCGGGGTAGAACCGATGTCCGCAAGAATATCCGAACGAGACCAATCCCACTACCAGTCCTTTGTAAATAAGAGGGCCGCCGGAATCTCCATAGCATCCGTCAGGGCCTCCAGCTTCCACCTTTCCAGCACATAACATAGAATCATCTATAGGTACGTGGATAGTTGAGTACCGCATTCGGCAGATATCTTGATCAACGGTGAATAAATTCGTATGCTGAAGCTGGTCTGGTTGGATTCCGTCTGGCTGAAATAAAAAACAAAGTTAGGTAGGTACTATATACTAATCCCATCAAAAACATCCTGTAAAAAAATTCCAAGTCTCGCAGCTCAGTTTATCTACCGCAAAACGTTGTGAGATCCATGTAATACCAAGTCGATTAATTTATTTAGTCCTTGATTAAGGGACGTTCTGTATAAAGTTATTACGTAAGTTATTATCAGATCAATATTAAAAATTCTTTACGTTGTAAATAAGTAGATCAACTTGGCCATCGCATGAAAACATAATGTATCGTACAATTTATGCATAATGCTACTGGCCAAGTCGATCTATTTATTTAAAACGTAAAGAATTTTTAATATTTATATGATAATAACTTACGTAATAACTTTATACAGAACGTCCCTTAATCAAGGACTAAATAAATTAATCGACTTGGTATTACATGGATCTCACAACGTTTTGCGGTAGATAAACTGAGCTGCGAGACTTGGATTTTTTTTACAGGATGTTTTTGATGGGATCTCACGTCTTTTTGTAGAGTCCTACTTTATTCCTTTTCGGTACTTTTTATTTCTAGAATATATATAATGATTTTTCTTAAAGCCCTCTCTCTTATGGTTTTTTCTTATTTTTGTAGGTATCAATTTATCACAAATATAGCGGATTTGATTATTAGTGTTCTATCTTTCATGGTGATTGTTTTCGCGCTATTTAGTCTATTTATTTGCAAGGTTATCTTTGTCATGTTTTTCTAGAGGAATGTTGTACAGTTTAATGGGCTGAATACACCCTTTCCCTCTTTATACCCCCCTCCTGTTATGCCTCATATATAATATATATAGATACCAATCTACAACTATTATTCCATTATATACGGGTACAACGAATCATTAACTGCAAATGTATCTTTGTAATCCTATACATTTATATGAGATTACAAAGTTATTCACGCAGTTGGTGTATCTAGAAAACTAGACAGAAATTATGAAATGTTTGAATTTTTCCTTACTTTAGACACTAAACACTAATTATATTCTAAATTTGAAGGTTCTATGCCTGCTAGAAGTGCCTTATACTTTTGATGATCGGTCAGTCAGTCAGTGAGTGACAAAATTGCGAAAGTTTGACAAGTTATAATTCTTAAACTACTGGTTAAAATAAAATGAAATTTTAAATATACCGTGTTTACACAATTCCTAATTAGTAACTGAAAATTCAGGCTTCTTGCTTTAACCACAACGAAGTTATGGGGGGTTGAAAATGGTCTGAATTGCTTCGAGAAAAGGATAGTACGGCTGTGCCGCTTTTTAGCTCGACTTGGAGGGGGCACTGCCGTGCCCCCAGATTTATTAATTATTTTCTATAACGGAGGTCGGAGAGTTATATTGTTGTGCTTTTGCAGTTAGCAGTTTAATAAAATACGTGCTTATAAACTCACGCCTTTTATCAAGAGGAGATAGGCAGTGAAGCTATTTAGTAATGTACTCTGTGGAGGCTATCAAGAACACCCACTTTTCTCCTTCCATGTTTCGTCCCATGATGTGATAGGGGGCTTGCCAATCTATTTTAGTACTTACATAATATAGTCAAATAGATCAGTTAGGTTTTAAAAAAGTGAACAATAGTGTAAGCCCAATCGCAGGTTCGAACCTGGGTTCACCGTTCGCACATCTTACACTTTTCAAAACAATGTTTATTAAATTTAGCTTTTTGTGTATCGGCAAAGGAAAACATTCTCTTGTAAATTTTGTATAAGTGAAAGCCATAGTCTGTGCAAGCAGAAATAAAAAGCTAATTTATTATTTGCTTACCTCCAAAACGCCCCATCCCATCAGAGTACATACAGAATTAGGTTGTATTTCTGTTTTGTATTTAATTATGGTGCCTTGTCTTACGTTCTTGCCGAATATAAACGGCTTCGTCACGACAATCACAGCTATGTCGTTGGTATAGTAGTATTTATCGAAGTTCTGATGAGGTATAATGGTTTTTATATTGTGGATGAATCCGCCTCGGGTGCGGAAAGATGACCCCACTCGAAGTCTCCAGTAGTTTGGCAAAGAATAACTATAACAAATTACGTTTAAAGTTTAAGTTAAGTACAATCTTTGATTCGATTAAAAAATGTGAAAAATCCTAATGATCGAGCCTTTGATTGGTATCGTAAAATAAGTTTTTACTGCATAGCACCGCATAGATTCCATTCCCATTCCAGACCTTGATTATTCAAAAATCTTTAATTGCAGTTTATATTATATCTAAAATTAGAATGATGTTTCCATTCAGTAAAATTTTCTATCTACAATATTTGGGACATCGGTGTGTGACACCCGACACAGGTCAGAGATGGAACCCATAGCTCAGCATTCTTTCTCGAAAAGTTATATCTGCCAACAAAACATAAGAATAACAATTCAACTTACTTCCTCTCAGTATTGGCACTGTACTGAAAGCAATGCGCAGTGGATATAACATGACGGGCTGTTAGAATCACCCCAGCACAATGTTGGATGAACTGGTTGTTGCCCCAAATATCGAGAAGCAGCTGGGCGAGTATAGGATACCTGTCTATGGACGTCGGCTTGCCTTGTATCACTCGTAATTGGTATTGGGTGTCCGCTGGAAATTAATAATATTGTAAACATTCTTCCTTATTAAAAGATAGAGCTCCTATTTCGGCAGATGGAGATCGACATTATATTACTCAAAATCTGTTTATATTTTATTGATTACTAGCTTTTGCTCGCAACTTCGTCTGGGTGATTAACTGTATATTACATATGTTTTATATACTTAAAAATCGATGGATACTCCCCAAACCTTATTTCATCACTATTTCTCTAAAAACTAAAACCACAAATTACTATTTTATTATTTGTTTGTGATTTTTCCGTCTCGCCTCGTCCCGTTAAATCCTATTCCGCTCTCATTCTCACGTCACATCCTTTTGAGTGCAAAAAAGTAGCAAGTCTAACGGAATTCCTTCTCCATTTTGAAAAGTGTAAGTATATGCACCCGAACCGCTAGTTAATTATATATATAGATAGATGACGGTCTACTAAACCAGATGCTGAAATAGGAACGCGATGTACTCGCGTGGTTCATAAAACATAGCTGTTTCCCGGTTAGATAACTGGTTACTTTACGTTTACTGGTGGTAGGTCTCTCATATGTGCGAGGCCATCTGGGTAGGTGTCACCGCAATGTCTATTTCTCCCGTGAAACAACACTGCTTAAATGCACTGTTGTGTTTCGGATTGAAGGACATTGTAGCCAGAGCAACTACTGGACATATTGAGACTTAACATCTTATGTCTTAGGATGGCGAGCGCAGTGGAATGTTTCTACTGTTTATGAGCGGTCGTATCGCTTACCATCAGGCGAACGGCTTGCTCGTCTCGCCATTCACTGCAATAAAAAAAAAAAAAAAAAAAGATGCCAATATAACTAAGCGAAATCTTAATATATATAATTCACGTGTCACGTTGTTTGTCCGCGATGGACTCCTAAACCACTCAACTGATTATAATGAAATTTTGTAGATATGTGTTATTTGTTCCAACTTAAAGGTGGGATAATTTTTATCTCGATTGAATTGACGAAAGTATAAAAAAAGGAAAAAACATTTTGCCATACAAAATGTTCATGGGTTTGTAACTGTCAAAGATTTAATGTTCATAGCGTCGATACGGTAAACTCTTCCCTAAAATTAAATAACGTATTTAAATAAAGGTTTCGAATCGACAACACATAGCCACAATATTCGATTTATGGCGTATTTTAGATTTTAAAGATGTAAATTAATGACAGTAATGAAAAGTGGTTGACATTTAAATTGATTGTCAAATTTTTATGCATACGTTCAGGAATTTATTGTAAACTAAAGAGTATATTATGATGCTACATAAATATAGGACAATTAAATAAATAATATTCACATGTATTAAGTTTTACTTCTTTTCAAGATAGAATTTCACTTGAAAATGAAAAATCTTTAATAAAATAACACATAAAAATAAAAACTGAACTGAACTGAATAAAATAAAAATTTTATATAATTATGGAGAATATTGCAGGGATTCTCAAATTAGGCGTTGCCTGTGTCTTGAAAAACCAGTTAAATATAATTGTTTCTACGTTAATTGTGTGTGTGTGAGTGCATTTCTACGAAAATTAATATTTCATCTCTTTATTACTAACAAGAGTAATGGCGTAATATTTTTGGAAAAACAGCATAGTGGGGGTGAAATAAGGGACGGGATATTGCATGGATAATCAAAATCGATAAAGTGTTTAGAAAGTAGAGAGAAACTGGATATAATAGAGTGGGAGGTAGGGGAGAAGACTGGGATAGCTGACAGATTTAATAGGACGAAATGTAAATGCACGGTATAAGACGGGATGGTTAATTAAGAGAAAGGACGCGACGTATCGGGAAGTGAATGAACAGACGGGATGGGACGGAATTGAGCAGGACAGTAGGATAGCTAATTCATGTTTAGGTATACAAGAGCTTATACGAAAAATAACACGTATTTGGTGTGGAGTAAAATAAAAAAGTATCTGCACCCAGGCGAAGCCGGGCCGGGCCGCTAGTAACTAATAAAAAATAAGGTTCATTGCATACTAAGCCTGGGTAGTGGTCTTAAATCTAACTATATCGATTGCAGACGAGCTCCTGCTGGGATGTTTTAAGCTAATATGGATGTATAGTCACTAGATAGAAACTTCATCGATCATAGTTTTCAAGAAGAACGAATTGATGACACAATACGACAGAATTATAATGTGTTTTTCACTCAGAACTTCAGAGCTTCGAAATATCAATCAATATTTGCATATTAATGACTCTACCATGAACTAAATTTCATACACAAATTGTTTCTTTATTACTCTCTTGAGGTTACTCCAGTTAATTGAAAATCCATAATTTGGATATACATTTTCATTTAGAATCAGTACATTGACAACAGCTTGAAGTAGCACAAGCGTAGAGGAGGCAATTACTCAACAATGGCTAATATAAAGAATTTAGAAAATCTCTCCGAAGATATATTGGAAGAAGGTTTTATAAATATGTTTAAACCGATTTTTATATTGCAAAGGCTATTTGGAACTCTTCAAATAGACATCAAGCACAAGTTTATCACCGCTCCATCACTGATGAATCAATTAATATCAACGATAATTTGGATTGTAAACACTATATTCCTTTTTGACTACGTGCTAAATTACCAAACCGATTCGCGCTTATACATGTTCAAATATGGAATTTTATTTAACGGTTTAACAACTGCTGTAGTTGCTTGGAGAAACAATTTTTCACAAGGAAATACAAGCAGCCAGTTGTATGTAAAACTGCAGAAAATAGACCAGGAATTAAAGATTAAATCTCAAGATTTTAATAAGAATTTGAAATACATTTCTACTTCGTTAGTAATCATCGTCAGTTTCTGGTGCTTATTTTTGTTGATTGTGTTTAATGTATATAAATTTAGTGTACCAATGACCATAGCAATGTCAGCAAATATTGGAAACTCCGTAGATGTAATTCTAGTTTTCTTTATAATGTATTTTTTAACAATCCGGGTTGAATACATTAACAAAATATTGTCACCCACTGAAACTGGGCAGATAAATATAGTGTCCTTCATTACTAAAATGCTGTTGTTTAAATCTGATACAACCATTGAAGAAATAGTACCTGATGAAGCTGTAGTTGGTATGCATTGTATTTTAGATGCATTCGCCGATATGATGGATATTTTCGAGTATTCTGTAAGTACATGGATTTTAATTGTTTATAGAACGAATCACCTGGCATTGGTACTGTCTAAAGTCAGTTCATTCATGTTGTATTTGAAAACTAATTGTGTTTTTTTTTTTTTTTTTTTAATTCCTTTTTTTTATATGAATGGTGAATTGTATCACTGATCGGTGTGTGTGAGGTGATAACCAGCAAGGGAGGGTCTCGCGATTGGATACAACGACCCCCCTGTGCCGGTTTAGTGTGGATGAAGTAAAATGTGATTATGATTGTGTGCTCGAAAAATAAAATGTAATAAATTATTTAAAATTAAAATTTAAAATAAAGCTGATATTAAAATAGATTATTGTTTATTAAAATCACTGAGCTTGCTATACACAGAATCCACCAGCTCTAAGTAAGAGCGTAGTGCCTTCTCCTTCTTTACAAGCTCAGTGATTTTGTAGGGTGGTACGCAGAAGCGATTGCAGATCATCTCGTGCTTGAGACGCATTGTTGCAAACCTTGGGCAGTCTTCCAACAGATGGTCCGGATCTTGAACCGACGTGTCGTCACATGGGCAAGTGTTAGTTGAAATTATATGGAACCGGTGGAGGTAGGCCTTATGGCCACCGTGTCCCGTGAGGACCTGAGTCAAATAAAAGGTAGGTGTGATCCTTGTCCACAGCGTTCGGATGTCACCGAGGTTGGGGAGAAGGTTCTTAGTGCGTTGGCCTTGTTCTGAACTATTGTATCGTGATTGCCAGGCGTTCAGGCTGAGTCGGCGTAAGTGGCGTTTTAAATAAGAAAATGGCATGACTGCGTAATCAGGTGGTCTGCGCAACATAGTTGCCCGGTTTGCCGCCTCGTCGGCTAGCTCATTGCCAATGATGCCAGCGTGGCCCTTGACCCAAGATATCTCGATAGTCCCAACTGATTTGTATTGAAAAAGAGCTTTGTGAATGTCTGTAACTATAGGGTGGGAGTTGCTACGGTTTTGGATTGCCATCAAGGATGATAATGAATCTGTAAAAATTTGAACATCAGGATATCTCTGGTCTAGAGCCCACAGGCATGCATGCAGAATAGCTAATAATTCAGCCTGAAACACCGTGCAACAGTCATGGAGCTTTAATTTGTGAACGGTACTCACGCTTCCATTCCCCCCCGGATCAAAACATATGAATGCGGCCCCTACCTTTTCGTCAACTTGTTTACTCCCGTCAGTATAAATATGGGCTGCAGTGTGGCGTCTGGCTCTGTTGGCTTCGTCCTTATTCGATGATGTGACAAGAGGGAAAGTTATTCTCTCTGCCGGGTGTAGTAAATGGTGGACAGGGGTAGGCCGCTCAAGAGGGATGTCATAGGGAAGGTAATCGGTAATTCCGGTCAAACGGGCTATCTCTATTTTGTGAGCTTCGAGTACCCGTAGGTCCATAGGTATAAGCTGTGCGAGTGCTAGGGCGGCGGAGGTTGAGACTGTCCGATATGCACGAATGGCTTTGATGGCGAAGCCACGCTGCATACTAAGTAGCATACGTTGGACATACTTCTTCTCAGCCACGTGCCCCCATACGCCGGCAGCGTACGTCACAATTGGTACTATGACTTGGTCGTGGATTATCTGCACGTTGTCAGTGTGCATACCCCAAAGTGGTCTGGTATAAAGGCATATCTTATTAAAGATTTTAGTCGCCTTGTCTATGGCGTGGCGCACGTGACCGCGAAAAGTCAGCCTCTCGTCCAACACTACACCAAGTAGCTTGATATTGGGCGAGAAGCCAATGAGATGCCCGTCCATTATGAGCCGCGCAGCCTTCGCTTTGGGCGTAAATGCGACGGCCTGGGTTTTATCGGCACCAAACACCAACTTGACGCCCCTGCCCCAATCAGCGATGTCCCTAAGAACTCCATTGACGGTGCGTTCAAGAGTTCCAAGGCATTCGGCTGACACCATCAATAATACATCGTCTGCATAAGCTTGAATGTGGCAGCCGGGTGGTAAAGGTCTGTCTAGAAGTTCGTCGAGGATGATGTTCCAAAGCACGGGCCCACAAGTGGACCCCTGTATGCACCCTTTGGTCATGCCCCTAGTGACCCGCACACCCGCATGGTGCAGAGTGACGTAACGGTCTGAGACGTAGCTTTGAATGAGCCCGAAGATGTTTTGTGGGCATTCAATCACTCTGAGCCGATGCATGAGCGCGGGCCACCAAGCATTGTCAAATGCCGCCTTTATGTCCAAGGACACCGCGGCGACCAAGTGCTTTTGTGCTTTAGCTCCCTCGACGAACTTCAGGGTAGTGTTGATGGCAGCAGTGGTGTTTGTCTGGTCTGGTGTTTGGTGGATGCAACATTTATTTCATGGGCATAGATGCGTTTGGTGTTGTGTAACTGGGCAACCAGGGAGTCGGGCGGTCGCCCGCGCCTCGCTTCAGAATGAAGTTTACGGTGGAGATCGATGACCTCCCTTTTTCGCGACTCTAGCGCCGAAGTCCACCAAGGAATTTTGAATTTCGCTCCGCCTGTCCTGGTCGGCATAGATTTGCTGCATGCAACATGTATGATTTTTATTATGTTATCTATAGTGTCTGAAAGTTGTTGTGTATTCATTGTATGAACGTCTCGTTCTAGTATGTCTGAAATCGTCAACTGGGTGTGCAAAACTTCTTTAAAGACTGCCCAATTAGCTTTGGCACTCTTGTATCGGTAAGTAGATGAATTGGTTGTGGTCATTATGTTAGTGAAGGATCCAGTATCGACGGAGAATACAATGGCGTTGTGTTGTGAGTTGGGACACATAGTTAGGTCTACTTGCCACCCACGAATGGCGTCAAAGATATTATATGACGCCATGGTAGTATCCACAATTGACGTGCGAGGTCGTCCGTGCATGACACTTTCGAAAGTAGGGGTAGTACCTGTGTTGCAAATGTGCAAGTCATTGGCATAGGCCAGTTCCATGACTTCGTTACCGCGGGAGTTCGCCATGGTACTACCCCATAGGGGGTGCCAGCCGTTCATGTCCCCGCCGAGAATAATGCAGCTTCCCCGAACCGACCTGAGAAATGAGTCAATACGGTATATAGAATCGTGTGTGTCGTGGTCGGGCTCAACATAGACCGATGCTACATAAACGCGTCGACTGCCTAGGTTCAACTGGATCACACTTATATTGGATGTGGAATATTGAGACATGCCCAATGCTGCGCCGAAACCAGTCTTTACGAAGATACAGGCCTTTACGCGTTCCCCGGTGCAATACTGGAAAATTTCTACACCAGGCTGAGACTTAACCTCCATGGCGGAACCAACGTATGGTTCCGATACAAGTGCTAGGCTATGTTGGCTGGCCATGAAGGAGGAGATAAACTCCTGCAGACAACTCTTTGATCTGTCTATATTACATTGAACAACTGAGAAGGATTTAATAGCCATAATCAATACGATTGTTTATCTTCTCCCTCATGGCTCGCATACGTGGGCAGTTTTGAGAAGTGGCCTTGTGAGCTACGTCTATACTGGAGTTAAATCTTATGTTATGGGCGACACAATTTGCACACTTTAGTGAATCCTGAATTGCCTTATGTGGACAACTATCTAATGTATGATTTGTGTCCGCGCAGTGCGCGCACAATGAGTCAGACGCCGAACACTTACCCTTAGTATGCCCAAACTGTAAGCATTTGTGACATTGAAGAAACGGGGAGAAATTTTCAGCGCGCACCCGTTGATAATCAATGCAGAGTCTTTCCGTTTCAATGATTTTACGCCATATACTGGGTTTTGCTGTAAATATAGCATTGTAAAGATTAGGATTTCTATTGTACCTTTTGAACCTAAATTTCAGGTCCTCCGGACTGATGATCATTTGGCCCACCTCCACGTTCTGTCCCTTTATGACGTCCACAAGCTCTTCAGCCGGGACATCGCTGGAGATACCCTTAAGGATGAACATGGGTCTCAGTATACGAGCCGGTTCTGCGATTACCTGCGCTGTCTTGGAAGCCTGCAGTCGCCTGAGCGCATCATCCCGATGGTCCGCACTGTCAAATTCCACCCGCAGTTTATGGTTCGAAACCGGTTGAACCTTAACTGGGGCGTATTTGCAATTGCGGAAGGAGATGCTGTTTTTAAGCGCGGCAATAGCTTCCTGTTTGTTATTTACTGAGATTGTTGGTGTGATGATGATGGCGTGGCGTGTAGCTGGTGGTGAGATGGTGATGGATGGTCCGCTTGCGGCGCTAGGGCCCACTCTGAGTCCTGTAGATGCAGCAGCTGCGGCGTAAGAGCCTCCTAGATCTCGCGCCTGTTGCTTTAGTGGTGGTATTTTTGGTATGCTCTGCTGCACTTTTCCGGCCGTGAAGTGCTTGCCAAGTTCCTCACGGACACACTTCAGGATGTCTTGTTTAAAATCGTCAGGCTTGGTGAAGGAGGTGGCAGAAGAGGTGCGTGGTGTCGCGCTTGCTTCCCTAGAAAGGTCGCCGAGCTTCAGCGTGATCAGTCGTAGTTCTTCAGTGGCGGTGAAAATTGTGGCCTTGTTGGCCTTGGTGACGCTCTTTCCCTCTTTGACAACCGTGTTGATGGTGGTGGCGATAGCAATAAGCACATCCCTGAGGGACTCCAAGGAAGTTGCGCGGTCCGCGCGAGCCTCTGTCGGGAAATCCGGTGGCTCAGTGTTTGCGGGTGGCATTCTTATCTCTTTTTGGGGAGGGGCAGGAGCGAGATCCTCCCACTCCTTAGACAAAGGAAGGCCCAGTGGTAAAGGAGTGAAGAAAACTTTATTGCAAATGTCAATAATATTTGTTGGAATTACTCCGTGTCAACTTTACCGACCGTAAATATGTTTTAGATTCCAATTCCTGGTCACAGCACGCACATTACGATGTATCACACACGTATTTCACGTAAAAAAATACTTATTTTAGAGATTTTTCAAGGCGGAGCAAGAATGACTTTGACAAACTAATTGTGTTGCTCGACCAATTTATAGTATTTTGTTAATCAAAGAAATGAAATATCTTTGAATTTACAGTATTTTGTTAATCAAAGAAATGAAATATCTTTGAATTTATAGTATTTTGTTAATCAAAGAAATGAAATATCTTTGATGTCTGGTCCTTGATACTTACTAAATAACATTTTTCTAATTTACAGATATTCTCATTTATGTGTCAAATGATGGCTTGTTGTTTGATCACTATGCAGAACATAATAATATCAGTAAAGGAACAGGTAATGATTCTCAGTTGTTGTTCTAATATTTTTATCTCCCATATCAATTTCTACAAAGACTTGTTCAACATGGTTTCTGTACAATCGGGCCTCCTCTACAATTGAGAGAACGATTGAGACAACAACATGGTTTGCATCCCTCAAATTCCAACAATATTAGTTACTTAGTATTTATTTTTGAAAAACATGTTAAACACGACCCCGAGGTCGGTACAACTTTATTCTAGGTTAATTTAATCATGCTCCTTCCACAATTTTGTGTTTTTATAATGAAACTGTACGCATATTTTTCAGGTCACTCTGGATCTCCAAATTTTCTTATACGTAGTGCCTGTTTTACTCTCAATGATTATGGTAATGCTAGCTGTATGTCTCATGGCCCAAACACTAACATCAAAACTTGAGGAGTCAAAAAAACTTTGCATAAACGTTATGGCTTCGATTGAAGATGGTTCGTATATGATCCGTTATTTTTTGTAATAAATAAATACATATCCAACAGTCACACACAGTCCTGACCCCACCCTAAGATCAAGTCTTTTTTCGTGGGTTTCAGAAATTATGATTGACTTTTCAATCTCACAAACAACCAGACCCGAAACAAATATCTATAGATCACAACAAATATTTGTTTCGGTGCGGGGTTCGACTCCGCGGCCTCTCGTGTCACAACTTGCGCCTAACCAACTGCGCCACGGAGGCTATCGAACATGTAATTTAAATATGTTTTTAAAAATTAGTTTTGTTACATCTTTTATATGTTTTGAGTTGAGCCATGACCGTTACATTATTTGTTCACAGACAAACCCAGGTCGAACGCAAAACGTATTCTATTACTTGTCGAAGCGAAAAGGAATATGGCCATATACGATATTTATAAATTAGGCACTAGATTGCCTCTCAATTTATTTGCTATAACGGCGAGTTACACTGTTGTGCTTTTACAATTAGCAGTTTTGTAAAATGCTATGTAAAATATGAAATAAAAGTCAATAGGGAGTTATTTTATCGGGTGTAATCACTACATTCCCTTTCATATCCAATAAAAACAGATTTTTATAAATACTAATCAAACACATTTCAACTTTTTTTTAATTTTATCTCGGTTCCTAAGGATCAGAGCGTGGCGTTTAACAATCTTTACCTTTCTCAAAACTTGGGGTACCAAATGCAGAAAGTCCTATTTCGTACTCGTCTAGTAATACATACATAAATGTCATGGCTGTATCCCATAGAGGTAGGAAGACGGATCTCTACTTTGCTCGATCATGACATACTGCTTTCGCTTCGTCCACTTTCATTAATCTCTTCATGCATTCAGGGTACTTTTAACCTGACTTTACGGAGGGTGCCATGGACCAGTAATTTCAGAAATTTGTGCGTCCAAACAAACAACCTAATCAACTTATTTCTTTATTCTAGTAGATAAATATAACATTTATTAAAACCGTGAAAGCCTACACCATTAATTATTATTACTTTTTCAGTATAATGATATTCTGTTGACACAGGTTGCGCGTTTAAACTTTCGCACCTCCAGAAGCCATTGACTTCTCCATTATAATTCGCGTAAAACTTTTTAATGAGATGAGTTATGACTACGTTTAATTATATTAGTTTTACGCATAAAATCGAGTAATAAGTGTCGCTTTTGAGTATTAAACCCTTTTCCCTTGCCATATTTTTAATGTATTTTTTGCTAACACAGGTATCTTTTTTGTTTTTAGCTAGTGGTTCGTGGCGCGACATAATTAGTTTATGTTAATGTTTTTTTAAGTCAGTGGAATGTTAAGCATTGCTTTGTAATTATTGGTGCTGTTTGGTTTTGCTACTGAGTAGGTACATGAATATGAGCGGTCGCATAATATCAGTTGAATGGTATGCTTGTTGGAATATAAAAAACCTCGATTATAGCCCCTAAACAGTATACAATAAAAACGTGATACAAATTCACTTAATTATCTAAAAGAATATTTCGTAAACGGTAAATGTTTACGAGCAAATAAGAACTTATTCATATGCTACGTGTAAAGAAAATAAGACTTGCAAAACCCAAATCCCATAACACATTTTCAGTACAAATTCAAAAAGTTACCTTGAATGAAACACGTCGTTAATACCGCAGTCACTGCCATATATTTCAAATCCATCGTGATGTGTGGACCACACACTCGTCCAGAGTCCCGACTTAACTGATGCGTAACGTGTGTATTGAGAATATCTTATGATGAACTTAAATTATAGAGAACTTGTAATGAATCGACTTAATGGTCTTGATCGTAGATGGTGTGGGAGAATTTTTTTGTGTTCTATTTAAATATCTGTTAGGTTATTTATCTTCTGTGGTTTTTGGATTACTTCGAGATTATGAAAAAATGTTGAGGATTTTGGTATTTCAGAGCGTAATGAACCCTTTAATGTTGGAGGGTTTTACTTCGCATAACAACTATTGATATATAAAGAATCTGCCAATTGAAAGTCCAGTAAATAGACGCATAATATAACTCTGTCAATCTGCTATAAGATATCACGAAATTCATCATTCTATCGCATTTCTATCAGTGCGGCGTTCAGAGAATCGATTTTGAAGCAGTTCACTTGGTTTTGTGCTTATAAAAAAATATAGAAGAATTTGAAATTAATTGCCTTAATATTGAAATTAATCATTCGCTCTTTTGATTTAGATATTAGTGTAATGAACAAATGATTTTAAGTTTTAGATTACAAATTGTAGGGCAACATAAACTATGAACTTTTCTATCTGGTTAAACATTGTGCAGTATACGTATCTGAATATAAAATCTACTTTTCTAAAGCAGCGACTAAAAGATACCATTAAACAGCAAGTATCAATGAGGCTCAATCCGCGTAAAATGCAAATAGACCGTTTTTCAATTTTACAAACATCAATCACGCTGAGTGGTTCGCTGAGATAGTGTTTAGAAATAAATAGAGATACATCAAACATCTTGCGATGGGTTAGTTTACATTCTTTAATCATCAACTTAAATATATGATTTTGAAACGATAATTATTGTTTTTGTTAGTTGTTGCGATCTCAATGTGTCGCGGTTGAGTGATTAATGATTAGATGGAGTAAAATAACTTTCGGCAGAATTTATGCAAAATATACGTTTACTGTTAGAGGTGTCGAAGCTTTATTTTGATGAAACGAAATTCTTTACTATGATTTTTTCATCAACATGTAATACTATCGCTTGATCGGAATTCGGAACGTGTTACTGTTTTGAATAAGGAAACACCTAAAAAGAAATTTCCTTAACAATGCAATCATGCATGCGAATCACACAGCCTCCGCGGCGCTGTTGGTTAGATGGCGGTTGTTAGACAAACGAGAGGCCAGGGATTCCATTCCTGCAACAAGACATATGTTTGTATATACTAGAAATATTAGTTTCGGGTCCGAGTGTTTGCGAGGGTAAAAGTCTTTCGTAGTTTCAGATAAACAGCCTCCGTGGCACAGTTGGTTAGACGCCGCCTGTGATATGAGAGGCCGCGGGTTCAATGCCCGCACCGAGAGAAATGTTTGAGCGGCCCACAAATATTTATTTCGGGTCTGGGTGTTTTGTGAGACAGAAAAGTCTCTAGTAGATACTAGTTCCTGATACCCACGACACAAGACTCGATCTTAGTTTGGGGTCAGGACTATGTATGTGACTGTTGGGTGTTATTAATTGATTTATTTATTTACGACAGACTTAAATCGTAATGTAGGGGCAGAACTATGTATAATACGTAATATTCGGGGGATTTAGTTCCTTATTTATTTAACTGTTTGTGTGGAAGTAATGAGTTAAACCAGAATTTTATTTACAACTAGCTGTTGCCGCGACTTCGTCCGCGTGAAATTTAACAAAAAAGTTAATTAGTTTATTGAGTGTTTTTTTTTGGTTTTTGCATTTTTATTTTAATTATCAACTTTGTAACGAAACCATACGGCGATCTAATTCTACGGTGGCGCCATCTCTTATCGAGCGGCGGTAAACTCCCGTTACACATTTATTTTCAGTATTTTGTATTAGCTTTATTGAAAAATTTCTTTACATACAATATTTTATAAATGTGATATTGATTCGTTGGTGGGAGAAGTGGTGGAAGGCGCCCGACGTGACGGCCCAGTGGTGGCATGCGCGTGAGCTGCACGTGGGCATTGTAACATTACTTTATTTTTCTAAAATAAAAGAATTTTTCTAAAATAAATGTAGCCTAAGTTAATCCTTGTTATATCAGCTACCTGACAAAAAAAGTCACGTCAAAATCGGTCCAGCCATTTCAGAGATTAGCCGGAACAAACAGACAGACAGACAATTTTTAAAAAAATATCATTTTCGGCACTGGTATCGTGTATACCGGGTATCTCAAGACTGCTACCGAAAACGAAGCCGGATAGTAGTTTTAGTGACTACAAACACAATGCAACTAAAAATTTCGCAAAGAAATGCGACAGTTATTTTTTAAGATTTTTTAAATATCGTCATTTTTGGGTGGTAAATCCATAGTTTTTGCTAAAATAATAATTTAAACACTTTTATACCTTAGATTATTTATAAATAAAAGGGTATACACTATTATTTTAGGAAAAAATGTATTTACCACCCAAATATGGTCAAAGGAAAAAATAACAAAAAAAAATCGCTTTTTTTTTGCAACTTTTTTTGTTGCATTGTGTCTGAAGTCGCTTAAACTACCACCCGGCTTCTATTTCGGTAGCAGTCTTGATATACCTACCCTGTATAACGATATGTAGTTGGTTTTTTTTTATTTATTTATATAAGCTTTATTGTACACCATAAATAAAACAAAAGGAAACAATTCAAACTAGAGAAAAAAGTACAATTTTTTTATTTTCACTTTTAAAACAGACACTTCAATTTTATTTATACCGGGTATATCAAGACTGCTACCGAAAACGAAGCCGGGTGGTAGTTTTAGTGGCTACAAACACAATGCAATTAAAAATTTCGCATAGAAACGCGATAATTATTTTTTATGATTTTTTAAATATCGTCGTTTTTGGGTGGTAAATCCATAGTTTTTGCTAAAATAATAATTTAAACTCTTTTATACCTTAGAGTATTTATAAATAAAAGGGCATACACTATTATTTTAGGAAAAAATGTATTTACCACCCAAATATGGCCATAGGAAAAAAAATAACAAAAAAAAATTGTCGCTTTTTTTTGCAACTTTTTCTGTTGCATTGTGTCTGAAGTCGCTTAAACTACCACCCGGCTTCGTTTTCGGTAGCAGTCTTGATATACCCTGTATGTATAGATGACGTTTATTACGTTTTTTTAGTAAGTACGTGGTAGCCTTTTGGTAACGGATCAGACGCGATTACCAACATGTTCACGGTGGTCGCGTGTTCAAATCCCAGGCCATGCCTGTGACTTTTCAAAGTCATGTGTGTATTGATACATATATTCAATGACTATGCACTATAACGGTGAAGGAAAACATCGTGAGGAAACCTGCATACCAAAGCGATTTGTATGAATTTCTATGCTGTGTAAAAGTTCGCCAACCCGCACTAGTCCAGCGTGGTGAACCATATGGCCTAACCACTCTCAATCGTATTCTCGATTGTAGAGTAGGCCCTCCATAAATAACAACGCAATGCTTGGCATTCCACTGCGGTTGCCATCCTGAGACACATGTTAAGTCTCATCATATCCAGTGTTTGCTCTACCAGAATAAGTGGAAATATTAATGCACAATTAAATAATACGTCATTTAATCTTTCATTGTTATGATTATAATTACATATGACACATATCAACTCAGTTTGGTAATTTTTAACATAATATAAACGTTTTGTTAAAGAAAATAATATACCTAAGTAATGAAACACACATAACACATTTTAGACAAATGTTTCACATTTGTGTAAATTATACCTAAGTACTATTTGTAACAAAATGTACACTAACAAAAAAACTTAATATTTTATTGATAAGTAATTAAAATTACAATGTGTATTACATTTTACATATTATGTAAAATAGGAAAACATCGTGAGGATACTTAGGTACATGCCATAAGATATTATCAAGATTTTCTGTTACTTACATGTCCGCATGGACTAATGTCCCAAAAAAAATAAAGAGAAAAATAAAAAATAAAAAAAAAGCTTTTCTGTGCTCTGATCATTGAGATAATATAATATACTATGCAAACAATATATTTGTAACAAAATGAAGGGTACATTCTATTTCTGTCTCTGTCACGTCTACGAAGTAACATATCTTCTCTCTCGCTTCACTGTGTACCCTTGCGCACGCACCATATGCATAGATTTTGTTCCCAATGTCCGCTCTAGTATAATAATACCTCAATGGCTCTGATACAGTAAAGTAACTTGTTTCAATGAAACTTTCATTCATCAAAATATGTTTTCAGGAGTGGAAAACTTAAGTTTAAGAACCAAATATCTGGAATAATTGCATTTGAATATAATGTTACCTAAATACATTTTTTGGACTACAAATAGAATTTGGAAACATAATACATTTTTTTCTGATTACAAATAGTATTTTGAGACTATTTTTTTGTAATAAAAAATTATTATTTCTTACGACTAAATGATAATGTAGCAACAATAGACTATTCCTACAGGTGAAACCATGAACTAAGCATAGCTCTTTCTTCTCTGGCAATCAATTACAAAAACAAGTGAAAGTCGAAAGTGCAAAAATTACTTATTTACCTCTCGGTGGTATCAAATCAAGCATTTATTCTTATTTCTTTTTTTAAGCAGACAATATTTTATGTTTAAAAAAACTTTTAAATGGATGTTTAGGTATTATACCTACATGTTTTCAAAAGTCGATTTGGAGCCATAATATGAAATTTTCGAAGGTGTGGTGCGGGTATAACACAAAAAAATACAACTAAATAACTGAAAATTTTAACCGTCTACCTGTTACCGTTATTAATATTGAGAAAAAAATACGAAAAAAACAGGTTTATTGTATTCGTTAATATTTGAATTTTTTAAATTTTTTGTATGTCTTGTTATAGCAGCAACGGAAATACATGATTTGTGAAAATTTCAGCTTTCTAGCTATCATGGTTTATGAGATACAGCCTGGTGACAGACAGACCTACAGCGAAGGCTTAGTAATAGGGTCACGTTTTTACCTTTTAGGTATGGAACCCTAACAACATTTATGCGCCAGAGTCAACATGTTAAGTCTTCATAAATATGTACCTGGGAACATGGACAGCAAAGATGCAATTTTTTAAAATTATATTACCGTATTATCCCTTTACTGCGTATTGCAGCCTGAATTTGACTGTCTATACTTGCATAATATTTCATATAACTCAATAATTTTTCTACCCTCGTTAAATCTCCATCAAAGAAGGCCCTAGACAATTGCTTTTGTAAATCCTTTATTAATGCCTTATTTTCTTCATTAAGTTTCATTATTTCTTCTTCCGTTTCAGCACTTTCTACTTCCTCATTCTTTTCCATGATTTTCATCAGAAATTCTTGGTCTAGTAGTTGGGTGCTCTCTGGTATATCCTTGCCTCTTAGGCGTAGCATGTATATTCCTGAAAAGAAATTGGTAATAATATTAGATTCATCTGTTACCTTTCAATCACAAACAACTTTGATTGCCCTTAATTAAAGTAAAAAGCATATTTTTTGTGTTTTTGTGACAGTCATTTCATTTCATTATTATTTTTATTTCTTATTTAGGCTTTATTGTACACAAACTTAAACCACTATACAAAAACAATAAAAAAAAAAAAACACAAATAGTGGTCTCATCACGCTACAGCAATGTCTTACAGACAACCATGGGATGGATTTAACAGAAGGAGGGAGGGAGTGTAAAAAATGAAATTTCATTATTATGTTTATAAATATTCTCTATTTCCGTTCGCTTATCATAAATAAAACATATCTTTCATTTTTGTTAATCATAATACCTTTTGAATTTTGATGGTAAGCATAATACCGTCCAGTCATTTTACAGAAAGGAAAGGAGGGGGACTATATAAATAGAACAATTCCTCAGAGCATTCGCCATGATATAGACTGTAGGTCATGCAACATCCAAAATTGTATTTGTTTATCAATTTGTTTAAGGTAGATTGGCATATGCTTGTAAAGCTAATACTACATCTTAGAGTATTTATATATAGAGGGAGCGCTGGTACTTCAAAACGTAGATAAAAATGGTGGTGCCGGGCCACCTTTTTCTGCCCTCCTATTGGCTAATATTTGAACAGGTTGTGCAACATACATAAATTAATTGAAAAATAAATAAAAATAAATAGTTTAGGGCTATTTAATTTCAGTCAAACTCGTTTTAAAAGGATAATAGCTAAATATAATTTCGGTTTTGAAAGGAATTTATAACAATTTATTGCTAAATGATTTATTCAATTTTCACTAATATAGGAGCGCTACCAACATTACGAACAAGGAAATATCTACTTTTTCAAAACGCGAATGTATGACAGCGCTCCCTCTATATATAAATACTCTAAGTACTACATGTTGGATGGTTATCATAGGTTATACTCCTGTCTTACAGAAAACTAAAAGAAAATAATCACAGCATACTTTTGTAATATTTTAGTTTGTGAGAACCTATCAATATGCTCCCAAATAAAATATACAGTAAATCAGTAGTAATGATACATTACCTCTTGCCATAGGTTCAAGTAGTGTTTTGTACGCTTCATTGACTAAAGATGAATACTTTTCTGATATCTCCAATTCTTCTTTTTTCCTGGAAAAGAAAACTTGGCTTAAGTAGTAACAAATAAACGGCAATATAAATTAAAATATAAACATATAACCAATGGGGCGAAAAACTAATTAATGTATTTTCTTGTTTTTTGACTTTCGAACTCAAACAATTTTGGATGTTTTTTTGAACACTGATAAAGTAATTTTGGTTTGTAGTGCATTTTTCTCTGAATAGGATGATTAACACTACTGAATGTATAGGAAATAACACTGGTGATGTGAATAAACTTCAATTACCTGTTAGCAAACTTGTCGGGGTGTAAATACTTCTGTAAATTCTTATACTTTTTCGCCAATTCATTTTCATCCAAGTCATATGTTTCCTGCACTCCCATTAGGTTGAAATAATTATCATCTTTCTTCGGATTTTGTAATGCGTTGCAGTTAGAACAGAATAGATTCGCAACTAAAGATTCTGGCTCTTTTCCACACGACCAACATGATAAAAAACGTATTTGATGATATAAGTTCGGTTTCACTAAATAATTTGATAAAATTCTTAGCAAATTCATGATTAAAAAAAATACACAAAACACTGCAATTCTAGTTGGTCATGCAATTATTATGAAACGTTATGAAACTTATCGGAAGGTCAGCACCAAAGTATTGTTTTGATTTATAATCACATTAATATGTTAATTGTTCTAACCTTATCTCTAAGCTTATCTCTAATCTCTATATTTCTGACAGTCAGCTGATTGAGATGCGTTTTGTTAATGCAAAATGTTGATAATTGTAAAATGAGAAGGTAATTAAACATTTATTGTAATTATTTGATTTATTTTCATAATTCTAATGAATCTTCAATAAGTAAAAAAAATTATCTCAATTTAATTGAGATCAATTGAGTCAATAAAGTTATAACGTACGTTAATAATTTTGGTTCAAAGCGTTTTGTTTTTGTGTTTTGACAGATTGTTGAGTGCTATTTGTTTTTTTCTCGTATTGCATCTTCTCTTGTGCCATCGAGGTCTTCAATTATTCTTTTCAAGCTTTTAAAGTTCATTTATAAACATAAATATGGTTTCCTACTTCTCAGTAGACGCAACAGGGGAAGTTACCAACTTCCAGAAGGAGATATCGAACATGATGCATGGCTTCGGGGACAATCCTAACCCAAATGCGGCAACTGTGGTGCTTGTTGAAAGTATTGTCTTACAGCAGTTGAGATCCATGTTACAAGAGGCAGTGCATTACTGTAATATGCGGGGAAGTAAGTCCATAACCAACTACGAGTTAATATTTCTCATGAGAAACAACATTGTAAAATTAAAACGTTTGCATGATTATCAATTAAAATTGGAACTTATTGACAAGAAAAACCTTATCACTGCACCAAGTGATAATGTTATGTCTAATATTATACTGGAGGATGAGAAAGACCCAATGATTAAGAAGAAACGGACACACATTGATGTGATAAAATCATTAGATGAGGCTGATGAAGTTGGACAAATTAAATTTGACACTATTGATTACACCAGGAAGATAAGAGCAGCAAAAATAACCGAATCTATGTCATTTGAGAAATATGAAGCGTACCACAAGGCTAGATGCAGCTCATTCCGGTCTGGATATGGCATTGGAAAAGGATATATCAAGTTGGAAAGATGGCTTAATCCTACCAAAGAACTTAAACTATCACAATCTGCATTGGAAGTATTGTGTTTCGTAGCATATGAGACTGTTGCTGAGATTGTTGATGCTGTCTTCCTAATTCGTCAAGATGCAAAAAAGAAATATGGTGACCCTTTTAGCAAATTTGAGGGAGGTCATTTTTGTAATCCGGTGAGCTTGAGCAATGCTGTATATATCAAGTCTGGGTATGAAGGAGTTTCTGCTATAACGGTTGCTGAAGTAAGAGAAGTGTTGAGGAGATACTATTCACCAAGAACCGGAATGAACGGACTTTTCTACCGGAATATGGGCATGGATTTACCCATCCGATACATCGCTTTATAATTTTAAATTTATTATCTTCATATCTATATTTTAGAGTTACATAATGGACTGTATATTTGTTTAGTTAATAAGTAGTTCTTTTTTTTTTAAATTAGGTAGTCTATGCTTGTTTTTGCATAATAAATATATAGTATCTTGGAAACAAAAAGCAATAAATTAGTGTTAAACTTATTACAAATAGCATGACTGTAATCTACCTCTATATTGGTCTTAACTTATATGTTTGTAGGAATAAAATATAAGCTTGTTCTTAGAAAACAAATAAAGTCTGATTATATTTAAATTATTTTTCTTATTTGACACAGTTTTTACACATAGTTTCACATAAAACATTATGTACATCTAAGTAAGTATGCGGAAATATATACCTGTAAGTAAAAAACCCCAAAACGAATTAATAATGTGAATAATTAACTGTTACATACATCAACGCCAACTTCATCCCAGGAGGTGTAGGCAAAGGTGATAGCATAACACCCACATTTCGCCTTGTTTGTTTATTTTTATTAATTAATTAATTTATAATAAAGATTATTGAATACAAACAAAAGAATATAACAAAAAGAAATAACATCTTTTAAAAATACATATTGATTGTATTGATTGATTTTTTGCATTGATTAAGCTCTGAAACTGCTAGTGTTTTGAAATATTCTTTCACTATAAGAATCCTATATTAAAGTTGGGGAACATAGGCGATAGAATATTAAAAATAGTATAACTTAATCCGGGCGGAGACCGGCCAGGCCGCTAGTAATTTATATTATATTAAAATTGAACTGTTACATAGTCAATTTTCGCGTATGAGGCTTTCTGCCTGAAGTCACCTCTAATTTTTAAAGTTAAATAGTTTATATTTAAATTTCAAGGAATATAATATAATTTCAAGGAATATAATATAATGACGAAAATGACTCATTCGACGATTGGTGGAAACTGTCACAAATCATGTTCCTAGACTTTTAAGCCTGCGTTAAATTGCGTAAGAAGGAAATGAGGAAAGGCGGGGGAGAGGATTTAAAATATTAGATAGCTATATTTAAAATCGCTGGCAGTCTCAATGACCTGATAAATTGCGACGGAAAAAGTCTCCTTTCGGCGTTTTGTGATAGCATATTTTTTGTTGTATTTTTATTTGATATTGTTTTTTTTATCCATGTTGTGAATGTTGCGTCCGTGACTAATCGTTTTTTTCTCTCTTTCATATTGGGACCAAATGTGTAATATATACCATTGGCCAAAGTCTGGTGCCCTGAGCATCAAGTTGAACCCTTGGGCATGTAGTATTTGAAAGGGTAGTAATTATTTTTACTTGTTAATTAAAACGGGCCCGTGTTGTAATGTGCTACGGGACCCCCGGTGGCTTATTCAACCATCTATCGATATTAAGGGTAAGATTTGCTTTGAGTAGACCGGTGGTACAAATCTTGCTCGAAGGACCAAAACGTGTATGACATTATATACATAGATGTGTTTATGGAGGGTAAATAATACTCGACTCTGGTTAAGGAAAAGTATAATATTATGTAGTATTTAAGTAAATGTGTGATAACGTTTCGAGCGCCTCGCTAGTCGGGTGTTGCCGATGCGAAAGTTCCCCATCCCCAGTTCCGTCACAGGCATCTCAGATCTGGGTGAAACCCTTAATATACGCATTGTAAATTGCAAGGAAAATGTGAAAACACAACAAATGAACAGATTATTGAGATTAAAATAAAACTATTATTTACGGATTTTATCGCGGGGCGGACGGGTCCGCCCCGTGACCACGAAAGCTGTAAAGTAATCGAAACGTCGGGAAGTTAAAAATGTAAAAAATTAAACTAAATTCGCGATAAAATCCGTAAATAATAGTTTTATTTTAATGTGTAACATTCGCGTAAATCTAAGAAACCATTATGCAGATTATTGAGATTTTTGTGCCGTAGAGATCTTAAAAATGTTTTCTGTTTTATGTGAGTGCCAACCAACAATAGCCTAGCGTGGCGGACTATTGCCAAGTGTACTTAGTATTGACACTTAATTATCTTTTGACTGCCTTGGTGGCACAGTACAGGTACGATTACGACGTCGGGGTCTCGGGTATGATTTTTGGTGAATTCAGTCGATTTGCAATCTCTCTTTCAACTTACTACTGTAAAAAATTGTATTAGCATAATGAGTATATACTTGTTACACAGAAGGCATTTTTATTTCTTAACTCACTGCATCAACCCTATATTAGAAACCTATATTAGCGTCGGTTTTTGCACTACCTAGTGTAGCGTTTTAGTTCAGTATAACTCACGGTCGAGTGAACACAGAACACCTAGGAGACATACATGCAAGAACTAAATCTATAATACACGACTATGTTTTCAATACTAATTTGTTAGAGGGTGTTCACCAGACGTTTTAGTTACGTTGTGTAAAACAATGGCCTTGTGTCGACAGTCTATTGTAATTAAGTTATTTCCAGGCTTTTATATGAACAGAAAGGGAGGGACAAAAGAGGAGAAATTGAATTGAAAAAGAGAGAGAAAATTTGGCAAAAAGGGCTTTTTTATTCCAGTGAATGTCGAGACGAGCATGCTGTTCGCCTGATGGTACCTACCTAAACGATACGACCGCTCATGGACAGTAGCAAGTTTGTGTCTCAACTGAAACAGGACAGTAAATAATATTTGAGTGGATATTCAAAATTAAAAACAGAACAGGCAATATAACCTTACATCTTATGTCTGAGATTGACGAGCTCAGTGGAATGCCAAGCGTAGCTTTGTATTTCAAGGTGTTGTTTGGTTTTGCTACTGTCCATGAGCTTTCGTATCGCTTCCCATCAGGTGAACGACATGCTCGCCTCGCCATTCATAGGAATATGAAAAAAAAAAGGTTGTCGTTTATCCTCTAAAAGCACAAATCCCATCTTTTCTCCATATAAATTATAATAAAATACGTCTAAATCAAAATTGTAGTACTAAACGGCGTGCATTTACGCATAATAGCGCTTCGAACAATATAACAAGCAAGTTGTGCAACATTTGTTGGTATTGATGAAACTTCGTCACTACGGCTACAGCTTTTTGAGAGCATTCGCTTGCAAATTTAATACAAGCCCAGTTTTGGCGTAGTTTTATTGAAGTAGACGCAGGGCGTGCCGGTCCATATTGAATTATATATTGGCTGCTAACTGTTGGAGTGGCTTTAAGATATTCTGAAGCATTTTGTAGGTTTCATTTGAAATTAACTGGCAGGTATTTAACACAGATTTAATGTTGAATTGCCAAGATTATGAGGCAAGATATTATATGAGGATATCATCAAAATAAGTTTCTAAAATTAGGACTCCTTATTAATTATCTATATGGATTATCTTACTGCCTTGGAGGCGTAGTTGTACTACGGTAGGTTAAAAGCTCAGGTCCCGGGTTCGAATCCCGAATCCCGTTCGAATTCCCGGGGCTGGAAAAGTGATATGAATTTTTCTATTCGTTATCAGCTCGGAGTCAAGAATTTGGGTCCGATATGGCGATAGGCTCGCCCACTATCACATCATGGGATGGAAAATACGAGGCGAATTATGGGCCCTACTATATTCATCCGAAACGAAGTTCGAAACTTCGGATGATCGAAGTTTATATACGATACGAATGTACCTGCATATACTTATGGTCGTTATTGAGTTATGGTCGTAACCTTAGACTTATGGTTACGATGTACGTTATACAAATTCGAACTTTTACAGAGTAGATACATTCGTACCGTATAAAAAACTTCCATCGTCCGAAGTTTCGAACTTCGTTTCGAATGATTATAGTAGGGCCCTATGGGTGTTAGTGGCAACTATCTACCCCTTTTGGAAAAAAAGCGTGAGTTTTATATATGGATTATGTTAATCGTACGGAAAGTTGCAGCATACAGCTACCTAGCTCAGCATTCCATACTCCTTTAAAAAATTGGGTCTCGCTATTTCATTGCAGTGCAATTTACTTTTATTGATAGGTCTTATTCGAAATATAAGTGTCCTTATTTATAGTCAATTTTATTATAATTTTATTTTAGCTATCGAAAGGTTTCCCTTTCTAACGGTTTTTAAATCGAGTTTAAGCGAAGAAGACATATCATTCGATAGCTAAAATAGCTTTTAAAAATGCTAGCTGCTAAGGCGAATACAGTTGGCGTCATTGTAAATAAATAATGTTATTCGGACTTATTGATCGTACGTTTGGTTGTATGGAAAAGACCGCTAATAGCGATGAAACCGTCAGTTGTTACACGATTTTAAAAGAATGTTATTGAGAAATGTTATTGTATATGAAATATTGAGCCTCAGGTAAGATCTAATGTCTCAAGATGGCGAGCGCAGAGGCAAAGCATTGCTTTGTAATTAATTCATTCAAGCATTGTTTGGTTTAGCTTCTGTTCATGAGTGGTCGTATCGCTTACCATCAGTCGAACGAAACGATCGTCTCGCCATCGGTTGCAATAAAGAAAAAACTTTGTCCTATATGAATATGTGGTAAACAATAAAGTGTTTTCTATCCATATATCTAATTTGAGAATGATGTTAGCTCTCGATACGTGCAAGTACGCTATCACATGCCTTTGAAATTAACTTAGGGCACTAAGACTATGTTTAACTGTTAAATGGAGCTATAAAATTGACTAAGTGTACATGAAATTTCGAAGCTCCAGAGTTGTCTGGAATCGAGCTGAGGAATACCGGCAGTGTATTTCAAAAAGATTATTAGGTGCTCTTTCTTTTTCATTGCAATGAATGACGAGACGAGTACGCCATTCGCCAGATGGTAAGCGATATGACCGCTCATGTACAGTTGTAGAACAAAACAACACCATGAATTACAAAACAATGCTTGGCATTCCACTGCGCACGCCATCCTGAGACAAAGATGTTAAGTCTCAATATTTCCAGTAGTTACTCTAGCTACAATGTCCTTCAAACCGGAACGCTACCACAACCGGAGAAATATACAATCTGGTGGTACCTACAAAAGTGATGCTGGTGGGTTTTTATATATGAGAGATCTGTCTCAGCGCTATGACCCGTCCATCTTCAAACGAGGTTTAAGGAGAGTACTCTCGTCGAGGTAGGCAGCGACTTTGTTGTGCTGGTCCCCTAGCACTACGGAGGTCCATGAGCAGCGGTAGCTGCTTATCATCAGGCGGGCCGCTAGCTCGTCTGCCTACAAGGCAGTAAAAAAAACCTACCAATAGTTTTCTATCAACAAAGATGTACTACGATGTAACAAAGATATTCAAGGCTTTAGAGATTCTTCAGATGTAGCGTAATACAGAACTGTTTCTAGCCAGACATATCGCTTACTTATACTTTTCCAAGTTGTAAAGAATAACATTAAACCATAAACCAAACCCTAGGTTATTGTACTGCCAAAGAAATACGCAGGTGCATTTTGTATGTAGCGCCGTCGGTGAATGCACTAATGATGTTGTTTTCAGTAGTTTAATCAACTTAGTACTTGATCTAAGCATTTCCAAGTCTATTACCGTGGTTGTAAAATTTACGTCTATTTTAGAGCGCAATCAAAACTTGCACGTGTGATTAAGAGGGACTTTGTGTAATTTGTTGAGGAGCACGGTCCGGTTGTCGTCAATAGTTATGGCTAAACAAGATTTAGTATAACGATTCCAAGTTTGGATCACTTGGGAGATAAAGGTTGACGCATACTTTAATGCAGACTTGATTGATGTTTTTGTAGTAAAGAGTAATTGTAAATGTGCGCCAGTCATTATGGCGCGGCTAGTTAAAAATAAATAAATAATAGGTACATAAATGCGCCCAAAAGTCACACACATAGTCCTGACCCCACACTAAGATCGAGTCTTGTGTCGTGGGTATCAGAGACTACGAGAGTCTTATGGTACAGTATGTAAAAAAGAGAACATACATACATACATACATAAACTCACGCTTTTTTCTAAAAAGGGATAGGCAGAGATGCGACCAAGACTAACACGTTTGTGATTGAGTGATTGTAAATGTCCACTAGTCATTATGGTTATAGTACACTATGTAAAAAGAGGACTGAATTTTGATACCCTCAACGAAATCAAATGTTCATGTAATTGTCAATGGTTTTGTGACTATTAGGTGTATTTATTTACATACATACATATTACAGTCAAATAATAAAACTAATTAATTTCCAGAAACTCTATTCATGTGTCTTTCTAAAAATAATCGTTTAATCTTCACGTAGAATAAAATCTATCAGTAAATTGCTATCAAGAAAGCTTGTCAAGCCATCCGTAACGTTAGCAGCTGCCTAATTAATATATTTAAAGAAAGGCGATTATTTCAAGTTGTTATCACGTTCGAATAGAAACGTGCTGCCTCCTACTAACATCTGTTTCATAAGCGATGTTGATACCTATGACCTGTGAATTTATAACGAGATATTATAGTTTATGTTATTCGATATATTCTTTATATCGTTGGTGATATTTTATGACAGCTTTTGTATACATAAATTGTTGCTTTTGATATAAAGGTTTTATTTTGGATTGTATGGTTGTGAAGATTTGAGTACGAAGGGATATTTACCGATTGAGGGATTAATGCCTATAACCTATGAAACTATTGCGTATGAAGGAGTAATTCGTTGATCGATTTTTTGTGATAATATCGGTGAATTATTATAGATTTCCTTCCGAGCAGTGTTATACCACCGTTGCGTTAATTTCTACAGTATGTAACCTTTACTGAGTTTTAGTTTCAAAGTCATTCTAACCATTTGTTTCAGAGTTTTGAAATTCCTAATGTCACAATTTATTTCTCCCGCCAAACATCAGTAGTATCAGTCAGTGTAAATGCACTGTTGTGTTCCGATTTGAAGGATATTGTAGTCAGAGTAACAACTGGACATATTGAGACTTATCTTATGTCTTAGGATTTTGAGCGCAGTAGAATGTCAAGCATTCCTTTGTAATTCATGGTATTGTTTGCTACTGTCCATGCGCGGTCGTATCGCTTGGCATAAGGCAAATGACATACTCGTTTTGCCATTCATTGCATTAAAACAGAAAAAAACGAGCTCAATATATCGTTTAATAATTAGTTCTCAGTGCTGCTATTATATATACCTATATAGTATATATATGCAGGTCGCTTCCAATAAGATCCTATGGATATTTTGGGTAACCCCTGTTTAGTAGTGGATTAGCCGTAGCAAACAAATTTGAATAAATGATGTTGATAATGTTAGTATCATTTATGGGGTTAGGTGATGTTAACCATTCAGTGCGTGGCCTGCTTATTATGAAAAAAAAAAAAACTTTTATTTCGGATTTCATCGCGGATTGGTTTTTCACATTTTGTGAGTTCTCGACGTTTTGATTACAGCTTTCATAGTCACGGGGGACTGCTTATTCAGCTAACAAATATAAACAAATAAATTACTAAGATACAAAATTATTCAAATAATTTCAGTACGTCGAAATCAAATAATCTTGGAATCCCCAGTGAGAAATATCTTGGATTATCTATAAACTGTTTCAGAGAAATACCGATGGGCAAACTACGTTTGATTGCTCTTTCACAGTTCACTTCGTAATTGGTTTGAAGTATTTGTTAATTACTAGATAACTTTATGTTGGGGCTATCGATACAAGTTACTAATATTTTATATAACTTGTCAAGTTGGTAATGTGGTTAATCTTGTTATTGACAAGCCTTGCTTGCTTATTGGTATAGTAGTATTTTTTTGCAGCGAAAGGTGAGACTAGCATGTTTAATTTTGTTCGCGTTATGGTAAGCGATACAACCGCTCACGGAAAGTATCCCATAAATTACAAAGCAATGCTTGATATTCCACTGCGCTCGTCATCGTGAGGCATAAGATGTTAAGTCTCAATATATCCAATAGTGACTCTACAATGTCCAACCAAACATAATAGTGCATTTACACTGCTTGTTATCAAAACATACTACACAAAGAGACGTTAAGATTTGGGCAAGTAATTGTGTCTTGAGAAATTGATGATTTTTATTGAAATTTTAGGACTTTCCAGCCTATTTGCTCTTTTGTTAATCCGTAAATAATAGTTTCCTTATTTAGATAATATATTCATATTCTCTTTTTTAATAAACGCTGTATATCTATTTAGTGACAATAGGCATTGTACACCATTGTTTTTTTTGTGTACAATGATTATAGGTTGTAGAGTTGATGCCGATTCCCATGACGCCTAGCCCAATGTGAAAATGTGAATAAATTATACAATTTAACATTGGTAGTTACGTTTAATTTCTGAATTCTATATTGGGTCATGCAGGCTCAGTAGTTCGTACACCAAAAATAGGTAATATAGTTATATTCACGGCACAGCTATTGTGTATATTTTTTGAGTTGAGTAATACTGGAAAAACTCACGCACTAAAACGGTGAAGGAAAACATCGTTAGGAAACCGGCATACCATAGCGATTCATAAGAATTTCTATGGTATGTAAGTCCGCCAACCCGCACTAGGCCAGCGTGGTGGACTATATGGCCTAACCACTCTCAATCGTATTCTCGATTGTAGAGGAGGCCCGTGCCCTGCAGTGGGACGTATATGGGCTGATACAGATACAGAATACTGGAAAAAATATTTTGTCATGTAGTTTATTTAGGAATATTATGTGTGAATTTTGTTGTGAAAATCACACATATTTTAAAGTAGCTTTTTATTTGCAGTTTAATTAAGTACATGATTCCACGACTAATGTGAAAATAATAGAACATAACATTAAAAATATGAATAATAATTATACCCAACATTTACATATTTAGTCCTGACCACGAGTTGTGTCGTGGCTATCAGAAACTACGAGAGACTTCTCTATCTCACAAACATTTATCTCGGTGCGGAGTTTGAACCCGCGGTCTCTCGTTTCACATTCAACTGCGCCACGGTAGCTGTATTCATAAACAAACATTCTTTAATCTCCCATAATATCGTTACTGTATTAAGATTTTTGAGTTAAATAATCTTTCCCCTAAAATCTTGATAAATAATAAAATATCCCGCTTTTGGTGTTTTATCTGACTCTTAAAATCGGTATTCAATTTTATTATAATTTATTGTCCATTGTTATTCATAACCACAAAATTGCTTAATACATAGTTATTGTTTATTATGGCGCTATGTACGCCTATAATGGGTACCTATATACATTTAAATGTTAACATAGTATTTATAGCTTAATTCGAGTGATACAATTAGGCTGTTGCCGTACCATTTTTCAAATAAATAACCATACTTTGATTAATCCAAATGAAAACTCAAAAGCTCCACCAAACATTGGACCCAACCTCCACACATCCAATATATCAATTGGTTCAAGAATGACAGATGCAAGTATATTATCTTTGGCGTGCTTACATACGGGTTATAAGTGGCCGGGAGCCGGCGTAAGGGTCCTCAAGCCTCCTCGAGATGCCCCGAGTTAGGCCTGAAGGGCCAACCCAATCTTTACGATTAATTGAGTGGCTCGATACGAAAACCCGTCCAAATTGGCCGCCGCCTATAGCTGTAGCGATTCGAATCAAAGAGTAGTTTTTTGAGTGTTAAAGGTCAGATCGGCTTCTTTGAAGTTCAAGGTTAGGAAAGGAGATAGTTGAGGATGTATCCGGACTTAAGAGGACGAAGGAGTTTTGTGGATATACATGTTTGGATTTGAGTGGTAGGTCTAGCACCTATTGTTTTCAATTATTATAAGTATGCACCCATCAGTCACATTCTTAATCCTGACCCCACACTAAGTTCAGTCTTGTGTCGTGGCTATCAGAAACTACTAGAGGCTTTTCGGTATCACAAAAATCCAGGCACAAATGACACAAAAACTCGTTACCTCAGGTTGTAAAACCCCCCTGAAAAACTACCCCAGGCGGTTGTTATTCTTTAATTTATACTGAGTGATATCTGTTGAATATTTTTATTTTAAATTTACATAGATAACAGTAAAATAGTAACGGCAGTCCCATGCCTTTCGATACAATTATGCCGGCCTGCTAAGATGCCTCTTCACACTAAGGCGGCTGGACCCAGGATTATGGTAACGGGGGAACACGCGTGACGGCAAACAATTTGACAACAAGTTGACGGTGTGGCATAAAAAAGAATTTGTCAACCTCTTGGTTCGTGCTGAGATGGTTTGGACCATCAAACTATGGCTTCCCAACCTAGCTAGCTAGTAATTCTTTGAATTGGAATTCTATAAGTGCGTCCACTGAACCGGATCGTACGGATCACACGAATCTATGAATTCACTTAAAAAGACTACTTTCAAATGCGTCAGATACGTACGACGCGAATATTTGGGAGCTTGCCTTTAGTCATCTTGTAACATAGTATTTGGAAGTCCATTGAGTGTATTAAAGATACCTCGTTGGAAAAATAACTGAGTGCCAGTTTTTGAGTAGGACAGTTATTCCGAGTTTTTATTGTACTTAAACAAATACAATATTGTGAATATACCTCATGGCGGAAGGGGGTTATCGCTCTCTACTTAAATATTCTAGCTGGATTAAAGCAGATTTACAGTGCCTGAACCTAAATTTACGTGCAATACAAAGCCAGTTTTCATGCCATTGTGTTCAGTTGTTGCTATTCGCCCAAATTCAAATATTCTGGTAAACGAATATCGTTGTTTTATTTTTTTATAGCAATGAATGGCAAGGTATGCGATAGTAAGCGATACGACCGCTCATGAACAGTAACAAAACAAAACAATACCATTATAATTGTAAGGCAATGCCTGGCATCACACTTCGCTCACCATCCTAATACATACGATGTTAATTTTATTAAGTGTTGTAGGTACTCTAGACCATGACCTTCAAAATGGATTACAACAGTGCATTTATACTGCTTTTTGGGAGAAATAAATACCGTCACATATCATAGGACTTTTAAAGCTCAGAAATGACTGGTTGGAATGACCTTTAAACTAAAACTCAGCCCATTTAAATTGCTTTAAAGGGAGAAATTAAATTAAAGGGAGAAATAGACTTTGCGGTGGTACCTACCCAGGCCTATGTCGTATGAGACTACCAGTAAATTTAATATTAGCAAACCAATATAAGTTTCCATCCAATATCTTTTCATATGAAGACTTTAAAAGTGTTTTCTCATGAAGCCTTACAATCGCAGGCTGACCGGTCAGGCACATTCAAAAGGAACTTTTGAGCGATGAGTGTCTCAAAAGACTCACCAAACACCGGACCCACTCATAATTCCCTCTTTTAATATATTTATAAGGGATAGCCTCCGAACCCGCAATCTGTTTCCGAAATTGGAATATTTTTTACTTTATCTCGACCGTTTCATATTTGCAAACATGTTTTGCTTTTTGATTCGCGATTTTGGACCTTATTTCTATCGTGTTGTTGGTAGTTAAGGTTTTGTGATGGTAAAGGTCATATGGCAAGGCCTTTTTCTGGTATGTAACATGGTGCTTTGTTTCAAGTAATTGATGATACGAATAGTTTTCATGTAGTCGGTGGATGAAAGATTTTAACGCTACATGTTTTAGTCGCGTTGTGATTGTACGAGTATATTTGATACTCGTAGAAGCCATTTTGAGGGATTTTGTTTGTTGACTTTTTTGTCCCATAATTGCATACATATTATGTCAAATTTGTATCCTAGAAGAGAAAAACATTTTTATTTACCTGAATATATTATAATCATAACATGATTATAAACATCATGAGAAAACCTACATACATAGCGAATATATATAAAAATCTATGGTAAGTAAAGTCCGCTAACTTGCACTACGCCAGCGTGGTGAACAACCTTAATATGGCTATGGCTTAACAACTCTCGATTGTATAGGAGGCCTGTGCCCTGCGGCGGGACGTATATGGGCTGATACAGTCCAGTACAATACAAATGTACAGAGCTAGGTTAATGCCATGTTGGACAACCAATTTCAATTTTTTATTATAAATCAAACCAATGAGGAATCAACAAAATATTTTAACACACAAATATTAAGAAAATAATAACCGGTAATAAATATTACTAATGGCAACAGTACGTGTTTCAACATAACTTCATAAAGTAGGCTAGCGTATAATTTGTGTTAATTTCAAAACATATTTATACGTTATTTTGTATAATTTACAACTTCACTAAGCAATGTAGAATGAAATTTATTACTTTGTTTCATAACTTTGTTTAGTTTTATTAATTGTATGGCATAATTTTGTTGGTTAAGCTACGTTTGGACTAATGCTTTTAGGAATGTAGGTTGATTTACCTTACAGAGTTGGCAGTCATACATGCCTGGCAGAACTGTTAATGTAGACAGAATAAACACACGGGCTATATAAAGAATGCGATTGAAAACCGAGACAGTTGGTAGCTTTAGTAACTTCAGACACAATGCCACTCTAAATTTTGCAACCGAACAAATGCTGGTGGAGCACAAATATTTTTGACGGTGTGGGAATCGAACTCGAAGCCGACTGACATTGATCGATTATCGGCTTAGAAGGATTTAAAGGATACCAATAACATAAACATTATTAAGCGTTCTATCTATGTATTATCTGTGTTTACATACAGGGTACATCAAGACTGATATCAAAAACGAAGCTGGGTAGTAGTTTTAGTGCCTACAGACACAATGATACTTGCATTGTTTCTGCAAAAAAGAGTCACATATTTTTTAACATTTTTTTTTCTATCCATGTGTTTAAATGGTCTTTCCAAAAACTTACTTACTACATGTTACTAACATATTATACAATTTTTGTTATACTAACACTAATTAATCTTTTTAACTTGAATTATCAATACAGGATATCTCTATAAATACCGTGTAACGCACCAAACGTCATAAAAGTGTTCGGATCCCACTTATCTCGTTTATATGTGACAGCGAATGTTTGGCGAAAGGGCGCAATGACAGACGACATCTCTGGAATTAGAGGAATGACAGTTATTGACGAGCGTGACAGTTATATAAGGCTGTTCTATTGGCTGGAAATAGGCGAAAATATAGGGAAAATAGATTTTGAACATAAAATTTTTAGGCTTTTCTATTGGCTGGAAATAGACGAGAATGTAGATGAAAATTTGTGTAATATAAACGTTACATTTTTGCAAGTATTTTTAATAAGAATGACATGAGAGGTCTGCTAATTTTAAATGATTAATGTTTGAAAAGGGTAAATAAAAATGTCTCATTTTTTCTGGCTATAAATGGCGTGACAAGCGTGCCGTTTCGACCGCTCATGAACAATAGCAAAACCAAACAACACATTGAAATACAAAGCAATGCTTGGCATTCCACTGCGCTCGCCATGCTGACACATAAGATTTTAAGTCTTATTATGCCCAATGGTTACTCTGGCTATAATGTCCTTTAAACCGGGACACAACAGTGAATTTACACTGCTGTTTGGCTGGAGAGATAGATATTGCCTTAACCTACCCCGGCAGCCTCTCATATATGACAGATAAACCCTTAATAGATAATGGATTAGATGGAGTTTATTATGTTCTGCTTTTTGTTTTTATTATAATTATGAATGACAGATGTCGAAATTAATATCACCTTGAAACCATTAAAATGTTCCAAAACTTCTGTCACGCGTAGGGGTTCTCGGAGGAAAACTATTGGGATTTGTTTTCTTAATGGAATTAAATTTTCATTCTTGGTGGGAGAATAAATAATAAACCAAGGATTCAATTTAATAAAGCCCCATAGCTGTCTCCAATACCAAGGCGAAATCATCTTAGACCAAATAAATACGCACGATTAACTATTATGATTTAATTCACCATCTTAATCGCATACCAAATTATTTAACTACCCGCCCTTAACTTTAACAACTCAAACAAAATAAAATTATACAAAACAAACTGTATTCTCACATTTCTTATCAACACACATCATTCAAATAGTGTTTATTAACGATTTTTAATTGCAAATTCTTTTAAGCACAGTTCCTTCGTGCGCGAGGGAGGTAGATTGATAGACATCTCCCGTCCTTGTTGCGCGGAGTCGGTACTCGCGTCAGTACATCGGCGACGGGCGGCAAGAGCGCACGCGTTGTGTCCTGTGAAAAATAAATTTACGTAAACTCGTGTATGTGTTGTGTTGGTGTCGTGGTTGTGAACGATTTCTTGGTGTTAAATGGATATTGTAATGTATGTTTAGTGTACAGTGCGTGACTTTGAGGTGAGTGCCATGTTTTAGTAAGTTTATTTTATTTTTGTTGGTTAGGACTTGTTTTAGTATCCGGCGTGTATACGTCGTTTTGAGATTGTTTTAATATTTGATGTAAGAATTTATGAGCGTAAGAATTTGATGCTTTTAGTGGAATTGTATGTATGTCTTTGATGAATGCACGATTGGTGAATTTATGTTTCATAATTCCCTGAGAGAATAAATAAAACTATGATAAAATATAGGAATGCAAACACGTGGGGCTTACTTTACAGTCGGTATTTAAAGAACACAATGATGACGAAAATTAAACTAAATTAAGCGACAAATTTTCGATAAATACTATTACTTACTCATTTCGTAATTTCAAAATGTTAACTTTTAAAACCTATAAAAATATGCCGAGTAAAAATTATTGGAAATTTTAATTATGTATATGTTTAATTAATGAAAATAAACTGAACCCTAAAAAAAACTTACCACAATATTATTTCTTAACATCGTAAGTTCGTAACCCAGTGCTACAAATTAGCTACGAATATAATGTAGCACTTAGCGTAGCGGTACTACGCGTAGCGCGTCGTAGTTCGTCCATTTTTCATACTTCGTACAATTATTTGTACTTTAGACACGTTGCAGCAATTATTCACTGTTTGTACATTTAATAAAAAAGTTAATTAGTTTGTTTTACATATCCTAGCTCTTTATAGCTATTTCTTACGAATTATAAGTTGTTTCAAATAAATTCTTAAAAGACTCGATATTATGTAATGAAATGAAATGAAATGAAAATATTTATTGAATCCATAAAATGTCATACACAATTTAGATTCAGTCATTTTTTTCCACTACCACCCAGTTCACAAGGCTGTTTTCGCCAGAGAAGAACGGGCAAGAAACTCTAGCGTTGCTCTGTTCAAAAATAAGTTTACAATACAGTGATCATACAGGAGTTGAAATTCAGAGCAGTTTATAAATTATTCATAATAATGATTATATTGTACGGCTGAGTTAAGTGTGGTCGCCCTGATCGCGGAACCGGTATACACTGTTCAGCAAAAGCAATGAAAGGCAATAAAAAAAATAAAACGAATGTAGAATTAAATTTCTTGGCCATATTTATAATATATAAATCCATTTGTCGATAGTTATTTCAAGCGCATGTGGGCTTTAAGTAAAAAGTTCTATTCAATACAAGTTAGGGCCGACTTTGAAGTTATTTAAAAACAATTTCGCTTCACTAATTCTAAAAGGCTCATTCAATTTTATCGATGAATTTTCAAATTTACATAAATTCCAAATCATAAGAAATATTTATGTCGTCCATTTAATAGTGGTTAAATTGATTGAATATCTAATAATCTGCTACGTTAGTAATGTTCTGAAAAATCAGCAATTTTGTAAAACTAGATTAACCAAGGAAGTCGGCGAGGTTCGGGCAATCTACTGTTAATAAATAAATAAATAAAAGGAAAAATCGTAGTGGAGATATATTATATGAGCCTTTGAGTTATGAGGACCGGATTATGATACCTACGTAAAATGAATTACTTGACTTAGTTCTTCCTTATACAATACATTGGTTTCATGTGATTCGGTGATTTCTTAAAAAGTTTAACGCATGGAACGTTTTTGGTTATATCTATATCTATATATATATATATATAATTATAGATATTACCATATATATTTTTTCTGGCAAGTGATGCCGATGTCGACAATTCTGCTGTCAGATGTGCGATGTGAACTCCTGTGTGGTATGATTTTTGGTGCAACGATCTACTACATTACTATAGCTGGTTCGACAGTGAATTTTAACCTATAATTATAATGAATCAAAATTTGTTTCATTTATATTTCGCCTTTTAGGAGTAGGTAGGGCGAAATGACAATTATTTCAACGCACCAATATTAATTAATATTCTAAACCCAAGGATGAAACATACAATAAAATACTCCCTTCATTTTATTTTTATGTCATTTAATAAATAAATAAAATAAAAACAACTACCTATTCCTTCATATTTTCGACATACAATCTTGTGTTGTGTACAATCTGCCAATTCAAACTCTTTTTTATAAATTATTATTAATATCTAGTATAAAACACCAAAACATAACTCCACGGTATCTTGCATCGTAACGTATGCAAATAAGTCAAGATTATTTTATACCATCGCATTATTACGACCGTGAACCAAAAGGTTATGACACTCATAAAGATAGACCTCGTATGCCGCCTGTTATTATATCATTTTACACGTCTGTATACATACTGTCCCTTATTCATATGGACTTAACGCAGTTTTCAAATGCGGTTAGTATGAGCTGATTCTGAGTGCGTGGTGGCCTGTTGGTAAACGGACTAGACGCGGCTGCCAACATGTTCACGGTGGTCGTGGGTTCGAATCCCAGGCCACACCTCTGACTTTTCGGAGTCATGTGTGTATTGATAATCAATCACCACGCACTAAAACGATGAAGGAAAACATCGTGAGGAAACCTGCATGCCATAGCGATTTATAAGAATTTCTATGGTATGTAAGTCCGCCAAACCGCACTGGGCCAGCGTGGTGGACTATATGGCCTAACCACTCTCAATCGTATTCTCGATTGTTGAGTAGGCCCGTGGCCTGCAGTGGGACGTATATGATAATGATGAGCTGATTCAAAAATATTATGCATAGACGTCAAAAATCACTAATCAGCTATTTTACAGCTCATAACTTTAAAATAAAAAAGTTAAATAAAATAAAATAAAATGGCCGAGAACCTTGATAATGAAATTTTAAGCAGAACAATGGTGGATTTCTTTCAGCTGGATGCACAGGACGTTTGATATTAATTTCGAGTGAATGAAATAACTTTTTTTTCGCGTGAAGTGGGGGTATTAGTTACAATGTGTAGAAAAACCATGAATAGCAAAACTTAATGAACATTTTATCTTCTCTTAACTTAATTTTACTAATTTACATTTATACTGGGTGTATCAAGACTGCTACCGAAAACGAAGCCGGGTAGAAGTTTTAGTGACTACAAACACAATGCAACTAAAAATTTCGCAAAGAAACGCGATAATTATTTTTAATGATTTTTTATATCATCATTTGGGTGGTAAATCCATAGATTTTGGTAAAATAATAATTTAAAGTCTTGTATACCTTAGAGTATTTATAAATAAAAGGGTATATACTATTATTTTAGGAAGAACATGTTATTACTCTCAAATATGACTATTGGAAAAAAGTTACAATAAAAAAATTGACGCTTCTTTTTGAAAAAAATTCTGTTGCATTGTGTCTGAAGTCGCTTAAACTACTAGCCGGCTTCGTTTTCGGTAGCAGTCTTGATATACCCTGTATGGTTGATAAGCGGTTTCTTACGAATTATGGCGTGAAGCTCTATCAACTCTATATAGAAAATAGAGTCGCTCTATTTGTTCTGGTAATTGTTTTATTTTGGTTTATAATTATTGGATGCTAACTATATTTTCATACGATAAATAAAATTTCGAATATTTCATTAAATTTCATTTCGAATTCGTTTATTTTTGGTTGTTTCATAAGATTGCCCAACGTCTCCAACCGCTACCAGCTATCTTTCGGATACTTTGATTTCTTTTGGATTGGAGACGTTAGGCTGAAGATCAAGCCCAGTGGCGTGCCATAACAGAGGCCTATGTCCAGTAGTGGACGCGAATAGGCTGATGATGATGATGATGATCATAGGATTGTGTGTTCTTTTGAATATTTATTTTACATTACCAGATAGCTTTGCATTTATTATGATCAAAATAGGCTGTATCTATCTGTATCAGTTCATATAATATGTCCCACTGCAAGGCACGGGCCTCCTATACCATCAAGAGTTTTAGAGGGTTTAGGCTATATAGTCCACCACGCTGCTCTTGTGCGGGTCGACGGACTTTACATACCATAGAAATTCTTACAAATCGCTATGTATGAAATAGTATTGATTCTAATTTAGCATATTTATCAAATATACAGGCTACCTATGGTAATATATCTAGACTGCTATCGAAAACGAAGCCAGTTGGTAGTTTTAGTGACTACAAATACGATTCATTTTCGGTCGCAGTTACAACATGTTACTAACATTATACTATAAGATTTTGGTTATACTAACACTAAAGTTTCTCTAAATTGAATATAATAATAATAATAATATATCCGGTACTAAATGCATATACATTATAACATGTTGTTATTTAATACTTTTTCTTGTCTTTGTCAGCCCATATACGTCTCACTGCAGGCCACGGGCCTCCTTTACAATCGAGAGTACGATTGAGAGTGGTTACGCCATATAGTCCACCACGCTGGCCTAATGCGGATTGGTGGACTTACATACCATAGAAATTATTTATTTATTTAATACTATACAAGATGTTTTTTATTAAACCTTTTATTAAATATGTTTGGAAAACTACAAAATCAAAATGTCACCCCGGTACAGACAAAATATAATAGAGTATGTAGATTACGCCGCAACATTCACTTGTTATATCTCTAAATTAATTGAAGCGCGAAAATTTCATTATACACGCTGCAAATTCATTTTGTTTTAAAATAGACCCTTTTTGTGTTTATCCAACACTTAATTTTGTGTCTTATTTTCTTGTAAAGAGTTTTTATTTGAAAAGGATGAATTTTGTGTTCTGTAAATTGGTAAATTTTGTGAGAACATTAGTTTTATTTTATTATAAGTCTTATAAGTTCTAAGGCTTTTATTTCAATTTTAATTAAGGATTATAAGGCTTTACGACTAAAACCTTAGTAATTAATTTCTAAAATCTAAAATATTAATTAATTTACATCGGTAAATAACGAAAAAGACCGATATCGATAACAATGTTAAGACATTGCCTTTAAGTGATAAGACCGCCAATTTTAACTTTTATGTTTTATTCGTATTTTTCTTTTTGTTTTCAATAAAGTATACACAAAATAAATTAATATATGTTCGCTTAGTAAATATGTATAACAAATTATGTACAAATCTTTAATAAATATAATAAATTACTGATTGTCTATGGGCCGTGCTGTCAGGATATATTGTGTTGACTTACGCCTCATATGAGAAGGCAGCAGAGGTTGTAAAGCGATTTGATTCACTTTCTATTTATCGTCCATGTCTTTTGGCGTCTGTAGCGAGAGAATTTCTTGTGGGACAATTATCTTGTTGTATGATTGTCACCACTTAATTAAAAATAGCTTTACCTTGCAAAAATGTGTATTCACTACTCAGAGAGTGGGGTGGAAGGGAGCGAGTTGCCATATAAAACACATAATTAATGTATTGACAGCGTCATCCGTGGCGCAGTTGGTTAGACGCCGCCTGTGAAACGAGAGGCCGCGTGTTCGATCCCCGCACCGAGAGAAATGTTTGTGCGACCCACAAATAATTTATTTCGGGTCTGGGTGTTTGTGAGACCGAAAAGTCTCTCGTAGTTCCTGATACCCACGACACAAGACTCGTTCTTAGTTTAGGGTCAGGGCTATGTATGTGACTGTTGGATGTTACTTATTTTATTATTTATTTAATGTTGCCAATACAACAGCGACTGACTGAATATCATGTAAGAGTCAAAAATTAGATACATTTTTCTCTCTCTTTACATTGTATTATACTGGATACGTAAATACTATTAGATTACCAGTATACATGCTTGTTGTTATTATATATCTCAAACAATGCGTTGAATATATATTTTAAATGTTGTTTGTAGTACCAAATTTCGCCACATGCCAATAGAATTTAGATGAATTATAATATAAGTTAAGTTTTTCATCACTGATATAAACAGATTTCTATAACTGTCTTTAAATCACTGGTACCAGCATATGTAAGAGGCCTCGGTAGGTATCGCCGCAATGTCTATTTCTATCGCCAAACAGCAGTGTACATGCTATATCATACTATTGGATTTCCATTTTTTCGGATATTGTAGCCAAAGTAACTACTGGACATATTAAGACTAAATATCTCGTCTCAGGATGGCAAGCGCAGTGGAATGCCAATTGCTTTGTAATTCATGGTGTTGTTTGATTTTGATACTGTCCATGAGCGTAGCATCGTATCGCTTACGATCAAACGAATGATATGCTTGTCTCGCCATTCATTGCAATAAAAAAACATAGTCCTGACCACACTTAAATCAAGTCTTGTATCGTGGGTGTCAGTAACTACGAGATAAACATAGAGACGGAAACCATACAAGCATATGTTTTGGGTCTGCCTCGCAAATATTTATCTTTGTACAGCTTCCGGCATTTAACCAAAAATAACATTTGTGTTATTGTCTCCATCTTCGGTTATATGAAGTCTACTGCTTTCATAAGCCACAACAAATATTTCCATAGAGAACTCTTGGTGTATTTATTTTTTATACCTGATTTTTAAAATAAATATACTTGTTATCAGAAAATTCCAAACACTTTGCAAATTTATGTTTTGTAAGGATTATCAGAAAAATGTGTATATACTCGTATAGGAATATAATATGTCAAATGTCGTTTAATAGTGAATCATATGAGGTTTTCAAATACTAATGTTAATGCTCTAAATTTAAATTAAATCTATATACATTTTTCTGATAATCCATACAAAACATAAACTTGTAATATAAGGTGTTTCGATTTTTCTGATAACACGTATATTTTCTTTATTATTGAATAATTGATCTTTTTGAATTCAGTTTGAGCGATGAAGACAAAACATATGAAAGTAAAATATGTTTTAAAACTCTCTATGAATTAAGCTGTCAGTATATTCCCTTCTTATCAGATATTTGTATTTGACATAGACAACCTGTCACTTATGAGATAACAATATTATACGTCGAATGACGTGTATTAGACAGTATGATGGCAGCGGAACCGCTTTGTAATATAAACTTGCGATTCGAGTATACAGGGTGATATTGATATACGGTATTTAATTTAAACCACACGTTACTAACCAGCCAACGTTATATTCTACTGAAATAACCGGTTGGTAGTTTTGTCAAAAATCACAATTGCAATTTTAAGGGGTTTTTGATTAACATGTAGGTACAAGTATTTTTACGGCACAAGTAAGTTCTCGAACCGAACTGAAGTTTATCTAAGAGGTAAAACTATTTGTAAGTATAATGGGTGGCCAAAAATTATAAAATTTGTATAAAATTTTTGATAGAAAAATGATAATCAATCCAGATTTTTTCAAATTTTGCGCCATACCTTTGGGACGATGGAAACTCTTGTATTATGGCTAGTAGTGGAATGTTCCATTTGACTTTTCCAAGACGTAATTGTAGTTATTATAATGAAATATATCTTCCTCTTTATGTACTTTGACTGTCGACTTATTGTCGAATGTACCTTTAGATTTGTTAACACCATTGTAATTCCTCTGAATTATCTTGGCGTTTAGAGCAATATGTTTATTTATTTTATTAAATCTATTTAACGCATAGTTTGATATGTGTTTTCATAATATAAAAAACAAGCATTTATACTGTAATGTACTTGTATTAAATGTCCAATATAATAAAATATGAATAGAGAAAATTTGTTCCTAATATTTGTTTTTATATTATTGACAAATAAACTATCGTATCAATTTAAATAAAACTATTATTTACGGATTTTATCGCGGGTCAGGTACAAAATATAATGTAAGTACTTAACTTAAAAGTCATGTTAAAAATACATAAACTTATATTTAATACGTCTTATTAAAAGTTGCAATGAAAAGTATTTCTTTGAGTGCCTTCTTATGTATTTATGTGATTTAAAAGTTTTGAATACTTTTTATGCTACTTAGATTTTTTTTTAAATGGCAGGATTGCCATAAATGGTGTTCTAGGGCTGCAAGAAGTCGAATTATTTTATTACTTTTCAAGTGCAACTAATGTATTAAGGTCTTTTGTTGGAATTAATTAAGATTATATTTCTCTGCTTTTTGACATGTTACATTCTTTTGGGATTTGTTTTGATATCAACCTAATATTATGTACATATAATAAACGTCGTATACATTTGACTAGTCCACCACCGCAATCCACATTTCTCCCACCAAATAGCAGCGTAAATGCACCATTATGATTCGGTTTAAAGGACATTGTAGCCAGAGTTACTTCTGGACATATAGAGATATAGGTTTTAAATACTGCCACTCAAACACGGCTCGTGACGGCCAATGCGAGTGTGGGCATGTGCGGCGGACCTAAGTATGGGGTCAGGACTATGTATGTGACAATTAGGTGTATTTCTTCATTAAAAAATCCTGCACTTTCCATTTTTGGGTTTGGTGTTATTATTAATTATTATCTAGTTGTAAATAAGTTTATCGATCGAGTTGAGTGCATATAATCTCTATCCACCCCTTTTAGATACAGGCTTAATATAAGGTTTTAATAGCATAACAAGCTATATAAATACAAGACAAAGCGGACGTTAATACACATCTCACAAATAACAGTTTGTTCGTATTAAGGGATTTGTTGTCTGACCGTGCGGGGCGTTTCCACAATCTGTTAATCTCGACGCTCGGAGTGTGAAAAACAACGAAGAAAACAACACTCAACTTCGATCACATTACTTATACTCGTACGTAGCTTTTTAATTTAGGGCGAGGATTTACATACATACATACATTCATACATACATACATATATACATATATATATTCATAAACTTACGCCTTTTCTCATAAGGGGTAGGCAGAGGTGACACCACGACATTCACGTTTCACCGTGTAATTTCCGTCCCATGATGTGGGGGTGAGCCTATCGCCATAGTTGCATTACCTTCGCTTTGACCAGCCCCAAGTCCTCGCTAATGAACACCGTTGCCTGGATGCCCAGGATGGTTCGCGAGGCAACAGAAGTTAAAAAAACATAAAAATTTCGATAGAGAAGAAGGAAGATGGCTTGAAGCTTACACAAGCATGGGATCCAATTTTAAATTTAATTAAAAGGGAACCCAAGAAACCGCCTGCCAGACCTCAAGACACTGTGAGCTCCTTCTGCTTAGGTCGGAAAGCAAATACAGACTATTTTAATAAACTTTTTAATGTAATAATTGTAAAATAAGGGTAATTGAATTGTAACAGTCACAGCGGATGACAAATACCTCAGTCCGCCCCGTGACCACGAAAGCTGTAAAGTAATCGAAAAAATTAAACCAAAACCGCGATAAAAATCGTAAATAATAGTTTTATTTCAATTTGTACCTTTCCTCTATACAATAATGTTAACTTCAAGGGCTTATAACAAACCTGTAGCGAGTCTATCAATCACAGTCTTCTCTGTGATAAACTATATAAGCAAAAAAAAAGTCTATTCCGTCTGCCAGATACTCGTAAATCATTACAAAAAAATCTAGGCGACAAAATTACCAGGCAAGCAGAGACAATACGGACAAAAAGACAGCGTGTTCGCGTAATGCCAGCTGTTTTCGGCCTTGTGATATATTACAGTGACTAACTGGTGAGAACAAGTCTGCGCCTAGAACTTTTGACCCCGTCTTCGAGTTTCGGTACGTGCGTAGATTTTAGGGATGAATTGTTTTGTTTTGGGTTATATTTCGTCCGACAACTGTAGAGGTTATTTTAGAAAGCATCGTTGTTTGGAAATAAATATATTGTTGACAACCAGCTGTGAAATTAGAGGCTGCAGGTCCGATCCCCGCATTGAGACAAATGTTTGTGTGAATCGCAAGCATTTGTACCAAGTCTGGGTGTTTGTGAGACCGAAAAGTCTCTCGTAGTTCCCGGCACCCACGACACAAACTTGATCTTAGTGTGGACTCAGTATGTATGTGACTGTTGGTTGTATTTATTTAATGTCAACTCTGTGATTGATTTCATTGCGGGTTTAAGATAAATTAGACATTCCCGAAGACTCACCGAGCTTGCTTCAATGCTCGGTGTGACAATGCCTGCCACTGATCATGGCTTACAGGAGTTGCAGTGGTGGGTGTGAAGGCTTTTGTTAATGAGGTTTGCGTTATTTCTGTATTATAATTGTTTTGTTGATAATTATTATTTATTTGAATATAAAAGCGATATTGTAATACCGTGGATAGCGATATTGTAAGTGCGTGGTGGCTTGTTGGTAAACGGACTAGACGCGACTGCCAACATGTTCACGGTGGTCGCGGGTTCGAATCCCAGGGCACACCTCTGACTTTTCGGAGTCATGTGTGTATTGATAGTCAATCACCACGCACTAAAACGGTGAAGGAAAATATCGTGAGCAAACCTGCATACCATAGCCGATTTATAAAAATTTCTATGGTATGTAAGTCCGCCAACCCGCACTAGGCCAGCGTGGTGGACTATATGGCCTAACCACTCTCAATCGTACTGTCGATTGTAGTGGAGGCCCGTGCCCTGCAGTGGGACGTATATGGGCTGATACAGAATACCGTGGAAGTCATGAGATTTAGCGGTTCGTAAGACTATTTTGATGTTCATTTTTAAATATCACATTAATATTTAAGTGTGGTGGTATGCAGCCTTAACTTTCAAATTGACCACTTGCATAATCAAACTATTTGGTCGCCATGTGTGATATTTATAGTTTAATCATACTTATTTTTAACATCAACTGGAATATAATACCACAATGCTTTGTTCTCATACCAAATACAAACCCGTTAAGCAATGTAAATAATACCAACTCTTTGAAAACTCCAGAACCTAGCACAACAGGCTTCGGTCAGTTTTTAATTGGATGTAACTCGAACTTCGGAAACAATATTTGTTTAAAACGATACAAGGATACTGTAGTGTCTTATAACATAGAATATATAGGATATACAGGGTATCTCAAGACTGCTACCGAAAACGAAGCCGGGTGGTAGTTTTAGTGGCTACAAACACAATGCAATTAAAAATTTCGCATAGAAACGCGACAATTATTTTTTATGATTTTTTAAATATCGTCAATTTCGGGTGGTAAATCCATAGTTATTGCTAAAATAATAATTTAAACTCTTTTATACCTTAGAGTATTTATAAATAAAAGGATATACACTATTATTTTAGGAAAATATGTATTTACCACCCAAATATGGCCATAGAAAAAAAAATAACAAAAAAAAATTTTCGCTTTTTTTTGCAACTTTTTCTGTTGCATTGTGTCTGAAGTCGCTTAAACTATCACCCGGCTTCGTTTTCGGTAGCAGTCTTGATATACCCGGTATGTACTAATATTATGTACTGTTGGTAACATCAAAAAGTCTCAAGCAATCACAACTTACATGTGGTACATTTGCACTGTCGATTTATCGACCACCGTACATGATAGTTAAAAATATGGCATTTGACACAAATTATCTGGTTTTTGGGATTTGTCTATGGCTATTCTACTTCTATAAATTTCTATTTTATTCCAATTGTTTTTCAGTGTATGGCGAAACTTTCATACTGATGATTGACTGATTCGCCTGATGGTAGGCGATACGACCGCTCATGGATAGTAACCAAAAAACACCATGAATTACAAAGCAATGCTAGGCATTCCACTGCGCTCGCCATCTTGAGACATAAGATGTTAATTCTCAATATATCCAGTAGTTACTCTGGCCACAATGTCCTTCAAACCAAACACATTATTGTATTGACATAGCTGTTTGGTGGTAGAATAGAAATTTCCATTCATACCCGGAGTCAGGAATTTGTGGCCGATATGGCGATAGGCTGGTTATCACGTCATGGGATGGAACACATAAGGCGAATAATAGTCCTGGTACATCTACCTACCCCTTCTGGAAAAGAGCGTAATGTTATGTACGTATGTAGGTACAAAATCATATTTCATATCACTAACATTCCTCAGGGTACTTAAGCGTGTGAATGATAATGAAAATTGATCCCAACAGATTGGAATCGTTCTGAGAACATCTCGAGGTATTCGAAACATCGTATTATTAATTTTATTACATATATCTGGAGAGATTGTGGAATCATAAGGTTGATACGTAATTGGATTCTTGAAACATAAGTTGGTACGTTAATCGATTCAGATTTCATATATAGATTGTTTTTGATAGTTTGGCGTCCTAATGCGTAGTGGTCATATTGTTGTTGAAATATTAGGGATAGTTTTTCTCTTTTTACATTTTATCATATTGGATTTTTAATACTATCACTTTACAAATATAAATATTTTTTTAATGTTAGGTAAACATACAATACAGGATAACATCAAACCAAGCGATTAATATATATTTTCAAAATATAATTTCTAATTCCAAATTCCGCCATACGCCAATGGAATATAGATGAATGATAAATAATATAATTGTTATGAACATAATGTGTTATGGCGTGGTACCGAAATTCAATTTGTGTTTTTCATTGTTTCACTCTTATGTATTTTATTACATATATAATAAGATATAAGAAAATATAGATTATTTTCTCTCCCGTTACACTGATTTTAGGCTCATAGACTAACATGGTGCTGTAGGTAGCTGGCTGGTATGGAAGGCCGTTCGTACTCTATGTATTAATCCAGGGTGTCAGCTACCTCCATATCAAATTCCATCAAAATTGCTTAAGCGGTTTGAGTTTGAGGAGATAACAAACACACAAACTTCCTTATTTTTAATATTACTAGGAAGTAGAAGTTTCGTCCTTCAAATATCTTATAGATAGTATAGGTCTTAAAATGATTTAGCTATCTAGGCACATAATATCCATATTTAATGGGTAGTACTGATAACAATCCACTAGGCAAGTCCATGTTCATTTGCCGGTACTGCTAGAAATAAATCTGGCTTAAATGGACGCTTAGCTTAATACATAAAACCGGCCAAGTGCGAGTCGGACTCGCGCACGAAGGATTCCGTATAATCATCTATAAAAGAAACCGTAACAATCATGTTTGTTCCTGTTTATTAAGATCGAGAAAAAAATTGCTAAAAAAATTACGTTTGTGGTATGGGAGCCCCCTTTCAAATTTACTTTATTTTTATTTAATTATTTATTTTGAAAGGTAATATACAACTTAAGATATTGGGAAAGTTGTAAGCGTCTACCTGTAACCGTTATTAATATCGAGTAATAAAATGCAAAAAACACACGTTTATTGTATGGGGACCTCCTTACTATTTTTTTTGTATTTTTTATTATAACAGAAACAGAAATACATATTTTGTTAAAATTTCAGCTTTCTGTATCACGGTTTATGATATACAGCCTGGTCACAGACAGACAGCAGAGGCTTAGTTATAGGGTCCTGGTTTTAACTTCTAGGCACGGAATCCTAAATCCAACCCACAGCCAACATAAATTCCGCAAGTCCGAACGCCAGACTAAAAATATACCCCGGACCAAAAATAATCGGAGGATATTTTCATAATCAATTATTCCTACTTATCTTTGTTTATTTAGTTCCGTTGGTTCGGAACGGGGATATGCTTTTGCCGAATATTTTCCGATGGTTTTTTTTCAGTTCCATGTTGGATGTTTGTTTAATGCTTATTAGCAATGTCTGTTGATGCGTGAAGGTTTGATAACGTCGGGAAATGCTGTGTGTGATTTTGTGAATTTATTTTATTTGTTGAGCGGTGGTTTTGTGAAAGAATGTATGCAGAGTAGAGTACTCTACTCTAGATCGATTCTCATATTCTCAGTTCTTGTGATTGAAATTATCAGCATAATGTACGTGCTGGGTGTTTGTTTTGAAAATGAGCATATATTAATATTTCAAATTTTAGTTTGGTTTGATGAAATTATGGCTCGTTATGAAACTTAATTTTTTCTTTCTTTATTTCCTTTTTTTATAAAATTAGATGAAATATAAGGATAATTGTATAATCATGTAAACAAGTACGATAGATTAAGTCCACTAAGTATAATATCTGTAGCAGCCCATATACGTCCCACTGCAGAGCACGGGCTTCTTTAACAGAAAGTACGATTGAAAGGAGTTACGCCATATAGTCTACCACGGTTGCCTAGTGCGGGTTGGCGGAATTTTCCTACCATAGAAATTCTAACAAATCTGTATGATATATTGGTCCTCACGATGTTTCCTTCATCGGCATATTGCGTGCTGATACCCATAACTCATCGACAGGTCAGATGTGTGTTTGAACCCGCGACCAAAGTGCACATGTAGGTGCGTCCAGTCCTTTACCAACAGGCCACCACGCAAAGTGTGTTAGTAAAGTATACGCAGATGTAAATATATTATGCTTTCTATAAAAATAAAAAAAAACAATTTCTTACTTATTAATTCATTTTGTGTCAACTCTAATGTATGTTTAACACATTTAGCGCTGATAATAGAAAAAAACAAACATACTTAGTACAAGAGTAATTATTTTTAGTTAACACAAATCAGATTAGGAGCTGTATCCACGCAGATCTTAATTACGTTTCTCAGCAAAATTTGGACCAATCTCGCTCACTCACATCGGATTTGTTGCGTTAAGTAGTTCGGGTTTTTACGCCTACATGCCTTTTGTACCCGAAAAAAAAAAGAAAAAGGAATTTTATTCCACTAGCCCTTATTAGAGAATCGGTGTAATAAGATTTGAAATTTCTTTTCAAGGTATTTATATTATTTTACTGGCAGGTCTCTCAAATGTGAGAGGTGAGAGGTCGCCTAAGTCTATTATAACACCGCAATGTCTATTTTTCTCCCCAAACAGCAGTGTAACTGCACTGTTGTGTTTCGGTCTGAATGACATTGTAGCTAGAGTATCTACTGGACATATTGAGACTCAACATCGTATTTCTAAGGATGGCGAGCGCAGTGGAATGCAAGCATTGCTTTGTAATTCATGGTGTTTTTGGTTTTGCTACTGCCCATGAGCGGTCGTATCGCTTACCATAAGGCGAACGATATGCTCGCCTCGTCATTTAGTGCAATAAAAAATGGTGTACACCTGACTGATTCGGTGGCGTAGTTACAGTTACAGTACGTACTACGTAGTACAGCACTACGGTATAGTTACAGAGCTGACGTTTCGAGTCGGGCTAAGTGATATTGGATTTTTCTATTCATTATCAGTCGAAGTCGGAACATACAAGCCGAAATGTGGGTGTCCTGGTACCTCAACCTAATTTTTCTGGGAAAAAAGGCGTGTGTTCATGTATGTATTTACTACTGTCATTAAATATTGATATGTTACTATTTCAAACTAGCGGCCCGGCCCAGCTTCGCCTGGGTGCATATATTTTTTGATTCCACTCCACACCAAATACATGTTATTTTTCCTATAAACTCTTGTATACCTAAACTTGACGTAGCTATCCTACTGTCCGGCTCAATCCCGTCTCATCCGTCTGTTCAATCTCTTCCCGATCCGTCCCGTCCTTTCTCTTTATTATCCATCCCGTCTTATAACGTGCATTTACATTTGGTCCTATCAAATCTGTCAGCTATCCCAGTCCTCTCCCGTACCTTCCACTCTATTATATTCCGTCTCTCCATATACATGTACATATAAAGATTGCCTTATGAAATTTTGACATTAAAAACTTAAGCGTTTTTTATTGTTCATCCAATATTCCTTCCCTTAATTCAGCACCAAAATGCTGTTTTTCCAAATAATATTGCACGCCATTACTTTTTGTTAGTATCCATCCATCCATCCATCAGCCAAAGGAAGTCCACTGCTGAACATAGGCCTCCCCCAATGATTTCCACAGAGACCTGTTGGAGGCAGCCTGCATCCAGCGACGTCCCGCGACCTTTACCAGGTCGTCGGACCATCTTGTGGGTGGACGTCCTACGCTGCGCTTTCCGCTACGTGGCCTCTATTCGAGCACTTTCCGACCCCATCGGTCATCAGATCTCCGCGCTATGTGCCCTGCCCATTGCCACTTCAACTTGCTAATCCGTAATAATTTTGTTAGTTATAAAGTAATAATAAACATTAAAAAAAAAGAATTGGTCAAATTGGTCCAGGCGTTGTTGAGTTTTGCGGTTACCAACACATTTTGCGATTCATTTTTATATTATAGAAGAAGAAGATATAGTCCACCCCGCTGCCTTAGTGCGGGTTGGCGGATTTTATTTGACGTAGAAATTAATCCGATAAGTCAGAGGTGTGCCCTGAGATTTGAACCCGTGACCATCGTAAACTTGTTGGCAGTCGCGTCTAGTACGTTACCATATATAAATTAATAAAACCTTCATACTGCCTTACCAGGTGACGTAAGTAATAAAACAAATATTTAAAAATATAAAACTGCATATCGTTTCATTATAATGTCTAGATACGGCATCAACGTACCATTTTTTTTATACTTGAGTCTGAAAACAATACTAATGCGGAATTTAAATTTGTCCCCCAGCGCATCTAAAAGTATCAATTCAAAAAACAATGTCGTTTATGAAAACGAAAAATTATAATTAGATATATTTTGGTTTCTAAGTGCGTGGTGGCCTGTTGGTAAACGGACAAGACGCGACTGTCAACATGTTCACGGTGGTCGCGGGTTCGAATCCCAGGGCACACCTCTGACTTTTCGGAGTCATGTGTGTATTGATAGTCAATCACCACGCACTAAAACGGTGAAGGAAAACATCGTGTGGAAACCTGCATACCATAGCGATTTCTAAAATTTCTATGGTATGTAAGTCCGCCAACCCGCACTAGGCCAGCGTGGTGGACTATATGGCCTAACCACTCTCAATCGTACTCTCGATTGTAGAGGAGGCCCGTGCCCTGCAGTGGGACGTATATGGGCTGATACAGATACAGATACAGATATTTCGGTGTACTCCGGAAAAAACGCTTCGATAGAGTATACCTTGTTTAAAACTGTTGCAATATTCTAAAAAAACAATGGGCTATTTTGGTAGATATGGACATTGTTTTATTTTACATTTAACAAAATTAAACGCAAGACGCCGTATCTAGATAATATTATATACACGTTGTACACATTTTTTGAATTTTGTTCTATTTCGTAAGCCGTCAATGAAAGACAATGGAAAGATAGATCATTTTACGTTGGATGGTAGTTGAAGCTGGACCGTCTTTTACGTCTCCCGTCAAATAAACAAAGATCATCTTATATTGGCTGGTCGCATCACGCTTGAACGATACCCAAAAAAAAGGTTTTTAGTATCTTCCTCAGAAATTTTCCTATTTTTCTCACCCCTAAAACCTTCCCAGGACTTCCACGAATATTTCAAGACCAAAATCAGCCAAATTGGTCCAGGCGTTGTTGAATTATGCGGTTACCAACACATTTTGCGATTCATTTTTATATATAAGACTAGCGGCCCGGCCCAGCTTCGCCTGGGTGCATATATTTTTTGATTCCACTCCACACCAAATACATGTTATTTTTCCTATAATCTCTTGTATACCTAAACTTGACGTAGCTGTCCTACTGTCCGGCTCAATCCTGTCTCATCCGTCTGTTCAATCTCTTCCCGATCCGTCCCGTCCTTTCTCTTTACTATCCATCCCGTCTTATAACGTGCATTTACATTTGGTCCTTTTAAATCTGTCAGCTATCCCAGTCCTCTCCCGTACCTTCCACTCTATTATATCCCGTCTCTCCATATACATATACATATAAAGATTGCCTTATGAAATTTTGACATTAAAATCTTAAGCGTTTTTTATTGTTCATCCAATATTCCTTCCCTTAATTCAGCACGAAAATGCTGTTTTTCCAAATAATACTGCACGCCATTACTTTTTGTTAGTAATAAAGTAATAATAAACATAAAAAAAAAAGAATTGGCCAAATTGGTCCAGGCGTTGTTAAGTTTTGCGCTTACCAACACATTTTGCGATTCATTTTTATATTATAGAAGAAGAAGATATAGTCCACCCCGCTGCCTTAGTGCGGGTTGGCAGATTTTATTTGACGTAGAAATTAATCCGATAAGTCAGAGGTGTGCCCTGAGATTTGAACCCGTGACCATCGTAAACTTGTTGGCAGTCGCGTCTAGTACGTTACCATATACAAATTAATAAAACCTTCATACTGCCTTACCAGGTGACGTAAGTAATAAAACAAATATTTAAAAATATAAAACTGCATATCGTTTCATTATAATGTCTAGATACGGCATCAACGTACCATTTTTTTTTATACTTGAGTCTGAAAACAATACTAATGCGGAATTTAAATTTGTCCCCCAGCGCATCTAAAAGTATCAATTCAAAAAACAATGTCGTTTATGAAAACGAAAAATTATAATTAGATATATTTTGGTGTACTCCGGCAAAACGCTTCGATAGAGTATACCTTGTTTAAAACTGTTGCAATAATCTAAAAAAACAATGGGCTATTTTGGTAGATATGGACATCGTTTTATTTTACATTTAACAAAATTACGCGCAAGACGCCGTATCTAGATAATATTATCTACACGTTGTACACATTTTTTGAATTTTGTTCTATTTCGTCAGCAGTCAATGAAAGACAATGGAAAGATAGATCATTTTACGTTGGATAGTAGTTGAAGCTGGACCGTCTTTTACGTCTCCCGTCAAATAAACAAAGATCATCCTATATTGGCTGGACGCATCACGCTTGAACGATACCCAAAAAAAAGGTTTTTAGTATCTTCCTTAGAAATTTTCCAATTTTTCTCACTCCTAAAACCTTACCAGAACTTTTACGAATATTTCAAGACCAAAATAAGCCAAATCGGTTCAGCCATTCACACGTGATGCCGTGACAACGCGAAACGGGTTTCATTTTTATATATCCTTACTAATATTATAAAGGTGAAAGTTTGTATGTATGTATGTATGGATGTTTGTTACTCTTTCATGAAAAAACGGCTCAACAGATTTTGATGAAATTTGGTATAGTGATAGCTGACACCCTGGATTAACACATAGGCTACTTTTTATCCCGAAAAATGTAGTGTTCCCGTGGGATGAGTCAGGAAACCAAATATACATATTTTCTACTCTTTCAAATTCAAATTGTTGGCACGGGATGTCCTCTCCTACGGAAGGGAAATATAGTCGACGGCACGCGGGAAATATAGTTAGTAGACACGCGAAATAATATGTTCTTGATGTGGATTGGACTCAAAAACTATCTGCACCCGGACGAAGCCGGGCCCGACAGCTAGTATAGATATAGATTTTCTATCCACTTTGTTACCTTTGATATGTTCATGCGACCAAATATAAAACTAACTTAAGGCTTGCTTATAAGTCCTTGACACAGCTCATCCCATTGGCCCCCAATGGTCATTGCGTTGTCAAAAGTCAACAGTACTGCGTGCTATAAAACTGAACTACTGATTTGGGAGACGTAGTTTGCAGTAACTGCGATAGGACAGTTTGTATTGGCGATTTTTGAAAGGGCAGTGACCTTGAACTTTGGTATTTGACTGGTTGAGTGGAGGGATGGGATAAGATCGGTTACATGAATGTAAATAATTTTAAAGTGTGTAAATATTCGACAGGATTGAAATTTGAACTAATAAAAATTATCCCTTGAAATAAAACTATTATTTACAAATTTTATCGCGGATTTGGGATAATATTTACATATATTTTTGAGTCCGCCCCATGGCTATGAAAGCTGTAAAGTAATCGAATCTTCGGGAAGTTATGCATTTGGCATAACTTCCCGAAACTTTGGGAGGCATGTTGGTATAGCCATTCACAGCAATAAAAAAAAATAGTTAAAAATGTAAGAATAAAATAAATTTCTCCATAAAATCCGTTAATATAATAATAGTTTTATTTAAATGTGTAATATTCCGAAAATCGAAGAAACCATTATAATAACAATCCACTCAAACTTTATTTCATAGCACGGCACTGACTTCCTTTACAACAGTGCGTTCTAATGTCAGAATGTTCAACTATATTATCATTTAATGCAAATATTTTGCTCTTAATCTACCTGTTTCATACAAGTAACACAGACTGGTCACTTCATTTAAATAACCCATATTTTGTCACGAATATACTCATGGTTATTTGTAAGGTAGTAATTTTATCAAGCCTGAAACCTCTATAAATTATAATCATGTTCACGCTAAACCGGCTGCAAACATGTTATAAGAACAAGCCACAGAAAAATATTTGTGATTAATCTAAGTACGTACATTGAATTTTCTGTAGCTGAAGTTGATAATGAAGATGATGAATAGACAATACATCGTGTAAATATAAAAAAGAAAACAAAAAATGCAGAATTAACCTTCCATTTCATACAAGATGCAGTCTTGCGTACAAACACAAGCCAAAAAACAAATCGCAAGGAATTAAAACAGCGGGCGACTCAAGAAAATTGGCACGGTTGTAGCAAACGTCTTGATTCGCAATTGTTTCAGCTGATCCGTACTCGTGTGAATTAATTAGCAACGAACAGAAACGACCAGTAATCCAGACCTTAGAACACGGAAAGGGACAATGCAATTGTCTTTATTTCACTGGCAATACTTTTATTGGGCAGCTTAATTGTGACTGACAATCGGCTTTTCTGCTCCCTAGTCTCGTTTAGTTGATTGTGTAGCAGCTAAATAAGTAAGAGTAAAGTAACTGTAAGAGCAGTCCCAATAGAACAGTCGATCTTAACCTTTTATTCACGATGGACCATTTGACAATTTTTTTGTATAGCCATAAATCACTTAGTTGGTTGACTGGTTTAGTTCTATGTAATTCAGTAACGAAATGTAAATAAATAAAGGTTCTTTCTATCTAACTATGAATAAATATTGATATTGCACCCAAAATAACTACTGGACATATTGAGACTTAATATCTCTCTCAGGATGGCGAGCGCAGTGGAATGCCAAATATTGCTTTGTAATTTATGGTGCTGTTTGGTTTTCTTAATGTTTATGACCAGTGGATCGCTTATTGTCAGTGTAATGCCATGATCGCCTCAATATTATAGAAAAAAAAAACATGCAAACATTGTTTTAAGGATATCCTTTTAATGGCTCCGTTAACCATTAGGGATTGTTCCAAGGTCCACCAGTGGTCCGTGGACTACTAGCTACAGGAAGTACACTACTGAATATAGGCCTCTGCCAAGGATCTCTCCATCTACTTGTTAGAAGCGGCCTGCATCCAGCGACTTCCTGCATCCTTAGCCAGGTCGTCCGTACACTTTGTAGGTGGGCGCCCGACACTTGGCTTGTCTGTACGTGGCCTCCACTCTAGAATATTTTGGCTCCAACCATTATTATTATTGGCTTTGAATGTTGCCTGGTAAAAGACAATTCATAGAGAAAGAAATTTAAGTTGGAAAAGCACTTAAAGTAGTAACAAACGATGCAAATTAAATGATATCAATAAAATTGTAACCGAAATAATAAATTATGCTAAAAATACAAAATGTTGTGATTGCTAACTTTCATGTGGTCCGTCTATTCGTTTGCTTCAATAAACAATTATAACTCTTCGGCTATAATATGCTGCAGTACAACGTTGGTAAATGTTTTATTACGTTGCTATTAGGTGATATATTTTAAATGGCTAATCCTTTAACAAAACACACTTTTAATATATCCCTGGTTTATTTAACTATTTCCAAGATAAACAAAAGGTTTTTCCACATAAAACTTGACACACACATGTCCTACCATTTAAACTACACTCAATATCTTTACTCCCTAAATAACATCCAAAAGCATAATCTCACAAATCTTATTTCGAGGTCAAATAATGATTACGCGAGCGGTATCAGCGGTGGAGCAGTTAATTGCCATCCTTCCCATGCGGCTATCCCAAAACGCAGTGTTTCTAGGTCAAAGGACGCAATTAAGCCTCTACTAGATCGCATGTAACTTGCTGGGGTATTACTGCTTGTATAGATTAAATATTGCAGATCCGGTGAAGGAATATCAGGAAACCTGCATACGTACTGTATCAACTCAGTTACGTCTCACTGTAGGTCACGGGGTCGTCTACAACCGAGAGTACGATTGAGAGTGAATAGGCCACATAGTTTACCACGCTGGCCTAATTGACGGGTTGGCGGAGTTTATATACCATAAAAATTCTTGTAAATCGCTATGGTATGTAGGTTTCCTTATGTGGTTTTCCTTCACCGTTTCAGTGCATGCGTTTCCTACATGGCCTCTAGGTGAGAATTCATTAGCATGAGCCATCAGTTCTTCGCTCTATGAGCCCTGTTAATGCCTTATCTAATCCTTCTGTGTATTGTAAATAGCTGTTAGTCAGAACCGAATGTCCGACAAATCTACCTTATGACGTCCATATTGTACGTAAATACGTCCATTTTATACGTTCATTCCAATTTAGAACTATAGTTTCAAATTTAAATTGCGTGATTTTTTTATATATATGAAGATTATTTATTAGCAAACTAGTGGCGTTATTTTAATCTTAATTTCAAAATTCGAAGTCTTGCGTATTGGAAGTTAACTAATGACGTCATGCAATTCCAAATTCGAAATCCAGCCGCCTTAGATATGTAAGTTCCACGATGTTTTCCGTGTTAATTAACTATGCAGTAGCGCCTAAATTAGACACTGCAGTTCTTGGTTAATCTATGCACGGGGAATGCGGTTGTTAATCCAACGAGTTGAATTAATCACAGAGTTGGCAGCTCTCATACCAGCGTTAATAGCACACGCGGTAACAGAATTCGCGGCGCGTTTTCGACAATTTAATCCAGCACGGCAAAAAGGCCATTATCGAGTCCCCTCTTATCTTGTTAACGGTCCCGTTTCCTTTTAACTTTGACTAAATCCAAAGACTTTTTTTTATTGATAAATGGAAGCCGTTTTGAAGTATCAGTCAATGTCCCGGCAACGTTTATAAGAACGTTTTATTAAAGGTAAATGCGATTTGGGTTTCCGCTGTAAGCCATAATGTAATTTTTTTAAAGAGATTTACGATGTTGTGGACGTCCACTCAAGTTGGGATTTTGGCTTGTAATACGTTTACCTGTAATATTCAAAGTGAATGTGGTTTGAATATTTTATTTCGTTAGAGTCAGCTTAGATTATTTAATTACAATTTTTATACGGCTGTGTTAAATTAGTGACTAAAATATGTCTTATGGTAACTGCAGAGCAATTTAAATAGATGTTAAATCATCTACTTCCCTAAAGACGTTTATTACAGTACGATTACTCGCGATTTTTAAATTTAGTATGAAAATTCGTGCTTATATGTTGATTATTCTTCTTTTTCTTTTTTTTAGTTTTTTCTCTTTTTGGCAATGCACTGTGTATGATTAAAGAGGTTTAATAGGATATCATCATCATCATATCATCATATCAGCCACAGGAAGTCTACTGCTGAACATAGGCCTCCCCCAAGGATCTCCACAATGACCTATTGGAAGCGGCCTGCATCCAGCGACTTCCTGCAACCTTAGTCAGGTCGTCCGTCGACCTTGTAGGCGGGCGTCCGACATTTCGCTTGCTTGTACGTGGCTTCCACTCAAGAACCTTTCGGCCCCAATAGGAAATGCACCTTCAAAATGACGTTATTTTTGCATTTAGAATAGTCTTTTATTTAAAAATCCCCTTTGAAGAAGTTATGTAGATTACAAACTTTTTTGATTCAGTATTTTTGAAATTAGAACACTAGCATTTAAGTTTCTGTATCACCAATGCTGACTCTAATCGGGCACACGGCTAGCAAACAAAAAACGACAGCCCAAAGAATACACTTATAGAAAAAAAAGTGTGGCAGTGTTTGATTACTAGGCAAAACAAAGAAGCCATCCATTGGACGGCTTTGTCTCGACAGAAAGGCGCGCACGTTCCGGGTTTTGATCATGTCTTGACAGATCTTAATGCTTAGAAAATCGGAACCTGCTCGTCGAATACGTGTTTACGAAGATAAATACATATTGTATAAGGATTTCTATATTATATATATCGGGAAAGTATAATTTCATTTTATTTGGCTTCTTTAACGTAACTTTGTTGTTGTAGTATATGTATATAAGAATAAATAATAACAAACCTATTTCATAAATAATTAAACATTTTTGATTAAATATTTTCAATACTATTAAATCTTGCTCTATTCTTGGAGTATCTAATGTTGGTTCTGGAATTATTAATTAATTCTTATTTAATAATAAATGGGTGTTTGTTATTTTAAATAGCTTTGAATAATTTATGTGCATAAATGTTAGTTAGCTGTGCGAAACTTCGGAATATTTTCAAGCATTGAAATAATTTTTGTATATTCTTTGCTATGGTTAATTTTATCTAGTTACAAAGCAATAAGCATGAATTTGTATAATATTGAATTAATGTAACATGATTCCTTGTCAACATATGGTTTACAAACCAAATATTTCCTATCATCAAAATCTACGGATTTCTGCGAGAAAATAACATATTATATATTTATACAGAATGACTCTAAGTAAAAAATGATAATTTCTGCACTATATAAATAAATGTTCCTCTCGAATGTGCTTCATACATTATCAGTCAGAAGCGATTAATGCAGAAAGATTCGAAGGAAACGCTGGCATACTAAAGGAATAAATTCAGATCATTATCCCTATATGACGTCGTCTTGCTTGGTACAAAACTAGACTTAAAATTATTGAAATGTGGTTCATAAAGCTATTTAAGACTGGAGGAATGTCAGATAAATCAGAACATTTTATTAGTTTTCCATATTAGTTTTACCTTTAAATTGAGTTACTTTAATAGTATTAATATGAAAACTAAAATTTGTTTATAAAGTGGTAATACCACACAATAGTGACATTCGACGACTTTACAAATGGATCATTTAATATCGAGAAAGTACAAATGTCTCACAAAAAACATGGATAGTCCGCCACACACTGCCAGCGTGGTGGACTATATAACCTAACCAATCTCAATCGTACTCTAGATTGTACAGGAGGCCCGTGCTCTACTGGCCACTACTGGTAGTAGGAAGTATATGGGCAGACACAGATTCAGATAGATCTCCACATCGACTTGTTGGAAGCTCATTTACCAAACCTATATTTAATTTCACAAAACCTGTATGGTACCGCAGCTCTCACACCAAAATGGTCTACACACAGCTGAACGAAGTCATGCACCTACTATTGGGAGTAATAAAATCAACCCCACTTCCATGGTTTCCTGTATTATCGCATATTCCACCACCCAAGCTGCATAGGTACAGAGCAGCGGCTTACGAATGGAAGAAGTGTGTCCAATCAAACCTAGACATAGAAGTTTGATCCACGCAGAATGATTGCCATACGCTATGATGATTTAACAAAAAATACTTCCTTCAACTAATTTGGCTGTAAAAAAAGATATATCAGTCCATAAAGACCAATTAGCGTTGTAAGTATTAATTTGACGGGAAAATTGCAAACACCACCAATTTACACAAAAAACTGCGAATGGCGCCAATTCTGTTGACATTTTATAATTATATTATTTGCTTTGTAAACTCCAATTAGTATAATAGTCGCGCGCGTTGACTACATCACACGAAATCCATTTATACAGTTACTTACTAAAATTATAAGATCTAAATTGACTATGTTGGATAGTTTACCTAACAATGTATGTCTTCTGTTACGGAGGTTGCGGGTTTGAATTCTTGTATTGATAAATATAAGGCCTACAGATAGTAATTTACCGGACTTTGGTCTTATGATCTTGATAATCTAGCAAAACATTTGAAAAATAAGTAGCTTTGAAAACAAAGTTATTTATAGGCTCAAAAACACTACCAATTAATTTTAATTAATAGTATGTTAATTTTAGTTATCGAATATTTTGTCCCTTTCGTGTCCCGTCCCTGTTTGAGCAAAGAAGATAAAAAATCAGATACTTAAATTAGGTTTTAAATTATTGTATCAGCCCATATACGTCCCACTGCAGGGCACGGGCCCACTCTACAATCGAGAATACGATTGAGAGTGGTAAGGCCATATAGTCCACCACGTTGGCCTAGTGCGGGTTGGCGGACTTACATACTATAGAAATTCTTATAAATCGCTATGGTATGCAGGTTTCCTCACGATGTTTTCCTTTACCGTTTTAGTGCGTGGTGATTGATTATCAATACACACATGACTCCGAAAAGTCAGAGGTGTGCCCTGGGATTCGAACCCGCGACCACCGTGAAAATGTGGGCAGCCGCGTCTAGTCCGTTTACCAACAGGCCACCACGCACTTTTAAATAGTCTATGAATAAAACCGTAATTAATGTTATTATTCATAACATTATACATAACAAACAATTAACATGATTAAATGACAAAACCGCGGGCCATTTGCACAAACTAAGCCGGCCTGAATGGCTGCTCATAGGCAGTTCTAGCCGAGTTTTTCAAGAGTCTATACAAACTTTTTCAAGTATAATAACAGACTTTGAGTCCCAGTATGTGTACAGTTGAATAGAGCACTCGGAAACGGCGTATTTAAACATTCACCGCACATATGTATATTTTTAATTTAATTTGCATAATGGGTTTTAATTATGAACAGTTTATTTTCGTGGGTTGATTAATTGATGGGTATGGATGTGAGATGAAATGTGGGGATGATTTTTTTAAGAGACTTCGTACCATAAGCGTATGAAGAAGACATTATATATTTTAATACATAAACATTGAAATATAAGAATAAACGAAGGTAAACATCCACCCGCAAAGGTATATAGACCACCTGAAAGATCAGAGGACGTTTTTAAATGTAGTTGCTTCCAATAGCTCGCCATTCAAGGTAATAAAAAAAATATAGTGTGCTATGAAAACATCAAAGCATTTTGAGCAATGTACTGTATCAGCCCATATACGTCCAACTGCAGGGCACGGACCTACTCTACGATCAAGAGTGGTAAGGCCATATAGTCCACCACGCTGGCCTAGTGCGGGTTGGCGGACTTACATACCATAGAAATTCTTATAAATCGCTATGGTATGCAGGTTTCCTCATGATGTTTTCCTTCACCGTTTTAGTGCGTGGTGATTGATTATCAATACACACATGACTCCGAAAAGTTAGAGGTGTGCCCTGGGATTTGAACCCGCGACCACCGCGAACATGTTGGCAGCCACGTCTAGCCCGTTTACCAACAGGCCACCACGCACTTCATGATAGCGAATAAAGCTATAAAACCTATCACGCTGGCCTAGTGCGACTTGGCGGACTTTATACACCATAGAAGTCTTACAAGTCGCTATGGTATGCAGATTTCCTCACAATCTTTCCTTCAACGTTATAGTGCGTCGCGATTAACTATCAGACATCAGTACACACATAACTCCGAAAAGTCAGAGATGTGCCCAGGGATTAAAATTTATAAGTTTGGTTTAAAACCATATGTAGGGAATATAATTGGTACTCTATCTAGATTACTACTCTGTACGTCTATTTCTCCCGCCAAATAACAGTGTAAATGCTCTATTGTGTTTCGGTTTGAAGGATATTGTAGCCAGAGTAACTACTGGACATATTGAGACCTAACACCGTATGTCTCAGGATGGCGAGCGCAGTAGAATGTCATTCATGGTGTTGTTTGGTTTTGATACTGCCTATGAGCGGTCATATCACTTACCGTCAGGAGAAAGGCAGGCTCGTCTCATTCATTGAAAAAAAAATACACCCAGGGCAATTCTTTTTTCATTTATTTGTGCCAATTAATAATTTTGCTAAAATATTTGTAAAGACTAAATTTAAAATATTCATATTTTTATGTAGCTAAAAAACATGAATATTTAAAATTTTATACATCCATTCAGGATACCAAAGGATTATAATTCATCCCGATCATGACCGAGAAATGAAGGTCGGAAATTAGAATACCAAAAAGATCCTTTGATGTAGCCCTGAGCAAAGGCCAAGGAAATTAATACCTTTTGAGACAACTAACCCTTCAGATGATTGAAAAAATAAATTTTTATCCACGAAAATTTTAATTGTATGATTTTAGATTAAAATCACGCCTTTTTCCCAGACGAGGTGGGTAGAGGCGCCAGGGCTCTGCACATTTCTGCTTGTGCATATGTTTTGTCTCATGATGTAATCGGGTGCGAGCCTGTCGCCATATCAGGCACAAATTCTGTAATGATTAGAAATCCAATGTCACTTTGCCTGGCCCGTGTTTGATCCGGAGACGTAAGCGATGTATGCGATACTGTCGTACAACTTCACCACCGAGGCAGTGAAATAGATACAGATTAAAAATAAATAAATAATACCTAATAGTCACATACATATAGTCCTGACCCCAACTAAGATCGAGTCTTGTGTTGTGGGTATCAGGAATTACGAGAGACATTTCGATCTTAAAAACACGAAAAAACACGAAATAAATATTTGTGGGTCGCACAAACATTTCTCTCGATCGAACCCGCGGCCTCTCGTTTCACAGGCGGCGTCTAGCCGACTGCGCCACGGAGGCTGTCAAAACTAACAATAACTAATAATCGAATAACTTTGACGAATTAAAAAAGGTTGTTGATTGTTGTGTGCTTCTAACTTTTCACTCAATGGTGTATCCAAACAGCAGTTACTTTTTGATGTGATTTTTTTATAGCCCTAAATGGCAAGACGAGCCATTGGCCTCATGGTAAATGATACGGCCGCTCATGAACAGTAGGAAAATTGAACAACACCTTGAATTACAATTAAATGCTTGACATTCCACTGCGCCTCCTTCTTGAGACATATAATGTAAAGTCTCAATATGTCCAGTAGTTATTCCGGCCACAATGTCTTTCAACCTGAAACACAACAGTGCATTTACACTGCTATTTGGCGGGAGAATAAGACATTAGGCCTCTTAGATATGAGAAACCACCAGTAATGATGTCGTAACAACACAAAAAATTACCTTACTAATTCATTTAATATTATCACAAATGTTGATAAGCAAATGTACAGAATCATTTGCCCTGTACAGTCTCTAATTAAAGTTAGAAACTTTGCTTGTTTTTATAACTAACTTTATATTGGTGTTATTCTTTCAGATTGTTTGCCGAACGTTGGACGTGTTTGGCCAATTTCATTGCAGTTTCAAGCAGTGTTATTAGGGTTACCGTGTGTTTGGGATGTGAATTATGGGGCAGTGTGTTTGTTTTCTGTGTCGGGTAATTCATTTTTTGTATGTGTCGCTTGTTTTACGACCGTTCATGAACAGTAGCAAAACCAAACAACACCATGAATTACAAAGCAATGCTCGGTATTCCACTGCGCTCGCCATCCTGAGACATAAGATGTTACGTTTCAATATGTCCAGTAGTTACTTTGACTACAATGTCCTTCAATCCGAATCACAGCATTGCATTTGCACTGCTGTTTGGTTGGAGAAACAGACATTGCGGTGATACAATGTCATGAGTCATTTCGGCACATTTTGTTCCAGAAAATATTTTTTCTAACTTTAGGTGACATTAGTCGTACTTCTACCTTTCTCTTTGGATATAGTAGCGTAACATTTGATATTACTTTGGAAGTACTCCAACATTTATCAAGAGACACCAAACGTTGGATCAAATCATGATTTACTGATGTATCTATAGTATAGAACCTAACAGTACGCATATTTACAGAGAAACACATTTTCCACGTCGTGGCTATCTTTTTTTATGAGTACGAAGCAAATACGACCCGTCTGGTAAACAGTTATCGTCTGTGGACACTTGTAATACTCCATTCAAAGGCTGGCTTTACAAGGAGCTTTCAACTGTCTCTAGAACCTATCTAACTTCAACAAAAAGGTTTATTACTGGTGGTAGCTCTCTCATATGTGGGAGGTTGCCTAGGTAGGTATCATCGTAATGTCTATTTCTCCCGACAAACAGCAGTGCAAATGCGCTGTTGTGTTTCAGATTGAAGGAAATTGTACCCAAAGTAACCACTGGACATATTGAGACTTAACATCTTATGTCTCAGGATGGCTAGCGCAGGGGAATGCCAAGCATTGTTTTGTAATTCAAGGCGTTGTTTGGTTTTGCAACAGTTCATGAGCAGTCGTGTCGCTTACCATCAGGCGAACGACATGCTTGTCTCGACATTTGTTGCAATAAAAAAATGCTGTATACTCTCGTTTTTTAATGTGACCCAAAAAATATCGCTGTCTACTATTGGTAGTCATTTAGTTTCTTGTTAAGGACAAAGTGCGTGTAAGTGCGTGGTGGCCTGTTGGTAATCGGACTAGACGCGACTGCCAACATGTTCACGGTGGTCGCGGGTTCGAATCCCAGGGCACACCTCTGACTTTTCGGAGTCATGTGTGTATTGATAGTCAATCACTACGCACTAAAACGGTGAAGGAAAACATCGTGAGGAAACCTGCATATCATAGCGATTTATAAAATTTCTATGGTATGTAAGTCCGCCAACCCGCACTAGGCCAGCGTGGTGGACTATATGGCCTAACCACTCTCAATCGTATTCTCGATTGTAGAATAGGCCCGTGCCCTGCAATGGGACGTATATGGGCTGATACAGTAAGGACAAATAGTTTTTTACCTTTGTTTTATTATGTTAGGGAAGAATTTTGTATTGCTTACATAGTGGTCAATGGCATGCGATATGAATTAACCGACAAAGGGTGGGAATTTCGCTTTTGATACGAAAACTCACGAACGTTAAATGCATACTTTATAAAGAATATGAGTATTTACTTATGGCACTGAATGGCGAGAGGAGCATATCATTAGCCTGATGGTAAGGGATACGACCGCTCATGGACAGCAGTAAAACCAAACCTCATGAATTTCAAAGCAATGCTTGACATTCCATTGCGCTCGCCATCCTGAGATATAAAATGTTAATATAATAAATATGTAATATAATAATCCCGATATGGCAATAGGTTCACCACCTATCACATCATAGGACGGAACATTTAAGACAAAATGTGGGTGTCCAGGAACCTTTGCCTACCCCTTCTGGGAAAAAGGCGTGAGTTTATGTATGTATGTACTCGTATGTATTGAAGAAATGTGAACTGTTTTTGAATCTGAAGAGTGGTTTTAAAAGATAATTATAGAAGATAATCTTATCATAATATAATCAGCTACTATTTGTCAAGTTGTGTACTCTTTTGTATAGTATAATACGGAGGAATTGCTCGGCGGTTGATGACTTAATAGCCGTATTAATCAAAGCATTAATTACGATGTTATGAACCGAGGAGAAGCAAGATTAATTTGCTAATTTTTCATATCTTTTCTTGATACATTTTTCGGTAACGGAATAATATTTAGTCCTTGCAATATTGTACTGCGGCTCATAATAAGTAAGCTTATTAAGTGTGTATGTTTAAAAAATACAAATATATCAATCAAAAGCACTAGACCACACACTAGGATTGCCTATGTGGGATATTACAATTATAAATACAAATAAATAAACCCACCAGTCACATTCTTAATATTGACTCATAGTTGTATACCTCAATGTACTGACCCCACTTAAAGCTCAATTAAGTCTTGAGCCGTGGGTATCAGAAACTACGAGAAACTTTTCGGTCTCACAAACACTAAACCCGAGACAAATACGTTTGGAGCTGACAAATATCTGTCTCAGTGCCGGGCTTGTACCCGCGGCATCACGTTTCAAAGCCGGCGTGTAACCAGCTACACCACTGAGGCTGTCAATAATCACTACATAGTATAAAACAAAGTCGCTTTCTCTGTCCTTAAAATCTTTAAAACTACGCAATGGATTTTGATGCGGTTTTTAATAGATAGAGTGATTCAAGAGGAAGATTTATATGTATAATACGTACATATTATTGTACAGAAATCTATTTTTACCTGGGCGAAGCTGGGCCGATCGCTAGTATTATATCAAATGAATAAATAAAGAATATCACGCAATGTCAGTGTTTTAGTATTACGCAATAAATAAAACATTTGTTTATAAAACCAACCACGGTACTTACAACAGCCGAAGAAATATCAGAAACAAAAACAAAAAACACCTATCCCGAGCAGGTAACCAAACCCCAACCTCACGTATTACATTCTATAAATCGGAGCAATGAGCCGAAACCTTTTAATTCACGTTTTATTAAACTTCGTGTGCCACTGAAGCCGGCTTGTTGGCAGTGCTCCGAAAATCGATCTGCCGTATTTACTTGTGTCCTATCGAGCATTTAGCTTGCGTTAGTGTACAATGACTTACATCTATAGAGTTGGTAATATACACTAGGTTTTGAAGAGGCAGTGTATCTTACATTTAGACATACTGTTATGGGGACAAATTTATGAATGATGATTGAGAGTGCGTTGCTGTATTTGGAAAATAGCTGACGACAGTTTGAACGTATTGGAAGAATGATTACTAATTTAAATTATGACAAATCTTCTCAATTTAATAGCGATCAAGACTATAAATGGAAAAGCGATGGTAGGAAATTAACTGGTGGTAGGTCTCATATATGTGGTCCCACCGCAACGTGTATTTCTCCCGCCAAAGAGCAGTGTAAATGCACTGTTGTTTTTCGGTGTTTTTATTTTTTTTATTGCCGTGAATGGCATCACGAGCATGCCTTTCATCTGGTAATCGATACGGCTACTCATAATCAGAAGTAAAATCAAACAACACCTAGAATAACAAAGCCATGTTTGGCATTCCACTGCGCTCGCCATCCTGAGACATAAGATGTTAATTCCCAATGTGTTCTGTAGTTACTCTGGCTACAATGTCCTTCAAACCAAAACACAACAGTGCATTTGTCGGGAGAAATAGACATTGCAGTTATACCAACCCAGGCGACATCTGACAATAGAGAGTCCAGCCACCAGGGATATCAAAAACTGTGGCTATTTTAGATCCCAAAGTAAGGAACCAACTGTATTCATACCGCCGAGTAATTTGCCTCAAATTACCTGTTTATCAATCCATGATATCTATTTACATAAACAATTCAAAGCATTGAAACAGAAAATCATATTTCGCTCATTATATCCGTCCACATTGTTTGTACACAAATTTTCATCAAATAATTTGGAGGCTTTATGATGTAATTATTGTTTGTTGAAAACCGATTGTATGCGAAAAATTAACACAGAATTCAGTAAAAACTTATTCTCTCACATCTGACTTTTCGGAGTCATGTGTGTATTAATAAAATCAATCACCACACATTATAACGGTGAAGGAAAACGTCGTGAGGAAACCTGCATACCATAGCGATAAAAAAAACGATTTCTATGGCATGTAAAATCTGCCAACCCGCACTAGGCCAACGTGGTGGACTATATGGCCTTACCACCCCCTATCGTACTCTCAATTGTAGTATAGGCCCGTGTCCTGCAGTGGGACGTATTAGGGCTGATACAGTAAACCCTATCTCACAGAAGACCAAAGTGAAGAGACAGCCTTGGTGTCGCTTGTCGTTCGGTGAGATTGCCGGGTACACAATCCCCCTTTCCTCTTCCTGTCCTTTTTTTATTCCAGATTCCTGTCGGATTTAATAGGCTGGCTACATATCCATGATCCAAGCGTTGAGTGGGTGGCAGTGATCACTTACCATCAGGTAACCTGTTTTGTCGTTTGCTGGACCTAGCATACAAAAAGTACCGAAATCATTATATTCTTCTCAATAGGTCTATCATCTCTTCCCATCTACTTTACTTAAAGTCCAGTGACTTATGGTTACCATTCCTTTCTTGATGATGTCATGGATAGTGAAATACCAGCATTGGACCGCATAAAAATAAATGGGCCAAGTATAGGCGTATCACTTTTTTGAATATTTTGAAATAAAACAATATTTTACGGATTTGATCGCGAATTGGGTTTGATTTTCAATTTTTTTTACTTCCCGACGTTTCGATTACTGTGCAGCTATCATGATCATTTCATTTGAATGTTTGTCAGTTCTCTGTCATCAAAAGTGAAAATTTCGTAAAACTGTGGAGATGATTAATGTGCGAACAAGCGGTGTTCGGTTTGCGGTATCGGATGCCTAACTAGGAACTATTAAGATAATATCAGTAGCAATTATCTGTACACGCCAACTGTTGCTTGTTTGATAACGAGCTGCAGTTTAAAACGCTATGGGTTCTATGGGAATCATGTAATCTATGTAGTTGGCATTAATCCATGCTTTGTCTATGGTCTCGGGTTCGACTCACGAGTTGGGAATAGTGATATTGGATTTAGCTGTCGCTGCTTTCTGGGAAAAAGGCGTGTGTTTATGAATCAATCTTTGTATTGTCCATGGTCACATAGACAGACACATAATAATTGTTAAATCCAAAGTGGTGGTGATGGTTATTTTTGATCCTAGAAAAATAGAATGAAGAACAAAATTATTATCTTATTCATTATTTTCTTTTTCCTTCGTCCATCCCTGTAAGAAATTACCTAGTGTGAAAAGACCGCCACTTTTTTCTTTCTCTCTTTCTCCCTCTTTTCAGCCATAGAAAGTCCACTGCTGAACATAGGCCTCGCCCAAGGAATTTGTTTAGGCTGCCATTTGTACTATTATAATTATATTATTTCTTTATTGTTTCTCGGTAGTGAAAAAAAGATTAACTAAACAAAGATTAAAAGAATAACATATTTGCATAACATCTGAACTCCTTTGAACCATAAATAACTTTCAGTAAATAAGTACATTCATGTTTATTTTAAATTTCCAGCGATCGCTATCATAATTGAAAACTGAATAAATGGAATTTCCATTTAAACTAATATCAATATTAAACAGTTTAGAATGAGCTAAAAATAAGTTAAAGTAACAATATTTGCTTTTGCCGTGTAGTATCGTTTACTGCGCGATATTATCGGAATGGTCACGAAGTACGTTTAAAAAATACTTTAATTCAGTAGTTTTATAACTTTAATCGTAATTTTAGTGTGCCTGGATATCGAGAGTAGGTCAAATTACACACTCATATAAACTCACGCCTTTTTCCTAGAAGGGAAAGGCAGAGGCGGTTACATGAAATCCACATAATTCGGCTTGTGTTCTGACCCATGATGTAATAGGGGTGAGCTTATCGCCATATGAGATACCAACCCGTGACTCATGGCTGATAATGAAAAGAAAAAATCCAATGTCATTTTGCTCGACCCGGAACCCGAATCTGAGACGTCAACGTGAGCTGATTCGACCGTCACGGTACCAGACTTTCCGAAAAACCCATTTGATGAAATAGTTTTGTGTTTGTGTTTTGTCATTTGTGATTTGTCGGACCTACGCCCGAATACTGGAACGCCATTCAAATAATAAGTTGCTTTTAACAGCGCACGGCCCACTTAGCCAGTATATTTAAACGGGATTAACGTAGTTAAGCGCCATTTATATTTAAGTTGCGTTCCAGTATTTAGGCGCTATACAATCAAAAAGTTCACTAACTCACACAAGTGCCATTTTAAATACAATTCCGAATAAGTAAATACGATTGCCAGAATTTAAAGTTATATAAGGATATTGTATCCATAAAACATTTCTGTGAAATAAATCAATGATTGTTTAATCGCATTAGCATTATTTTTATTTTTATTAGTAATGATACCTAGTCAGGTCATAAATTCTGTCACATGTTTAATATAAAATAATTGAAACAAGTTTATTCATTATGTAACCATTTATATACCAAAATGAACTTAACAAAACATAGATTCTTATGACACAAAAGTTTATTCAAAATGACCTCCGTGATTTTGAATACATCTGTTGTCTATCGCAGCACGAACGAGGTCCATGTCAATATCGGCGCCTGCCTTAATCAAGGATGTCTTGAGTGACTCCAAATTGGGATGAGGCTTTGAGCACGCCTTTTCCTCCAAGTGTTGCCATATCTTGTAATCTAACGGATTCAAATCTGGACTGGAGGAGGGCCAGTCTTCGTATCGGATGAAGTCGATTTCACGCGCCGCCAGCCAGTCTTGTGTGCTCTTCGCTCTATGACCTGGCGCCGAATGTTGTTGGTTCCTCGCTTCTTCACTACTGTGTGCGTACACCTTATCATTTTGTTTGTTGTAGCTCTCTTCTAGGGTAAAAATTTTTTCATCTGAAAAAATAATTTCCCGATGTTTTTTTCCCGCGTACCGCTTCAACAAAGCGCGGCATCTCTTTAGTCTCAGGTCCATTAGACGAGCATTCAAACAATGTTCTGTTGGTCTTCGATATGCCCGCAGCCCTAAGTCTTCATTTAACATCCTTTTCACCGTAGTTCTGCTTAACCCCATCTGAAGGGCCAACAGTTTCTGATTACATTTGGGATTTCTTTGAATTCGCGCCTTCACAGCTTTTATCACTGCTGGAGTCCTAACAGACCGAGGGTGACCACTTCTTGACCTGTCATCTACACTAGAGTCTTCAGTGTATCGTGGGATGGATTTTTCAGTATGTCAAAAATTTGAATTGGCGCGTAACCGCAACGATGCAACGCAATAACTGTAACACGGTCTTCTTTAAGCGTCCACTCCATATTTAAAAATGAGTAAAATTCTAAAAAGTATACATTTTTATTTTCATAAACAATTCGAAATTCTAATTCAATAAACTTTTTTGTGGCCAGCATTCAAAAAGAAAAGTTTTACTGTGTGACAATACTTATGACCTGACTGTGTATTTTGTGAATAAATCTTATTAACAAGGCTGAGACTAAAAACTAAGTCAAGCATTATATTTGTTATTCGCGTTAGGAACCCGTGATTTTATCCTTGAATAATAAATTATTTTGCCGTAGCACATGTCAACAAAAATACATAGTGAAAATGTACAACACGTTTGTGTATGAATCTAGATGGATGGATGGTTTCGGAAATTCGGAAAGGTTTTTACTTTTTTCCAATGGAAAATAAATATTAATATAACAATATTTCGTTTGATATGAGAGTCAAGTGGAGTGATACAAAGTAATGTAAAATTCTTTAAAGGAATACGGAACAATATGCCGGATTTTTCATATTAGCTGTCATCCAATCTGTACACAATATCAATATATAAAACTGAAATGTTTGTTGGTGTGTACCTCTAATCTCAGGAACTAGTAGTTTGAATTGAAAAATTATTTGTGTGTTGGATAGGTTATTAATGGAGGGATGCTATATGCTATATTTATGATCATGCTATGCCCCGTAGGAAGCAAGCAGTAGCATAAATATAATACGAGGAAAATTTAGTCGTGTTTAGTGGTCCAATTGATCGGTATTCGAAATTGATAGTCGGAATGGAAAATTTTGGCCGCCATTCGGGAAAGTTTATCCGCACCCGAGCGGTGCCGGGCCGGACCGCTAGTTCTGAATAAAATAAAATTATTGATAGTAACCAAAAATCATCAGAGTGAAAAATGACATCGACAGAATTCCACAACACTCATAACCTAACCTCAATGTCCCTAATTTTTTACATACAAAATTCAAAACACGTATCAGCGCCGATTTTCCCCTCCACATCAATAAAGCGGTGTTTTCACAGCCCTTGTTTTCAAGATCCCTCATATTTCCTCTGAGATAACGCGTCGATGGTCCGGGACATGGAAAAATGTCCGCCGCTTGTTAAAAAATAAAGCCGGGTTGCGCACTTCAATCACATTTTGATTTGAAAAATCCCAACCCAACTGGGTTCTGTATTCCTCGGGAGCTCTGAGACACTTCCAGTTATTTGCTAGTCTAGGCCACTGGTCTGGGACGGAGTTGGGATGTATTGGAACTAGGGGTCAAAGAGAATGGCCTTTTTCCTATGAATCTCATTAATTAATTATTGAATTATTCCTATGAAATCTAATCTCAGAGTAACTACTGGACATATTGAGACTTAACATCTCATATCTCAGGATGGAGAGCGCAGTGGAATGTTACTACTGTTTATGAGCGGTCGTATCGTTTACCATCAGGCGAACGGCTTGCTCGTCTCGCCATTCAAAGCAATAAAAAAAAAAAGAAATAATAATCTTACTATCGGTGCGAAGACTTTTGTCCCTCGATGAAACTTACTTAGAGATATTACTGTACTGTACTGTATCAGCCCATATACGTCCCACTGCAGGGCACGGGCCTACTCTACAATCGAGAGTACGATTGAGAGTGGTTAGGCCATATAGTCCACCACGCTTGCGGGTTGAAGATATTAACTTGAGTCCAAATTTTTTTTCCCTGTCGCCTCTGTAAACCTAACGTAAAATGTGATAGGTAATTACTTTATTTTATAAAATCCCTTTTATGGACACTGAATAAAACAGGAAAACTTTTAAGGACAAATCATAAAAATGATATAATAAATTTTAAGCAGCATCGATAGTCTACAATATCTTGTACCGATAATATGAACGGTAATTCGCCTTTGTCCCGACATAGCACAAATACTTATGACTGATAAGTGATAACTGTTCTATGTAATACACATTTTAAGGTACACAAATAAAAGGTTACTTTTGCATGGTGCACATGTTAAAAACATTGCACCTGACTCAATGATAAAAATATAGAGTGATGTGTTTTTTATGACGGATGGCCATTTGTTATTCAACGCTCTTAGGCTGAAAACATAATGAAACGCCACGCGACCCGGCCCGGCACAATACGTAGGGAATCAAGGGCCCTACTATATTATCCGAAACGAAGTTCGACACTTCGGATTATGAGAATTTTATATACGATATGAATGTACCTACATATACTTATGGTCGTTATTGACTTATGGTCGTAACCATAGACTTATGTTTACGATGTACGTTATACAAATTAGAACTTTTACAGAATATGTATACATTCGTATCGTATAAAAAACTTCGATCGTCCGAAGTTTCGAAATTCGTTTCGGATGAATATAGTAGGGTCCCAAATCAAATCGTGGTATTTTGTATGACCAGAACCACACTACGAACACGTGATGCTACATTGCGTGGCGTGTTTGTATATCTGTATCTTTATCTGTATCAGCCCATATACGTCCCACTGTAGGGCACGGGCCTACTCTACAATCGAGAATACGATTGAGAGTGGTTAGGCCATATAGTCCACCACGCTGGCCTAGTGCGGGTTGGCGGACTTACATACCATAGAAATTCTTATAAATCCCTATGGTATGCAGGTTTTCTCACGATGTTTTCCTTCACCGTTTTAGTGCGTGGTGATTGACTATCAATACACACATGACTCCGAAAAGTCAGAGGTATACCCTGGGATTCGAACTTGCGACCACCGTGAACAAGTTGGCAGTCGCGTCTAGTTAGTTTACCAACAGGCCACCACGCACTTTTGTATATGTTTGTATATGGTTCTGGTAATACAGAATAGTGCGATTTGGTTGGGCTGGGTGGCGTGGCGTTTCAGTCATGTTTCGGGCTTTATCGTATAATTCGCCCGCGACAGTAACAAGAAATGAATTTGTTGACAAAGTACCTAGACAAATAGTCATTAAATTATTGATAATATACCTACGTACAGTCAGCAACATAAGTCCCTAGACATTCACGAGATTTGGAATTGTCTTATCATCCAAAATAATTATTATTTTCAATATCGTATGACACTTTTCGGCATAGATGACTTTCCTTGGTTATATTTTACAACTACTGAGAAGTGTGAAGTGTTCAGCGACTTATGTTGCTGACTACACATACACTGCCATTAATTTTTTAGTTGTTCCTCCAATAGAGCCTTTAACAGTAAAATAGCGTACATTTAATCCCCTGAAATCTATACATCAATATTGTTATATGCAATTTACCTAAAATTATCACAACGCCCGAAGCCCATGCCCATCAGGGAAACATTGGATGAGCTTCCTACTTCTCGTCTAGGTTCAAGATTCCCAATTTGGACGGACGAGTGGATCAAAAATAAGTTCGACCTAAACGAAGCCTGGCGTTCAGAATGGTGCCATTTTAAAAACACTAATACGAATCTCGTATCTGACCCCACCAAGAAGCTGCCCGGTTTCGATGCGGAACGCAAGACATGGAGAAGGCTGAACAGATTCCGGTCCAACCACGGGAAAACTAACCACCACCTGCATAAATGGGGTCTAAGGGAGTCACCACAATACGACTGCGCAGCACCCGACCAGACCCATGTCGTAAACGAATGCCCACTTCGCTGTTTCCCCGGTGGAATCTCGGAACTTCATAAATACACTCCTGATGCACCACGCTGGCTAAAAAACCTAGACATAAAAGTTTGATCCACGCAGGATAAATGCCATACGCAATGATGATGACCTAAAATTATTTTAAAACCAAAAGGGGTAAACGACCCCTGCGTACCTCAAATACATCCACGCCTTGTAAAATTTTCTCTCTAAAATCATAGTCAATAAGAATACAGCGATGGAATGGCGTCAGAATAATTCGTGATTTCGTTTTTTTTTTTTTTTTTTTTATTGCAGTGAATGGCGAGACGAGCAAGCCGTTCGCCTGATGTTAAGCGATACGACCGCTCATAAACAGTAGCAACATTCCACTGCGCTCGCCATCCTGAGACATAAGATGTTAAGTCTCAATATGTCCAGTAGTTGCTCTGGCTACAATGTCCTTCAATCCGAAACACAACAGTGCATTTAAGCAGTGTTGTTAAACAGTGTGTGCAGGGTTGTTCGTGAACTCACTTTTCGTTTATTGCATACAATTTATTTGACAGTTCACAAATAAGTTTGTATTTATAGCCCGAAAAAGATACACGCTTTTCTCAAAACAATGTGTGAATATTTTTAAATCAAATAGTGTTTCCATTAACGTATGAAAATAAATATATATTCCGAAACTGACATTTTCTTTTGTGAAAATTGTGAAGACACAAATTATAAAGTGGTTTCCAACGTCCATGTTTTTTGTAGCTTTATTTGCAATTATTGGCGAAACGAACATGCCGTACGCCTCATGGTAAGCGATATGACCGCTCATGAACAGTAGCAAAACCAAACCACACTTTGAATCACAAAGCAAAATTCCATGACGCCCACCATCCTGAGACATAATATGTTATATCTCATTATGTCCAGTAATTGATTTGGCTGCAAGTTCCTTCAAACAGGAACGCAACAGTGCATTCACTCTGCTATTTGGCGGGAGAAATATACATTGCGGGAGTACTTACGCAGGCGGCTTCTCACTTAGGAGAGACCACCAGTCTGCGCGTATACACGTGTAAATAACTTTTAATACGACAACTATAAATATATGAACTTCTTGGCCCAGTTTCACCGGAGATATTGTATAGTATGAAGGATCACTTCTTATTGTTTCATAAGTTTTTTAGTAGTTTGTATTGCTAATATGAAAGTATCAGTGGCTATTATTATTAGTTTTTACCAATGGTTTGACTTCACTCTTGTCTGCTTGTGCTTCTTGTGTATGTTACTGCCGTACTGAGAGACTTTTCATATCAGTTAAATCATAACTTTATGTAGCCTTTCTGGTCTGATACTTGTACAATTGTAAGTTCTTATAAGTTGGCCTTTTTGCTTAACCTTAATTTCGGTCAGGCAATCGTATTTTTTTTTTAAATTAAGCCACACTCTTTAAAGTGTATGTAGGTACATCATTGGTTCAAAAACTAAAAATAGGCTTTTCAGTACATTGGAATTATAAAATGGCTATGAAAATCGCGCCAACTATTAGATTTTCGAAACTTCGAAAGAAATATTGCTAAAATACATCATTAAATCAATTTATTGTAATGGATTTGTTTTTAGCGATGGTAAAAATTGTTTATCTTTTTAAATTATGGGCAACAGAAGACGTAAAACATAAACCAAATCACAATAAGCTTATATCCAATTCGGCCATAGTCAAATAAATTTGAATAAAATGTACAAATTTAACCAAATCCGCGATTAGTTCAGTAAAAAATAGTTTCACTTCAATGTGTAACATTCGCGTAAATCCATGACTTCAACGGACGCCATGTCCCATTGGAACAAATTCTTGACGCGAGCATGTTCTGTGGACCGTAAAGAACCTCTAGTATAACTCGGAAATCGAATTCGAGATCAAAAATGTAAACAAACAAATGTCATTGTAAAAGTGACATTTCAGGGTTATGAAACATTTTCCCAAAAACATATTGGGTATACTTTGATTAGTGAATAGATTCAAATGTTGCGAGTACTATGTTTTATTTATTTATACTTATTTTTGAACTTAGAACATTTTGAATGTTTTATTATGCCTGTCGACGTGACCCTTGACTTGGGCCAAAACAAATTCCAATGGGTTTAACTCACAGTGATTTTCAAAGACCATAGTGCGTTCGTCTAGGAACACGAGCGCCAGAAATCTTAGGAACAAAATAGAACAAAAACTTAACAGAAAACGTGAAACTAGCATCACAGCGACGTAACTTTATCACATGATGCACATTCATCAAGTTAAGCAACTAAATGAACTAAAGGGAGGTGTCGCGGGTGTCAAACCGACGTATTTGTACATAAGGAGACGAAATTTAAAAAAAAGTTTTATTTCAGTGGCCTAAGGATACGATTTTCTGTATAATACCTGTAGCATAAAATATTTTCGTACCATTTTTTTCACATACTTAAAAAAGAAGTTGAAATTGTAGTTTATGTAAATATTATACCAAATATTTTTTATTTCGGTTTGTTTTATACTTATTTAACGAATGAGAATAATTCCAACCTGTTTTTTTAACGGTTGTGAACAAACTACTATGACAAATTATTTTATTGTAGTGGTAACACTTTTGTTCACATTTTTGATCTCGGATTCCATTTCCGAGTATAGATATCATTATTTATTTATTTTAATTCACTTTTTACACAATAAACATAAACATAACAGTATGAAGGTTTAATATGACAACAAAGTGCAAATGGCCGTCTTATCACACTAAGGCAGTCTCAACCAGAAAACTATTGGATGGATTTATGAGATGGAGAAAGAAAGTATATAAACAAAAACTCATACTTTTTTCCCAGAAGGGGTAGGCAGAGATGCGAGGACACCCAAATTTCGCCTAGTATGTTTCGTCACAAGTTGTGATAGGGGGCGAGCCTATCGCCATATTCGGAAAATTTCCTGATTCCGGGCTGATAATGAATATAAAAATCCATTATCACTTTGCACAATCGGGAATTTCAACCTTAGCGTTGTAATCGTTCGTTGAGAAAGAAAGGGCCTTATATAATAAAAAAAGAGCTCATAAAAATACTATTTGTAATATTTTACACCACAATCAACTAACGTAAACCAAACAAACCACTTAAAACAGAAAATGAAAAAAAATCAACCGTATTCCATGATTCCATTATAGAAAATCGCAGTCACCAAAACCAGATTACAAATTAAAACCATGACGTCACGTCTCATACTCGTATCTCAGAGTCACGTATGAGAAAAAGAATTCTCATATGCCATGAAATTGGCAGAAGGATAAGCCCCTGGGCCCGATACCATCTCAAGCTGATAAGGGAATTAAATTACTTGGGCGTGCTTGCAATTACGAAGGGGCATATGTGTCACAGTTAACGTGTGTTCGCGGTAAGTCAACCGAATGTCTTGATTGTTATCGTGTTGGTATACTGAGTTAGTTTTGCCTTGGTTGTCTATGAATTGGATAGGATTACAATGTTTTAAAGTATTGCACTTCAGATGTTGTTTTAGTGGGAGTTATTGCCATTCATTTGAACGGCGAATGTTGATAATGATGACGGATAAAATTTGTTAAATACTGTATACTTTAAAATTTACACCTTTAAGTAAAATTGCTGGACTAGACGCTAAATATAGTCGTTGTTGATCCGTCAATAAAACACGGTAGGAGCTAACTGATTTAATACTGATGTACCGGCGACATTGGTTGTATATCGTTGGTACTTATAACTACGTAGGTATGCATATACACTTATTGAATTGTTTACAATACCTTAGAGAAGTGTCGCTATTTGACATCGCCATTTAGGCGCTGTTTGCAGCCGTGTGACCACAACTATTCAAATGAACTTCAAATGTACTCGATACAAACTTGATTTAATTTTTTCCTCGAAACTCAACGAGGCATATCCTCATCCATGTCTCAATGTAAATTCGAACGAATATACAGGAAGTAAAAAATCCACTTTTGCTTAAATGGAAATGGGCAGGACATATGATGAGAGAAAAATGAGAAATGAACAAGAATCATTTCACAGTGGTACCCGAGGGACGACAAAAGAAGAAAAGGTAGACAAATTAAGCGTTGGGAACATGATCTTAGAAGAAGAGGGAGGGACTTCGAGGGACAGAGATAGTTTGATATCTATGGAAAAGGCCTTTTTCGGAAGACAACTTGTTACTGCGATTACCAATCGTAATTAATAAAAATTACATAATATTGTAAAAGTATTAGTAATTATAAGTAATTACTGGTGGTAGGTCTCTCATATGTGAGAGGCCATCTGGGTAGGTACCACCGCAATGTCTATTTCTCCCGTCAAACAACACTGCTTAAATGCACTGTTGTGTTTCGGATTGAAGGACATTGTAGCCAGAGTAACTACTGGACATATTGAGACTTAACATCTTATGTCTCAGGATGGCGAGCGCAGTGGAATGTTGCTACTGTTTATGAGCGGTCGTATCGCTTACCATCAGGCGAACAGCTTGCTCGTCTCGCCATTCACTGCAATAAAAAAAAAAAAAAAGTGGAATGTCAATAAAGGCTTATATTATATAATAGTGACCTATACAAGGGTGTCGCCTTCCTGGCTGATCTAACGAACATCCGTTCAATAAACCGACATAATTGTGTTATCCGGTTAGAGATGAACTACTTAGTACTCGATACTCTATAGCCAACGCTATTGCTGACGAGATCAGGCTTGGAATGGAATACTAGATTTCTTCATCTGAGATCGCCAGTAAAGGCCGTGGACGCTCCTGGTACAATCGTGCACCGATTTTGTCGGTGACAAGCAGGCGGCATAACGCGCTTAGATCATCAGTCATGAAGGATGCCAATATTAGTTCCCTCAAAGAAGCCTACAACCAAGCCACCAAGGCGTGCAAAAAGGCCTACGTTAGAGCGGATGCCCAGTGCCTTAGCAGGGGAGTGCGTTGGCCAATCACCCAACTAGCAGTCGTACTTATTGGAGTTTGGCCAGGACCGCTCATTCTAACTTCTGCCGTTCAGCGTTGCCACCGGTGAGGTGTCCGAAAAGGCTCCGCTGGCTCACAAGCCGCAAGAGAAGGCTGCCTTACTAGCAAATATCTTTGTGGCTCATTCCCGCCTCGAGGACCCTTGTTTACAGACGCTGCATACACTTTCTGATTGCGGTTTCTCAATGATGGATACCCGCATTAGAAAGAAAGAAAGAAAGCACTCCTGCACTGACTTGCCTCTATCGAGCGTCCTACAGTGCAGGAGTTGTGCCTGAATCTTGGAAGGAGGCCAATGTGCAATCGATCCCCAAAAAGGGTGATCGGTCAGACCCTACCAACTATTGCCCTATCGCTATCACCTCAGTGATGTGTAAGGTCATGGAGCGGATCATAAACTCTCAATTGATCCGCTACTTGATCACTCGTATCAACGAGTACTCGTACTCGTATGATGTCACTGATCAACGAGTGATCCAAGTGATCACACTTGGATCACTCGTTGATCAGTGACAGACATCGCGGATTCCGTCAAAATCAATCAACAGGTGAAACTTCTTGCGTTTGTCCTGCATCGCTAGGGTGAGGCGATTGACTGGCGTGGCGAGGCTCTTGCTATGACATAGCCAAGGCTTTTGATAGGGTCTGGCACCGTGGTCTTCTTTCCAAAGATCCGACATACGGTCTGCCTGACAACCTGTGTTCGTTGATTTCTGGCTTTCTGCATGGACGTAGAATACGTGTCGTCGTCAACGGACACGCTTTGGCGCTCATGTTGGTAAATGCCGGAGTTCCTCAGGGCTCGGTGCTGCCGCCCACGCTGTTTATTCTCCATATCAATGATATGTTGTCGCTAGGCAACATTCATTGCTATGCAGATGACAGCCCCATTCTTGGGCGATACCACTATATGCCTTAGGCTTGCCGGGTCGACATTGTTAGGGGACGCAAAGATCTTCTCATTGAGCTCACATGGGTTTCCAGGAATATGGTTGAGTACAACGCCAAGAAAACCCAGGTGGGTACGTTCACGTGCAAAAAATACCCGTTCCCTCCCTTCCCAATTTTTCAGGGTGCTACCCTCTCAATGCAGAATGACCTGAATATCCTTGGATATCAATCTGGCTGTGATCTCAATCCAAGGAATCACATCGAGGGCGTAATATCTGCCACAGCACGCAAGCTTGGAGTCCTGAACCGGGTGCGTCAGTTTTTCACACCCGGTCAACTTTATCGCTTGTATAAAGCGCAAGTCCGGCCGGGTATTGAATACTGCTCGGACCTCTAGGATAGACCCGCTCTGTATGTGCTCGATGCCTTGGATGGATTGCAGCGGCGGGCTATCCACATTATTAATGATGCAGACGTTAAGAGCAACTTAGAGTCGCTACTCCCTTGAATTGTTTAGATACAAATCGAATTTGTCATTAATTCCAACAAAATAAAAGTATGCTTTGTTTTTTAATATTATCTATAAGGGGTTGACATAAAGGATACTTTCATAGCTGAATAGATGATGGGAAGGACCCAAGAGAATGTTTTGTGTTGATTTCTGTAAAAAGCTTTCGTAGAGTTTACAATGTAATGTCCTGTACCAAATAAAATATTTTTCTTCGTTCGGTTAATCAACAAAACTAACTAGTAAACACAAATTGAATATTTGAAACCAAACGTAGTCATTGAGATCGATGAAGGAATTTCCAAATATAGCTTCATCTCTTTTTCACGCGCTCTATCGCATAGGTATTCATCAAAATTCGCGCTCCGGGAGAAAAACATTCTGCAGTGCCCGTGTAAGTAGGTTATTGGTCAGTTGTGTAGTTGTCTCCCAAGATTCAATATGCCGCCCCCTGAACTTGCCGCCCGGGGCACAGACCCCGTCTAGGGGGCACCCCCTAGATCCGGGCCTGCCAGCCACTTACCTACTCCAAAAAAGTCTACGTAATTGCTATTAAATCTGTGTTAGTAAAATTGCATAACGCAGGCAATCGATGCTTGAGAGACGATAATCTCAACTGAGACGATATTTTATTGACATTTACAGTTTCTAAGAAGTCTCTGTCTTCTAATTCTACATTGCAGTGGCTTTAACTTTCTCGTATTCTTCTTCTATTTGGCATTCCGCTATCGGTAGCATGGCATGCAATAATGTCTTGTTAACACATATTTAATCCTGAATAGCCCTTGCAATCAGACGGTATTGCATGGGGTAGTCATATATCCAGGCAGTGAATGAAAAAAAAAGACTACTACCTGAAAAAAACTACTAGCTGGCTTCATTTTTGGTCACAGCCGGCATATACCCGGTATATGTATATCGAAAGAGTAATAAAATTGAAAAATTTAGACTTTTACTGGTGGTAAATTTCTCATATTTGAGTGGCCGCTTGGATAGGTACCACCGCAATGTCTGTTTCTCCCGCCAAACAGTGGTGTGGATAATGTCCGGATCTAAGTCTAAGTGCTAACTTAACATAATTCCTGCTTAAATTATTGTATTCAAACCAGGGAGAACGAGGGAGCTCACCTTGGATAGTCCTATACCATATGCCTTTATTTGTGGATTTAATTTCAAAGTCCTCTTTCCAGGTCTCAAACAACGTTTTTTAAATTTAGGTATTATTTCCCAATGGTCCGGTAAGTAGTTAATTAATTTGCCATTTATTGCTGCCAACTTGGCTATACGGTCAGCTTCCTCCTTTTGTACTTTTGTATTTAAGAGTATCCCTTTGTATTGTTATAATAAATCAGTGTACAAAAAAGATTGAAATAAAAATATTTTATCTAAATTTATAATCTATGCAAAATTCTTTAAAAAATAAGTCCATCGACCGTATTCATAGATATTTAAAAACTGATTTTAGCTAACGAATATTATGTCCCTTTCGAACGACTTTTAAATTAATTTTGAGCGAAGAAGTTGAATTTTTACTGGTGGTAGGTCTCTCATATGTGAGAGGCTGCCTGGGTGGGTACCACCGCAATGTCTATTTCTCCCGTCAAATAGCAGTTTAAATGCACTGTTGTGTTTCGGATTGAAGGAGATTGTAGCCAGAGTAACTACTGGACATATTGAGACTTAACATCTTGTGTCTCAGGATGGCGAGCGCAGTGGAATGCCAAGCATTGCTTTGTAATTCAAGGTGTTGTTTGGTTTTGCTACTGTTCATGAGCGGTCGCATCGCTTACCATCAGGCGAACGGCATGCTCGTCTCGCCATTCAATGCAATAAAAAAGAAAAAAAAAAAAAAGAAAAAGAAGACAAATCATTCGATACCTAAAACAGGTTTTAAACTGTAGTAATAAATCCGCGTGTTTACTAAATGAAATATTCGTCCACAAATCGATATCGCTTGATAAATTGCTACAAAACATTGGCTTACGTCAGCTTACAAATAATAACCGATGGAAGAATGTTTTCTTCATATTTTTCCTTATTATCGATCTCATGTTATTAATTACGACGGGCGGAAAGTGCTTTCAGTCAGAAATGACTGATTCGACAACGCTGTCATGTACGAATTTGATGGATTCCATCGTCCTTTTAACGTTTGATATAATTTTGACGGCCTACATTTTGCAAATTGTGAAGACGTCATATTCGAGACAAGGAGTCTTTTCGTGAGAAATACATACATACATAAACTCACGCCATTTCCCCAGAAGGGGTAGGCAAAGGTGCCAGGACACCCACATTTCGCCTTGTATGTTTCGTCCCACCATGAGTTATGCAAGCTTATCGCCATATCGCGCACAAATTTCTGACGCCGGGCTGATAAAGACTAGAAAAATAAAAATAAAACCACATTATATTAAACTTCTTTCGGTGGCTTAGTAGTACAACAAAGTTCGGTTACAAAGCTGAGGTCGCGGGTTCGAATCCCAGGTCGGGTAAAATGAGTACGTATGTACTTATATTAAACATCAAAATCGACCTTAACCTTTCTAAACGCAAAGATTCCCCATGCATAAAATGCAATATTTATCAGAATACACTACAAAAAAGCGCAAAACTATTTAAAAAATAAAGCGTAGCTACCAGACAAATCGGTTTAGGTTCTCAGTTGACGGACAGAGGTAAATAACAGCGGAATAAAAGTGTCGGCCACACAAACCGGCTGCCGGGACAAATTGCACGGTTTACACGTAGTGTTACTGAGAATACAGCGATTTAATCTTTGATGCTTAGAATTTAGATGTTTGTTATTAAGTTGAAATTCCGCGATAAAATCCGTAAATTATTGTTTTATTTCATCAAAAATACTTACATAAACTCAGGACTTTTTCCCAGAAGGGGAAGGCACACGTGCAACTAGGACCAACGTTTTGCCTTGTATTTTCCGTCCCACAATGTGATGGGGCGATATCGCCATATAGTTCTATTCAGGATTCGAACTCGACACCTCAGCTTTGCAGACATATTGTACTACAACTGCGCCACCGAGGCAGGTTTTATTATGTTGTTGATTTTATTGGATGCTTAATTAGAATAGCACTATGCATATACTTAAATATTTAGCTTTACTACAATTTGTACACATATTTAATGTATTTTCCTGCCAAGAATCCTGGTAAAGCGACAAAGAGTGACAAACATTGCGGTCGCCGCGCCACGCTCCAGCGCCAGCAGCTTTCAGTTTATTGTAACGTCTTACTGGGTTACGTAATATTTAGATCTTTAGCTCTTGGTGGTAATATCATTACTATTTTGAAGGAGAAATGTCAAGTTCAAGATATGTAGGGTCTGGGTGTTTGTGAGTCCGAAAAGTTTCTTGTAGTTCCTGATACCCGCGACACTAGACTCTATAGTAGTGTGGTGTCAGGACTATGTATGTGTCTGTTGGGTGTATTTATTTATTTTACTTTATACATTTCACCGTTCCACCCGCACTAAATTTGGATTGACAGACAGTAGTCGAGAATGGAGCGGTGTATTTATTTTTCGGTATCCGAAAAAAGGAAATTACAATTAAACTCACGGCTGTGTGAATGTACAAATATTTTTTTTGTAATAAATTATTAGGAACAATTTGTCCTTTACTAATAATTGTTTTAAGTGGTCAACACGATAAGAAAGGAACTTTGCATAAACTCCTTTCACGATATGGTCTCATTCTATTTTCAAATATTGATAAGATTTGTGTTCTATTGGTGATGGCTAAAGGCTGGTTGAAAATATTTTGAAAATAGAACACCATTTTTTTTTCCAAAAAAAATAAGTATTCCTCAAAAAGTATTTACGCTGAAACCGTTAATACTGGCTGAAAACTCAAAAATCACTCGCGTTCTCCGTATCGGATAAAAAAAAGACAACTCTCATTGTTTCACTTTAGCATTGGGAGTTGTGAGAGGATTACTCGAATGTTCCGCGTCTAATTCTCTCCGGATTCTGGATCTATCTCCAGGATTGGCCGGTGCGAAATGATTCGATTTCGCGACGGTAAACATTAGACAATGTTGGGACTTTGTGCTTGTGTTAGAATTATTTTGTCTAATGAACTATAACTGTGATTTATAGGGATAAATTGGTTGAAGTATTCAAGTTAGGTATATTATTATTTTTTAAGTTTTTTTGGTATTTGTTTTAAAGATTAGATAGTTGTTAATGTCGACAATTTAATTGAATTCCTTTTTTGAGTATAATAATAAGTATAATATAATTATCAACATTGCTTGCAGTACTTGCAGTACTTTTTTTTATGAGAACTTTTTGAGAATTAAGTAATATAAATCTGATGGTAGAAGCTGTACTATATTTTAGTTTCTTACTCCGGCAAATGAGTATTCTCATTCTACCTGTAATTAACATAAACACACCGTCTTTTTCGAAACCGAATATTTACAGAGTCAACTTTGAACACGCTGCACTACTATTTATTATTTTTATACCATAGTGTACAGGCCTTTTTACAGACAGATATAAACATTCTAACACTCACTAAATCTCTCTTCTCTCTCTTTAGATACAGGAAGTCTGAACATAGACCATCTTCAGGGAAATCCATACCAACCCAGATTGAATCCAGTAACTTACTGTATCAGCCCATATGCGTCCCACTGCAGGGCACGGGCCTCCTCTACAATCGAAAGTACGATTGAGAGTGGTTAGGCCATATAGTCCACCACGCTGGCCTAGTGCGGGTTGGCGGACTTACATACCATAGAATTTTTATAAATCGCTATGGTATGCAGGTTTCCTCACGATGTTTTCCTTCACCGTTTTTAGTGCGTGGTGATTGACTATCAATACACACATGACTCCGAAAAGTCAGAGGTGTGCCCTGGGATTCGAACCCGCAACCACCGTGAACATGTTGGCAGTCGCGTCTAGTCCGTTTACCAACAGGCCACCACGCACTTATAGTAACTTACTAAAATCTATTTTAAAACCTACACTCTAAATTCAAACGCAGTTCATCACAGTTACTTTAATGACGTCACTATCCACAAAATACAGATTGACATTGAATTTGTAACTGTTTATTTGAGAATAAATGTAATTATTTAGCACCGGGCGTAAGCTTTGTTTGCGACCTACTTCTGCCCTGAAATCCATTTCATAATAGGTCCGGGGTTAACAATATACTATGTACTGATGTTTCTGCATAATATATTGAGTGAGTCTCTGCAGTTTCTTTCACTCGTATCTACATTTGGTAATGTGTGGGACTGGTCTTTAATAGAAATGAGGTCGGGCATTTTGATTTGTGAATGTATGTTGAATTAGTTTTGAGTGGTGACCCTGTTTAGGAATGCATAGTTGTCGTGTCGTCAAGTAAGCGACATTCGTTTTTCAAGCAAATATAAAAAGAAACTGACAAATAAGCAAGCATTGAAATAGTAGTAAATTTTTTGGGTAATGGTTTGTCGTGGCCAATTTATTTCTTTCTGGGGTAAACACGGCCGATGGTAGCGTTCGTTTTTTTCACCTTTGTGATTTTATTGACGTTTTAGTTCGAAGACTACAAGGTTTTACATCTTTCTTGAAGATATCATCGACTGCTATTTTGACCTAGGTGTTTATTGTTAAGCCATTTCAAGTGACATTACTGTAGTTGGTCTTTTATATTACCGGAGTATTACACTTTTGCAAAGTTCAATGACACCAAGTAACAAAAAAGGTTCTTACTGTAACGTCTACAAATAGCCTTCATTCAATTGATGTCCATTTCTACGAGTATATTGATATGACGGCGGAACCCTGTAAGATACGCTATGTAAAAAAGCGTGACATATAAGGTCTTGTAAAAAGGTTTTTTAGTAGTAAAAGTATAATAGACGTGATGTACCTCTTTTGGCATGAGTCCGGAATATAAGCAAAAGCGTTTACCATCGCCCATGAAAATCTACAACACTTATATGAGGAGAACGAGATATAAATGGAGAGGAGGATAAAAGTGACATTGTTAGTCCCATTTGAAGTACTTAACATCTTATGTCGCAGGGTCACGAGCGCAGTGGGTTGCCAAGCATTACTTTGTAATTCATAGTGTTGTTTGGTTTTGCTTCTGTCTAATATCGGTCGTATCGCTTACCATCAGGTAAACGACATTCTTGTGTCGCCATTTTGTTACAAAAAAAAAAAATTATCTCGCTTATCGAATAGTAACTACCCACTCAGAAACTTAATACATGCAATAAACTTCTAAACTACACTTGCATATATTATAAAGCCGAGCTTCCCACCTTTTTGTAACATGGTTGCTCTCTAAACATTAAAATCCTAGCAAATTACAATTTTACAATGAACACTATCAGAGTAAACTTTGCAATGAAGTTTCGCCACAATGTCCATCACGACTATGCGCTTCAAGTTCACTGACAAATTATTCTCTCTGAAACGTTTGTGTAAAAGTTTTAGTTTTGATTCTGTAGAATGCTAGAATGTTAACCCTGGTAGTTTTCTTTTCATTAATTAAACTTACTGGTGGTAGGTCTCTCATATGTGAGAGGCTGCCTGGGTGGGTATCACCGCAATGTCTATTTCTCCCGTCAAACAGCAGTTTAAATGCACTGTTGTGTTTCTGATTGAAAGACATTGTAGCCAGAGTAATTACTGGACATATTGAGACTAAACATCTTATGTCTCAGGATGGCGAACGCAGTGGAATGCCAAGCATACTGGTGGTAGGTCTCTCATATGTGATGGGGCCATCTGGGTAGGTACCACCGCAATGTCTATTTCTCCCGCGAAACAACACTGCTTAAATGCACTGTTGTGTTTCGGATTGAAGGACATTGTAGCCAGAGCAACTACTGGACATATTGAGACTTAACATCTTATGTCTCAGGATGGCGAGCGCAGTGGAATATTGCTACTGTTCATGAGCGGTCGTATCGCTTACCATCAGGCGAACGGCTTGCTCGTCTCGCCATTCAATGCAATAAAAAAAAAAAAGCATTGCTTTGTAGTTCAAGGTGTTGTTTGGTTTTGCTACTGTTCATGAGCGGTCGCATCGCTTACCATCAGGCGAACGGCAAGCTCGTCTCGCCATTCACTGCAATAAAAAATAAATAAAACAAAGCGAGATATTTTAATTACATATAAGTAAACTAGCGGTCCGGCCCGGCTTCGCCCGGGTGCAGATACTTTTTGAGTCCAGTCCACTTTAGAAACTATGTTACTTGATAACTGATAATAAATACTACTAATTTACTAATAGTATACTCAACGTTACTGCTTTTATACTTTAAACTGCCCATCCCATTCCTTTCAGTATCAAATGTATTTGAATTCCTTGCACATTCAAGGGGAACACTACATTCTGTCGGAGTAAGTAGCCTATGTGTTAATCCAAGGTGTCAGCTAGCTGCATGCCAAATTTCATCAAAATTGGTCCAGTGGTTTGAGCGTGAAGAGGTAACCAACATACAAACTTTTACATTTATAATATATTAGTAGGATTATAAATTCTTTGGGAGGTTCTTGGATTTCCTATTTGTCTTCATTCAAAATTTTATTTTTTCCTACAACATATTTCCAATCTTATTAGTCAGTATTTTATATAATTATTGGAACATACTATAAACTATATTTTTACGATACCTCAACGTATACACGATGTATATCAGGTCATAAACATATGATAAGGTTAGAGTGTGTCGCGTTGTAAAATATTTAGGATCCATCTATAATCTTCCTTGTATTATCGAACTCTTTTGATATAAAAAATATGATTAATTTATAGTATCTTCCTATATATACTATATAGATTCTACATACATTTTAATAATTGAGAAGTTTCTTTCCGATAGCTTTAACTGGTTATTTAACATCTTATGTCGCAGGATGGCGAGCGCAGTGGAATGCCAAGCATTGCTTTGTAATTCAAGGTGTTGTTTGGTTTTGCTACTATTTATGAGTGGTCGTATCGCTTACCATCAGGTGAACGGCTTGCTCGTCTCGCCATTCATAGCAGTAAAAATATAGATAATTTTGAGGACGTGGTAGATTCTTCACAAGGTAGTAAGTTCATCATACATCTCGGGTTGTTTGAGTAGGTATATTTTCATTGTCGACTTCTGCTACCAAACAGAAATGTTTATTATCTATTGTGTTTCAGCTTAAAGGTTATTGTGGCCACTGATAATTGCGCATTTAGATATTTAATACGTAGAGTTTTCTAATTCACATAATAGGATTTTAAACAGGTCACAAAACTAAGTGTTGTCGTTGGTAAAATGCATTATTACTTTAATTATTTACGTTGTTCAAAAAACATACATTACAAAAGGTAAGCCGGTAGGAATCGGGTTGTATGGATGCTTTGTTTTACAAATCATTACAACCTAATTTACAATTACCGAAAATCGAAAGTAATTTGGAAACCATTACACGACAATATTGTTATGAAAGTAATCGCTAGCGGTGCAGTGTTTTTGCACATAATGGCGAATGAGTGCATTGATGTAGAAAATGAGCTTGTTTAACAATATGAACAGGCCGCAGCCGAACCAGGTTGGCTGGAAAATTCTTGATAACACGTTAGATCGATGTAGTTTTATACTGACAGGGTTTCAGATGCAGACTTAATATAATATTTATTGCACTAGTCTAGCAAAACAGCATTTTCATAATTATTTAGTTTTTTTTTATTTCGATGGATGTGATGCAATATCCCATGTTAACTGTTCGATTTACCTCTCTACTTACGAGACAGTAACAATAAAAAAGTGAGTGTAGTGAGTTTGCATTCAATTTAAAAGTTAGAAGATTAAAAGAACAGCATACAAGTCTACAAATGATGTGACCCTTCGCCCATTAACATAGATTGTAGATGCGTTGACCTTTACCCGTCTTTTAACATAAAGAAAAGATAAGAAAAAGTACGGCAGAGGGAACTGCGTATTATTTTTTTTATTGCCTTGTAGGCAGACGAGCTAGCAGCCCGCCTGATGGTAAGCGGCTACCGCTGCTCATGGACCTCCGTAGTGCCAGGGGACCAGCACAACAAAGTCGCTGCCTACCTCGAGGAAAGTACTCTCCTTAAACCTCGTTTGAAGAAGGACAGGTCATAGCGCTGAGGAAACACCGATGCAGGGAGTTCATTCCAAAGCTTGCACGTACGTGGTAGAAAAGAACGCTGGAAACGTACCGTCTGGGAACGGTACGCCTCCAGGTGGTAGGAATGAACTCTACTGCGGAAACGTGTGGTGCGATGGTACATTGGCGACGGTGGTACCAACTCAAACAACTCCCCATGGAACAAACGATAGAACACACAGAGAGATCCGAAGTCTCTCCGCAGTCCTAACGGTTCCAATTTGTCCGTGAGATCGGGATCATTGACTATTCGACAAGCTCGTCGCTGCAAGGAGTCAAGTGGGTCGAGCTGGTATTTTGGGGCACCTGCCCAGAGGTGGGAGCAGTACTCCACGTAGGGCCGGATTTGCGCTTTGTAAAGCGTCAATCTATGACCCGACGTAAAGTACCGCTTGGCTCTGTTCAGGATTCCCAACTTCTTGCTCGCCAGTTTGGCTTTGTCCTCCAAATGACTCCTAAACTCGACCTTGCTTGATATTTCGACGCCAAGAATTCCAATACTCTCGGATCCTTGGAGAGTAACTCCTTGGAATTGCGGCGTCATGACAAAGGGGTCCTTCTTCGCAGTGAACACGCAAACTTGTGTCTTCGAAGGGTTAAATTGAACTAGGTTCAATTCACCCCATTCGGAAGCCCGCCCCAGAGAGCTCTCGACTTCAGACACAAGTTGACTCCGTCTTTCCATAATGGAATCCCGAGAGTGGCTCCGTTGGCCGATGTACCGCGCGTCACTCGTACTGTCATCTGCATAACAATGCATGCTATCAATGGACAACATGTCATTGATATGCAGGATAAAGAGTGTCGGCGATAGCACCGATCCTTGTGGAACACCAGCATTAATGGTCTTGGTCTCGGAGCAACAGCCGTCCACTACGACTCTTATGCTCCGACCATCCAAAAAGCTGGCGATCCATTTGCAGAGCCCCTCAGGAATTCCATACGCAGGTAGCTTCGCCAGAAGGGCGCGATGCCACACTCGGTTGAACGCCTTCGCAATGTCAAGGCCGACCGCAATCGCCTCACCCCCACTCTCCAAAGCCTCCGCCCAACGGTGCGTGAGGTACACAAGAAGATCACCAGCCGAGCGACCGTGACGGAAACCGTACTGGCGGTCACTAATCAACTGGCGATCCTCAAGATACCTCAGGAGCTGAGTGTTTATAACTCGCTCCAAGACCTTGGAGAGTAGGGATGTGACAGCAATCGGCCTGTAACTCGAAGGGTCCGAACGGTCACCCTTTTTGGGGACAGGGTGTACATTGGCGACCTTCCACGAAGCCGGTACCTGGTTGGCTTTATAGGAAAGACGGTAAAGGCGCGTGAGCACGGGTGTCAACTCAGGGGCGCACGTTTTAAGAACCACTGCGGGGATACCGTCTGGCCCACTCGACTTATGGACGTCTAGAAGCCTGAGCTCCCGTCTGACAGCACGCTGGGTGATTTTTACGTCAGATAGGAGGTTCTCACAACGCGGGATGTTCGGCGGTGTGGCGCCCCCGTCATCCAAAGTCGAGTTCGAGGCAAAGAATTGGGCCAAGAGATCGGCCTTCTCCTTTGCACTGTGGGCCAAACTGTTATCGGGCTTGCGCAGTGGTGGGAGACTGGACAGGCAGAAATTACTCTCCACAGCCTTAGCGAGTGACCAAAAAGCACGACTCCCAGAGGGATAGCTCTGGAGTCGCTCGCCAATTCTGCGGATGTGCTCCGCCTTGGCCTTAGCTAAGGCTCTCTTGTTGGATCTAGAGGCAGCGTTGAATCTCCTTTTCTCCTCCTTTGAGTTTGGATCCCGACGCCTTCTTGCGTCTTGCCACGCCGCGTATGCGGACTGCTTAAGGCGCGCAGCAACAGCACAGGCACGATTGTACCAAGGCCGGCTGCGACGCCCTGCAGGTATTTTTGAGCTGGGTATGAAAGTCTCCATACCCAAGCTGATTCTGTTCCTGATGATGTCACCAAACTTAACACAATAATAGTCATCGCTTCACCTCGGTTTTCTGGTCACTGTTCGAAGATCAGGTAATATCGAACCACCATATTTAAATCCACGTGATCATATCTTCAAATTGATTGATAAATGACTGCTCAAACATATCGGAATTATTTGAAAATTGGATACATACAAAATTTAAAAAAATCTAACTCGCACTTTGTTACCTGTGCGTGGTGGCCTGTTGGTAAACGTACCAGACGCGACTGCCAACATGATAACGGTGGTCGCGGATTCAAATCCCAGGGCACACGTCTAACTTTTCGGATTCATGTGTGTGTTGAGAGTTTATCACTACGCATTATGAAAACATCGTGAGAAAACCTGCATACCATAGCGATTTGTAAGAATTTCTATGTTATATAAAGTCCGCCAACCTGCACTTGGCCAGCGTGGTGGATTACAAAGCCTAACCACTCTGAATCGTACTCTCGATTGTAGAGGAGGCCCGTGCTCTGTAGTGGGATGTATATGGGCTGATACATATTATGTTACCAATGGGTTGAATTCTAACCGCATTTTATTGTTAGGAAAGCTGTAATATTTCCCTCGTGTTACCTTGCGGAAGTATATATAAAACAAAAAAAAAAAACAACAATTAATTCCGAGCAGTAAAATGTAAATTAAAATTAACGCAGCCCAATATACATTAAACTTAAAGACTCGCTGACATGAAATGGGCCACCGTCGAAAAATGCGGAAACATTTTTTCCGGCATTGAAAGCTTGACCTAGCCGTGTCACACAACGGTAGATAAGGGAGCAGTGGCCATGATTTACTTACTTATATAGATATTTTATTTCGGTGACATTGGGTTATTGAATAAAAATTGATATCATTTTTCTTGCTATACATTAGTTAAATATTTTAGAATAGGTATATATGAAATAATTTGCTTAAAATATTATAGAGTGTTCTATAAAATCTATCGTCGATTGTCCATGCTTTTTATATATTTCCGTATGTATACTTCTTACCTAATGTAACGATTTGTAATATTTATTGGATAGTAATATATGTATATTTAGAATAATGTATCTTTATAATAAATTTTATTCCTCTGTTTAATACTGCAATGTTTCAACTGTTTAGCGTGTATGAATAACATAGTATCTCAATATCCAAGACTTATATTCTTAACATTAACATTATTTTTTCAGTATTTTAAGTACCCTGGATAATCAGGTGTAGTTTATGACTGTTGTGAATAAAATTATGAGTCGCCTTTAGCTCTCTTATATTCATATTTGTATATTTAAGATATGGACCTGTAGGTCTTTTTGTATCTATTTTTTCTACTATTATGCCTTTTATACGACTGTTTGTGTCCTTAATAAATGAAAAAAAATATATATATATATTACTATTCGCAATTTCGAATGTCTATGAATCTTTTTTATATTACATTGTTTACTTTTATATCATTACTGCGATTATTCTGTTTTAAGCCCATTAAAAATAAATATTAAATGTCATTCAAGAAGGTGTGGATGAGATCATAGGGTGAGGCGTATTAGACTTTCTGTGTTTGAAACGAACGAACGAATACAAGGTGATTACTGAAAACCGAATAAATTTAATGCAAATAAAATATTATATCGAATATTTTATAAATAAATGTTACATACTATGCAGGGGCGTGCACTCCTTGTAGGCAGAAATGCAGTGCTTTACTTGTCATTCACAGATATTTTATTATAACGTTCGTACGTTTTAGATGACTTTAATTTATAGTAAATAAATGAATAAACAAAATATAATAACTTAAAAACGCCTAATATTTTATAAATAGCACCTATTTGCAATCACGCAAACATTATGGTTGCCACGCGAAAAGCAAGCGGCGCTGCAAAGCAAAATAATAATCAACCAAGTCATGCCGCCGCGTCCCGCATGACATTTGTTTGCATGTGTGTAGTAATTTTGGTGTCCGTGCACAGTCGCAAACGCAAACACCCATGAATATTGAAAGTCGCGACTCCTGCGGCAGGCCTCGGGAGTTCGGCAGTTGTCGGGAGTAATCGTAAATGTTCGTTGCCTATAATCCGAGTAAAATTAATAGTCTGGAATCTAATAAATCACCTATGCACATTATGCATTTTTGGTTAGTAAGGTTTTATTTTCTTAAATAGAAATGTTTTGTGTTCGCGGGGGCCATTTTGCTTTTTTTATGAGTTTTTGCATTGTTTACTATATTATACTAGAATGTTTGTAAAAAAAATAGATTTCTTAACGGATTTTTCATTTTAACATTTGAAAGTGTGTACATTTAACAGTTTATTACTAAGTTTCGATATTTAATTGTAGTCATTTGCTTTTACTATTGTGTTTGTTTATTTTTTCAAATGTTATTTGATTGCGAGGTTTGTGTTAAAAATGTATGTTTATCAAATGAATGAATAAGGTGGCCGAAATCTTGCGTTTATTTACATCGGGATAGGTATAATAATCTCAACTAACCGGAACCTTGAATATGTGAAAATTGAAAGCTGACTAGGTGAGTTTTTTTATTTTACTTATTAGAATTTCTTCCGCCGCGACGATCGATCGCTGTTTTGTCTGCGTTGCCGTAGAAGATGGACATGAATAGTAGTACATCTAAGACTTGTTATGTTGGCATGGTTTCCAACTTAAAGATCCGTGGCGTGGCTGTGGCTATGCTAAAAAACTATAAAAGAAAAAGTTTTTGTGACCGAGTACTCCGCCGCATACCCAGTGTCATTATCCTGTGCACGCCGCTGATACTATGTATTTACTTCTCATAAAACTTTTTATATGCCTACATGACCGAATAAACGAATTTTATTTAATTTCATTTCGAATCATGCTGTAGTTTTGCTTTTTATTTAAAAAATAATTTCCCGATGTTCGCGTTTTTTTTGGGCCAACACGTGGAGTTCAAGCATCGCAAGCGAAGCACTCTACAGTGGTATAATGATATTATGGTTATGTTAATTGGCTCTAGTAATTTTGATAAAGTCTTGTAGCCTAACATTTTTAAAGGAGGATGAAAATCTTAGAGATACTTTTTTATTTGTTGTGAATTTGGACAAATTTATTTTATTTTAATTATTTAAGGAAACATACAGTGATACAATAACATTACATTGAGAAAAACTTATTACATTTTCCGCAAAAAATGTTTTTTTATCTATACAGCAAGCACAATATGAATAAGTAAAAGCAAATTATTTACTAAACATATAGCATACGCAGACACAATACGATCGATTAACACATATCATATCTTACAGCTAGAGAACAAAGATACTGTAAACATCTTCTTAAATGTAAGAGTTTGGTTTTAAATGTAACAGTTTGGATGACTAATAATAAAGACACATTTAAATGAGATTAATATGGATTCAAAACGATTATACGATGTCACTTATGTAAACTGCTGCAAGGACTGTAGCCAAATTTGAAGGCGGCCAATTATCAAAAGCGATCTTTAAGATTAGCAATGCCGTCCAGGCAGAGTATCGAATGACATCAGACGGCTGTCCCAAGCTGTTTGATACAATTATGTTGGCCTGCTAAGATGCTTCATCACACTGCGGCGTATAATGAATAGTATATGCATAAGCTCAGGAGTCAAGGCATGGGACTTGTTTTAAATCTTCCTGACTTTTGAGGAATACAGGCGTGTATATAAACTATAGCATTTTCGGACTAATATGACCAGACGACCTTTAAAAACGAGCGCATTCCCACCTTATAGGCACGCAACGCATCTCCACGCCCTATGTTTTTGCAGATGGCGGTGATTATTTTGCATCCATAAAATGCATGCTCGTTTGTCCCCAATAATATAAAAAATAGGACATAATTAGTCATAAGCATCAGTCCCGTAATATCATAATTCATTGTCACAAGACTCAGTAGTCTTTTCATTCGCTTGACAATGACGGCGTCTGTAGGACGTGACGCCACTGTAAAGGACATGTATTTCATATCAACGTCACATGCATTTCAGATATTCTGTATAAGAGTATATTTAGTCTTCAACCATTTTATAGTAAGGTTGGTGAACTTTTAAATCATTGTTTCTTACACATTTCATTGCATTGTAAATCTCATTTAAATTATTCTCAAGGTGTATTTATCAACTCGATAGCTCTGTATATGTTTTGCGTTTTTATTTATATTTACCTTTGGTCAACAGGCTATATCCAGGCTGCTACCAAAAATGAAGCCAGGTAGTAGTCTTAGTGACTTCAGACACAATACAACTAAAACTTGCAAAAAAATAAGACGTATATTTTTCCGATCTTCGTTTTTAGGTGGCAAATTTATAGTTTTTCCTATAATATTAATTTACAGCCTTTTATTTTTAAAGGCGCTATGGTACAAAAGGATTTAAATTATTATTTTAGCAATAACTCTGGATTTACCACCCAAACACGTGGATAAGTATTTTGTGAAATGTGTATTTGCATTGCTTCTGTAGTCAGTAAAACTACCGACCGGCTTCGTTTTCGGTAGCAGTCACGATATACCCTGCATATATCAATTAATACCTTCATCAAAGGAAATGTTATTTTATTAACATTTACTACTTCATACAAAGCAATATTTATCTTTTTGATACATAATAAGGTTTAAAATGGAATGAGGCTTGTCGTTAACTCTCAAAAGCACTCAAAAGTATTAGTTGTTGCTAAGATTGCCCCATACACTCGAAGTAAGTCGTGGTCAAGTGTATCTATTTGTTAGAAGATTACTTTGTAACCTTACAGGAGTACCGTTTAATCAAAATATTCCGCAGTGGAATAGCCGTATACAAGATATTTGTATTTATGAAGTAATTGCATTTTCAAATCAAAGCTTCAAACAATAAACACATTAAGCTGTTCTCAATTCTGTTCTTAAATGTGATGGAGACGGATCTATCGCCAATTTGGGCGCAATTTTGAGCTTCATGCAACATTAACTTAAATGAAATAATTTAAAGCTAAAACCCTACACAAAATGAAGAGTCAGACCTGAATTCAAATTCAGGACGTCAAGGTTCACAGCGTACATTCTGCCACCAGACCAAAAGCCAGTGCTACTTTATATGTCATAGTTTTTGTCTCTAAAACTTATAATACACAAAACATATGAGCGACGATGTATTAATTTCCACAATGTTGAAAACTTGGCTAAAAAGCCCACTGTTCATAATCCGAACATTCCTTCCACTTTGGTACTTATTTAGGGCGCCTCCGTGGGCCGTTTGCACATACTTTAACATTATTTCTAGGACTGAAGTTAAAGTTAACCGTTGTAGGTCACGCAGAGTTTAACAATTTCCCTCGTAATGCTTGTTGTCTAGTTATAGCTTTACTATTAAATTAATATACCCAATAGTCGCTTACATGATCTTGAACCCACACTATGATCTTGTCATGCGTACCTGAAATTAGGAGAAATTTTGGACCTAAAGATTCACGAACATGAAACAAATACCTTTGGATCACGCAAACTTTTGTCACGTTGCGGAGATTGAACCCTCTACTTTACGTTTCACAGCCGGCGTCAAAACAACTGCATTCTAATAAAGAAATCAATTAGAGAAATATTTAGTTAAGATTATGTTCAACAGGGGACCCCACGACTATGCTTTATTATTTAATTATTTAAACTTACGATTGTACGCAAACGAAGCCGGGTGGTAGTTTTAGTGACTTCAAACAACTACAAACTACAAATTTCGCAAAAAGAAAAGGGAACGACTTGTTTATATTTTTTTAAATATCGTCTTTGGTTGGTTAATACGAAGTTTTTCTGAAATAATAATGAACTTCAATTTATTTTTAAACACGAATGGCACACTGATTCAAATAATTATTTCAGCAAAATCTACGTAAATTTGCCATCCAAACAAGACGATAAAAAAATCGTCGCATTTTAGTTGCGTAGAGTGCTGTGTGACTGTATCACAAATACCACATGTATTTTCGGTCGTAGTCTAGATATACCCAGTATCTCCTTGAGTATAGCACATCTCCACGCCTCCACACTGGAAGGCCGGCATAATTCCGCGACGTATACACAGTATATTTAGCTGTGTGTGATTATAGCTATAATTAGGTCAGTGGCTTTTATGCTTCATGACCGTGTTTCTAGTAATGTTTCATCCAGATCGAATAGAGGAAAAACGTGTTTTTTGTAGGGAAAGTACGGAAACATGGAAATATGCTCTCGGCTTCGGGTTAGGTAATTCGGGAAAAGTGTTTTAAAAAAATGGATTCTTCGATTTACGAGAATGTTACACATTGAAATAAAACTATTAGTTACGGATTATGTTATACACCGCGGATTTCGTATATTTTTTACATTTTTAATCTTAATTTTTGTAAAGTAATCGAAACTTTGGGAAGTTAAAAATGTAAATTAAGCCAAATTTCCATAAAATCCATAAATAATAGTTTTATTTCAAAGTGTTTTAAAAACATCAGATTTTAGTCCAATATACTCGTACAACAAATTCTTATTTCAGTAATTCAGGTATTGAGAAACGTATTTATGTCAATCGGCCGCGTTTTAATACTTACTCGTGGGTCTCCCAAACATTTGTCTATCGGGTATCGAATCCCCAGCCTCTCGTCTAACTTACAATGTCCATCAATCCGAAACACAACAGTGCATTTACACTGCTGTGTGTAGGGGGGTATAGACATTGCGGCGGTACCTATCTAGGCGGCCTCTCACATATGAGAATTTGAACACCAGCTCTTAATGGTTTATTCAAAGTAAAGTTATTAACGTGAACAAAAACTATTTTTAATTAATATATTTTTTTAAAATTTTATTTTTAATTAATATAACAGACACATTTTTCTATTGTGTTATTATGAAACCAAAACTAAGGTTATATTTCTAGAGCAATATTAAGGATTTTACAGTGTGTAAGCTCTGAACAGTCTTCAATACATTGCTAGGATAATCCTTAGCGTAAGTTTATCGATTTTCTGAGGAAATGTTTGGTTTGATTGGTATTTTGTTCGACAAACTTGTATTGATAACTTACAACCATTTAGTAGTTTTTGGTTTAGTGTAAGAAGCTGGTTTTTAATGATAAGCCGGAGGTTTGAGAGAAGGCTATGAATATTGAGGAATAAATTTAATAGTTATGTAGTCAATGTTGTATTGCCGATTATTATAATATTTGAAGATAAAACAATAGGATCTTAATAAAAGAAAATTTATTTATTAAAAATTTGCAAATTATAACATTTTTTTTATTAATTGTTTCAGATACTTTTCCTGATTCCGGTATATGAGGTAAGAAATTAATGTTTAAACTGTTTTATAGTTGAGGTACGAAAATTGCGTATATACGAAAATGCGACTACCTAATCACATGTTATGCATTTGGGGCATTCCACGCGAAGCGGACAGGTAAAAAATCTCGATGTTTCTGATTTCAGAAATATTTGAGTATGTTCTACCTATATATGTCCTTGATTCGTGTATCAAATATTTTTCTAATATAGTGACTGGTTAAAGAATTAAGGACCTTTGAAATTTTGGCCAACTGGTGGGCATACAGTACTTCAAAGCCGATTATCTAGTCATAAAATTATTGATTAAAATAATTAAACCACTGGATTTAAAACTTCATTTAATGAGCCTTTTAATTGCATTTTTGGATACGAAAATAAATTGTTTTTTTCCATATTTTTTTTATTTTATTTTTTTTAACTTCGATTTTCACAAACTTAGACCATTTCGATTTTTTTTATATTTTTTATGAAAATAGCTAGTATTGTATAGAACATCCTTGCCAAGTTTTATTATGGGTTGGGAAGTGGTTTACGAGCTATACTGGAAATATGCGCCGCACCGCGCCAAACGCCCGTCACGTGCGTGAGCTTGCAGACATTATTTCTTTAGTACTTTGATATAATATTTAAAATAAAACGAATTATTTTTATTTGACTAACTACAAATTTATTTACAGGCTTTTACAACTTTAAATGTCACACTGTTACTTGTGCGTGTTACCATAACACCATCAGTAGTAGGAATGAAGGCATGATATTTTTTTGTGCTTGGTATTGTCGCTGCCGACTCAAATCTGCTTTTGAAAGACTCTTTTCTAGCATAGAAAATGTGCGTTTGTGGAATTGATTTTCTCGCCCAATGGTACAAACGCTCAGCTGTGCAATTGGTTCGTTTGACGCCGATTGTAGACTAGCTGTTTTATTTTAAACAGGATTTTGGTAAGAAGCAGAATTTCATTTTCATGCCACTGCTCACGGCAAAGGGCCATGTGATGGACTTGGGGGCAACTTAAAACGTCTAGCGACTCGAGTTAGTCTACAATCGGCGTCAAACGAATAGGCTTGGGCCTAACCGGTCACTACAGAGAGCGCTCAATTGAGTTCATAATCCAAGGATGAACTAGTTCGCTCTATTAGTTCATTAGTTCTTTTTTTGAAATAATTTAGTAAGAACAATAAATAAGGAAAAAAATATAGTTATGTTTATTGTAAGTTTTGTTTATTTTTATTAAAAAAATAAAAAGTATTACATGAAAATTTTACACGTCCATTTATGTAATATGAGATTTTTTATTTAAATAATGAAAAATAAAATAATTTATATTAATGATTAGTCAACAGCTGGGCTAGTTCCTAGTATAATGTGTAATTATATTAGAATACTTGAAAAGTATGAATTAAAGTTGACTTTTTTGTTATGGCACATAAAATCTTTTATCGAAATAATCGAAAACATAGCGCCACTGTCTAGTAAAGTGGACGCTAAAAGAAATATAAAAAGAATTAAGAGCGGGATTTTCAATGAACTAGTTCGCATAGTTCACCTAAAGGAGCGCTCTTCCCACCTAGGTCGTTCGCGAACTACCCAAGACTACAAACGAAGCAATAGCACAGCTGAGCGTTTGTATCATTGGGCGAGAAAATCAATTCCACAAACGCACATTTTCTATGCTCGAAAAGAGTCATTCAAAAGCAGATTTGAGTCGGCAGCGACAATACCAGGCACAAAAAAATATCATGCCTTCATTCCTACTACTGAAGGTGTTATGGTAACACGCACAAGTAACAGTGTGACATTTAAAATTGTAAAAGCCTGTAAATAAATTTGTAGTTAGTCAAATAAAAATAATTCGTTTTATTTTAAATATTATATCAAAGTACTAAAGAAATAATGTCTGCAAGCTCACGCACGTGACGGGCGTTTGGCGCGGTGCGGCGCATATTTCCAGTATAGCTCGTAAACCACTTCCCAACCCATAATAAAACTTGGCAAGGATGTTCTATACAATACTAGCTATTTTCATAAAAAATATAAAAAAACATCGAAATGGTTTAAGTTTGTGAAAATCGAAGTTGAAAAAAATAAAATAAAAAAAATATGGAATAAAACAATTTATTTTCGTATGCAAAAATGCAATTAAAATGCTCATTAAATGAAGTTTTAAATCCAGTGGTTTAATTATTTTAATCAATAATTTTATGACTAGATAATCGGCTTTGAAGTACTGTATGCCCACCAGTTGGCCAAAATTTCAAAGGTCCTTAATTCTTTAACCAGTCACTATATTAGAAAAATATTTGATACACGAATCAAGGACATATATAGGTAGAACATACTCAAATATTTCTGAAATCAGAAACATCGAGATTTTTTACCTGTCCGCTTCGCGTGGAATGCCCCATTTTAGTAACGTTTTTTATTTGTTTATTGGTCTGAATTATTTCACGAAATATGAATAATTTAATTATGGTCGATACAAATTCTGATCATTCGTAAATGTGTAGGATTCCATTTAAAATGTTTAAACAACAGTTGATCAATGCAATATTACCAGAAATACTACAATAATAATTTTCATAAAAAATATTAAATCCCGCGTCAAAGGAACTGTTTAACCGCTTAACACTCGTACAAAGATAACAACATTAAATATTTGCCGAGGATTCTGTAAACGAGACAATAATTCCAAATGAATTTTACATCCCATCCTGAGTCAACAGCGTCTGAAATATTACGGTTGTGCACAAATAATGAAGGCTCTGTGGCATTTGATCGCTGTTTACCCCAATCCTTTGCCGGCCTTAAGTATGACGTGGTTTTTTTAATTGTTTACTGGGTTATGGCTTACTTTAAGCGAGACTTTGGACAGGAAATGATTTGTTGAGTTCAGAAACTGACGCCATTTAGATTCATTTTTTGTAGCAGCAGAAGAACACCCTTTGATTAGTTTGTGTAGATTTTTTTATACAAATGTATGGCGAAACTTGCATGTCTTTCGCCTGATGGTAGGCGATAGAATAGCTTATGGACTGTAACAATACCAAACGCCATGAATTACAAAGCAATGCTGGCCATTTCACTGCGCTCGCCATTCTAACACCTAAGATGTTAAGTTTAATATGTCCAATAGTTACTCTAGCTACAAAGTCCTTTAAACAACATCATTTATACTGCTGTTTAGCGAGAGAAAAAACATTGCGTTAGTACCTACCCACGCAGCCTCTGTATGAGAAACCTACCAGCAATAAAACCAATCTAAGGCCTTTATATTGATAGTCAATCACCACGCACTAAAACGGTGAAGGAAAACATCGTGAGGAAACCTGCATACCATAGCGATTTATACAAATTTCTATGGTATGTAAGTCCGCCAACCCGCACTAGGCCAGCGTGGTGGACTATATGGCCTAACCGCTCTCAATCGTACTATCGATTGTAGAGGAGGCTCGTGCCCTGCAGTGGGACGTATATGGGCTGATACAGAAGGCCTATAAATCGAGCTGTTAGTTACACTACTTTACAGAAACTAAATACAAACATCGAAGTATTTCATATACCGACCAAAACGAACAAAACATCAAATATGAGTATACTACAAATTAAAATTTAAAATATTTTATTGTTGTACATAGGCATTACATAGGTGCTACATTGGTATCTGCTTCGCAAAGCTGACCCTCCACACTAGTATACAATAAATAAGGATAGATAAATTGTTCGCCTGATGTTAAGCAATATGACCGCTCATGAACAGTAGCAAAACTAAACAACACCTTGAATAACAAAGCAATGCTTGGCATTCCACTGATCTCATTATCCTGAGTAGTAGTTACTCTGGCTACAATGTTCTTCAAAGAGAAACACAATGGTGCATTTAAAATGCTGTTTGGTGGGTGAAAAAAATAACTATAAATATGACAAAACTACATTTTATTGAAGTAATAGTTAACGCCAATGAAACGCTGAATGCTAATTGAACATTATCAGATACTCTACAGTCGGTATTGACATAACATGATGTTAATAAATCGTTTCATTACTTGATACATACTAGTTGTGTGAATAATTAGTGTATTTATATTCGATATCGTTTAAATATGGTTTTATTGTAAACATTGTCGGTTTTGATGTAATTTTAAATGCGTTAATTTATTTGTTTGGATATGTTTGGTGATATATTGTGGTTTAATTGGAGTATTTTGTTTAATGATTATCATAAGTTGAAGTTGAGACTATAGAAATTTTTGTATTCGTGTGATTGTGGATTTCTATCCACCAGCTCTGATAGATGCTAATTGCTATATTTGCATCCTTGAATTTAATTAAAAATTAAATTAATTTCTGTTCCTATCTTAATTTTTATTTTATTTCGATAGTTAGAAAATTGTTATAATAGAACTGTTAGTACCGAAGCTTTGCCTGTCCTGGCGGGTGTACTTCCAGTCGACCTTGAGGTGCAACGTCGCGCCGCCATGTATTACTCTACTAGGGAGAATATGGATAAAAGTTTTTTAACCGCACGTGAACTTTTAAAAATTGATAGATTATTTAAACCGCTTTCAGTGGTATATAGCGAACTATTAGATGAATGGCAAAATAGATGGGAGGTATGATGATGATGAGGCTTTGAAGGGACGACATCTATATCAATATTTTCCTTGCGTTCGTGACCGTTTGACAAAGACTTGGTTGGATGTCGATTATTGCGTATCACAGTTTCTCACGGGCCATGGTAGCTTTAGGTCTAAACTTTACTCTTTTAGGCTTGTTGAATCGCCTGCGTGCCCATGTTCAACACCTAATTGCGAGTATGAGCAGTCCGCGCATCATATACTTTGGGAGTGTAGTCTTTGGCATAATGAGCGTAAAACCATGCTAGATAGTATGCAAATATCATCTGGAGTTGTATACTACATGGACCTTGTAGAGACTAGAAAGAACTTCCGTGCTTTCCGGCGTTTTTGCCATACTTATTATTGGAATCAAGTCTAAAAGCTCACATAATAGGTCCCATTTAAATGTAGTGATGATGTGATCCGTGGTGCTTTACAGCTGGCTTCTCCGGCTGTAAAAGTCTTTTTACGAGGTTATTTACCTGTTTAGTTCATTGTTTTGTCGCCCGCTTTGCACGGAGGGAAGTGGACAATAATTTATTTCCAACTCCTCCTATTAATTTCACTTTCTGATTAATTTCGTTGCGGGTTAAAGACAAGTTAGACATTCCCGGAGACTCGCCGAGCTTCAATGCTCGGTGTCATTACATTGCGTGCCACTGTTGATCCTGGCTCACAGGAGTTACAGTGGTGGGTGTGAGGGTGGGACAGTCTCCAGTTAGAAAATTGTTATTTCCTGTTGCTAAATAGTGTATAATGTTGTGGTTTCCTATAATTAAAGAAATACAATGTTTTAAATGCAACAGTACATTGGTTAAGCTTATAAAGTGTATTTTTGTTGGAGATACTATTAAATAAATTAAAATAAAATGAAGTATTTCAACTTGAAAATTTTCATAGCTATATCACTCACTCCTCATCCTCATCAAATTTTCGGAATTATATACTCTCGGCAATCAGCGAATCGAACTTATTTCTATTAGTTTAGTATTTCTCCGTCTCTTCAGGTTTAGAAAGTCCACTGCTGAAAATTACAGCGTGAACCACTAACTTAACATTATCTGGCGTTCCCTTATACTACCTCTTCATGTCGACCAGCTTCTGCGTATATCTGACCAAACAATACTGTTGGTAGATCTGATATATAAGAGGCCGCCTGGGTAGGAACCGCCCCGATGTCTTTTTTGTCGCTAAACAGTAGTGTAAATGCACTGTTGTGTTCCGGTTTGGAGGACATTGTAGTAGAGTAACTAACTGGACTTGAGACTAATGAAACTTAACATTGCTTTTTAATGCATGATGTGTTTTGCCATTGTCTATAAGCTGTCGAATCGCTTACCATCAGGCGAATGGGATGCTAGTCTCGCCATTGATTACAATAAAAAAAATATCTTCGCAGACTAATCAAATAGTGTCCTCTACAAGGAATATTCACATCTCCACATTTTCGTCTCGCCATAAAAACACGAGATCATAAAAGATTATGTGTCTAGTGGACAAGGAAGATTTAGCGTAATTTATACATCACTATGTAACGGAAATTATTATTGCTTACGTCACAATTCGGTATAAGCATAAATATTAGTTTATACACGAACTTTACCGTAGAATGAAAGCAGGACAACTGAATTCCGTAGAGATTTTGAAAGAATTATCACAGGTAAGAAAGAACCTATTTGTGACAGTTTTCAGATGGTGGAAGATAAGTAATTGTTGTAAACATCCCACGCTTTGTAACAAAAATGTTTGTGTTTTACTTAATTTCTTAATCTTATATTTATTAATCGAAAACGAATCACAATCGCGATTCTCAAAATTTATCTTGTTTATATGTGTATATCTGGTGAAATTTTAATATCGACTTCAATTGCTATTTGTGATTGCTATTGCTATTTATTTCAACACTAACTATAACAGATGCTATAACTTTTAACGTTAGTAAATTAATTAGACAAAACACTAAAACTATGGTTGTACCTCTGAAACAATATCGATTATCCGATCACGAATTAAAATTAATAGTAGTATCGATTTTAAATCAGTAACAATAATCATCTACGAGAAACATTTACAGAAACAGCACATCTTTGCTAACAACTTAATTCGACAAAAAATACTTGACTCGTAAAAAGTAAGTGAGGGTTGCTTGGTGCAGACTTTACATTTTATGGGTTGAAATGTCCAAGTATCGATTCAGGGGTAGTACCCAAAAACGATATTCGATACATCGTGCAATTCTTCGCATTTAAATCGTTTTTCGGTTTTTTGGTGATTGGTCTCTCTATGTCAATGTCTATTTGGCATGGTAATGTCTATTTCTCCCGCTAAACAGCATTGTAAAAGGACTGTTGTGTTTCGGTTTAAAGGACATTGTAGATTAACCACTGGACATATTGAGACTTAAAATCATATGTCTAAGGAAGGCGAGGGCAGTGAAATGTCAATGTCAAGTATTGCTTTGTAATTCAAGATGTTATTTGCTTTTCCTACTATTCATGTGCGGTCGAATCGCCTACCATCTAGTAAACGGCAAGTTCGTCACGCCATTTATTTGTATTGCAATAATGCAAAACAAAAAAAAAATCGACGAATGTTCTCTAAGACACATTAGTCAAAATTGTTAAATCGACATAAGTGGAAAATAATTCATTGTGGTAAGTTTCAATACTACGCGACGAGTCGCATGATATATCGAATATCGTTTTGCGTAACAGCTCCTTAGTAAATAATTTTATTTCTTTGGAACCGTTTGCGTGTCCCGGGATCCGTTCCTGACCTTGTTACTTTTTATTGACAACGTTGGGTTATTTGGAATGCTTCTTTGACTAAGAATGTAATTTACTGTGGTGTTGGTTTTAAAAACTTTTGATTAATTTATTTACTTCTTTTATTTGTTATCTATTTAGTTATAGAACGCCTTGGTGGCGCAGTTGTAATATGGTACGATTATAATATCTCGGGTTCGAATCCTTGTTCATGCAAACTGACAATGGATTTACTTTTTATTATCATCACGGAATCAAAAATTAATGCTCGATATCGATGCGCCCTATCATATCCAAGGATAGCAGCATGTGCGCAAATTACTCACTTTTTTTAAAAAAATACCAATACTAAACGCCCTGGTAGAGATAATAAAATAAACTTTGTACTTTTTTTATTATCGGTAATTGAATTGAATCGACGTTTTAAATTTCCCGAAAATCGAATTCGAAGATTCCTATAGGCTATACCTACATTCAGGTGGAGGTAATAAAACCGTGTTCAAAAAAAAATGAATGATACAGTATTTGCCAAGCGGATGGCAGTTATCAAAACTTGAATGTGAACAAGCAAAAAATTAAAAAGTGTTCCATCAAAAAATTTGAATATTATTTTCATATAAAATTCTGAATAATATTTTCACGCAGTATTTTGATCGTATCGCATATTTACACATGTTTTAGCACGCAATATCTTCGCTTTTATAATTATCTGTTTGATAGATAAGAATTTATTCATTTTAAATCGACTTAAAAAAGGAGATATACAGGGTATATCAAGACTGCTACCGAAAACGAAGCCGGGTGGTAGTTTATGCGACTTCAGACACAATGCAACAGAAAAAGTTGCAAAAAAAACGACAATTTTTTTTTTGTTATTTTTTTCCTATGACCATATTTGGGTGGTAAATACATTTTTTTCCTAAAATAATAGTGTATACCCTTTTATTTATAAATAATCTAATGTATAAAAGTGTTTAAACTATTATTTTAGCAAAAACTATGGATTTACCACCCAAAAAATACGATATTAAAAAAATCATAAAAAATAATTGTCGCGTTTCTTTTCGAAATTTTTGGCTGCATTGTGTTTGTAGTCACTAAAACTACCACCCGGCTTCGTTTTCGGTAGCAGTCTTGAGATACCCGGTATGTATTTGATATGTATGTAATTTCGTCAGAATTGCACAGTTTTTGGATATGGTAGTCTATACTAGCGTTTGATCACAAATTTCAAATAAAAAATAAGGTATGTATGTCCACGCATACCTATCTTAAAAAGTGTAATTTGGACTTTGAAATTTCTTTTTGCCGGCCTGAATGTTAGAGATCAGCTGTGCTATGTGCTGTGTGTTTTACTCGCATAGTTCGTAGCGTGATGTTATAAAGCTTAATAGACGTCTAGCTGGCACCAACCTCAAAATATTGTTGGCCTATTTAGTTATTTCAGATCTATTAAAATATTAATTTTATTTCTCTTTCATTGTTTTGTCATCCACTTTGTCACGGAGGAAAGTGGGCAATAATTTGTTTCCAACAAGTGGAGACTAGGACGAATTCCCATGCTTTCCGGCTTTTTTGCCATACATACATATTACTAGAATCAAGTGTAGCTTAAATAGGTCATATTAAATATATTAAAAGTTTAATCCGTAGTGCTTTACAGCCGGCTTCTCTGGCTGTAAGAGTCTTTATCAGAGGTTATTTACCTCTTCAGTCAATTGATTTGTCACTCGTTTTGCTACAGAGGGAAGTGCACTATAATATTTCCAACTCTTCTTGAAATTGACTGATTGATTTTGTTGCGGGTTAAAGACAAGTTAGACATTCCCGGAGACTTACCGAGCTTCAATGCTCGGTGTCATCACATTGCGTGCCACTGTTGATCCTGGCTCACAGGAGTTGCAGTGGCGGGTTTGAGGAGGAGTTGTGAGGACGGGTCAGTTTCCATTGAGTTTGGACAAAATGACTATGAATAACTTTAATATATGTATTTGTAGTGCAATACAAGAATCTACTGGTAGGATTGTTATATCTCACCGATTGACGTAATGTGTCTTTTAAAATACTATACGGATTTGATCCTTGCATATAAAAAAAAAAAAAAAATATTTATTTCATCACTAAAATAATAATACAATGTTTGTTAGTATTGCACCATATAAACTTAGTTGTTTGTGCTGGTGCTCACATTCACTTAAAGCAAGTTATAAATAAGTTACTATTAATACATCTTCCGTTAAATATCAACAGTTCAGCGACAATATATAACTAATATGATTACGTTAACAAACCTAAATGTGTGGGTAATACACAAATTTCTGTTTGCTACTTTGCATCGAGATTGATATCAGCGTGTGATTCAGAGATCCTAAAACGGGTATTATATACCAGTTTGAATGACATTGTAGCCAGAGTATCTACTGGACATATTGAGACTTAACATCTTATGTCTTCGGATGGCGAGCGCAGTGGAAATGCCAAGCATCGCTTTGTAATTCATGGTGCTGTTTTGTTTTCCTGACCATATGCGGTCGTATCGCTTATCAGGCGAATGGAAGCAATAAAAAGTCAGCAACCAATATCGACGTAATAGTTATTTAAATCAAACTATCAAGTACCAACACATACACTTAAAAAACCTACCAGTTCTGTGTAAGTTAAGAGCGTCAGTTCCCGGTTAACAAACGTAGTAGAGGTTACAAACTTTAACAGTAATGTGCTCGTCCACTATAGTGAAACTTTGTTTGCATTTACATAAAGTTGCCGAATGCACAGACGAACTAAGGACTTGGCAGATATTTAAGCAACTTCCGCTGTCTGCTATTCTTTGCTGTAAATTAATCTGTTCTTTTTAATTGTGGTTTGTTATTTTTTCTTCCTTCTCAGCGAAGTAATTTCAAAGTAGCACCTGATTGTAAATATATGGTGTACGTGTTACCTATCAAGTTATATATGTATCATTATCACTTACGACTGTCTCAGTGGCTATTGTATCCAAACCTAAGGTCTTGAGGTCTTCAAAATGATATAAGATTTTTCCATTCATTATGAGCCTAGAGTCAGGAATTTGTGCCCGATATGGCGATCAGCAAGCTGATCAGCAAGGTGAAGGTACAAGCATCATATCACATTGAGGGATGGTACACACAAGCGAAATGTGAGTGTCCTGATAGCGTCTCTGCCTGCCCCTTCTGGGAAAAAATGAGTGAGTTTATGTATGTATGTATGTCATATACATGTGTATTTATCACTTATTTACATCATTGTAACTTTATCCTATAGTCACACTATAGCCTGCTCTCTCTTTTCCTGCTCTTATGTCCATTCCATTCTTTACTGGTGGTAGTTCTCTCATATGTGAGAGGCCATTTGGGTAGGTACCACCGCAATGTCTATTTCTCCCGTGAAACAACACTGCGTAAATGCACTGTTGTGTTTCGGATTGAAGGACATTGTAGCCAGAGTTACTACTGGACATATTGAGACTTAACATCTTATGTCTCAGGATGACGAGCGCAGTGGAATGTTGCTACTGTTTATGAGCGGTCGTTTCGCTTACCATCATGCGAACGGCTTGCTCGTCTCGTCATTCATTGTATCAGCCCATATACGTCCCACTGCAGGGCACGGGCCTACACTACAATCGAGAGTACGATTGAGAGTGGTTAGGCCATATAGTCCACCACGCTGGCCTAGTGCGGGTTGGCGGACTTACATACCATAGAAATTCTTATAAATCGTTATGGTATGCAGGTTTCCTCACGATGTTTTCCTTCACCGTTTTAGTGCGTGGTGATTGATTATCAATACACACATGACTCCGAAAAGTCAGAGGTGTGCCCTGGGATTCGAACCCGCGACCACCGTGAACGTGTTGGCAGCCACGTCTAGTCCGTATACCAACAGGCCACCACGCACTCTAAAAAAAACTACACTACTACACTAAAAAAAAACCATGGTAGGTAATAGATTTTGTTTATTTGTTAAGATATATTTGGTGTAAAATAAATCAAAAGATAAAAATATACTCTAAAAAAATCCTTTTTAATAAAGCATCGTCAGGATAAAAACATTTCCTGCCTTTGAATGCAATTAATTTCACCTATACAACTCAATTTTTTGCTACAACGTTAGGTCCCAAGATAGGACGGATCATGTTGTTCCTACAGTTTAAGCTTCAAACAAGATAGCTCAATTGTGGGGCAAAAAATGGTTTCGCGGACCTCTTGATTCGGGTCGAGATAGTGGAGATTGGTTTTGTAAGTCAGCACGCGTGGTTGTATTAAGCTCTCAGGGTTGTGAAAATGTAGGTCGCTTGCAAGTACTTGTAGGTACTTGCTCTTTAATTCCAATTGCTTAGGGTTTGGATATGTTGTTGGTTTCAATCTTTTGTGCATGAAAGGTGATGCAAGACTGAAAAATTTCGGTTTTAATGAAAAAATTGCTTACCCAACCAAGCTCCTATATTACGTGACTGTACGGAACTGTATCAGCCCATATACATCACACTGCAGGGCACGGGCCTCCTCTGCAATCGAGGGTAAAATTGAGAGTGATTAGGCTATATAGTCTTACACGCTGCCCTAATGCGGTTTGGCGGAATTTACATACCATAGATTGTTTTCAATCGCTATGGTATGCAGGTTTCCTCACGATGTTTTCCTTCACCGTTATAGTGCGTGGTGATTGACTATCAACATTCGTGACTCCGAAAAGTCATAAATAATAGTGTGCGCTGGGATACGAACCCGTGACCACCTAGTACATGTTGGCAGCCGCGTCTGGTCTTTTTACCAACATGTCATCACGCACTTCGCAAACTTCAGTGACTACGTGCTACTAATCAAAGCTATCAAAATTGTGGTATTTCTCATTAAAGAAGTCTGAGTTGTTCATCCAATTTCAGTCCTGTGTAATAACACAAATTAAACCTAGCACCTCGGTCCAATGCCCTTGTTAGTAAAGGATAAATAAGATTACATTTTAAAATTAAATCATTATTCAAATCCGTTGTACAAATTGTTAAAGGATTAGTTATTTCTTTAGCTAAGACGTTTCTCAATTATTTTAGGTATTTCATTGGTGAAAAGTTATTTAGATATTTCGATTAATTCCTTGGAGTTTACAGAGTCATATTAAACGCCCTTGTCTTGTGGTAGGCAAAACTTAAGTAGAAATTTAACTTAACTATTTTTTTGTTGCAATGAATGGCGAGATGAGCTGCCATTCGCATGATGGTAAGCAATGCGACCACTCATGGACAGCAAAGCCAAACACCACCATGTTTTTTTTTATTGCAGGGAATGGCGAGACGAGCAAGCCGTTCGCCTGATGGTAAGCGATACGACCGCTCATAAACAGTAGCAACATTCCACTGCGCTCGCAATCCTGAGACATAAGATGTTAAGTCTCAATATGTCCAGTAGTTGCTCTGGCTACAATGTCCTTCAATCCGAAACACAACAGTGCATTTAAGCAGTGTTGTTTCACGGGAGAAATAGACATTGCGGTGGTACCTACCCAGATGGCCTCTCACATATGAGAGACCTACCACCAAAATTACAAAGCAATGTTCGGCCTTACACTGCGCTCGTTATCCTCACATAAGATGTTAAGTCTCAGTATGTCCAGTAGTTACTCTGCTTACAATATTCTTCAAACTAGAACACAACTGTTTAATTGTTTCACGTTATTTTAATGGTACTTACTTGTACATATCAATACTGGTGTAAAAAATCTCTCATATGTGAGAGGCTGCCTGGGTGGGTACCACCGCAATGTCCATTTCTCCCGTCAAACAGGAGTTTAAATGCACTGTTGTGTTTCGGATTGAAGGACATTGTAGCCAGAGTAACTACTGGACATATTGAGACTTAACATCTTGTGTCTCAGGATGGCGAGCGCAGTGGAATGCCAAACATAGCTTTGTAATTCAAGGTGTTGTTTGGTTTTGCTACTGTTCATGAGCGGTCGCATCGCTTACCATCAGGTGAACGGCACGCTCGTCTAGCCATTCAATGCAATAAAAAAAAGCTCTTTAATTACTAACTAGGTATAACAAAAAGTCTTTAACCATCCCAAGTTAATTAGGCCGTCACCACAAAAGACGGTAGTATGAGCAGCCTACCTAAATATTCGCTAGTCATCAGGCCCCGAATTACTTGCCTTTAAAGGGTGGCCTCCCTTCGCCCTTCGGCAGTTTCATCCCCTTAGCAAAATTATTCAATTTGATACTTGAGTTCGCCAAGTTTAAGATTAACTTGCCCCCTTTTTCATTTGCATTATCACAATCGAAGTAATAACATTGAGTTCTTAGTCTGGAAGTTCGAGTTAATCCTGTTATGTTGTTTAGTTATTGGCGTTTTAATTGTTTCGGTTTGTAGTTAAAATATTTGATTGATTTCGTTTGCTGTCCTTTTTGGTGATGAAAGTGAAATTGCGTTAAAAATTACGTTACTTTCAGTTCGCTGAAATGATTTCCGTTTCGTAGAATTGTAGAAATGTTATTGGTTATGTTTTTACATTTTAATTGTTTGGTTGAATTTTTTAAATTTATTTTATTTTCTAACCTTAATTATTGTATGCCAATATGGCGGGTCATAGCTGTACGAAGCAGATACTAATGTAACACCTATGTATTTACCTATGTACCACAATAAAACATTTTGAATTTGAATTTGAATTTAGAAAGTCTATCATTCTGGGAAAAATGTCAGTCCCGGGTTACTACCATGCTATTTTCAGATCGAAAATTCATACATAATATATTACCTTATAAGAAAATGAATCCCTGTATCTCACAGTCCACAACCTATACATGGTCGGACTAGGTAATCTGGGATATCTGAAAGATCTTAATAATTTTAAAGACATGTCTGGCAAACGCTTTAAATAAGCGTGGTTGATAAAAAGTTCCACTGCCGGAAGGGTTGATCTTAGGCAGATAGGCAGTTGGTATATATTATAAGTACGAGTATATATAAATGTTATGCAACGTGACAAGTAATATTCGATCGAAGCCTTATAAGTTTTAAATAAAAGATGGCAGAAGAAAAAGAAAATACTTTGTATATAAACAACAAAAATATTAGCAGCAAAATAAGAGCAACTAAGAAATTCATGCAAACAAAGCAAAATAAAACGAAACATAAATTGTAATTAAAATTTTACTATACAGTCGATGAAGAAAACGTATTTTTAATACGAAAAATCGAGTCTGAATAGAAAATTAATTCCAAAATTGAGCATTGTTCGCCATTTAAAACCTCTCCTTTAATAAAGTGGAAAATAATAGGTGCCAGACAAAGGAATATTGCTCGCCAGTTGTTGGATTTGGTTATTTTGTTGTTCTTATGTTATTTTCTGAGGTGGTTGGGATTTTCGGCGACCAAAATATAATATTTTGACAGGATAATGTTTTAGTAATGCACGTGTCAATATGAATATTTTGCATTACGCTACATTCGGCAGAGCAGTCGTCAACGTCAATACCACGTTGAATACACCGGTTCTCGTCCGATCACCGAAGTCAAGCAACGTCGGGCGCGGTCAGTACTTGGATGGGTGACCGCCTGGGAAAACCGCGTGATATTGGCTTTTTGCAAAAAAAATTGCATAATATGTAGAATACTTTTTTAGATATGACTAGTGGCCCGGCCCGGCTTCGCCTGGGTGCAAATACAGATTCCAGTCCATATTTTATTTAAAATCAACATGACTGCTGTTGTCTAAACTGCTTATCCAGTCCCATCCTATACCTATTCTTCTGTCCCATTTTATCCACCTTACATTCTATTCTGCCCCATTTAAATCATTATTTTGCTACGGAGATATTATAACACTGTTACTACTCCGACGACATTCATTGAAATCAATTAATATATGTATATGATAGCTGACCCGGCCAACTTCGTATCGCCACATTTTTTGCCATCAATACTGTCTAAAGTCCAAGATTTTAATACCTAATTAATTATATTAGGTCATATAGTCCACCCCGCTGGCTTAGTGCGGGTTGAAGGATTTTATTTAATGTAGAAATTACTCCGAAAAGTCAGAGGTGTGCCCTGGGATTTGAACCCGTGACCATCGTAAACTTGTTGGCAGTCGCGTTTGGTACGTTACCAACGGGCAACCACGCGCTTCTGTGAATTAATTTTATTTTTTTGAGAAGACTATCTATACATATACAAATTTAATAAAACCTTCATACTGCTTTACCAGGTGACGTAAGTAATAAAACAAATATTTAAAAATATAAAACTGCATATCGTTTAATTATAATGTTTAGGCTCGGAACCCTGAGGGAAGATAGACACAGTAAGTTGACAGGGTACTGGCACCGACAATCCGAATTTGCGGAATTGGCAGCCGAGTTAGAGCATATCTATAGACTATAGCCAAGCACTAGAATCTAGACGAATATATCCCACAATACAAAGAAACATTCTACTTTATACACTATGAATACTTTCAGTATGTGAGACTGAGGAATGTGACCTACGATAAATTGATTAAACTACAGGTCCATGCCACTTCACTTGGTCGGTTATTGTCTTGTATTCAAGTCAAAATATTTTTTATTACGAGCGTAATGACCAGCTCATTTGAATCACGTAAAGATACGTATATTTTGTAAGTGAAAAGACTAATATTATATGTATGTCCAAGAAAACAATTCTATGTCACTGCAATATCTATTACTCTCTCCAAACACCAATGTAAATGCACTGTTGTGTTCCGGTTTGAAAGAGATTACAGCTAGAGTAACTACTGGACTTATTGAGACTTAATATCTTGTGTCTCATGATGGCGAGCGCAGTGAAGTTCCAAGCATTGCTTTGTAATTCATTTTATTGTTTGGTTTTGCAACAGTCCATGAGCGGCCGTATCGCTTACCACCACGCGAATGGCTAGCTAGTCTCGCCACTCATTGCAAATGAAAAATATTTTCAGCGTCAAGGAACTTTAATTTTATAAGAAAATTTTAATTTTACGAGGGTAATTAACATCATGAAAGTTTAAATTGAAGTTGCGACTTATAATAATTCTTGGACGTTTTAAACACAAAAGGTGGCGGCATTTTGTCATTCGCTTCAACTTGTCATATTTAATTAAAAATTTACTTTTCTAATTGGATGTAAAAATATGTTTTCAATGAACGTTTATTGAGTATTTTGAGTAAGGGGACAATTATTTTATAGTCATTTAAATTCTACAGTATTAAACAAATATTTCAAGTCAACTTACTTTAGGTTAAGGAATTAATGACACTATAGGGAGTAATAAATTAATAATAATCTTAAAATCTATTTTTGTGTATATTGAATGATATCTAGGAGCAAATGCTAGAACTGTCATTGTTGAAAAGTACCTATTATGGTCTCTTAAAAATAGTCTGATATTATAATACGATATCAATTTCTTTCTTTATAACGAAGTCCAAAACTTGACCAAGGGACTTAAAATTATGGTTAGACTTAGCACGAAAAAATATTCTGGTGGTATTGCAGTGTGATTAAATTAGAGTATTCTTTTTCATTGCATAGGGCTGGCAAACGAGCAAACAGGCCACCTGATGGGATATGCTCACTGCCGCCCATGAACATTCACAACGCTTAGATCATAGATGTGTTGACGGTCCACCAAATCTAGAGGAGAGCGGGAAGGAAAAAGGATGGGCTGAAGAAAAGGGTATTGGGCATCCGGAAATCTCAAACACCAAACGAATAGCAAAAGCAAAAGTGTCGCTTCACTCCATTTCCTATGAGACAGCAGTAAGGCTAGAAACGAACCTGCTCATGCTGTCATGATTGTCAACAAAATGGCTCTACCACCAAAAGGTACGTTCATACCACTATTCACCCGGACGAAATCTTAGCGCGAGACCAGGATGAACCACAAAAGCGTCACACATAAATAGATCCGTATACCAACTCCTTACCCATTATGGCGGTCGTTTTCCCCGCCAAATACGAATATCAGCAAACTTCCCTCTTCCAAGAGTAACAATTGAAACATTCCACTATTCAGAACAACAAAACCTTTTGTGTATAGTTGGATTTTAAGCTGTAAATTGTATTATTAGTATTCAATGCACAAGTTGCAGCAACTGCACACGATTTCAACTGGTGTTAGTTAGTATCCTCAATGGTCTTGGTTTGAAACTGTTGGATTCAGAACTTATTTAAGAAAGTTCGAGTATTGGATTCGTTCTTCATTCTGCTTAAATGGAATTGAATGTATCTTTAATGGACTTGGAATTGTAGAACGAACGAACACAATAAAAGTGAACTGATTGATCAAATTTTGGATTGCCCTATGTTTACAAAGTTGACATCAGACTGAACTAAAACTATTATTTACGGATTTTCCCCGCCCCATGGCCACGCAAGTTGTAAAGTAATCGAAACGTCGGGAAGTTAAAAAATGTGAAAATTAAACCAAGTCCGCGACAAAATCCGTAAATAATTGTTTTAATACGTTTAACATCCGCGGATATCTAAGAAACCAATTATATCATATGACAAATTTGATTCAGAATTCCGAATAATACTCTTCTGTAAATTTCGACAAAAATAAAATTACATATAGTCTCGAAAAAGTAGCTTAATAGGCATCAAAACAACGTTAGATTCACAGTCTTCATCAACATTCTTCTAATTATGTTTCCTTATCATAAACTCCACAAAGTATAAACGCATCCAACAAAGAGAACGTAGGAAGCTATTAGCCCAGCGTAACATAATTATAGTTGGGAAATTCAATCTCCCCCCAGAGCACACTTTACAAGCAAACTTTATTCTTTTCTTTTAATAGCACCCGCCATTAAGCAGATCCGGGCACACAAGGCACGGTAAATAGATTGAATCAAAGTGCTTTCAAAAATGAGGACGGGATGCCTTTGTGGCTCGCGGTAGATGGAGCCACCGAGCCGACATAGTACTGATGCATTTCTATTAAAGGATTCCTTTGGTTCTTTTACTGGCTTTCGGAATTTGGATTATCTTACTAACAGTTTGGAATTGGCCGCTTTTTTGCTGTGGAAAATGAAGTCGTGACAGATTTGGATTGGTGGTGACAATTTCTGGTGCAGTCTTATGATTTTGATTGAAATTTATATAAAGTGGAAGAGAGTGGTCAAAATGGTATTCTATAAAAATGCAGCTAGGAAAAAAGTACTAGTTTTGATCAAGCTGCATCAAAAATTCTTGTTTGATACATTAATACCGATCGATTGGCCTTGTATTAATTATACTGAAGTTGTGGCCCTTTTATAGTAATAATTGTGTTTATACCTACAAAACTGAATGATACATTTTCCAATACTAATAAATTAGATACGCAATATTGGATGATAGATAGATCGTTTTAGTTGAGTCAAACTATAAAACTAGAAATCGTTTTACAGTAGCTAAAATGTTGAAATTTGAAATATTTCCAACAATTAATATTTGATATGGCGTTGGTTATCGATTGTTTTATGAACTATGTTACGAAATTTTAATTGGAAATAGTTCGCTATCATCCATTTTATGAATGTTAGGTCGTAAATATTGCACTTTATTTAACACAGTTTAAAAAAATTTTAGCATGTAGATATAGGTTTATCGCTCTTAAACATTATGCATATATCTGCATTGCGAAAGCACCAATTGGATTTTCCTCAAAATTATTAACATTATCGTCATTAAAATGGTTATTTTTATCTTCTGTCAGGAATATTGTTTCTAGATATGGGCCTCCCTAAAGCAATGATTGGCATTCCACTGCTCTCGACATCCTGAGACATAACGTGTTAAGTCTCAATATGTCCAATAGTTATTCTAGCTGTATTATCCAAACACAACAGTGCATTTATACTTCTATTTGGCGGGAGAAATAGACATTGTGGTGGTACCTACACAGGCGGCTTCTAGTTATTTAAATAAGACATTAAGGTACCTAATTGACTAATATTTTTTACAGAGCTTAGATGTAATCAAAGACACTTAAAAGTGAATAATGTTGATAGATATGTTTTCTTGCGCAGACGATTATCTACAGGGTAATGTATGAGTAAAGTTTAGTCTGAAATATTATTTAAAATTCAATTTGAAATTTTATTTCCGGATTTAGTATTATTATGAAAAATACTATAATAAAATTAGATTTGAAATATCTGAGGAAAGTGAAGTGGATGATATTATGACCTAATAAAAATTATAATAGAAAATATAGATCAGGGTCGCCCGGCAATCGAAATTCGAACATAATTCAACTGCATACAATCATGTCAGTGTACTTAGCTTGACCATCCATAAGATGCCATTGTTAAGTCGAGGATTACATAGGAGGATCGAGGAGTACATAGTACTGGAGGCGAATGTCCAATTCATAATGAATAGTGTCGAAAATATATTATGAATTACAATTATAAATACAGTCATTGGCACTACAAAAATAAATAAATAAATAAATAAATATAATAAAGTATTTATGAGGCAGTACAGAGGATGAGATAAAAGAAAATAATACTAGAAAGAGTACTATAATAATAAATATATACACAGGTGGTAGGTCTCTCATATGTAAGAGGCCATCTGGGTAGGTACCACCGCAATATCTATTTCTCCCGTGAAACAACACTGCGTAAATGCACTGTTGTGTTTCGGATTGAAGGACATTGTAGCCAGAGTAACTACTGGACATATTGAAACTTAACATCTTATGTCTTAGGATGGCGAGCGCAGTGGAATGTTGCTACTGTTTGTGAGTGGTCGTATCGCTTACCATCAGGCGAACGGCTTGCTCGTCTCGTCATTCATTACAATAAAAAAAAAACACCCAATATTGTGAAAATTGGGAATATACTTAGTTCTGACCCCACATTAAGGTCAATTAAGTATTGTTTTGTGGGTATCAAAAACTACGAGAGACTTTTCGGTCTCACAAACACAAAGACGCGAGACACATACTTGTGGGCATCACAAATGTCTCGGTGCGGCGATCGAATCCGCGGCCTCTCGTTTACAGCCGGTGTAGACACCGGTGGTTAGAACCAACTGCGCTACAAGGGCTATCTGTATCAGCCCATATACGTCCCACTGCAGGACACGGGCCTCCTCTACAATCGAGAGTACGATTGAGAGTGGTTAGGCCATATAGTCCACCACGCTGGCCCAGTGCGTGTTGGCGGACTTACATACCATAGAAATTTTTATGAATCGCTATGGTATGCAGGTTTCCTCACGATGTTTTCCTTCACCGTTTTAGTGCGTGGTGATTGACTATTAATACACACATGACTCCGAAAAGTCAGAGGTGTGCCCTGGGTTTCGAACCCGCGACCACCGTGAACATGTTGGCAGTCGCGTCTAGTCCGTTTACCAACAGGCCACCACGCTCTTCCACCAACCAACTGCGCTACAAGGGCTATAATGGTTTTATAATAAGGACAAATATTTTCAAAATATGTGATTTAATTTACGTAATAGGAAAACCAGATTAGGTAATTAAAATTTGTGATAAATAAAAGCAGTACAGTATTCGTATCTTGGATACCAGCTGTTTCTGGTTTAATTACATTGTTTTATAAAATATTTTCTAAGGAATACTCGTAAACAGCTTCGCGAAATATCAATCTTAAATTCATAACATAAATTGTTCTGCAACATGATTATAAAATAATTCTACAACCTAAAAAGGTTGGGACCCCTGATCGGGCAAAATGATATAGAATTTTTCAATTCAATATGAGCTCGAAGTCAAGAATTTGTGGACGATATGGCTATAGGATCGCCCCTAACATCGTGAGACACATAAGGCGAAAGTGGGTATTCTGTTACTACCTCTGCCTATACCTTCTGGGAACAACGCGTGAGTATATATATGTATGTATATTATTTTTCAAATTTATAAACTAATTTTAACAGATTATTGTGTTAAACGCTTTAAATTTTTTAATTTAAAAATACTTTCCATTACAATGTTTATCGCTGTTCGCGGTAAGATTGAGCGGTTCACAGGGAATGCAAGGATTGATTAGCGTGCAGGGAACAAAGCTATCTGTTATTATAAGCTGCAAGACAGACTATCGTAAAATATAATAGAGGTGAATTTTATAAATAATTTAATTAAAGTATTTATATTAAGTATTTAATATTTAAATTATAAAAAATATTAAAAGTATTTTGCAACCACTATACAGAAGCAATCATTAAAAAAGAAGTACAAATGGCGGTCTAATCGCTCTATAGCAATGTTTTACAGATAACTAGGGGACTTTTTAATTTAAATTCTTCAAATTTTTGTATACAAATAATGGGAAAGCAGGTTTTTTTAACACTGCAAATATTATTTTATTTTAACATGCACTGCCAAATAGAATATTTAAGCCAAACGTATTTTTTTGTGTTTTCAAACTAAGTTCTAGACTTTCTATTCTTATCAGGCGTTGCGTTGGAGACGTAATTTGTCCAAGTGGCCCAATCCTGATGTATCCGACCGATGTGTGTAATAATGATAAGCGTGGTTTGGGAATTACTGCCCTGACAGAGATTTTTTTCTTTTTGCGTATCGTACGTCGTTTTTGTTGTATTTCTCTTGTCTTGTCTTATATTCAGTGTTGGTTTGCTCTGTTATTTTATATTTGTATTGAAAGGGATAAGTCTAGCCAAGAAAAGGATAACTAGCCTACTGGGGGTTATTTTTTATTTTTTTAGCCCTGCAGTTCTTTCTTCCGATGTTTTCTACCATTTTACGACCACCTCCGTGGCGCAATCGGTTAAACACCGCCTGTGAAACGAAATGCCGTGGGTTGGAGCCCTGCACCGTGAGAAATGTTTGTGCGGCTCACAAATCATCTTTCGTGTCTGGTTGTTTGTGAGACTGAAAAGTATCTCGTAGTTCCTGATACCCACAACACAAGACTCGATCTTAGTGTGGGGTCAGCACTCGTATGTATGTGACTGTTGGGTGTTATTTATGTATTATTATCAATTTATTTTTAAATTCAAAGATAACGTCTCGTATATGCGAACTTGGTTAAAAAGCGTAAAATTAGAAGGCATTAGACATTGGATCCCTACAAACTGCAATATTACCAAATAATTAATATTTTAATCATATTTTTTTAGTACTATTTAGAGGAGTGGCCCTTATATGGCCTAACCCCTCTCAGACGTACATTTGCTGTGGAGGAGGCTCGTGCCTTGCAGTTAGACATGTAGGGGCTAATATGGATTTTTTTTTAAATTTGTGATGTCATTTTTATTCGGTTCATCTGATCGACAAACAAGACTTTTCAATAATAATAGCCACACGTCCCCAAATAGTTACAATGACCTTGAACCCGATACACAAGTAACAAAGCAACAAGCATCCATTTAAAATTGTCCAGAGTCCATAAGACGTGACGGGACAACGATAACTACTCGTACTCAATGCCTCAGAAATGAAAGCGAAATCCGAGACGCAATTTATTTTTTGCACCTTTTTGGTATATTAAGTGGAAAGGCGAGTGTCCTCAAGGACTCCATAAAGACAGGACATACGAATGGGTATTCATTAGAGATCATGGGGGGTCAACAGATTAAAATAGTCAATAATTTGCAGTTATATAGGCATATATTTTTTATTGCATTAAATGGCGAGACGAGCATGTCGTTCGCCTGACGGTAAGCGATACGAAAGCTTATGAACAGTAGCAAATCTCAACAACACCTTGAAATACAAAGCAATGCTTGGCATTCCATTGCGCTCGCCATCCTGCGACATAAGATGTGAAGTCTCAATATGTCCTTCAATCCGAAATACAACAGTGCATTTAAACTGCTGTTTGGCGGGAGAAATAGACATTGCGATGCAGAAGAGGCATTTTCAATGTTAATAAAGATTTTGTGTTTTTAACCTCCCTCCGACGTATAGAGTTATTATATCTTTGGCATTGTATTTGTGGATGAACCGATTTTGATATCGTTTTCTCGTTTCAAAGGTGAATTCATCGAATATATTCTTTGCTATACTTTTTTTTTCAGCTCTTCGAAAATAATCAGCCCTTTCACAACTAAATAATGAAAATGAAAATAATTTATTGAATCCATTAAAATGCTCAACATCATTTAGATTCAGTTATTGTTTTATCTACCACCCGGTTCGGAAAGCGGTTTTCACTAAAGAAGAACGGGCAAGAAACTCTAGTGTTGCTCTTTTCATAACCAGTTTACAATGTAGTGAATTATTACAAAATTTACAAGTTGGTTTAAATCAGGGCAGTTTAATAATAATATATTGTAAAACAATAAATATTTTTGATATGATTGATAATATAAAAACAACTGAATTGAACGATTTGAAAATTTGTTATTACTGTTGAATAGGATAAATATGACTAACTTAATAGTACAATAGTCATTTTGTATCATCATGATCACTGTCTTCAGCCAAAGAGAGGCCATTGCTAAGCATCGGTCTTCTCAAAATCTCCGAAGCGACCTGTTGAAAACGCCATACATTGAGAGACATCGTGCAATAGTTATAAAGTTGTTCATCCACCTTGTAAGTAGACCGGGCATACTTCAGGTTTCCTTACGACATTTTTCTTCAATGTTGATGATGTGCGTACTATACTCGTGGTACGTCTCCCATAGGTACTACCACAATGTCTGTTTCTCCCGCCAAACAGCAGCGTAAACGCACTGTTATAATCCGGTTTGAAGGTTATGTAGCCAGATTAACTACTGGACGTATTGAGACTTCACATCTTATGTCTCAGCATGGCGAGCGCAGTGAAATGCCATGTCTTTGTAATTCATGGTCCTGTTTGGATTTTGCTACTGTTCATGAGCTGTCGCATCGCTTACCATAAGGCGATGAAATGCTCGTCTCGCTATTGGTTGCAATAAAATAAAAATAATGTCTTAACATTTTACGTAAGACTGCGCAGTCTGATATGCTCTGGGATTCGAACACTTGACCATCATTTCAGTAAAGTTCGCACGTTCGTTTCGAACAGACCATCAGGATTTAATTCGCATATCATTGATTATTGGATTTATTAATTATTTTATTATTGAAGATTTCAATAGAAAGCCTCAATAATTGTAAATTATTGACTATTTATAATCTATTGACGCCTCATGACCTCTAATGAATACCCATTCATATATCCCGTCTTTATGGCGACCTAGAGGGCGTTTGCCTATCCACTTAATATATTAAAAAAAAATACTTTTGTAAGACAATTTACTTATTTTCTTTCATGCTAGATTAATTTCAGTTTTGTATTAATATTTTATCGTTATTTTTTGCATATATTTAGATCTCTATATCAGTATGTACTCGTATATTTCTATTTAATATGCAATTGCCAACTGATTTATCATTACTATTTCTCTAAACATCAATTTAATATATACCGCACAGTTTAAAATGAAACAACATAATGTCAATTTAAAGTACACAATTAATGGGTCTAAATAAAAGTACAGGAGAATTGATATTCTTTTTTTGAATTCGGTTAAAAAGTGTCTATTCAGATGCAGGTGAAATTGGCGACGTCACACTGGGCCGATAACGAGTGTCCGCCGCGTCCCCTAGTCGATAATAAAAAGAAAAAAAACGGCCAAGTGTGAGTCGGAGTGATAAACATAGAGTTCTGTACCAATGATAACCTTCGTGGTGCAGTTGGTTAGACGCCTGCTGTGAAAAGTGAGGCCACGGGTTCTATAACTGCATCACAAATATTTATTTTCTACAGGAATTTGTTTCGGGTCTGAGTGTTTGTGAGACCAAAAAGTCTCTCGTGGTTCATGGTACCCACGACACAAGATTAGTGTGGGGCCAGGATTATGTGTGTGACTGCTGGGTGTATTTATTTATTTTAATGACCCCCTATCTAGACATCTGTCACTATGGACCACGATTTATTTCCTCTACTATAAGAGAGCATCCAATTTTGTGCCATTTTTCGGATTTATTTTTGTCGATATTTCGTGTTGCCTTGCTTCTTGCTATATTCGATGATTTTGGTTCAATGGCAACTACCAGAAAGACAAACTGACGTACTACGAAGTGGTCATAGTAAAGGTTTAGTTTTACCTTTTTTGTTATAAAAATAATTAAATAAAATAAGCCTTTATTACTGTGTTTTTTTAACTTGTTTTACAGATATTACATTTTATAAAAGTAGAAAAAATAATAATAATAGAGGTATGAAGTTAGATCAACTTAAGTTAAATTATTTTCTCGGCATTCGGTAGGCTTGTCTTCACAGCTTGTCTTTCGACAAAGGCCTCCTCTAAGGCTTTCCATTTGTTTCTTTCCTTCTCTATGCTAAGCCATTTTGGCCCCGCTACATTCTTCAAATCGTCCTCCCAACGTTTTGTTTGTCTTCCCTTGTTTCTTTTACTTTGCCTAGGCTACCATTCAGTTATTATTCTGGTCATTTTTTCCTTCTTTTCTCTCAACATGTGTCCCGTCTACTGCCATTTTAATTTCCTGCAGACTGATTGTACTTTTCCGAACTTGGTCTTTTCTTTTATTCTTTTTAAATGTATTTTATCCCTTCGCCTTACTCCCAATACACTTCTCTCTATTCCATTCTGACAGAATCCTTGTTTGTTACGGAACCCTAAAAACTAGACGTGATCCTTATTATTGCTCTCGTTCTTTGGTGTTGCAGTTTCTTTTTTAGCTCGTCAAATGGAATGGTAAAAATATTCATGTTAGAATACCAATTCATATTGATTTTGCTTCAGATATTGTAGGTATATAAAAATACCAATACTGTGTGTGCAAAATTGTGACAGTTCATGCTCGAAAACTGTATAAAAATGTGATCTGCTATGTCTCATTTCATCAAGCAGTCAGAACTCTCAGTTAGGCGAGCGTAGTCGAATACCAAGCATTGGCTTGTAATTCAAGGCGTTGTTTGGTTTTGCGATGTTCATGAGTGGTCGTATCGCTTACCATCGAACGGCAAGCTAGTTCCGCCTTTCTGTTCAAAAAAGATTATACAAACCCCAATAAAATTACCATCTACACCCAAATTCGAAGAACATATCTCAATGAGCGAATGATCAATCAGACACATTAGAAACTTTCGCAATCATTCCAGCCTCTGCTAATCTGACTTACGCACGAAACCTAAAATCGAAGTATAACGAGCATCTAATCTTCCAAGTTTTATCAGAACGGGTAATTTGGAAAGCAAGCGGAATTTCATTTCGCCTGCGAGTACTTCTCGACGGATTTGGGTTTACGATGTGAGACTGTTATAGGTAAAATTTTATAGGGTTTTAAGCGGAGTTGTCGAATTGGTGAGGATTTTGGATAGGTGTTTTCACGATTACAATATCTGTATCAGCCCATATACGTCCCACTGCAGGGCACGGGCCTCCTCTACAATCGAGTACGATTGAGAGTGGTTAGGCCATATAGTCCACCACGCTGGCCTAGTGCGGGTTGGCGGACTTACATACCATAGAAATTTTTATAATTCGCTATGGTATGCAGGTTTCCTCACGATGTTTTCCTTCACCGTTTTAGTGCGTGGTGATTGACTATCAATACACACATGACTCCGAAAAGTCAGAGGTGTGCCCTGGGATTCGAACCCGCGACCACCGTGTGTGATTACAATAACGGTTTAAAAATGTTGATTGATATAATTTAACCATTTTTTAACTTCCCGACGTACGGCGGACACTCCGCCCCGTGTCACGAAAGCTATAAAGTAGTTGAAACTTCGGGAAGTTAAAAAATGCAAAAATTAAACCAAATCCACGATAAAATCCGTAAATCATAGTTTTATTGACATTTGCGTAATTCTAAGAAACCGTTATGTTGATTGATACTTAAAATTTTATCCCGAATATTAGTTTGGGCGGGTGAGGTTTAGAATTTGTTATGAGCATGATAAAGCGACGTGAAGTGATGGTAATTAAGGTACTCAAATTGGAGTATTCGGTAGAAAAATATTTTCTCGCGTGCTTAAAACCGGACATTCACATTCTAATTACCCAATGTGTTGGAAAAACAGACTGCACGGATTCATTTTCGTTCTGGACGACTTCTTCACTTAGGCGTATTAAATCACGGAATTATATTTTAATTTTTTTAAAACAAAAAAAAAAGAGTGGTTGCATATTTTGACATGACTGTATGGCCTAATATCAATCGCACTCTCGATTCTGGGTATTCTACAATAGGACGTATATGGGCTGATTCAGATACAGATTTCCTTTAGAATATCAATATATTGGAGTTAAAATGCTGGCCCAGTTTGCTTCATAGGACACAACAATTTACGATTATCACGTTTGTCGAACGAGGAAGAAATCAGGAAGCGACAAAAGATAAAAAATTGCAGAGTTACGTAGAGGAAGCAAATGAACCGCAAAATTGTCGGGGCCGTTATTCCAGGCCTTACATTTATGTAGGTTGCATTAAAACTTTTCATACAGGAGATAAATTGATGAGGAAGATAATAATAAAATGAAATTATGTTTTGGTCACGTAGGCAATTAAATAAATACATTGAGATAATTCACTAGAGAGGACACTACAAGCAAAATTTTTGTAACAAAAATGAACGGTACCTACTGTATCACTCCTTCTGTTCCTATCTCTGTCACACCTAGGCACTAACATCATCTTCGCTCTCATTTTACTAGGTTCTTGTACCAACACAATGCGCAGAGATTTTGTTCCCGATGTCCGCTCTAGTCTAATACCTCAATGAATAAATAGCTCTTATGACGTCAATACGAAGACAAATATAAGGTCAATACACAGTGTATATATTTTTTGTTTTTTTAATTAGAGAATAAGATAATACTATTTTCAAAGAGCTGTATTGATCAGAAGTTGTTGAATGAAAACAGTTTCATTAGCTCAATTTGAAAGTTCTTGGGAAAAATCTATCTATCCTTAACCCATTATTGGACTTCATGTAAATGAAAGTCACGATGATGTTTCGAAACATTCTAACCCTTATTCAGTATGTCATGTTTATAATTTTTACATCTATATCAGCCTATATACTGGGTATCTCAAGACTGCTACCGAAAACGAAGCCGGGTGGTAGTTTTAGTGATTACAAACACAATGCAATTAAAAATTTCGCAAAGAAACGCGACAATTATATTGTATGATTTTTTAAATATCGTCATTTTTGAGTGGTAAATTCATAGTTTTTGCTAAAATAATAATTTAAACTCTTTTACACCTTGGAATATTTATAAATGAAAGGGTATACACTATTATTTTAGGAAAAAAATGTATTTACCACCCAAACATGGCAGTAGACAAAATATTAAAAAAAAAATGTCGCTTTTTTTTGCAACTTTTTCTGGTGCATTGTGTTTGAAATCGCTTAAACTACCACCCGGCTTCGTTTTCGGTAGCAGTCTTGATATACCCTGTATGTTTCATTACAGGGCACAGGCCTCCTCTACGATCGAGAGTACGATTGAGAGTGGTAAGGCCATAAAGTCCACCACGCTGGCCTAATGCGGTTTGGCGGACTTTTTATACCATAGAAATTCTTATAAATCGCTATGGTATGCAAGTTTTCTCACGATGTATTCCTTCACCGATTTCGTGCGTAGTGAGTGACTATCATTATACACATGACTCCGAAAATTTAGACGTGTGCCCTGGGATTCGAACCCGCGATCACCGTGAACATGTTAGCAGCTGCGTCTGTTCCGTTTGCCAACAGGCCACCAGGCAAATCGGGCATTTTTTACATATAGACAATGAATGCTTACTGTATCATTTTATGGGAACCTATGGCTGCATCCCGCAAAGACAAAATTTGTAGAAACACAAATATATAATGTTTTATTATAATGAATCATGAAAGTGGCTAAAGTAAGCATTATTGTTTCTCCGTTTTTATAGAGAAGTAAACTGTTACTTCACGTCGGTTTTCCATTAAACAGTGAATATTTTATACGCATAATTTGGACAAACCATTTTTACTTCACTTCAAATAATCATAACGATCATTTTCGCATAATTCCTAAAACTTTCTTCAAGCCAATCTAACCCGTATTTAATCTTGCTTATAGCGTTGAATATCCCATACCTACAGACTGTTTACGACTTTGTTTGGGACGGGAGTCACAGAGCGTTGTAATCTATAGATGAATAGTCTCTTTACAATATTTGAATACGAAACTTATGGTCGGAGCTTATGTTATTTGTCAATGGAAGAGGGAAAAAGTAAAATATTGTACATTTATGACTATTTCAGCCAGATATTTTTTGGTTATGTTGCAGAAAATATTTTTATAAAGTTATGCCCAATTTTGAAGGCTCTTTGATGTAGTGACAAGTGGGGCTTTTGGTTCCAAAGGTATCGAATAATATTCTTGAACTGGTAAGTATAACGTATATTTGTATTTTCGACGAATTTTTTTATTTTCATAGAATACTTTTTTTCGTATCAAAGTTGCCATTCAATATTTATATTTGGCTATGAACGGAATGGTTATGGCATCGATACTGTTATAGATAGAAGCTTTACCTTTTATCTATCCTCGTATTAAAAAAGACTTGCATTAAAAATGTTTCAAAATCTAGCATCTTTTACACCAGCCGAACACATCCAGAAAAATTAACCGGGTCACCTCTTCTTTTAAATCGCCATCTAACGCGGCAACTTATCAAAGATTCTTTATGTTAGTCTGGCAACAGATATCCAGGATTAGTTCTCTGGCACATTGCATGGCGAGCTCAGCACGAGTGGCAGTAGACAGGCCAGCTTGCGCATAAATCATTATGTCGGCGCGTCTTCTGTGCGATTATGGCGAGATGGGGTTAGTGCTCTGGTTCAGGCGTAGTTGAAGTATTTTTAGAGGTATATGGAAGGTTTTCAGCAATTTCACAAATATTTAAGTAAAATATAACCGCATTAAGTGACAGCTTTACCGAAATATGGGTTGATGGGTCTTGTGTACCATCAAATCTTTTGTAAGTCTATATTAAAGTGCGTTGTAGTGGGTAGAGCCACGCTGCTGTCAGTCATGACTTGACATGAATGGACAAGCTCGTCCGGGGGTATATCACTGTTTCACAGGAGATTTATATGAAGCGACAGCTTTGTTATAACGTTACGTTCGGTTGGTGAAATTGCTGGATGCCCAATACCCTTTCCTCTTCCCATAATTTTTCCTTCCCTCACACTTCCCGATTTGATGGGTAAACCACACATTAATGATCCAAGCGTTAAGGATGTTCATAGTCGACAGTGATCACTTACCATCAGGTGACCTGATGCTCGTTTGCCGGAAATAAGCAATAAAAAAACTGATAAGTTAGTCACATAATTTTGGACAGTAATGATGGCTTATAGATGCGTACAGTGTAACTGTTCATTTAAATTCACTTTTCATGTAGTATTTGTAGATAGTTTGTAAAAATAAACAGCAAAAAATGTGTTGTTTGCCAAAACGTACAATAAAATTCTTTAATTAATGTAGATTCACGTGAAAGAAATATTCCAAAATATTTAGTTACAAATTAAGCGCCATGGAAACACATTGCTATACATTGCTAAGTTTTGTTTTATTGCAATGAATAGCGAGACGAGCATGCCGTTCCCCTGATGGAAAGCAATATGACTGCTCTTGAACAGTAGCAAAAACAAACAACACCTTGAATTACAAAGCGATGATTGTCATTCCACTGCGCTCGCCATCCTGAATCATAAGAAGTACTCGTAAGTCTCAATATGTCCAGTAGTTACCCTGGCTACAATCTTGTTAAATCCGAAACACAACAATGCATTTAAACTGCTGTTTGATGGGAAAAGTAGACATTGCGGTGGTACCTACCCAGGCAGCCTCTCCCATATGACATATAAGTCAAATTCCAACCCAGTTCAACAACCAACTCGCACCCAAGGCCGTTATTCTTTGTATATAGCCATCGGAGCAAAATGATTAATAAAGATACGAAACGCGATGGTGAGGAAAAAACCCACCATCAATTTAATAAAGCAGACGAATAAATTCGAGCAGCTATTATTTCACGTAAAGTACAGACTGCCGAGCGGGAATTAAACGAAGTCCCTTCATTTTCAGTTCCTCTTCAATTTGTTTTTTGAGTTGTTATATTTCGCGCTTGTGAGTGCTTAGTTTATTTCTGAACGTGTGAATGTAATGGGTTGTAATAAATTTAATGATTGGGAATAATTTGGGTGAAGTCTAGAATATTATGGCACGAAATGGGGGTTGGTAGGGGATGGGGGGGAGGAGAGGGGGTGTACCCTCTCCGCTGGTACCACTCCCATAAAAAGATAATGCACTATTTCTAAGAAAACCTAAAGTAACCTAACCTCAAAATACTTGTCGTCAAAACAAAACAGCCCCTTCGCCCTTGCGTAACAAAGGATAGGCACCCAAGCTCGGTTTCAAGTCAAGCTCGCACGGTTACCTATTCTTCGTTACAGCGGGCGGGAGCTGCTCTCCCTCCGCGCCTCCGGCTTTTTAAATACACTCTAGGGGTGGTAGCCAAAAGTCTACGTGAAGTCGGGGTGGCCCGTGTCGGTTTTGGCGTACAGTCGACCTAACTGGTCCATAAAGTGGGTACACCAACTTCCTTCTGAACATCTAGGACCTTATAAAACGACAAAACATAAGCAAAATCAATTCAATCCCAGTAATTTATGGGTCTATCGCATATGCGACAACTCCACCAAAAAACAACAAAAACATCAACAAAACATTCCTAAAATTTTTTGTTGACTCTGACACATGACTGAAACGCGTAGTTTTTACGTTCCATTTCACCGATTTCTCTCGACATTTTACACCATAGACTATTTATTTGAAATATTACTAACGATTTGTTTGTCAATCGCTCATTATAATGTTCCGTTTTGCCTAATATGTGATTTGAGGTTAGTAACTATTTTAATTAATTTTTCGAAAACTATGCATTATCTTTTAATAAGAGTGATAAACATATAATCTGGGACCCAATCCTTACCACCTCTAATAATTTTTGCCCCTCAAATGGTGCCATAATATTCTAGACCCCGACCTATTAGATTTTTCTATTTATTATCAGCCCGGTGTCAGGAATTTATAATAGTCGTATAATATTACTTTCACAATGAATAGATACCGCAATACGGTTATCAGCGAAGAGCCAGACCCCGAAAGTAATGGCGAGACGATAGACTTAAGCTGGACGAAATTTGCACTCAATACAGATATATGGAAGAGCTTAGGGGAGGCTAGCAGTTGGGTTAGCAGCATCTTTTAGGCTAGAATAATGTAAAAATAATGAATATCTCTGGGACAGTCTTTGTACCCACAGTAGCTAATGATGATAATGATGTTAGAATGAATAATGATATTAGAATTTAGCAAAAATCTAATTGCTAAATATTTCTATCTTGTTTTTAATTGTGAATGAGCATAGTCTGAAGTATTGGCTGTCTCCTAAAGTCGACAGCGACTTTGTTGTGCTGCCCCCCTGGTACTTCAGAGGTCTATGAGCAGCGGTAGCCGCTTACCATCAGGCGGGTCGTTAACTCGTCTGCATATAACAGTAATAAAAAATATCTTACAAATGTCCTTAATAATTGGATAGCGCTGTTCACCATCAGCTTCATTCTGTAATCAATTAAAAATAAACATGCATGTAAACTGTCCGTACACAATCAATTAAAGCCCGTCTGCAGCCGATAGCTTTCAATAACATTGAAAGGAAATTGTGCAGAAAAACGTACGGTTATTTACTTCGGTATGAATGGAGCGTCCATTGCAACCGTAACTCCACCGACAAATGATTCGTGAATTCAAAGGGCTGCACAGGCACGCATTGTACGTGTGACCGTTTTCTATGCGTGATATCGGCCTATTGTTTTTTTTCCGACGGTTGACGCTTTGTCTGAGTTGAAAAAGCTGGGTTCGATTTTTAAATTTCAATTTTGATTTGCAGGTGTTGGTCTTCGTATTTGCAAATCCGTTTCGTTTAGGAGATATTTTGTTTATTTTTAAAACTGGGTTTTCGCCAAGACTACCAAACAGCTTAAGATAGCATTTTCAACTTAATATGTAAAAAAATGGTCATCACCACCGCAATGTCTATTTCTCCCGCGAAACAACAGTGCTTAAATGCACTGTTGTGTTTCGGATTGAAGGACATTGTAGCCAGAGCAACTACTGGACATATTGAGACTTAACATCTTATGTCTCAGGATGGCGAGCGCAGTGGAATGTTGCTACTGTTTATGAGCGGTCGTATCGCTTACCATCAGGCGAAACGCTTGCTCGTCTCGCCATTCACAGCAATAAAAAAAAAAAATCTTCATTATACTAGAGCGGACATCGGAAACAAAATCTCTACGCATTGTGTTGCACACGGATACTCGGAGTGAATATGATGTTCCTGCGTAGGCATAACAGAGACAGAAGAAGAAGGAGTAACTACTGGACGTAATGAGACCTAACGTCTTGTGTCTCAGGATGGTGAGCGCTGTGGTATAAGAATTTCTACTGTCCATGAGCGGTCGTATGAACGTCTCGCCATTCATTGTAATAAAAAGAATAAAGGAGTGGTACCATTCATTTTCACTATAAATATTTTGTTTGCAGTATCCCCTCTAGTATATTTAGTATTCCGATGGTTATAATACACACTGCTTTAGGTGTCCATATTCAGCTTATGGTACTTTGGACCATATATATTTTTTACTTCTTTCCAACCTGTCACTGTTGTACTAAAAACATGACTCCTAGAACTATATTTTCAAATACGCCCCTGTTGGGATGAGATAATGTCTAAACTCACGTTAAATAAAAGTTAATTGAAACTGAGGGCATTGAGGCGAATGACGTCACACTCCATAGACCGTCATGAAACCTCATTAGATATCTACGTATGGGCTTTACAGAACCAGTGATGCATAAAGGTTGGTCGGTCTATGGCGTTAGATCGATCATAAGAGAATCATTGGTTATACTCTTGTTATGTTTGTATCTATTCTTTCTTGTTGCCTGTTTTAATAGTATAATTCCGACAAACGAAAAACAGATAACCTCATTTTATTATTACCTAGTCAGATCATAAATTCTGTCACAAGTTTAATATAAAATAATTGAAACAAGTTTGTTCATTATGTAAGCATTTATATACCAAAATTAACTTAACAAAACATAGATTCTTATGACACTAAAGTTTATTCAAAATGACCTCCGTGATTTTGAATACAGGCCTTCAATCTGCGCGGCCAGTTGTCTATCGCAGCACGAACGAGGTCCATGTCAATATCGGCGGCTGCCTTAATCAAGAATGTCTTGAGTGACTCCAAATTGGGATGAGGCTTTGAGCACGCCTTTTCCTCCAAGTGTTGCCATATCTTGTAATCTAACGGATTCAAATCTGGACTGGAGGAGGGCCAGTCTTCGTGCCGGATGAAGTCGATTTCACGCGCTGCCAGCCAGTCTTGTGTGCTCTTCGCTCTATGAGCTGGCGCCGAATCTTGTTGGAATACCCAGTGCCTGTTATTGAACATGGTATGAGAAATAGGTTCCACAAGGTTCGTCAGGACTGTATTTTGATACACAACTGCATTCGTTTTAACACCTTTCTCACAAAAATGTACCTCTTAAGCCCCAATAAGAAACTGCCAACCATACCATGTGCGAGAATGGAAAATGACCTCGTTGGACACGCGGAATACGGTTGCTCGCTTCTTCACTTCTGTGTGCGTACACCTTATCATTTTGTTTTTTGTAGCTCTCTTCTACGGTAAACACGTTCTCTCTTCTATGGTTTTACTGGTGGTAGGTCCCTTATATGTGAGAGGCCATCTGGGTAGGTACCACCGCAACGTCTATTTCTCCCGTGAAACAACACTGCGTTAATGCACTGTTGTGTTTCGGATTGAAGGACATTGTAGCCAGAGTAACTACTGGACATATTGAGACTTAACATCTTATGTCTTAGGATGGCGAGCACAGTGGAATGTTGCTACTGTTTATGAGCGGTCGTATCGCTTACCATCAGGCGAACGGCATGCTCGCCTCGTCATTCATTGCAATAAAAAAAATTAAAAAAAAATCATCTGAAAAAAGAATTTCACGATATTTTTTTCCCGCATACCGCTTCAACAAGCGCGACATCTCTTCAGTCTCAGGTCCATTAGACGAGCATTCAAACGATGTCCTGTTTTTCTTCGATAGGCCCGAAGCCCTAAGTTTTCATTTAACACCGTTTTCACCGTGGTTCTGCTTAACCCCATCTGAAGGGCCAACAGTTTCTGCTTACATTTGGGGTTTCTTTGAATTCGCGCCTTCACAGCTTTTATCACTGCTGGAGTCCTAACAGACCGAGGGCGACCACTTCTTGACCTGTCATCTATACTAGAGTCTTCATTGTATCGTTTGATGGTACGATAAACGAATCTTTTGGTTATATTCAAATTTTTCAGTATGTGAAAAATTTGAATTGGCGCGTAACCGCAACGATGCAACGCAATAACTGCAACACGGTCTTCTTTAAGCGTCCACTCCATATTTAAAAATGAGTAAAATTCTAAAAAGTATACATTTTTATTTTCATGAACAATTCGAAATTCGAATTCAATAAACTTTTTTGTGGCCAGCATTTTAAAAGAAAAGTTTTTACTGTGTGACAATACTTATGACCTGACTGTGTATATTCGCAATTATATACAGGGTATATCAAGACTGCTACCGAAAACGAAGCCGGGTGGTAGTTTTAGTGACTACAGACACAAAGCAACTAATTTTTGTGTAAAAAATTGTGACGAATTTTTTTTGTTATTTTTTTTTCTATCGCCTTATTAGGGTGGTAAATACATAGGTTTGTCGTAAATAATAGTCTACACCCTTTTATTTTTAAAGACGCTATGGTACGCAAGGCATTTAATTATTATTTTAGCTATAACTATGGATTTACCACCCAAACTCGACGATATTAAAAAAATAATAAAAAAAAATTGTCGCGTTTCTTTGCGAAATTTTTAGTTACATTGTGTTTGTAATCTAACTAAAACTACCACCCGGCTTCGTTTTCGGTAGCAGTCTTGATATACCCGGTATTTACAACATTTTTATATTTTTTTATTGCAATCATATAATTTTTAATTGACTTTACTTAGATAGGATAATAATTGACTTTACTTAGATAGGAGCTTGGCATCATACTATAATCTAACACTTTCCGAAAAATAAAAATCTCTTCCCAATTGCAGTGATATATGTCTCATATGTATGGGGTCGCCTGGGTAGGTAACACCGGCATTGTAAAAAATAAAACAATTTTTGAAATATAAAAATCACTCCGCAATCAAATATATATTAGAGGGGACACTACAAACAAAATGATTGTCACAAAATGAAGAATGAACAGAATGAATTCTATTTCTGTCTCTGTCACGCCTAGGAACTAACATTGTCTTGCCTCTCGCTTCACTGTGTACACTGTGTGTAGAGATTTTGTTCCCGATGTCCGCTCTAGTATAATACCTCAATGGGTTAAGGGCATATTCCAATCCCACGAACGTCATAGCGCATTCCGAACAAACTAAGTCTAATTTCTCCATTGAATTGTTTTCCGTCAACAAAAAGCAGCTCGATGCGCAATTATCGATCTCTTGGTTCCAGAATAACCCGGGTTAGGTCAGGGTCGCCTTTTGACCTTATAGCTTAAATATTCGTCTGCTACTGTTTGGAATTAGCTAATGGTTTAAATAAACGATGTGTCTACAAAACTCTTCAGTTTTGGAGCTTCTCTATTGTTTCACACGGGAAATAAGTATAATTCATTATAGGTGTTTTTGTATTTATTTGTTTATTTGAATAGTGCGAATATTGAAAATGAATTACAGTATTCAATTGATTATTAACATATAAAGAATAAAAACATTAATAATTCAAAAACAAAATATAATTCAAGCCTTGTCAATGTTCACTTACCATCAGGTGACCTGTTTGCTCGTTTGCCACACCTACGTAATATTAAATTTAATTTGATTAATATTAATTAATTATTGCTTTTCTAGATTAAAACCCACAGCTTTTAGTTTCATTTACTATATATATATATTTATACACTGTGCCTCTAAAGATGCCAATGATCCTCAATTGAAGGTCGGGACATCCATACAAAATAAATATAATATTTAACTTAAATAAATGTCCTAAAGTACTTTTAGTTAATATTCTTTTGACTCCAAATAAGATTTTCTTTTGTTGCCATTATTAATATACATCTATTAGCTTAGCTTTTAAGTAAATGCAGTGAAATATACATTTCGTATTCTGCTCGCGATTCAAAGAATTCATTTTAGAATGTTTTACGCCAGACTAAATAAGCTGGGTTGGTGAAAGCTTTACTCATTTTGATTTAGAGATAGAAAACTTAGCATGGCGACATCTTTTGACATAAAGTAAAACCATCTGTTATATACTGAGCAAACTTTACAAATTAATAAGCATATTTAGATATTTTATTGCAATTAATTTTGAGACGAGCATGCCACTTCCCTGTTGGAAAACGATATGACCGCTCATGGACAGTAGCATAGCTAAACAACACCATGAATCCAACATCAATGCTTGGCATTCTACTGCGTTCGTCACCCTAAGACATACGTTGTAATGTCAATATGTCAAGTAGTTACTCTGGCTACAATGTTCATCAAACTGCAACATAACAGTACATTTACACTGCTGTTTGGCTCACATATACCACCACGTACCACCAGTAAATCTATCTTCTATTGTCGTGTGGTAAGATTTGAAATTGCTAATACAATTAATAATATCTATGTAATGCAATGTTAAGATATATTTTCATAAAATAAACAACAAGCATTTATATCAACACAAACACAAATCTTCATTTCATTACAAATTAAAATTTAAGTTAAATATTTTACTTCGTTTTATTCTTCGTTTTATTATATTTATTTTAATTGTTTGTATTATATTATCAGTTTTCATGTCATGCATTAAAGGAGAATGCTCACACATAGTATCACCAATACTACACTTGATACCGATACTGTTTAAAATTTATTACATTTTTATGATTTTTCCTTAAATAAATAAATAATAATAAATAACACCCAACAGTCACATACATAGTCCTGACCCCACACTAAGATCAAGTCTTGTGTCGTGGGTATCAGGAACTACGAGAGACATTTTGGTCTCACAAACACCCAGACCCGTAAGAAATATTTGTGGGCCGCACAAACATTTCTCTCGGTGCGGGGATCGAACCCGCGGCCTCTCGTTTCACAGGCGGCGTCTAAACAACTGCGCCACGGAAGCTGTCATGGTTTCCTGTTTTATCCAGGGTGACATTTTTCCATCGTAAAAAGGTCATTTCCCTTTAGAGTAATTCAATAATGGTTTTTTGGCATAGGCCTCCCCTAGGACTTTCCATAATGTTCTTTCAACTACCTGTCTTTGCCATATCGTTCCTGCCATAACAAGAACAAGCATTTATACTCGTAATCTAATAGTAATAACCTACATACCATAGCGATGTGTAAAAAAATCTATGGTATGTAAGTACACCAACCCGCATTATACCATCGTGGTGGACTATACGGCCTAACGACTGTCAATCGTACTCTCGATAGTAGAGGAGGCCCGTGCCCTGCAGTGGGGCGTATATGGGCTGATACTGAACAGAATAGTGATAACATGTCTTATAAGAAAATGTAAAGAGAGAAAAACTATTCTTATTATTTTGACAATAGTTTTTCTCTCTTCGTTCAATAGTTTTTCTGACGCATTCAAGCGCCAGAAGTTCGTAGGTGTGTATCGCTTTCCGCCATAATTTAGGTTTGTGACAATCCGTTTAGTAAAAGTATCCAATCACCAGAAGCTATGCCTTTATTTGTCCTCAGGCGTTTGTGCATTAAAAAGCTTTTAACCCCAATAACATTACACTTGTCAGGTTCACAGCCACAGAACCGCTCTCGATTTCATCCATTTGCAAAGAGGTTACGAAAACAAATGTATCTATGTTTGACACCTGTCTTTGAACCTTTGAGGTATTTTCATCGTGAGTAATAGAAAGACCGAGTTTATGAATGATTGAAAATGCGCGCACATTTATACCAACAGCTAAAAATCAAAGTTAAATTTCCTTATTCTTCTCAACTCGATATGACAAGTAAATTAAGTAGACACTGAATGTTTACTAGATATATTTTTACACACATTATTATCTCCATCACTTATTTTCAAACTCAAATGTTTATTCCATATTCAGATGCGACGCAAAATATTAATAGACTCGCTGCTATCGTATTTTAACATCCCTTACACCTGGACAAACGCTGAAAGCTCAAAGTAAATGAAAACCTTTGCTGTAAATACAACTAGGCTGGCATAGAAGAGATTCAAAGACATTCCCACACGAAGCGTATTGTGAGGAGGACAATATCGAGCTCGCAATCGCTATTTCAAATCATCTGTAGTGTCTGCGAGTTCATTTTATATGTGATTTTATATTTGTTGGTTTCGTTGGAAATGTGATGAATTTTGTGCTCAAGATAAAACGGACTGTATGGTTTAACCCCTCTCATTGTATCATTAAACTTATCCCCTTTAATATAAAAACACGAAAGTATTTTTTTTTCATTTCACCGTAGTTTGAAGAAGCATAATTGCAGGCAGGTATTTTATCCATTTCTTTTAAATATTTTTAATTAAAAGCTATCCATATCAAAAGTATAAGGAACAAAGATTTTTTTAAATCATTTAGAATGAAACACTTTAGAAACGTTTTTAATCTTGTAGTGAGTCTAGTCTTGTAGTGAGAAAAAGGAAAAGTGGTGCAAAACAAACTTAGTGACGTCATTATGCTTGATATGCATTACGGTGTACAGGTATGAAAGAGACGGTAAAATATCCTCACTACACTCCCACTCTTTAAATTTAAAATACTAACATTTCCCTCATGTTACAGGCTATGTACTTCAATACCGTCTTGACATAAATATTTTATTTTAATGTATTTTTGTTTGCGCGCAAAATAATACATAAAATCGATCATAGTCAAATACTCTAATTGGACCGCCTTATGATGCTATTCGATACTCTGCCTGGACGGCCTTTGAAAGAATTGAAGAATTTATTTGTCACAAGCATCAATTTACGGCTAGACTCAAATTTAAATTAACATACGCCCAAATACTGGAACGCAACTTAAATATAAATGGCACTTAACTTCGTTAATCCCGATTAAATGTACTGGCTAAGTGGGCCGTGCGCTGTTAAGAGCAACTTATTATTTGAATGGCGTTCCAGTATTCGGGCCTTAAGTAAGCATATGGTATTGCTTGTCACAAAATGTCTCATGCCTAGCCTTTGCTAGGAATAAAACCAACTCTGGGCTTCCGAAAGGTAATTTGCAGTTACTAATAGTTTACTGGTGCAGGTATCTCATAAGTGGGAGGCCGCCTGGGTAGGTACCACCGCCTATTTCTCCCGCCAAACAGCAGTTTAAATGCATTGTTGTGTTTCGGATTGAAGGCCATTGTAGCCAGAGTAACTACTGGACATATTGAGACTTAACATCTTCCAGGTGTTGTTTGGTTTTGCCATTGTTCATCAGCGGTCGTAACGCTTACCATCTGGCGAACGGCACGCTCGTCTCGCCATCAAATGCAATAATAAAAAAAAAGTTACCATCAGCTGCAGAGCAGAAAAAAATGTATTTTTCACTTATCATTCCACGACATAACCTTTAAACAGATCAAAAAAGTTAGATTTTGTTATCGTATCTTTTGAAATCCAAGCTGCTTTTTTGTTAATAAAATTCAACCCTCACGAGGATTCATATTTCAATATGAATTTCTATTATTTTAGATCAGGTTTGAATATTACGAAATAGACGAGTGTCAAAATAACTAACTTTAATACATTACTAGTACAAATATATAATGCATCTTATACATTGAGGTTTATGATCTTATACCAAATAGAATGCAGGTTTTTCCACTCTCTGTCAAGGAAGAAAATGCCGAACAATGAGGTGCCATGTCTAACGAATTCAAAAGCAGTAAATCAGAGCACAAACAACTATAATAAAAAAACCACATGCGGTCCCTGGCAATCGATAGGGGCGATACGTTGTTGATTTGTTGCCATGACAACATAAATATGAATGTTTTGGCAGCAAAAACGGCAAAACTACAGCCCTGGATATTGGCATGAATGCGAGCTACCGTGTTTTATGAAAGGAGCATTCGGTTTCAACAGATATTCCGATTCGAAATTCTTTTGTATTCATTAGTAAGGTTCGGTGTATTAGAAGTGTATTTCAACTTTCAAGTATCGTTTTGTCATCTTTGGGAACATGGGTTTGACCTAAAATCGTAGGAAAATTTCTGCTGCCAAATACATTTTTGTATGGCATTTTTAAGTGGCAGAGTTTTGCTCTAGTACTTCAAAGCTATAATTGCTTTATTGGGTTGATTTCAATACAGTGCAGTGGTACCATTGTTGGAAAGACAACTAACGGTAATCAACAGAATTTGCTGGTAGTATATTTGAATAGACCCTGGCATCAACCATTTTACAGGATTTTGAAAAACGTGTATACCTTGTTTAACCGTTTTTAATGGCCGTGGATGACCAAATCCGAAACAAAAGAAAAATAAAGAATTTTATTCAAAATTCTCTTTTATTTTTGTTTTCAGTTTGCCGTGTATCACTTCCAAGAATTTGATAAATACTAACAATATTATTGAATGATGTAGTAGTCGACCGTGATGACTTACAATCAAATTACCTATTTGCTAGTTTACCAGTCCTGTTGAATGAATAAAACTGCGTCGCACAATTCTAAAAACAGTATTTCTGTATCTGTATCAGCCCATATACGTCCCACTGGAGGGCTCGGGCATCCTCTATAATCGAAAGTACGATTGAGAGTGATTGCGCATGTAGTCCAAATAGTATTTAATTTATTAATTAATTTGCGGGCTAAAACAAATCAGACATCTCCACTTCCCCAATCTTCAATCAACCCATCACTCTTGGCTTACAAGAGTTGCAGTATTCAACACCGTTGTTAGCCAAATTACTCGTGTGTTACTCTTGATTACTCTCGCTAATTGATCGCAAGGGATCGGCCGGCGCGTGTTGACAAATATTATGATGGCATGCATAATCACCTTTGCTTATGTTGGTAATTGGGCACTATAATTGCCTCGGGGAGATTTATTGTCATTGTTTTTGGAGTTATTTATTTATTCGAAAAAGCTGTGTCAATAGCATAATAGAAAGAAAGAAAATCAGATTTAAGTGTTACAAAAAAAGAACGCACCCACTGTCACGACATGAATTATAGGTATTTGTCTCGTGTCTGGGTGTTTGTGAGACCGAAAAGTCTCTCGTAGTTCCTGACGACACAAGACTCGATCTTAGTCAGTCAGGACTATGTATGTGACTGTTGGGTATATTTATGTATTTATTTATAAATTATCAAACAAAAAAAATGTAGAAGTAGTTTGCGCGCCGCATCGATGTGCATCAAACATGATTGTTTCACATACACGGAAGTCTAAAATCTTCACGAGGGAACTAGTAAACTAAACATAACATATACGTTTATATCAAAGTTACCCATTTTATACGGGCTCAAAGCCTTCTCAAAGTTTAAATAAGCGAAGTTTTCGCCGTGATAGTCTATCGATAAGTGGTTGACTTGCGCCCCGGTAGTTTCAACTGCCACTTTGGGACTTGAGATGTTAATTAAATGTTTTGTAAATCTTTTCGTGAGTACTTCGGAAGGAGAGGACGAGATAAGAGGGAAAAACATCGTAAAGGAATATGTATAGTTATGTATTATTTATGAGATATTTAGTCCATCCAAAGGTTGCCTGGAAGAGATCGCAGCTAGCGACAAGGCCGCCTATTGTTACCATGTCTTTAGTTTTAAGTATTTTATCTGTTTATTGTTTGTTTTTTCATACATTTTGGTGTACAATAAAGTATATATAAATAAATATTTATATATCGTGGTGGACTTAGGAGTTATCCTTTTGCATCTTAAAGGATAACTTTGGTCCAATATTTTTATAATGGCAAAATAAAGAGATTAAAATACGCTTGATGATAACAGGTGGTAGGTCTCTCAGATGTGAGAGACCGCCTGGGTAGATTCCACCACAATGTTTATTTTCCCGCCACAAAGCAGTGTAAATGCACTTTTGTGTTCCAGTTTGAAAGACCTTATACCAGAATACCTTCGATTTGCCGACGATATTGTAGTCTTCGCAGAATCGCTGGAAGACCTTAGCACTATGCTCGAAGACCTTAATCGAGTCTCCCAACAGGTGGGTCTTAAAATGAACATGGATAAAACGAAGATCATATCGAATATTCATGTTGTGCTCACCCCTATTGGAGTTGGGGGCTCGACTCACGAAGTTGTAGACGAATATGTCTATTTAGGACAAGTGGTCCGGTTAGGCAGGTCCAACTTCGAGAGAGAGGTCAATCGTCCAATCCAACTCGGTTGGGCAGCGTTCGGGAAACTTCGCGACGTCTTCTCGTCCAAAATACCTCAGTACCTAAAACCGAAAGTCTTCGATAGTTGTGTGTTACCAGTGATGACATACGGCACCGAGACGTGGCCTCTCACTGTGGGCCTCATTAAAAGGCTCAAAGTCACTTAACGAGCCATGGAGCGGGCTATGCTCGGAGTTTCCCTACGAGATCGAATCAGAAATGAGGAGATCCGTAGGAGAACCAAGGTTACCGACATAGCCCATAGGATTGGCAAGTTGAAGTGGAAGTGGGCCGGGCACATAGCTCGTAGAACCGATGGCCGTTGGGGCCGAAAGGTTCTCGAGTGGAGGCCACGTACAGGCAAGCGAAATGTCGGACGCCCGCCTACAAGGCGGACGGACGATCTGACTAAGGTCGCAGGAAGTCGCTGGATGTAGGCCGCTTCCAACAGGTCATTGTGGAGATCCTTGGGGGAGGCCTATGTTCAGCAGTGGACTTCCTGTGGCTGATATGATGATGATGATGATGATACCAGAATAACTACTGGACACAAGGAGACTTAACATAGTACGTCTCGGGATTTTTCCTTGTGATTCATGGTGTTATTTGGTTTTGCTATCATACTTGCGCGGTCGTATCGCTTACCTTAAGATGAATTAAATGCTCGTCTCGCTATTCCGTTCATTAAAAAAATATTAGATCCAAATTCGACAATATTTAAAAAATCGCAAAATAAAATTTGACTTTCTTTGCGAAATTTTTACTTGCATTATGTAGTCACTAAAACTACCACCCGGCTTCATTTTCGGTAGCAGTCTTGATATTCCCAATATACAAAGGGTTTCCCACAGTCGTGTATAGTTCGCTATCCGATCGTATATTCTGCCACCAGTCCACACATACCAATGTCTTAGTAATGGAATGTTCTGGTTTTTGACGTACAGTAGGCTCCTTGCCTATTGCATTCCATAGCCAATTACTCAGGTGATAATAATAGTTGCATTGTAGTGATCAAAGGCTTTCTCCACAAAATGTATCATTGGTATTTGTCATGTGCAGACTGCATATGGCTATTTCTGCATGCCAATTACTTTCTCGAATAATCTGCATGATATAGATTATGATTCTGTTATAAAATATCATGTGAAATATTTTTATGGGAATCTGTAGTGGCGGCACTTCACCATTTTCATCTATTAATGACTTTGTTTTTAAACTAGTTTGTACACTATTTGAGTCCACGTAGATATGCTATACAAAATTTAATTTAATTAGTTCTTACCACCTCATGTTTTGTCACATTTTGTTTTGAAATAGTCTCAAATATACCCACTCTCTTACTCATAATACTTTTCATTTGGACAGCCTCCGTGGCGCAGTTGGTTAGACGCCGCCTGTGAAACGAGAGGCCGCGGGTTCGATCCCCGCACCGAGAGAAATGTTTGTGCGGCCCACAAATATTTCTTTCGGGTCTGGGTGTTTGTGAGACCGAAAAGTCTCTTGTAGTTCCTGATACCCACGACACAAGACTCGATCTTAGTGTGGGGTCAGGTCTATGTATGTGACTGTTGGGTGTTATTTATTTATTTATTATTTATTTATGTTCATCACCGAAGATAATTAATTAGGAATAGACATGTAATCTCAAGAAGTCAAAGTCTTGTGCTTCAATCGGCGGTTGGTTTCAATAGTCTGTTTTTTGGGAATTAGACAAATCAATCGATCGATTAATTGAACATAATATTATGCTTTTCCTAAGTATTTTCACAGTGATCTGTTGACACAGATGCAAATTTTTTGTGATTATACTTGCATGGCATAATAACTGTAGTTCATCTATTGGTAAGCTCAAATGCCGTCCAGGCGGAGTATCGAATGGCGACGGCAGTCCCATGCCATTCGATACAATTATGCCGGCCTGCTCAGATTTTTCTTCACACTACGTCGGAAAGAGCCAGGATTATAATAGTAAATTTAGTGACTTTCGTCGTATTTGAGTAATACTTTTTCTTCGTATTTGAGTATAAAAAATAGTAATTCCAAAACAAGAGTAAATAGATCTATAACCCTATTCACCCCAAACAGTCGCATGATTAATAATTGTATGTGCTTAACCTTAATCAAACATTGTGCCAAACACGGGGTATTCTCCACGGAGTGATACATCAAATATGGTTTAATTGCGAACGTTGATTGTATCGCTCGTCATATGAGCTCTAATACTTTACGAACGGCTTTATTATGACGACGCATATTAAACGTTTCGAATATAAAGATTCATTTGATGATGGAAAATAAGTTAAGTTATAGAGGATCGTGATTTAAATGATGTCAATTGTCGCATGCTTGAATAGGTCTTAAAAACAGAAGGTATTAAAAAGAGAGGTAATCAAGTCGGTTAATGATATATTTTGTGTTTTAGAATATTTGTTTAATTAGGTGCATATATGTAGTTTCGATCACAATAAGGAACTATGGTTTAAAAAGCTTCTCGTAGTTATGGCCACAGATAATATTTGTAGCCTCATAACCAGTGGTATAAATATATCAAAAAAGATCGGCGTGATGTTGAGTGTCTTTGTATTATGTCTGCAACATAGCTAGAAATCCAGTTAAATCTAGTTATTCCATTCTACCAACCGATGGTCTTATCGACGCGAATTAATCTAAGATTATGTCAAGGATTATGTCTATTTAGGACAAGTGGTCCGGTTAGGCAGGTCCAACTTCGAGAGAGAGGTCAATCGTCGAATCCAACTCGGTTGGGCAGCGACGTCGCTGGATGTAGGCTGCCTCCATCAGGTCTCTGTGGAAATTATTGGGGGAGGCCTATTTTCAGCAGTGGACTTCCTTTGGCTGATGGATGGATGGATAATTATGGATATATCAAGGAAGGTGAAACCTGTGCCGATGTGGATAACTTTGCATTAAGTAAAATGTTTCTTTATTATTGGTCTTAATGTAATATAAATTTAAATCAAATTAAACACCAATACCAACAGCTAACAAGATAGTTATAGAATGTAATAATTACTGCATTTGCGGCGTCTACATTGTAACAAGCACTGCTCTCGGATGCAGCTTGCGTTCCTCAGAAACTATTCAACATAATAATCTTGACCGCTAATCCGTTACGAGATATTGTGAGTGTTGCCTGCTAGTTAGAAAGTATTTGAAAATCGCTGGAGCAAAATATTCAGTTTGATTGGATACCAGATCGGGTAATTGGGTTAGATTTTTAAATTGTAAAACATGACATGATTTCTGGTTTGGATTATCACGTAATAAACAGATCTTAGGAATCCTGACTTATTTTTATACTGGGAAATATCTTCAGTAATCCTGATGATAAGATTAATTACGTCTATGTTCTCTAATACAATTATGACGGTAACATAAATTGTTTCTTTACGCTACGGAGGAAGTGGTAGTACCACGGTATTGACAGTCATGACTCAGCATGATCATGTATGGGTAGGCATCCGGGGCAGTACGACTGGCTGTAGCAATTCGTTCGTTGACTGAGATTTCAGGAGGCCCAAGATCCCTTTCTTCTCCTCATTCTTTTTCTTTCCAATCCCCTCCTGATTTGATGGACACATCTATGATTTAAGCTTTGAATGTGAATATTCATGGACAGCAACGATCACTTACCATCAGGTGACCTGGTTGTTCGACCTATGCGATTAAAAAACGGTACAAGGATGAAATGAACGAGGAACACCTGACTCTGTGATGTATTAGTTCTCCAGCTTTATGATGCGGTAGAAATTTGTTGTAGAACCTCTTGGTTTAGGCCGTGATGGACAAATAAATTCTCCTGCAATTTAAAAACAGTCTATAAATTGTGAAGCAGGGGTAGAAAATAAAGAAATACTTCCTCATCATTTCTTTTTAGCTTTACCTCTATATCTTACGTTGTACTCCGTATAATCTTTTACAAAGCGCGAAGGGAAATCAATGTTTCTTATAAATCCTATTATTTCGTCTGATTGAGTTTGTTGGAGGTTCGCATAGGTAAGTGGCTTGCGGGATGTTGCGCAAACGTACTTCGCTTCTCATTGTTAGTTGCTATGAGAATATTATTCTACTATTTTCAGTTCTTTGGCATTCTTTCTTGCATTTTCTTTGTTAGTTTTTGTTTTTGTTGCCAAGGGATTTACAACTAATAAGACTAGTTGGGAGTGAATATTTCACCTTCTGTTGTTTGAGATTGTTTTTTCTGGTATTTTTCTTGTTAGTATTCTTTAACAAGTCGTTCTTTAGGGCAGTGTAGTGGTCTATATGGCCTTACCTCACTTAATCGTACTCTCAAGTGTAGAGGAGGTTCGTTCCCTATAGTGGGACGTATTTGGGCTGACACAGTATAGTACAGATTTAGAGGGTACCTACGAATATACGTCTAACGGAGGCTACGAAATATTGTGTGAAATAATAATATGCTAGTTGGTAGATTAAGTGAGAATATTTCAGTCATATTATACAGGCTCAGTAGAGCCACATATGAGTGCATATTCCATCATTATATTAATTCGCTTAAAATTCAGCTTTTTATATAAAATTCACCTCATATACCATTTTAATACGTATAAGTGGTACATCGAACATCAAAGTTGATTTTATGAATTCCATTATGACGATAATGGATATTTTGATACACTCTGGTTGTTTTAAAATTTAATACGGCAACACTGCGGTTGGCTGTGTTATTAATACTTGGTGAAGTATTTAATGATATTTATGCAGGGTTAAGTGATATTGGGAGTGCCGGAATAGTATTGGTAGCATTGTTTACGCGGTTAGTTTCATGACCTTAGCGGTTCAAACAAAAAAGTATTTATTCGATTGCAATTTATATTACCGTACTATTGAGCTGTGGAATAATTTGCCAGCTAATGTGTGTGTAATTTTTGTCACATATACTGTCTTGACTATACACTAAAATCGAGTCTTGAGTCACGGATATTAAAAACTACGAGAGACTGCTCCGTCTCTTAAAAAGACCCGAAAAAAATCAGTGATTCACACAAATATTTGTTTCGTTGCCAGTATCGAACCCGTAGCCTCTCTTTTCATAGTTGGCGTCTAAACAACTGCGCACGGAGTCTGTCAATAGATTTGCTTCTTACACTTAGTGCTACATAATATATCTTCGAGCACGTTAACTCCTAACTTCTCTAATAAACTTCGATCACTATAAATAAAGAACATCGTGAAATAATTAAACCTTCGGAATCGATACGTACATTGAATGGGGTCGCGTCTCCGTGATGAGCTTGTGAAAGCTGGCCAGAGGGGGATTTGGGCTGGTAATGTGGGTACCCTAATAGCTTACGTGGTGCAGTCGGTTAAACGCCGCCTGTGAAACGAGACGCATCGAGAGATTTTTTTGCGGCCCACTAATATTCTTTTGGGATCTGGGTGTTTGTGAGACCGAAATCTCGTAGTTCCTGATACCCACGACACAAGACTCGATCTTAGTGTGGGGTCAGGACTATGTACATATGTATGTGACTGTTGGTTGTTATTTATTTATTATTAATGAAAATGATGAATTATTATTATTTTTTTTAATTTTTATTGCAGTGAATGGCGAGACGAGGATGCCGTTCGCCTGATGGTAAGCGATACGACCGCTCATAAACAGTAGCAACATTCCACTGCGCTCGCCATCCTGAGACATAAGATGTTAAGTCTCAATATGTCCAGTAGTTGCTCTGGCTACAATGTCCTTCAATCCGAAACACAACAGTGCATTTAAGCAGTGTTGTTTCACGGGAGAAATAGACATTGCGGTGGTACCTACCCAGATGGCCTCGCACATATGAGAGACCTACCACCAGTAAGTATTTTAACCCCCTGTTATGGGTGGTTATAGAATTGTGTCCGATGAGCTACTTGATAGTTCAGTTTTATTAAAATATGGGAGGTATATGTATGTTAAAACAGACAAGTTACATTAAAATTAACAAGCCCGTGATTTATTAAAATTTAAAAATGGTAAGGCTCAATATGACTAAGTAGCCTAACATGTTTACAGGATATTATCCAGTACGTATAAGTAGTTTTTGCATAGAAAATCTACTTATACTGGTAGTAGGTCTCTCATAATATGTGAGAGGCTGCCTGGGTGGGCACCACCGCAATGTCTATTTCTCCCGTCAAACAGCAGTTTAAAGGCACTGTTGTATTTCGGATTGAAGAAAATTGTAGCCAGAGTAACTACTGGACATATTGAGACTTAACATCTTATGTCTCAGGATGACGAGCGCAGTAGAATTCCAAGCATTGCTTTGTAATTCAAGGTGTTGTTCGGTTTTGCCACTGTTCATGAGCGGTCGTATCGCTTGCCATCAGACGAACGGCATGCTCGTCTCGCCATTCAATTCAATAAAAAAAAAGAAAATCAAACTCACAAAGTGCTTCTGTATGAGCCCATATACGTCCCACTATATGGCACCGGTTTACTTTATAATCGAAAGTACTATTGAGAGTGTTTAAGCCATATAGTCAACTGTTTAGTAGGAATAAATACCTTTTATGAAGATGCCGTACCCAGATCACCTTACATCGTATCAATATCCACTTGTATCTACAAAGCATATTACACTATATGCCACAAGATCCAATAACCTATATTAATATACCCCCCCGTTGTTCTCCCAAATCCGTTCCACTCAACTCGTGTTCTATAAATTACAGTATACCTAACTTAATTTAGTGTTACAGGGCGATACTTAACTGCAAACTTTCAGCGGATGTCGGGCCAACCATGAATCTGAAGTTACCGCTTAGTAAGTTTTATTCAACGCGGACGTTTATACGAGAATTTTTCTGTTTTGTTCTTGCATTTGTTTTATTACAATGAATTAAAATTTGCTCGTGGCATTGCTGGTGTGTAGAAGGTAACTCGGAAGTGTGGAGTTTATGTTTAGTTTGTGGCTACTGATTATTGGGATGTCATGACAACGTCATCATATTAAAAATTTTCACCTTATTTTTTTACTGGTAATGGGTCTCTCATATGTGAGGGGCTGCCTGGGTGGGTACCACCGCAATGTCTATTTCTCTCGTCAAACAGCAGTTTAAATGCACTATTGTGTTTTGGATTGAAGGACATTGTAGCCAGAGTAACTACTGGATATATTGAGACTTAAAATCTTATGTCTCGGGATGGCGAGCGCAGTGGAATGCTAAGCATTGCTTTGTAATTCAAGGTGTTGTTTGGCTTTGCTACTGTTCATGAGCGGTCGCATCGCTTATCATCAGGCGAACGGAATGCTCGTCTTGCCATTAATTGCAATAAAAAGAAATGGATTATCCTGCAATATGCCCCGAAGTACGTATTTTACAGGAAACTAGGTTTTGGCTAAGGTCACATATATCTTCGTTTTTGTTATTGTGGCATTTGATTCGTATCTTTTTACGTGAATCTATCGTAGTTTTTCGTATGTTCTTTGGATGAAAAGTATTCTGTTCTTTTTACTACCTATTACAACGTGCAATATAATGATCAACTCAGTAATAAAGATGCGAAAACATAAGAAAATTAACTTTCATAAGAATTTTTTACGTGTTTGCTTCTTACATTTTTTTTAAACTCACCAGAATGATAATTACTATCTAGTTTTGGGGTTTAGTGTAGGTTAAATCTCTTATTTTTTATCCTTGTCAACCTGAAATACCGTAATTCTGCACTCCACCTGATAATAATGTTGTTTAAATCCATGTAGATTGTGTTGTTTGCAATTGATTGTGTTATGAACGAATATTCTTTGTTATGAATCGAAGAAGACTTGGAATCTCACAATCAATGGTGGAATGCCAAACATTGCTTTTTAATTCACGGTGTTTGGTTTTGTTCTTTGCCTTGAGCGGTCGTATTACTGACCATCAGGCGAAGAGCATGCTCGTCTCGCATTCATCGCAAAAAATCTGTTCAGAAATTTGTGTGTTACTAAACTCTAACTTATTTAATTATACATAAGGTCTTTATTCAATAAACAAGCTGATTCATCCAAAAATATATTTCAAACCAGATCAGTAGCTTTCAAGATTATCTCACACAAACACTTCAACCACACACTAAATATGATATTCTTTCTAATGCAGTATGAAATCCAGTATTTTTGTTCTCACATCACGTCTTCTAGTCTCCTATAAGACGGAGCTGCACTGTTTTATTTTACAAAAGCTCTGATGTATTACACAGAAACGTGTCTTAGTTTAGTAAATGCAGCTATAAGGATACTATTTTATTTTGTTTTTGATAGATGTGTTATCTCTGAGAGGTTTGTAAATGCTCGTAAAAATTAGCTGGTTTAATTGTATGTTTTTGTTATTGAAATGAATGGTGAAATGAGCTCGCCATTCGCTTCAAATTATTTCAATGTGATTAATATAAATGAAAATTATTTATGTTATAAGGTTTACAAAGTTCGCCTCAATGTTGCTTTGGGAGCGGATGTATTTCATTTCACTTAATGTAAATATCCATTCAAATAAACCAGGTCTTTTTTTAAATGGCGAGACGAATATGCCGTTCGCCTGATGATAAGCGATACGACCGCTCATGAGCAGTAGTTCGGTTGTAGTACTGTTCATGAGTAGCAAAACCAAACTACACCTTGAATTACAAAGCAATGCTTGACATTCCACTGCGCTTGCCAGCCTAATACAGAAGATTACCCTTTTTGGGAAAACAAGCCTGACTTTATGTATGTGTATTGTTTAATGATATGTCTAAACTCAGAAAATCCGTGAAATGAATCCACGTGTAAATAAATTGGCATGAACCTTCGTATATGGTAATCTGGTTGGTGTAGGCTCCAGCTTGTAATTCGTAAGATAAACAACGCATCTCGATGTCGCCCTAACTTTTCCCAATTATTTTGGGACCGTCTTTACGAGGGAATATATTCGAGGGCTGATCTTTAAGGTGGCTGTATGTATTTTGAAAATTGGATGCGTTTAAATAGGTGGTTTTAATTTGTGATATTTTGTTTTTGTAATAAAATGGATATTACTTTCTCAAAGTGTTGTAGTGATTAATTGATTGGGTGTGATTGATTGAATATTTCCATGTATAGAAAAACATTTTTTTTGCTGTTTTAGTTTTATCTACGAACGCTGTAAAGTAATCGAAACGTCGTGAAGTAAAAAACAATAATTAACCCAAATCCTCAAAATGCGTAAAAATATTTCTTTGTGTAACTTTCGCGTAAATCTAAAAATCATTATATTTTTATGTAGTGTATGTTTGCTGTTTAGACGTCGACTGTGAAACAAGAGGCCGCGGGTTCGAGCCCCGCACTGAACAAATATTTGTATTATCCACTAGTACCTTTTTTTTTTTTTATTGCTCTTAATGACGAGACGAGCCTGATGGTAAGCGATGCGACCGCTCATGAACAGTAGCAAAACCAAACAACACCTTGAATTACAAAGCAATGCTAGACATTCCACTGCGCTCGCCATCCTGAGACATATAGATGTTTAGTCTCAATATGTCCAGTAGTTACTCTGGCTACAATGTCCTTCAATCCGAAACACAACAGTGCATTTAAACTGCTGTTTGACGGGAGAAATAGACATTGCGGTGGTATCCACCCAGACAGCCTCTCACATATGAGAGACCTACCACCAGTGAGTACTTGGATGTTTGTGTGACCGAAATGTGAAATAAATGTCTTTTTTTTTTTTTTTTTTTTTTTTTTTTTTTTTTTTTTTTTTTTTTTGCGGGTAGTCATCTAGTTAAGTCGGTGTTTTTGGGCTCCGAAATTTAATTTTGGATTAAAAATCATAATATTTATTTTAAGTAATATTTAATGGTGTTAATTACATATTAACAGTCAACACTTGCCGGTGTAGTGTTTTCTCCTGTACGCATTCCATATCTCGACAATTATCACAACACGAAACACTATGGACTCCATCAAGGACACGCTCGCTGATATGATGGAGATGTTCCACAAAAAGATGTCCGACTTTGAAGCTGAGCTGCAGAAATCGCCGAACACCTCATCCACTACATCCAAGCTGGCAGCCGAGTTCGCTTCATTCCGCGGATTCATCACAGGAGCTCTGAGCAATCTCCAACGGCAGGTCGAGTTCCTGGCATGCAGCGTGGACAATCTCGAGATGCGTAGCCGCAGGAAGATATTGCTGCTGCACGGTGTAAAGGAGGCGAATAAGGAAGACACGGCGCTTGCGGTGGCTAAAGTCATCAGTGAGCGTCTACATATCTCTGAATTCACGCCGAATTGCATCAAAAGATGTCATAGAATGGGACGCGCCTGTGATCCTCCAAAATCACGTCCCATTCTTTTCAAACTGCACGATACAGCTCTCCGAGATAAACTCTGGTACAACAAGACCAAGCTCAAGGGTTCCGGTATCACGATGTCCGAGTTTTTGACCAAAACGCGCCACGACGTTTTTATGGCGGCGCGGGAGAAATTCGGTGTCAACAAATGCTGGACCCAGGAAGGCTCCATTTACGTTGTTGGTGCAGATGGTGCGCGAATTCGTGTTGTTACTCTGCAGGACGTTAACAACATTGACTTTACCGATCACGACAAGGCTGCTGTCAGAGCAAAGAATACGCGATCGAAACGCACAGCTACCGGCAAAAAGTAAAATGTGACTGTGGATTGTTTTTGTTATTGTGTAATAGCCGAGTAATTCTGTCATAACTTTATGTTTTTTTTTTCTTTCTACCCTTGCTTTATTTTTATTTTGTACTGTACTGTCAGCTTGTTTATTTATTCCTTTGTTCCATACACTTACATGTTCGATTATTTAGCAAGGTAGTGGAGTTGTAAATTGTTTTATGTTTTGAATGTATTTTTTTTTTTTTAACATTTAACATTTATCAATGTCTTAATTTATTTTATTTTATGGATTTTGCGGTAAATATTACTCGGTTATGATTTGTTTTTTTCATTTTTAACTTTGTGTTTTCAATTAATTTTATCTCTTGTGTTGTCAATTAACTTGTTTCTTGTTGTTTTTTGTGTTTCCAATTAGTTTACATTTTGTTATTTTACTTGTTACAATACTCGTGTAAACTTCTCACAACCGGCAGGTGGAAATTACATGCGCCTATTTAGGCATTATTTGTTGTCATTAGTACACACTATTATTTTAATATTATATTTATAACATTTTTATATTAAGTATATATTTTTAATGTCTGTAGTTTTAAGTGACTCAGATGATTTTTTCTCAGCAGATAGTGATAATAGTAGTTACGTCAGTGTTCCTTCGCTTGTAGACACACTTTCTTTTCAATTCTCTGTTGTTCCTAAGAATTTTAATGTCGTGCATATTAATGCTCAGAGTATTCCGGCACATTTCCCTGACATGCTAGCTAGCTTCGACTGTACGAATCTCCACGCTGTTCTTGTTTCTGAATCTTGGCTTAAGCCGTGTCTTCCATCCAATTCTTACTCCCTACCAGGTTTTCAACTTGTCAGGAACGATCGCTCGGTCGGTCGTGGTGGTGGCGTTGCCATTTACTTGAGAACTGGCATTCCATTTACTATAGTGCATGCGTCACCCCAGCCACCACCTTGTAATGGTGGTGAGCATTTGTTCCTGGAGGTTGAACTCCATCATTCAAAAATACTTCTCGGTGTATATTATTGTCCGTCCTTACGTATTGATTACTTCTCTTCTTTAGAATCTATCCTAATTAACCTCACTCCTTCGTACAGTCACACCATAATCATGGGAGATTTTAATACATGTCTTATTAAGAAAGACCATCGCTCTTCTTCTCTTCATACTATTCTAAATTCCACCAACTTATCCGTCCTACCTCTAAATCCTACTCATCATTTTCCTAATTCTATTCCTTCTCTTCTTGATCTTATTATTGTATCCTCTCCTAATCACGTTGAAAAACATGGACAATGCTCTGCTGATGCTTTTTCATGCCATGACCTCGTCTATCTATCCTATAAAGTTCGCCTCTCCAAACTCAGACACACAGTGGTCATGCAGCGTAATTTTCGTGGAATCGATTCTGTAAGTCTTCGTAGGGATGCTAGCAACATTGACTGGGTCCCTTTACTTAGTTCGAGTTCGGTCGATGAAAAGGTTAATCTTTTCACTGCCAATATTATCAAGCTGTATGATATACATGCTCCCATTCGTGCTATAAAAATAAAGCATCTTCCATCACCCTGGCTCACTGATGATATCAAAGTCTTTATGAAGAAAAAGGTCGCAGCAAAAGCTAAGTTCAAGCGTCGACCTACGTCTCAAAATTGGGACCAATATGTGGCTCTCCGAAATCACTGCAACAAGATGTGTAGGAATGCTCAACGCCGACATGTTCACAAATCTGTAGAAAATAAGGATCCAGCTAAGGTTTGGAAGTTTCTTCGTTCTATGGGAGTTGGAAAATCTCGCTCAGATTCTATTCCTCATACTTTAAATTTAGATTCATTGAATGCACATTTCGCTGCTTTGCCTACATTTGATAAGGCTACTAAAAATAAAACAATCCATGATCTTTCTTCTATTCCAACTCCTAAATATCCTCAAATTGTCTTTAGTCAATTCTCTGATTGTGATGTTAAAAAGAGCATATTATCGATCTCTTCTAATGCATCTGGGAATGACTGCGTTAGTCGCAGTATGATTATGCCTGTCCTTGACGAAATTCTCCACATCCTCTGTCATATTCTTAACTTTTCCTTATCCAACTCCGTCTTTCCATCTTTATGGAAGGAGGCCGAAATAATTCCTCTCCCCAAAAAACCTAATCCCGCATCTTACACTGAATACCGGCCAATATCCATTCTCCCTTTCCTTTCTAAGGTCCTTGAGAATCTCGTCCACCAACAATTATGCTCCTTTCTCACTCGTAACAATCTCCTTAATCCTTTCCAGTCGGGATTTCGTCATGGATATGGTACCACTACTGCGCTTGTTCACATCACGGATGACATCAGAGCTGCGATGGAGAATGGCAAGCTAACAGTTCTAGCTTTGCTAGACTTTAGCAATGCTTTCAACACCGTTGACTTTGATGTCTTGCTAACTACACTATGCTCTATTAACATATCTCCAACAGTAATTGATTGGTTTCGTAGTTACCTGACGGGTCGTCGCCAGCGCATACGTGTTGAAGACTCAGTGTCTTCTTGGTGTGACACACTTACTGGCGTCCCTCAGGGCGGCGTTTTATCTCCCTTACTCTTCGCTGTTTTTATTAATTCTATATCAAAAAATCTAATTTCTTCCTACCACTTGTATGCAGATGATTTACAAATATATTACCATGCTCCTGTGGACAGAGTGATGGAGGCTATTAACACCATCAACAAGGATCTTGTGGGTATCAGCAGTTGGAGTAAGTCTCACGGGCTATTAGTCAACCCTACTAAGACTCAAGTCATTGTTGTTGGCAGCCCCAGGATGATATCAAAATTAGATATGGATCAATTACCTCAGATTCTCTTTGATGGTTGCACTATTCCATATAGTGACACTGTCAAGAATTTGGGAATTCTGATTGACAAAAACTTATCCTGGGGTCCCCAATTGCAACAAGTTAGTTGCAAATTGTTTGCTGCAGCGAGGTCCTTGCGGAGATTGCGGAATTTTCTTCCGATTTCCACGAGGATTGCACTGGTTCAATCTCTTCTTTTTCCTCTCCTTGATTATGCTGATGCTAGCTATCTTGACCTCACCGAAGCCCAGATTGAAAAGCTTGAGAGACTTCAGAATTTCTGCATTAGGTTCATATTTGGTCTTCGCAAATATGACCATGTCTCCGAATTTCGAGTCAAACTCAAGTGGCTATCAATACGTTTTCGCCGAAATACTCGAATTCTCTCACTCTTATATGGTATCTTGTTCCATCCCTACACCCCCCATTACCTTAAGAACCGCTTTAATTTCCTTAGTCACACTCATGCGCGATCTCTTAGATCAACAGAGAATTTAACGCTAGAGATTCCCAAGCACAGCACATCATTTCTTGACAAGTCCTTTACCATCCATGCTGCTCGCTTGTGGAATGTATTACCACTGTCAATTAGACAAGCCAAGACGCTGCCAAGTTTTAAAAGACTTGTTAAGGAACATTACTTATCACTACAGTAATCTTTATTCCTGTCATAATTGTATATATGTATGTATGTGTTTATATATATATATGTATGTGTATATATATATATATGTATATATATATATATATGTATGTGTATTTTCATCTTCACTGTTTACTTAATATATAGTATATTAATATATATATGTATGTATTTATAATTTAGGTATATAAGTATGTTATATTTAAAACATAATATGTAACCTGTACATCTAGTATAATTTTCTTTCACCTCATCCTCTGTACTGCCCCATTAGATCTTTATTATATTAATCCAGTCCATCCAAAGGTTGCCTGGAAGAGATCGCAGCTAGCGATAAGGCCGCCAATTGTTACCATATCTTTAGTTTTAAGTATTTAATATGTTATTTTTCCTATTTTATGGTGTACAATAAAGTATATAAATAAATAAATAAATAAATAAATGTGTATTTTAATGTAAAATTTAACTCCTTTGCTCCATTTCTGCTCCACCCAAAGCTAGACAGGAAGAGATTGCCTCTGGCATTAAGTCCGCTTGTATCTGTATCTGTATCAGCCCATATACGTCCCACTGCAGGGCACGACTACTCTACAATCGAGAGTACGATTGAGAGTGGTTAGGCCATATAGTCCACCACGCTTGTATACTGTTTATATATTATAAAGCAAATAAATAAACTCTCGTAAATTCTAATAACCACGACACAATACTCGATGTTAGTGTGGAGTCAGGACTATATGAGACTGTTTGGTGTATTTATTTATTATAAGCTTTTATTATTCATTTATTTTACTGCCTGCCTCGACCTCGTTGGGTTAGTTGTACAACGGTGCGTTTACAAAGCTGAGGATTCGAGTTCGGATCCCGGGTCGCTCAAATCAACTATTTATAATATGTATATATATATATATATATATATATATATATATCCATCCATCCATCAGCCAAAGGAAGTCCACTGCTGAACATAGGCCTCCCCCAATGATTTCCGCAGAGACCTGCTGGAGGCAGCTTTCAGCTACGTGGCCTCCATTCGAGCACTTTCCGACCCCATCGGTCATCAGATCTCCGCGCTATGTGCCCTGCCCATTGCCACTTCAACTTGCTAATCCGGTGGGCTATGTCGGTTATTTTAGTTCTCCTACGGATCTCCTCATTTCTGATTCGATCTCGTAGGAAAACCCCGAGCATAGCCCTCTCCATAGCTCGTTGAGTGACTTTGAGCTTCCTAATAAGGCCCATAGTGAGAGGCCACGTCTCGGTGCCGTAAGTCATCACTGGCAACACACAACTATCGAAGACTTTCGATTTAAGGCACTGAGGTATTTTGGACGAGAAGACGTCGCGTAGTTCCCCGAACGCTGCCTAACCGAGTTGGATTCGACGATCGACCTCTCTCTCTCTCTTTTAACCTAACCGGACCACTTGTCCTAAATAGACATATTCGTCAACAACTTCAAGAGTCGAGCCCCCAACACCGATGGGGGTGGGCACAACATGGATATTCGACATGATCTTCGATGATGATATTTATATATATATATATATATATAGACCCGTAGTCAAAAATTTGTGCCCGATATGGAGATAGGCTTACTCCCTATTACATCGTTGGGCGGGCGTATAAGGCAAAATGTGGGTGTCCCGGCACCTCTGCCTACTTACATTATAAGGCGACTTCGCTTCATTCAGCCATAGTAATAATAATAAATAAATAACACCCAACAGTCACATATATACTCGTAGTCCTGACCCCACACTAAGATCGAGTCTTTTGTCGTGGGTATCAGGAACTACAAGAGACTTTTCGGTCTTACAAACACCCAGACCCGAAAGAAATATTTGTGAGCCGCACAAACATTTCACTCGGTGCGGGGATCGAACCCGCGGCTTCTCGTTTCACAGGCGGCGTCTAAAAAATTAAACTTACAATAAATAATTAATGAACTGCTTTGATTTAAACCAACTTGTAAATTTTGTAATAATCACTAAATTGTAAACTGGTTTTGAAAAGAGTAACACTAGAGTTTCTTGCCCGTTCTTCTCTAGTGAAAACCGCTTTCCGAACCGGATGGTAGATAAAAAAATTAGTGAATCTAAACGATGTTGAACATTTTAATGGATACAATAAATTACTTTCGTTTTCATTTCATTTCATTTCTGTGATAAAAGGTGTGAGTTTATGTATGTATGTTATTTTACTCATCGAACGAAACGCTACAGTAGAACTGTTTTACACGCCAGTTTTCTATGAAACACTGGTACCTCTTCGTTTTAACAATGGTACACTAAGATTCTCAAGGTCTTACTACTTCGTAGAATTTTATTAAGGTTTTAACACCGTAATAAGGTAACAAAGCAATTTTTTATTTTCTTTATAAACATTTGAAGTAATTTGCAAACTTTACTGAGATTTTGTATGAAATTTTATGCTAAATTGTGTCTTTAGTCTTTTTATAGGAAAATCTGTGTTATGTCAACTTCTCTAACGGCCGTTCTCTATATCCTATCTATCTTTAACAAGAGGTTAAAATGGATATCGTTACTACGTCTATACCACTGTATGCTTCAATAAACAAAAATAGACATACAATATTATCTTGCCTAGATATGTATCAATATATGCACCTTATCTAAATATCTGTCTTTCTTTACTGAAGCAAAAAATGTATCGAAATTTCGAGAAAACTCTCTTGTTAATTATAGATAGATTATAGAAACCGGCCGTAAACTAATAAACGAAAAATCATGTTCTGTTGATAAGTAAAAGAAGGATAAAACAGAAATAATATATTTACAATTCTTTCTTGGTGGCGCCGTTTTTTATCGTAGGATAATGATGCTGAGGTCTCAGGTTCGAATCCCGGATCGGGCAAAGTCATATTGGATTTTTATATTCATTATCAGCCTGGAATCAGAAACTTGTGTCCGATATGGCGGTAGGTCCCATTCACATCCTGTGGCAGAGCATACGGGCGAAAAGTGAGCTCCTCCATCTCCACCTCTGCTTACCCCTTCTAGAAAAAAGGCGTGTGCGTTTATGTATGTTTATGTACAGCTATCTACCTGGATTCAGATATTGATTATGACTTCCTGCAACATTTATTACTTTACGTTTCCATCTTTTTGCTCTGCATACAATCCCATTTTATGGCATATAAAGTCCGCCAACTCGCACTAGGTCTGGCTGATAGACTATATGGCCTAACCCCTCTCAATAGTACTCCCGATTGTAGAGGAGTCCCGTGCCCTGTAGTGGGAGGTATATGGGCTGATACAGATACATTATGCGTATTTCTACAACATTTATTACTTAATATTTTTAGCCATATGATCACGCCTCGGAAACGAATGTACTTCACCGAATACAATGCCGTCCACAAAGTAAATCGCCTCTTGTATTTAGACACAATGTGAACACGCTTCACAACTTCTAACTTTGATGTGCAATATTGAATTTGTTGAGGCGTACACTCGAAAACTATTCACCCCCATCAGCCATATCTACGTTAGATATTAATGAACCAAAATGCCCATACACGCATACCTTCATTCGGAGAAGTAACTCCAAAAATTCGGATTTCAATCTGAGGGACGGCGGTGGTCGAATTCCGAACGTGCCTCTGTCGACAACGGTACGGAATTCGTATTGTGCGGTCTTATAATATTTACTCGGTAATATGTAGTCAGGATTTGTTGATCGTGCATGTTGAGTAACTACTGGACTAGTGTTGAAATAAATAGCAATAGCAAATAGCAAGTGGCTAGGGAACAAAAAATTAGTGCATAAATTAAAAATTGTCTTTACGAATAAATAGATCATATAACATGCAAGCTTCCTCTGATGCAGGACTACTTAATATGGTTTGCATTGTGCCCACATCTAAACGATTGAGTCTCAGCTTGGTAATAATCAAATCTATTTTATCCTTGAATATCACACATTCCAACAGCAAATGTAACATATCCTCATTTACACCACAAGTTAGATAATTCGGCGAATTCACCTTTTTCATGAGATAAGCGAAATTTCTAGTTGCAAAATGCCCTGATCGCAGTCTAAGTGCTATTATAATTCGACTTCTGCATATTTTTTTATTTTCAAACCAGACTATTCGTGTAGGGTGGGATTGTATTGATTTATACCATATACCTTTATCTCTAGAAATTTGATCAAACTATTTTTCCAGCTATTAAAAAAATTAAAGCGAAAAGTACTCAACAGTTCCGTATAAAATAATTTTTAACCGACTTCAAAAAAGGAGGAGGTTCTCAATTCGACTGTATGTTGCTTTTTTTTTTTATGTTTGTTACCTCGTTTCTCTGTACTGTGTGAACCGATTTCGACCATTCTTTCTTTGATTGAAAGCTGGTGCTTGTCGTTTGGTCCCATAAAAATATGGTGAAGATCTGATGAATATCTTCGGACCTGGAGAGGGGAACTCCTTAAAATTAAGGAGAATTGCAATAGTTCTTTTTGCATTACGTTCATTAAAAAAGTTAAGATACAGTGAGAGAGGGAAAAAGGGGTAGGGGTGAGGGGGGGTGGGTGATAAAATTAAAATACACGTAAATTCTAATATCTTCGGCAGCTTTTAACCGATTTTAGTGATTTCTTTTTCATTGGAAAGAACGTATTAACAGGTTGATCTCAGGAACACAACATTAAGATCTGATTATCATGTTCGGACCTGGAGCGTAGAACTCCTCAAAATTTAATAGGATTTCAACGGTTCTTTTTGCATTGAGTTCAGTATAAAAGCTAGGCTACAGTGGTTGAGGGAAAAAGGGGTAGGCGCGAAGGGAGGGGGGGGGGGTTTGGGGAGACAAAAAAAATAAACATGTGAATATTCCAATATCTTTGGCAGCTTTTAGCCGATTTTAGCGATTTCATTGTCATCGGAAAGAACATATTCCTTGTGGCGTGGGGACCAAATCTTCTTCATTTAAATACCTATCAACACTAAAATGATAAAAATAACTAAAATTTTTAATAAAAAAAATAAAAACCGACTTCAAAACAAAAATCCACTAAAAACCAAAAAATAATAAAATAATAACTAACCACTTAAAGCAAAAAATAATAATATTTATTTCATGGAACTCGTGCATGTTGATTCATTTGCTTAATGACTTGACTAGCCAACAAATCAAAATATATGCGTAACATATTGAAGGCGGGTCGCCCAGTACCAAACATATAGATATTTAAATTAATATAAGGCATAGGTCCTACATTTGATTTGTTGGCTAGTCAAGTCATTAAGCAAATGAATCAACATGCACGAGTTCCATGAAATAAATATTATTATTTTTTTGCTTTAAGTGGTTAGTTATTATTTTATTATTTTTTGGTTTTTAGTGGATTTTTGTTTTGAAGTCGGTTTTTATTTTTTTTATTAAAAATTTTAGTTATACATATCTTACTTCTCCTTGAGATACTGCCAAATTAGCCAATCGGTCCGCCTCCTCATTTCCTCGTAAGCCAATATGAGCCGGAATCCATTGCAATTTTAGACCTCTCCCGTTTTTTTCCAAATTATACAAAATTTGTAAGACAGCATAGGCTATCGGTGTACCTCTGAAACCAGAGGCGCAACGAGACAAATGCTGCAAGGAACTCTTACTGTCTGTAAAAATGACGATGTTTTCATAGTGTATGTTCTGTACGTATTTTAGTGCTTCCAAAATTGCAGTCGATTCCAAAATCATAATAGAGACGCGATTGTGGATTTTAAACATAGCTGTTTTTCTTAATTTTGGACAATAAAACGCAGCTCCCTGGCCACTAGCACTTTTTGATCCATCGGTAAATATTTTCAAGCAAGTTTTATATTTATTATTTAATTCTTGTAGTATTTCAAATTTTAGGGCTGTAAAATTTTGTTCTTTCTTAGAGGTTTTTAGACATGCCAAATTATATACGATAACATTTTCTATATCTATATAAGTTACCCAAATATCTAATTTATACATATCTAGAGGATTTGAGGAGGAAAATTCGTAATTTTTAATTTCAGAATACGTAACCGGAAGTAATGGTTTATTTTTATATTGCCAGTAGCTTGTATGGAGGAAAGAATCCATTTTAGATAATAATGTAATAATAGGACTGTTTGTACAAGTCATGCATTTTGCGCTATATTTGTATGCAAGATACTTTCTTCTTATGGAAAGAGGAGGTATACAAAGCTCACTTTCCATGACATGTATTGGGGAAGTTCTAATAAAACTACCAATTATGCGTAACGCCTGGTTCTGAATTTTATCCAGTTTATATAGGTGGGTTTTAGCACTACTGTCGTACAGGAAACTTGCAAAATCCATTCTGCTTCTAACCAGGGAAATGTATAACTGTCTCATGTATGAAGGATGAACCCCCCACGATTTGCCTCCTAAAACTTTGAGTAAATTTAAAAATGTTGATGCCTTTACGGATAAATGATTAATATGTTTACTCCATAATAAAGATCTGTCAAGCCAAAGCCCCAAATACTTTACATGTTGCGCAATATCAACAGCATTATTATCAATTTGCAACTTAATTTCTCGTCTTATGTGACCCCGACTAAAAATACAGTACTTCGACTTACCCGCACAAATTTGAAGACCTAGTTGATTTATATTGTAAATCATTGATTCTATAGCTACCTGTAAATTATTCTCACAATATTGAAGGTTTTTGTTACTAATATAAAATACGAAATCATCAGCATATTGTAAAAAATGGACGTTCTTGGTATGACTGTATACATTAAGAGTAGCGATATTAAAAAGCAAGGGAGATTAAGGATCCCCTTGTGCCAGCCCTATAACTGTCTGCCTAGTATTATGCGTTTTAACTGAAGATTCACAATTCTGTTGCTTTATCATAAGATATCTATTACTTAAAAATGACCACAGATAATTACATATTTTACTGCCAACAGCTTTTTTTTTGTATTGTAGCATTACCTAGCATAAGGTTACAATGGGGCTGGCATGCCTCATTAAGGTAAAAGTCCCTAAAAATAAATGAAAAAAAAATAGCAAGTGAAGTTGATAATAATATTTCACAAGTTATATAAATTAGCTAAATTTTGCGATTGTGATTCACTAAACCGAGCAACTAATATCTTTATACGATCTCGTGTAATTTATAAATGAGTGAGTTTTATTTTACGAACTCGTTTAAAGATGAAACTGAACAGTCAATTATGTGTGTAATTTTAGATGTGAAAAATGGTTGTAATATATGGTAGTTTTTTGTTTACAAATTCTGTGGCCATAGTTAACAATAGCAGAAATATAGAGCATGCTAAGACTTCAACAATAACAAAGTGGCGATTTTAATTTGAAATAGCAATAATTTCCATTACTACTGGACATATTAATTTAACAGTTTCTTGCCCGGTCTTCTCTAGTGTAAACCGCTTTCTGAAAAGGGTAGTAAATCAAAAAATGTACTCAATCTAAATAGAGTCATTTTAATTAATTCAATAAATTATTTCCACATTATTTTCATTTCTATCATTTTATGTCTCAGGATGGTGAGAGTAGTGGAATACCAAGCATGGCGTTGTAATTCATGGTGTTGTTTGGTTTTGCTATTATCCATGAGCGTCTTGCTTACTTAGGCTAATGACTAGCTCATGCCACCATTCGTTACAATAAAAACGAAAAAACTCAACAGTTCCTAAGACATTCAATTGTAAATTATACCTTTTAGATTTGTCGTTGAAGCATGATATTTCAGTAAAATATTTTATTACAAATTTTATTTCTGTTGTGAAAACTTATCTCTTCCTTATAAAATAGAAATTCTGATTCACTAATTCGATTTCAAACTACAAAACTAATAATATATCCTGAAATTCGAAGTGCAAAATACGTGCCCTGACACTAAAATAATCGTTCTTTATATCAATATCTAGTACAATCCCAAGCATACGATCCCTTACATCAACCCATCTCCCCATGATAAAATAAGGCATATTAAACACTAAAAAGACGTGAAAACACCAGAGATGAAAAAAGGTAATTGGCCGACAGAAAGGCGAGCGCCAACGCTAGCCGTCAATAAAACTAATAAGAAGGGAACGAATGAAATCCCGAACTCGTAAAAAGGGAATTTTACCTCGCACGTTAGTAGTTACAGGGATAAAATATTCGGTGTGTTCAGCGGTTATCGAGTTATGCACTTGTTTGGTTGGGTTGTTTGCTTGGGTAAGGAACGATTCGGTATCATCGGTTTTGTATCAAATTTAGGATTCTGGGGGTTATACTATCTTCTAGCACGAAGTATTGATGTTCGAACAATTGAAGTCCACGTATGAGATAAAAGTTTTCCACTTCTAAAAGTTAATAATTTTCTCCATGAAACTTATCATTCGTATGATAGAGGATTCGAACTTTTAATTTTTTTTTCCTGTATTCGTACAGTTTTACGTACAACGTCCGAACATTCGTTGTCGTTTTGGAGTATAGAGTAATCCCTCTGGATCAGTTAGGTTGTTGGAGACTTTCCTTCTCTCTATTCATTTTGAAAAGCAGTCGTTTAAGAATACTTGGGATTATGGGTGTTACTGGAGCTGAAGGTATTGAAGGTACTGGTAGTAGGTATCTCATATGGGGCATTCCACGCGAAGCGGACAGGTGAAAAATCTTGATGTTTCTGATTTCAAAAATATTTGAGTATGTTCTACCTATATATGTCCTTAATTCGTGTATTCAAGATTTTTTACCTGTCCGCTTCGCGTGGAATGCCCCATATGTGAGAGGCTACTCAGGTAGTTAAACCGCAATGTTTATAATATCTACCGTGAAACAGCAGTGAAAACGTATGTTGTGTTCCGGTTTGAAAGACGTAACCAGAGTAATTAGTGGACATATTGAGCCTGAACATCCTTTGTCTTAGGATGGCAAGCGCAGTGGAATGCCAAGCATTGCTAATGTCCATGAGTGGTCGTTTCGCTTACCATCAGGCGGATGGCAAGCTAGTCTCGCTAATTAAAACAATAAAAAATTGAGATGATGGGGATCATTGATCCCTTATTATTAATTGAGCCGTTAGCCAGGTCTTCAGACTAGTTATTTAAAGAAGTTAGATTGATAATTTCCATCTCGTTATATATTCTTAGCACAAAATGCTACCAGTACTAGCTAAAACAATTCAAGTTCAGTCAATTCTTCTGTGGAATGCACTCCCCCTCGAAATCAGGTCGTCTAGTACTCGTATGACATTTAAAGCGAAAGTCCGACAACATTTAATTGATAAATTGGCAGAATAATCTTAGTATGTTTTATGTAGTATATGTATCTATAAGTATAAAATATATGTAATTTTGTATATTTATGTATGTATTTTTATTTATTTATATAATATACAGACTATAATCATATTAATTTATGTATATATAATATATTCTTCTGATATTAGTTTACACCGGAATTTTTATTTTATTATTATTTAGAGATGCGCCTACTTTGATTTCTCTGCACCACCCAAAGGTTGACTGGGAGAGAATGCCTCAGGCATTAAGTCCGCCTTTATACTTTGTATATAAAGCATTTAAATAAATAAATAAATAAATAAAACGTGTGGAAAATCTTATATACACTTTGCTAACTTTAACAGCAATGTGGTTCAGGATTCTAATGAAATTCATCCGATGCAGACGAGTAATCAATTTGGAAGACTAGAACTAATAATCCTACGTCTCGGTTCCAAGATTCAAAAGACCTTTGCAAAATTATAACGATACTTTGAGATTGCCGGGTGCTCAATATCCCTTTCCTCTGCTCATTTTCATGTCGACCTCAATTTGATAGACTAGCAGCACATCTATGATCAAAGCATTGTCGTTGTTTATAGGTGGTAGTCATCCCTTACCATCAGGTGATCTATTTGCTCGTTTGCCGGGACCAATGGAATAAAACAAGATACTAATATACCACTGTCCGAAATGTAAAAGTATAACAAGTTAAAAGAAGGTCCTCTTGTAGCCAACAATCGTCCATCAAGAGATAAATGACGTTGGTGATTTGGTAAAGCGAACAGGGATCTTGCAACTTGGATCTTTAGTCTCTGCCTACTTCGAATGGGACACAGGTGTGAGTTTTTGTATTACCTAATTATTGCTTATTACGACTGATTAAGACCTATATTCCTTTGCCGAAATGTCCACTTAGTCTGCCAATGCTACCAAAGTTAAAAGTATACAGAACACTTCTCATAAAAGTGTCGCGTTTTTTACGCGTTTCTCTTAGAATTTCTTTCAATCGATTTGTTAAGTACTACCGTTCGCTTCTTGAAGTCGTAGAATTTAAATCCGACGTATCGATTCCTCTATGTTCGGTTATTACTTTTAATCGGTTTTATATGGCTCACTTGGATTTTATCGTATTTGATTTATTTCATTTTGTGAGCCGTTTCAATTTTGTGGTCTTAGCGTTAGGTACACGTATCTAAGCCTTCGTCACGTGTAAGATTCGGTGCAGATTTTTATTTTTACATTGGATTTTTTACTACGTTGAAGTCAGAGGCCGTCTGGTTAGGTACCACCGCAAGGTATGTACTCTCTCCCACTAAACTCGTTTGAAGGATTGTAGACAAGCAAGCCAAGCATTGCTTTGTAATTCGTGGTGTTATTTTATTTTGCTACTGTACACAAGCGCTCGTATCACATACCGTAAGGCGAATGCAATGCTCGTCTCACCATTCATTGCAATAAAAAAGCTTTCTTATGGCCCATGTCAAGAAAACCAGTCTACTTACAAAAAACATGGTTTACCATTGCCACAAAACTATGACTTCTCATTTTAATTTTAGTTTTGATAGTAGGTTGATTTAAGCTTAATCAATTTGTAGTATTTTTCTATTCTCTTTCACCTTTATCGCTTCAATGCTTTATAACGTAGGCCTCAGATAGGATTTAAGTCAAGAGCAGTTTACGACCTTCTTAAAACTAGTCCTATAAACTCCATTAGATCTACCATGAATCCATCCATCCATCCATCAGCCAAAGGAAGTCCACTGCTGAACATAAGCCTCCCCCAATGATTTCTACAGAGACCTGTTGGAGGCAGCCTGCATCCAGCGACGTCCCGCGACCTTTACCAGGTCGTCGGACCATCTTGTGGCTGGACGTCCTACGCTGCGCTTTCCGATACGCGGCCTCCATTCGAGCACGACCCCATCGGTCATCAGATCTCCGCGCTATGTGCCCTGCCCATTGCCACTTCAACTTGCTAATCCGGTGGGCTATGTCGGTTATTTTAGTTCTCCTACGGATCTCCTAATTTCTGATTCGATCTCGTAGGGAAACCTAACCTTAAACCATGAATGCCACGAGCTATTGTATGCCAGTAATAAAATTGAGAAAATCTTAAAGGGCCCAATTTACTGGTTCCTGCTGAACATATTAATTTTATCGTTTCCCATAACAAGGTATTTTATGTGCAACATTTAACTGCGTAATTGTTTGATGTTATTGGCTATTGAGTAGGTTTCTCGCTTTTGATTTTTATGGGACAAATCCTTCATTGGAACGTTATTGAAGCATTATAGGTTAAAAACCTAGTATAACCACACTAAAATTTTCCATTCTTAGTTAGTCCAAAGTATTGACTACGTCTTGGACTACTCGATGGAGCAGATTAATTAATTTTGATGTCAATACTGCCTAACATAGTTACAATGTTATAAGCTACAATTTGACAGCCCCTATGGCGCAGTTGGTAAGACGGCTGTGAAACAAGAGGCCGCGGGTTCGATCCCCGCACCGAGAAAAATATTTGTGCGAACCACAGGTATTTTTTTCGGGTTTGAGTGTTTGTGAACAAAAAAGTCTCTCGTAGTGTCTGATACCCACGATACAAGACTCGATCTTAGTGTGGGGTCAGGAATATATATGTGACAGTTGGGTGTTATTTATTTTATGTATAGTTTAAGTAGCTGTATGTGGACTAGTATGGTGTAATGCTGCTTAAGTTTTAAGCTGTTATGGCACTTTATTTAAGGTGATATACAAGTAAATAAATATAGCTACAATGTTGAATCACGGAGCTTACAAATGTAAATCGTAAAAGCATGCAGTTATTTTATAGTTACTACACTGGTCCTGTTACTTGTTTTCTTACAACACGTGTACATAAATTAAGAAAGACGTTTTACGACCCGACGGCACTGATAAAGTTTCTAGTCAGATAGTGTTGTGCGTATTGTATTACTTGAAGCCGAATTTCGGCTTTCTGGCTTCTTTTTCTCTCTCATATGCAAGAGGCCACCTGGGGTGGTACCATCGCAATGTGTATTTCTCCCACCAAACAGAAGTGGAAATGCTCTGTTGTGTTTTGGTTTGAAGGATATTGTAGCCAGAGTAACTACTGGAGAGATTGAGACTTAATATCTTATGTCTTAGGATGGCGAGCGCGGTCGAATGCGAAGCATTGCTTTGTAATTCAAAGCGTTGTTTGGTTTTGCTACTGTTAATGAGCGGACGTATCGCTCACCATCTGGCGAAGAGCATGCTCTTCGTTGCCATTAATAACAATAAAAAAAAGTTATTTGTTATGTTAGGATCTAGACGTACAATATCGTCAAGGTTTCTTCTATTTTTATAGCCTGAAGGACAAAACGAGATTTTTGTTCACTTGACCGGACACCTACATGGAAATAATAATAATAAATATATCCAACAGTCACGTAGGAATCAAAAACTTTGAGATACTTTTCGGTTTCACAAACACCCAGACCTGGAAATAGTAGAATTGGTACTCAAGAAGGCATGCTGCTATAATTATTATTAAAAAGCTCTCTAAAATTTACCAAAACCACTGAAATTTTTCAACCTTAAAATTTTCCGTACCAATCGGATGACGGAATGACATTTTTATAAAAGCCAAACTGTAACACAATTAAAAACATGATGTCAACGAAATTCGGCTTCGTTAAATTTTCCACTAAACCCGAAGCCGAAAGTTAGCATCACTAATCGCGACATAAAACTTAAGTTTCGGCACATAAATGTAAGGGTAAAGTTTTCTTATTTTACCTGTTTCTTATTTCATTCCCGCCAAGGATTTAAAGTTTGATGGGATATAAAATATATCACAGTACGTGACAACAAAATTCGATCAAATACGGCTTAACCTCGTTGCGAATAAAAAACCTGTGTAAAGTTGAATACAGTTTGTTGTGGAGTTTATAGAAACTAGCGGGATTACCCGGCTGCGCGTGTCACAATTTTATTTCATTTTTTATACAAAATAAAATTGTTTATTTTGATACTTCGGTAAGAAACTATATATGAAAATATTTACATAAGTTAAACATTTATCAATATAGCCTTACTATTTTCAATGGCACTCTCGATTGTGGAGCAGACCTATGCTATGCAGTGGGATCTTAATGGGCTGTGAAAGTAACATTTTCCTATTCATCCATTTTCTTATTTTAAAAAGCATCATGCAAAAAGGTCAAATTGACGAACAATAAACAAACTGAAAAATATTCATAAGTTTAATTTGTTTTAAAATATTCATAAGCTGAATTTTTATTCCATATATTATGTCCACGAAAAATAAATTGCATTCTAGTTCATTTTAGTTCCACTATCAATAAACCTTTTCAGAAATTCCAACATGAATATCAAAACTAAATTCTAAACGAGTCTTGAAACTTGCAGCATAACTCATTATTTATGTCGAAATAAAACAATACGAAGATCTGCGAACATCTAACAAGATCTTTTATGTTCTAGAAACCAATAAAGATAAATCTGGTACAAATTTAGCCCATTATATTCGGCGATCGGGCAGGTTAGAGCAGTATTTTTAGGTTAATCCCTTTTGTTCGGAGCTTTATAAATGAACTAACGATATTCGTGCCAATATCTAATATTTATGGGTATATACCGGGTATCTTAAGACTACTACCGAAAACGAAGCCGGGTGGTAGTTTTAGTGACTACAAACACAATGCAACTAAAAAATTCGCAAAGAAACGCGACAATTATTTTTTATGATTTTTTAAATATCGTCAATTTTGGGTGGTAAATCCATAGTTTATGCTAAAATAATAATTTAAACTCTTTTATACCTTAGATTATTTCTAAATAATAGGGTATACACTATTATTTTAGGAAAAAATGTATTTACCACCCAAATATGGTCATAGGAAAAAAATAACAAAAAAAAAATTGTCGCTTTTTTTTGCAACTTTTTCTGTTGCATTATGTCTGAAGTCGCTTAAACTACCACCCGGCTTCGTTTTCGGTAGCAGTCTTGATATACCTACCCTGTATATATACTCGTAGATTTGTTATGACAATATGAATGTTTTTTTCACCGTGTATTATGTTTTAGGCTATACACAGTCAGGTCATAAGTATTGTCACACAGTAAAAACTTTTCTTTTAGAATGCTGGCCACAAAAAAGTTTATTGAATTCGAATTTCGAATTGTTCATGAAAATAAAAATGTATACTTTTTAGAATTTTACTCATTTTTAAATATGGAGTGGACGCTTAAAGAAGACCGTGTTGCAATTATTGCGTTGCATCGTTGCGGTTACGCGCCAATTCAAATTTTTGACATACTGAAAAATTTGATTACAACCAAAAGATTCGTTTATCGTACCATCAAACGATACAATGAAGACTCTAGTGTAGATGACAGGTCAAGAAGTGGTCGCCCTTGGTCTGTTAGGACTCCAGCAGTGATAAAAGCTGTAAAGGCGCGAATTCAAAGAAATCCCAAACGTTAGCAGAAACTGTTGGCCCTTCAGATGGGGTTAAGCAGAACCACGGTGAAAAGGGTGTTAAATGAAGACTTAGGGCTTCAGGCATATCGATGAAAAACAGGACATCGTTTGAATGCTCGTCTAATGGACCTGAGACTGAAGAGATGCCGCGCTTTGTTGAAGCGGTACGCGGGAAAAAAATATCGGGAAATTCTTTTTTCAGATGAAACAAATTTTACCGTAGAAGAGAGCTACAACAAACAAAATGATAAGGTGTACGCACACAGTAGTGAAGAAGCGAGCAACCATATTCCGCGTGTCCAACGAGGTCATTTTCCATCCTCGCTCATGATATGGTTGGGAGTTTCTTATTGGGGCTTAACAGAGGTACATTTTTGTGAGAAAGGTGTAAAAACGAATGCAGTTGTGTATCAAAATACAGTCCTGACGAACCTCGTGGAACCTGTTTCTCATACCATGTTCAATAACAGGCACTGGGTATTCCAACAAGATTCGGCGCCAGCTCATAGAGCAAAGAGCACACAAGACTGGCTGGCGGCGCGTGAAATCGACTTCATCCGGCACGAAGACTGGCCCTCCTCCAGTCCAGATTTGAATTCGTTAGATTACAAGATATGGCAACAGTTGGAGGAAAAGGCGTGCTCAAATCCTCATCCCAATTTGGAGTCACTCAAGACATCCTTGAATAAGGCAGCCGCCGATATTGACATGGACCTCGTTCGTGCTGCGATAGACAACTGGCCGCGCAGATTGAAGGCCTGTGTTCAAAATCACGGAGGTCATTTTCAATAAATTTTATTGTCTAGATTCTTATATCTATGTTTTGTAAGTTCATTTTGATATATAAATGGTTACATAATGAATATACTTGTTTCAATTATTTTATATTAAACATGTGAATTTATGACCTGACTAGGTATATTTTTTTATAAACTTAGACACACCTACTTTCTTTCTCCTACTAAATGCATCCCATGCTTGTCTGTAAGACATTGCTTTAGGCGATAAGACTGCCGTTTGTATTTTTTTATTTTTGTTTCTGTATATTGCATTTTTGTTAATTGTACATTAAAGATTTAAATAATAATAATAATAATACTAAAAGGGTAATTAAAATTGTAAATGTTGGCCGAATCATAGAATGAATTAATTTACGAACTAATAAGCGTGAAGAGACTATTGCTATACCGAGTATGTATTTCAGTTATGACATTTGGTTTTGCTTCTGTTCATGAGCGGTCGTATCGCTTACCACCAGGCGAATGGCATAATGGTCTAGCCATTCGTCGCAATAAAAAAAAAACCATTATTAAACTGACAACCGATGAAAAGCGTATAATCGCCTATATTCCGTTTAGTCGCGAAGATTTGCTCCACTTAATATTCTTTCTCCGTCGTCATTGACTGCTAAAACCGTTTCAGCGGCTGTTAAAAGCCAGGCCAATGGGTTCTGTATGTTCAATAATATAAGTATGTATGAATATTATTGTGATTCCCAAAATTGGTTAGTTCTTTTTTATTTAAAGGTGTAATACTTGACTAAAGTAGAAGTACTTATGTTGATTTTTTTTGCTGTCTCCGAAATTTTTATTCGAAATGTTTTTGCGCCATTGCTCTTTACACTCGGTACTTTATTTAATTTATTTATTTACACTTTATTGCATAAAAAGACAACAAATACAGAGAGAAATTACATATATAAAATGTACAATTGGCGGTCTTATCGCCGAAAGGCAATGTCTTACAGACAACCATGGGATGGATTTAAGAACAGGATAAACAGAGGGCAGTCAAAAGTGTAAAGGATAGAACCTACCTAGAAAGGGAAAAAAATTGCAATATACTGTATGTATCTGTATCAGCCCATATACGTTCCACTGCAGGGCACGGGCCTACTCTACAATCGAGAATACGATTGAGAGTGGTTAGGCCATATAGTCCACCACGCTGGCCTAGTGCGGGTTGGCGGACTTACATACCATAGAAATTCTTATAAATCGCTACGGTATGCAGGTTTCCTCACGATGTTTTCCTTCACCGTTTTTAGTGCGTGGTGATTGACTATCAATACACACATGACTCCGAAAAGTCAGCAATATACTAATTAAAATAATTTTAAAAATTACAAGTAATAAAAGTCATGAATACTCATATTATGTAATATAAACATATACATAAATATATAAGATCATAAGAATACATACATCAGAAAATACATACATATACATAATATATAAATATATATATATATATATATATATATATATAATAAAGTTCCAGACATGCAAATAGGAAGGCTATCCACATCAACGTGTCAGTTCAGTGAGAAAGGTAATAATCTTTGACAAGTTTTTTGAATGATGATAGTGATCGTGCCCGTCTTACCACAACTGGTAATGCGTTCCATAATCGAACAGCCTTAACAGTAAACGATTTGTCCATGAAAATGGTGGTGTGGACGGGCATTCTCAACTCCAAACTCTCTGACGACCGTAGGGATCTAGTATGTGAGTCGTGGAGAAATACAAATCGATCTTTGAGGTAAGAGGGGGTAAGAGGATTAAACAATATGTTGTACAGAAGAAAGAGAATATGAGCATTCCGACGAAGTCGTATGGGCAACCACTTGAGCTTAGCACGGAATTCCGAAACATGATCATATTTGCGTAAACCAAATATGAATCGAATACAAAAGTTTTGAAGGCGCTCAAGTTTATTAAGTTGGTCCTCGGTGAGATCTGGATAGCTGACATCGGCATAATCAAGGATAGGGAGAAGGAGGGTTTGCGCTAATGAAATCTTCGTGGCAACAGGTAGAAGGTTGTGTAATCTACGCAAGGACTTTGCCGAGGCGAACAATTTGCGGCTGAGTTCCTTAAGCTGCGGACCCCAGGTAAAAGACTTGTCCAGAAATAAACCAAGGTTTTTTACTATGTCACTATAAGGGACAGTAGTACCATCACAGATTAGAAGTGGTAGTTGGTCCCTATCAAGTTTTGAAGTCGTTCTGGGGCTGCCGATAATAATAGCCTGTGTTTTGGAAGGGTTAATTTTTAAGCCATGAGTCTTACTCCATTCACAGATGCGTTGGATGTCGCTGTTTAAATTATGAATTGCCTCAATCTGGGGGCGCGGCCGAGCCCCCTCCAAGTCGAGCTATAGGCCGTAACATCCTTTTCTCGAAGCAATTCAGACCATTTTCAACCCCCCATAACTTCGTTGTGGTTAAAGCAAGAAGCCTGAATTTTCAGTTACTAAGTAGGCATTGCGTAAACACGGTATATTTAAAATTTCATTCAATTTGAACTAGTAGTTTAAGAATTATAATGTGTCAAACTTTCGTAATTTTGTCACTCACTGACTGACTGACCGATCATCAAAAGTCTAAGACACTTCTAGCAGACATAGAACCTTCAAATTTAGAATATAATTAGTTTTTAGTGTCTAAAGTAAGGGAAAATTCAAACATTTCATAATTTGTGTCTAGTTTTCTAGATAGACCAACTGCGTGAATAACTTTGTAATCCCATATAAATATATAGGATACAAAGTTACATTTGCAGTTAATGAATCATTGTACCCGTATATAGTGGAATAATAGTTGTAGATATATATCTATATACATGAGGCATAATAGGAGGGGATATAGAGAGGGAAATGGTGTATTCAGCCCATGAAACTGTACAACATTTCTCTAGAAAAACATGACGAAGGAAAACTTGCAAATAAATAGATTAAATAACTCGAAAATATCAATTACAATGAAAGAAAGAACATTAATAATCAAATCCGCTATATTTGTGATAAATTGATACCTACAAAAATAAGAAAAATCCATAAGACAGAGGCTTTAAGAAAAATCGTTAGTGATATTCTAGAAGTAAGAAGTACCGAAAAGGAAAAAAGTAGGATTCTACAAAAAGACGTGAGATCCCATCAAAAACATCCTGTAAAAAAATTCCAAGTCTCGCAGCTCAGGTTTTCTACCGCAAAAAGTTGTGAGATGCATGTAATACCAAGTCGATTAATTTATTTAGTCCTTAAGGGACCTTCTATAAAAAGTTATTACGTTAGTTATTTCCATATCAATATTAAAAATTCTTTACGTTTTAAATAAATAGATCGACTTGGCCAGTAGCATTATGTATAAATTGTACGATACATTATGTTTTCATGCGATGGCCAAGTCGATCCATTTATTTAAAACGTAAAGAATTTTTAATATTGATATGGAAATAACTAACGTAATAACTTTTTATAGAAGGTCCCTTAAGGACTAAATAAATTAATCGACTTGGTACTACATGCATCTCACAACTTTTTGCGGTAGAAAACCTGAGCTGCGAGACTTGGAATTTTTTTACAGGATGTTTTTGATGGGATAACCTTGTCAAGAGGTGCCTGAGAATAAAGTTGTAAATCATCTGCGTAGAGGTGGTAGGATGAGCGAAGATGATTAGATATAGAATTGATAAAGACAGCAAAGAGTAGAGGAGAAAGCACGCCGCCCTGTGGAACGCCAGCAGATAAGGAGCACCACGAGGAATAACTATCCTCAATACAGATACGCTGCCGGCGCCCATACAGGTAACTACGAAACCAATCAACTGCTGTTGGAGATATGTTGAGTGAACGTAGCATACTAAGCAACACATCAAAGTCAACGGTATTGAAGGCGTTACTGAAGTCCAGCAATGTTAAGACTGTCAGCTTGCCTTCCTCCATACCTGATCTAATGTCATCCGTAATATGAGTCAAGGTGGTGGTAGTGCTGTGCCCAGGACGAAAACCCGATTGGAGCGGGTTTAGGAGATCATTTTTGGATAGGAAATCGTTGAATTGAGTGTGGATAAGGCGTTCAAGAACTTTGGAAAGGAAAGGGAGAATGGAAATGGGTCGGAAATCAGAGCATGTAGAGGCGTTATTATTATTATTATTATTATATTTTTACTCATTTGAAGTATCTCTCTAAATTAGAGGTTTTATTTCCTTATCCGCGGGCTTTTGGCCAAACGGAAAGTGCATGACAAATTTAATAACTAGTGTTAGTCTATGGATAAATTTTTTCGGACGATTCTACAAGTATTTAAAATAGCAGCTTTTTGTAATTGTATATATGTAAGGGGATGCATATCGAGAATTTTTAAACTATTGTGAAGGGTGTTGGGGATGACACCTGTGGAGGAAATTATGATGGGTACTGTTTTAACAGTTTGAACTTGCCACTGGGTTTTAATTTCTATGGCTAGGTCTGTATATTTAGCCAGTTTTTCAGTGAATGTGGAGGTGAGGTTATAGGTATTGGGGACGGCAATATCTATCAAGTATACTATTTTGTTTTTCTTGTCATGGAATGTGATATCCGGTCTATTGAAGTGGATTGTTTTGTCTGTAATAATGGTTCTATCCCAGTAAAGTTTAAATTCACTATTATCTATTATAACTTTTACTGGTGGTAGGTCTCTCATATGTGAGAGGCCATCTGGGTAGGTACCACCGCAATGTCTATTTCTCCCGTGAAACAACACTGCTTAAATGCACTGTTGTGTTTCGGATTGAAGGACATTGTAGCCAGAGCAACTACTGGACATATTGAGACTTAACATCTTATGTCTCAGGATGGCGAGCGCAGTGGAATATTGCTACTGTTCATGAGCGGTCGTATCGCTTACCATCAGGCGAACGGCTTGCTCGACTCGCCAGTCAAGGCAATAAAAAAAAAAAAAAAAAACTTGTGGTTTATATTTATAATAGGCCGTTTTCTCTTTTATTAAACTGTGTTTTAGAGCGAGTTTTTGATGAATGATGGCAGCAATTTGGTCATGTCGATGTTTATAGTCGGTTTGTGTAATGGAATGGCAAGCTCCTGTAATATGCTGTATGGTTTCTGGTGAGTGATGGCAGTGGCGGCACAAGTACGAAGTGTATCTGGTGTCTTTGATGATGTATTTTCTATAGTTTTTGGTATCGATTACCTGGTCCTGTATTGCTAGCATAAACCCTTCAGTTTCTGGGAACAATTCACCTCGCTTGAGCCATGCGTTCGACGCAATCTTGTCGACGTTACTGCTGTTCAAGTCGTATTATTATTTTAATTTTAGTTTTGATGTAATTTTTCCTTCAATTTTTTACTTATTATTAAATTATTAAGCTAAGGGTAAATTTCTTTTACAAATCATACATTTTTTTCTATTCCCATTTCTTTATGTTTACTTTTAATTATTTTCGAGTATAATTGTCAGAGTTTATTTCTTGTACACAAAATAAGTATAATGTTGAACAAACCGACAAAGCGTTGAAAAACTCATTAGACACGCACTCACACGATGTTATCACAATAAACACGTGCTCAAATGTTTGTTAACGAACGCGATAGTAGTACAACATGCTGTTATAATACGGTATAATAAAGGCCTATTTCGCGTGCCGTTTCAAGTTGTTACGACTTTATTCTTTTGATTTCGTGGTAATTTGAAAAAATATTTTATTCTTATTTGTTATTTTCTTTTAATCATTGCATTCTAAATTTAAAATAGGTTTCGTTCTATATTTTTGTTGCCAGTACTACAAATACTTCTTTAGTTGTGATGCGTGAGGTTCATTGTTTTTTGTAGTCCTTTAAATAAAATAGTATATTTTTTTCTTCTGTGCCTTTCTTGAGATATACTCTGGAAGAGACAACTTTTTAAGGTGGTCGTCAGGTCTATTTCATATAGTTTTTTGTGGAGTTATTATTGATATACGACATCTAAAATCTTCATAAACAAATTCAGATACGATTTTCGGTCATGACTGAACCTATCCTAGAAGCCTTCGATCCGCACGCTTATTTCGCTACAAATTATATTTTTTCACATCCCACACGTCCGTAATCAATACGTAACAGATTTCTCCTGGGCTCAACAAAATTCGAGCCTTAAAGACGCGGACGTAAATCTTTGTTACCGTTCCCCGCGGTCCCTGGCACTTACAATACCTTTTTACAAGGAGCACTTGGCGGCGAAGGCGTGACATAAATAACAGTAGACACAGCACGTGCAACAATTTTTGTATGGAAAAATTCATATCGGGTACGTGAGTTTTTTGGATGGGAAGATACAGTGCATATAGTAGATACGTGAGACTTAGATATTTCATAAGGCGCTGAAAAAATCGCAAGATATGGCTTGTGTGTGGTATTCGAACTTGGTGTTTCGTATTAAAGCTGTCTTTATTTTGACAGCAATGCTATTGTAAGTAAGCATATGTCGGGGTGTTCTTGTGTAAAGCCCATATGATAAATAATTGTAAATCGGCCCTAAGGAATCTACGGGTAGTTGCAGAAGTAACTTTATTAAAGGAAACCCTGTTGTGATTCTATTTCACTACCCACAGTCAGAGTAAGAGTGGGAGCATGACAGTTTGCAATATAAACCGCCTCCGAACCGTAGGCAAGGCATTCGAGATCCAGCAGTCGGCAGTGAAGCATAGACATACGCGTGTTTACTATAAAGTAACAAGTTGTCGCAGATATTCGGATAAATCGTTAATCCGTTAATTATAACGTGTGGTGATAATAATAATTAAATAATTAACATAATGGATTTTATTACCGTCATCCGACATCAGAAGTGGGATCGTCCTACGATGTAGCCACAACCGCTTGGTTATCGACATCAGCTGGCGCAGATTCTGACGTGAGTACCAGAACTAATAACTTGAGGTAAATTATGATGACTGGTGACTGTTATGTGTAGCTGTCGTGTGTGACTCTCGTGTGTGATTGTTATATTTGGCCCACGTATGTGGCTGTCATGTGTGGTTCACGTATGTGACTGTCATGTGTGACTAACGTGTCTAGCTGTCGTGTCTTTCATGTGTGACTGCCATTTATAGCTATCACATGACTATCAATTTAGATAAAATTACTTCGTATAGAGAAACTATCCCATACAAATGTCTCGTTCGATTTTGGTAAAATTTGAAACTAAATCGCTGCAGCGTAGAACAAATAATTAGTCGTCTAACCAGACAGTATAACCATGCAGCGCTAGATCGCTTTCAGGATGTAGTTTTCTCGCGACCAAAAGGTCGCTTACGCGTTTTTGAAAGATTCGTGTGCGGTACATGCACTGCATCTAGGTGGGACACATTTCTCACAAATAACGTCTTATCTAGTGTAACATTGATATCGATGACTATCAAATTGTACTACCTACATGAAGGAGTTATATGAAAAAAATAAACCTACTACTAGAATCAATCAAGAAAGATTGATGGACATCTGTTCAGCTGTGCCCTTGGTATTGAAATAGCCCATGTGCTGTGGTGACTGCTTACCATCAGGTGCCACATCAACTCATCTGCCTGCCTAGGCCATTAATTGTTATCAGGAGCAGTGACATGGAGCTGTGACTGTGAGCCCTGGAAGTTCCAAGACACCGGCATCTTCACAGGAGTGTTTCAAATTGGTGATATCTTCCCATATTTATTTGATTTTAGTTCATCTATTCTACGTGTGTCATTCCGTAGAGTAATGTATTGGTGTACCCGTTATCGATTCCAAGAGCTCGTATGGTCTTTAAATAGAAATAGAATTTAGTAACAAGGTTTTGAAAGGTTAACATTTTCATATACCAAGTTCACACGAAATAGCTTTGTCATTTTTATAGTTTTGGAAGGGTTAAGCTGGACTTGAGATCATTAAACTAAAGGGGGTTATCCCGGTCTAGTAGTCCAGTCGAGTTTTCAACCTGAAGGGACAATGAGAGTCCCTGAAGGGTCTAAGTGACTGGTCCAAGGGAAAGTTGTTGAAGGGTATAGCCGGTCCAACAACCATTAAGCTAAAGGGGAACAATCCCGGTCTAGCATAGTTCGGTCCAGTTTCAAACTGAAGGAAAAATCTGTGCACTTGAAGGGTCTCAAAGACTGGTCCAAGGGAAAGTTGTTGAAGGGTTTAACCGGTCCAACAATCATTAAGCTAAAGGGGAACTACCCCGGTCTAGCATAATTCGGCCCAGTTTTCAAACTAAAGGAACAATCTTCGCACTTGAAGGCTGTCATAGGCTGGTCCAGGTATGCGTTGTCTGAAGGGAATACTTTCCGGACCAGACTGTATCATAGAAATAATTATTACTATTTTTAAATTGTTATATTATGTGAACTGAGTCAGGATGAACGAACGAATGATTTCCTTGTCTTCAGATGATGCATAAACACGCACACGAGGACGTGTGCTCGTCAGTATGGCCGTGTCGGGGTGTTCTTGTGTAAAGCCCATATGATAAATAATTGTAAATCGGCCCTAAGGAATCTACGGGTAGTTGCAGAAGTAACTTTATTAAAGGAAACCCTGTTGTGATTCTATTTCACTACCCACAGTCAGAGTAAGAGTGGGAGCATGACAGTTTGCAATATAAACCGCCTCCGAACCGTAGGCAAGGCATTCGAGATCCAGCAGTCGGCAGTGAAGCATAGATATACGCGTGTTTACTATAAAGTAACAAGTTGTCGCAGATATTCGGATAAATCGTTAATCCGTTAATTATAACGTGTGGTGATAATAATAATTAAATAATTAACACAATGGATTTTATTACCGTCATCCGACACATATTATACTATATACAATTGTAAATATAACATCGACAATCCACAAAATACTTATGAAATACTTTCTACTAAATGAAGAAGTTGCAACAACTTAATAACGAACATAAATGAAAAACAAAACCAGTAAACGATATTGCGTTAAACATGAAATCAAATCGAATAAATAACCAACGAGAAATATTCAACACAAATTAACAACTCATTTAAAATTTTTATTTAATGATTTCAATTAGTCGCCACAGAGTTTATAGATTGCGAGATGTTCGCGGCAGACCGAACACCGTTGCCTCAGTTTGAATATTAAAAAAAAAAACCGTCGATTTAAGTGCATTCGCCAACTCTCACTTCCGTATAATTAAAAAATCCCGCCGCCCACTAACGAGCCCTCACCATTTGATAGTACTACCGAGTTCCTTTTTTAAATAAACTTTTTAATTTTTCGTAGACGGCTAAGGATTCGTTTATAAGTGCCCGCAGGCTGCATTATAGGCCTGATGCGAATTATAAGATTAATGTATAAGTTTGTTTGCAAAGAAAATGTCCGTGGAAATTTTCCTTCGAATGGGCGATATTTTTGGATTGCGACTGTCTAATGCGATTTGTACGAAATCTCAACTTTAGCGTTTGAAAATATGATCCTTGTTAGATTTTTAAACTATGACTATGACGGTTTAAATTACAAATTGAAATCAAATTGAAACAAAAGATTAGTAAATTACAAGCTTAGAAATATTCAACTAAATTTAATTTCTTGATTGATTCGAAAATAAACGAATGGAAAACCAAATTACGCCTACATTTTCACCTCAGTTCTCAATACGTAATTAACAAAAGGAACTAATTATGAATCGGTCGATTGTGCCAACAAACAAGTCGGCGAGAACAACAAGCACGGGGTCGGACAACACACGCGAATTCAAATTCCTGTACACTACCCGTACATTCCAGTTCATTCGAATTTCGAACTTTGACAGAACAACACAGTCTAGATCCCGTACTGGCCAGTTCATATTCGGAAACACCGAGTTGCCATTTGAGGTTTCGAAAAATTAAACTCTTTCGAATTGTTTTAACGTTCGTTTTTTAAATAAATATCCTTTTAGTAATTGAAAAAAGGAATATTACTGAACAAGAACACAGCAAAGCTACAGTGTAACTCTATCCCTTACCTACACGTTGCATTGTGCGATTTTTTTCCCTGATATATATATATTCTTGTGCATGTATTTATATTACGTAACTGCAAACACGGTCGAGTGTTTTTAAATATCCATCGTTCAAAATTACATCTTGTATAAACATGAAAAGGAAAATATAAACAATTATAATTGGTCTGCGGGCTCACGTACAGGGTCAACAAGGAAATTAATGTTCATTTACCTACTTTCTTTATTTTTTGACTTATTTGTTTTTGAGGAAAGTTTACAGATAAATGACAAAATATACCTAGTCAGGTTATAAATTCTGTTAATTATAAAAAAATTGAAACAAGTTTATTCATTATGTAACCATTTATATACCAAAATGAACTTAACAAAACATAGATTCTTATGACACATTCAAAATGACCTCCGTGATTTTGAATACAGGCCTTCAATCTGCGCGGCCAGTTGTCTATCGCAGCACGAACGAGGTCCATGTCAATATCGGCGGCTGCCTTAATCAAGGATGTCTTGAGTGACTCCATATTGGGATGAGGCTTTGAGCACGCCTTTTCCTTCAAGTGTTGCCATATCTTGTAATCTAACGGATTCAAATCTGGACTGGAGGAGGGCCAGTCTTCGTGCCGGATGAAGTCGATTTCACGCGCCGCCAGCCAGTCTTGTGTGCTCTTCGCTCTATGAGCTGGCGCCGAATCTTGTTGGAATACCCAGTGCCTGTTATTGAACATGGTATGAGAAACAGGTTCCACGAGGTTCGTCAGGACTGTATTTTGATACACAACTGCATTCGTTTTTACACCTTTCTCACAAAAATGTACCTCTGTTAAGCCCCAATAAGAAATTCCCAACCATACCATGAGCGAGGATGGAAAATGACCTCGTTGGACACGCGGAATACGGTTGCTCGCTTCTTCACTACTGTGTGCGTACATCTTATCATTTTGTTTGTTGTAGCTCTCTTCTACGGTAAAAAAAATTTCATCTGAAAAAAGAATATCCCGATATTTTTTTCCCGCGTACCGCTTCAACAAAGCGCGGCATCTCTTCAGTCTCAGGTCCATTAGACGAGCATTCAAACGATGTCCTGTTTTTCTTCGATATGCCCAAAGCCCTAAGTCTTCATTTAACACCCTTTTCACCGTGGTTCTGCTTAACCCCATCTGAAGGGCCAACAGTTTCTGCTAACGTTTGGGATTTCTTTGAATTCGTGCCTTCACAGCTTTTATCACTGCTAGAGTCCTAACAGACCGAGGGCGACCACTTCTTGACCTGTCATCTACACTAGAGTCTTCATTGTATCGTTTGATGGTACGATAAACGAATGTTTTAGTTATATTCAAATTTTTCAGTATGTAAAAAAATTGAATTGGCGCGTAACCGCAACGATGCAACGCAATAACTGCAACACGGTCTTCTTTAAGCGTCCACTCCATATTTAAAAATAAGTAAAATTCTAAAAAGTATACATTTTTATTTTCATGAACAATTTGAAATTCGAATTCAAAAATATTTTTTGTGGCCAGCATTCTAAAAGAAAAGTTTTTACTGTGTGACAATACTTATGACCTGACTGTTTAAGATATCAACTAGAGATAAAAGAAAGTTTCTAATTAAAAGCATAAAACATACGCTTTCGTACATTTTTCAGACTGACATAAGATGGAAACATACCCAACATCACTATATTTGATTCGTTGTTCATCGATAAGAGATAATAAAGCAACACCAAATGTCTCGAGGTGACGAGCGCAGTGCAGTGCAATGGCCACCTGAAACAAGTATTATATCGCGTAACTCTTGTATAAAGAAGCTTACCCAACGAGTCACGTCATTTTCGATACTAAAAAAATATTAAAGTAATTCCTCCTCCCCATATAAAGTACTTACACAAATTCAGGTTCTGCTCATAAGCAGCACAGATCACTCAACATAAGGCTGTACAATTGTTTTCCATTGCCACAAAAAAAGAAAATCCCCCAACCAGTAACTAGTGCCAAATTCAGCACGCAAAAATGTTGAATTTGCAAGCGATACGTCTAAAAGCTAACGCGAGAGATCACCATTGTAAGCCTCTTACGGATACTTGGAAGCACCGACGCTTCCAAAAGGAGTGGAAAATCCTGGATAATCTGTTGGCGACATGATTCTGAAATTAGGCCTCAGCCGCTTTTTACATTTAAATTATTTTCCGTTAAAAACTTATTTTTAGCTTCCCGGATACCCTATTAGCGCGTTCGTCTCTGTAAATAGGACGGAGGTTTCAAATGGCGACTGACATGGTATTTCGTTTAGTTGAGTAAATGGGGGCACATGTAGATGATGCATGCTCAAAATGTGGAGTGAAACCTCTTTTGTTACTTTTTTAAAATTCTATTTAATATGTTTGTTTTTAATTTAGACATTTTGAATTGCCCCCAAATTAAGATTGCTTTACAGAAGCAATGCGATTATGATGTCTATACTGGTGGGGAAATATTCCTATGGATGTTATTTTTTTTAATTGCTATGTATGGCTTGACCAATATGCCATTCGCCTAATGATGACCGCTCATGGACTGTAGCAAAACCAAACATCACAGTCAGAGATCTGATACCTTAAAGATGTCAAGACTCATTGTGTCCATTAGTTATTCTGGCTGCAATTTCCTTCAAACCAAATCACAACAATGCATTAACACTGCTGTTATGCGGGATGAATAGACATTGAGATGATACCTACCCAGGTGGCCTCTCACATACGAGAGGCTTAATACCATTTAATCGTGTGAATATTGACATACCAATATTCAACACATTTTTTAACATGACCATAGATACAAGATTGTCCAAACCGATATACCATTATAGGCACTTCATGCCAAGCCACACGCCATATCGCGCCATTTTTAATGAGAGCTAAAAAGGTATGGCCATTTTTATGACTATATCCCATCATATTGCATCTTCAGATTGTCTATGCATAATAAAATACTGCTGACTTGCCTACAAAAAATCTTCTGTGCCAGTTAAACTAATGCCCAACATTCAAAAGCAGAAAATACAATTTGGTGTCTTAGCGAGAAACTCGACGTAGCAAAACGCAACTCTTAACGTAATTATATTCAGTTATAGCTAATTAAAGTAGTCGCCATCTTTAAGCGGGAATTTTTAAAATTTAATTAACTTAATTGCAATGAAACTGGGCTACCGTTTGGAACGTTGAAACTGACTTCATTATTTATTTACCGAGAGATGTAAATAAAATGTTTCGCAGTTTTGTTAATTGTTAAGTAGGTTTTTGTTGTTAATTTATTATTACTTTATTTAATATGGATGGCTACGGGCTGGAAGACGTCCTTGGTCGTAACTCAATTTTCAGGGTCATCTTTTACAACTCTAAATGTATTGAAGGCTCCTTAGTTTTTAAATCAACATCTTTTTCATAAATTTCTTCATCATTCACACACCTATTCTATTTACAATACAAATGCGATATGATTCCAGTACATTAAGGTCTGATAAATTGTTTCTGTTTAGCGAAGATCTCGTGAAAGCGTGTATCATATACACAGGGCGCCATAATTCACCACTCAAACACATATTGTGCCTAATGCTATACATTTATAACGTTCATTTTCGACTGAATTGATGACGTTTGCTAAGAATTTCGCTTTTGGAAGGATTGATGATGTAGGTCGATAAAATATACAAGATATGATATTTGGATGAATAGCCTCAATGGCGCATTTTGTTAACTCTGGCTGTGAAACTACAGGCCGTGGGTTCAAAACAAATAGTTCTGTAAACACAAGTAGTTATTAGTTTCGGGTTTGGGTGTTTGTAAGACCGAAAAGTCTAGCGTAGTTCGTGATACAATACAACACTTGGTCATAGGTAGGGTTAGGATTATGTGTGTGACGGTTGGGTGTATTCATTTTTAATTAAGGAAGTGGTGAAACTCATCAATACAACTCTATTAATCATTTCAGATTTCACAGAAAATCAAGTCTAGGGCGTTGAACTCACCGTCTAACAGTACAAAATCTGCCAAGAATCCTTTAAATCAAAGCAGTTCAGTGCTCCCGGCAGTGACATTTGAATAAAGCGCAAATCGAAACTCAATCCCGCACGGCAATTACAAATAATTATTTGGAATTGAAATTCCTCCGAATTATTCTCGCGATCTCCGAATATTGTAAGGGCGGATTGTTTGATTCTATTTTGGTAGCGTATGTCACGGCGATGTTTTATTTGGATATACTCATCCTTGTTTCATATGGAATGGATAGAAGTGCTTCTATTATTGACTAGAAATTTCCCATTTTGTAAAGTCGTACTTAGGTATGAATTATAATTTCGAATTTTAATTCATAGGATACCTGATTCTGATCTCCTATTGCAAATCTATGTCAGAATGTTGGGTGTATCTGTAACAAATTTTCATTAACTATAATAAAGTAAATAATTAAAATGTCCTTTTATTTCTTATTTATAAAAAACAACATAAAGTAACTTACCAGTTGTTAAGCTAACCAAAAAGAATAGTAAAATATATGAGTGTAAATAGATAAGTAATTTTGGTTAACTATATATATATTTAATTTTAAGTCAAGCAAAGATATTTTGACTAGTTTGACCTGTCAGTAACAATTGATTTTTTCAATTCGTAACTAAACATGGATCAAAGAAGATTTTCCCCATGTCAATGTCACTATTAACTGTCAATCAATGAACAAAGGCTTTATATTTTTTTACATAGACGCAAAGTTTCAAGGTGAAATAACAAACACAGGTTGATACAAAAAACAAAAAATGGGAATGACGGTCACGCTCAGGTCACGTCATTCAATACCTCCGATATGCAACTGAGCAACGAAATGACGAAATTGATCCGACCGATATGAGTTGAAATAAAATAACAGTTAATCTGTATAAAGGATACTTGGATTTATACCGTTTAATTCCGATATCCGAAGTTAATTAATATCGAATATATTTGCAAGATTATCGCTGAAAGTTGATTATTTCAATGGCGCTTCATCAATGATTGCATTGAAATTGAGAGTATTATAATGCGTATTTATTCATGATATTGTTTTTTTATAATTTATCAGGCCATTAATATTCAGCAGTAGATTGCCAAAGGTTGAATGATGAATATAATGATAAATATTATTTTTTTGTCATTACGATTGACAAGGTTGTCGCCTTGGAATGAACTCCCTGCTTTGATCTCTCCTAAGCGCTATGAGTTGTCGTTCTATAAGCGAGGTTTAAAGAGAGTACTCTCCTTATGGTAGGTAGCGGCCTGGTTGTGTTGAACCTCTGGCACTTCGAAGGGTCATGAAGCTGACCCCTTACCACCAGGCGAGCTTCAAGCTCGTCTACTTGTATAGGAAATGCAAATAAAAGTGTCAAGAAGAAGTGCTGACAAAACAAAGACTCTTTATTTAACTTTATAAAAAATTTTTAATGTTTAACTATAAAGCCGCAATAAGCAGTGCCTGTTCCTTGGGTATATGAGCAAATCAATTGATCAGAATAACAAAGTAATATGAATAATTAATAATTAATAATTATTAGCGGAAAGCGCAGCGTAGGACGTCCACCAACAAGATGGTCCGACGACCTGGTAAAGGTCGCGGGACGTCGCTGGACACAGGCTGCCTCCAACAGGTCTCTGTGGAAATCATTGGGGGAGGCCTATGTTCAGCAGTGGACTTCCTTTGGCTGATGGATGGATGGATGGATGATGAATAATTAAACGAAGAACCAAAGAATCCACAGACATCTATTTTTGCTAGCCTCTTAGGTACTATATTCTTGCTGATCCCACAACAAATTTTCGTGGTAGGGCATATTTGAGAGGTCGCCTAGGTAGGTACCACCGCAATGTCTATTTCTCCCGCCAAACAGCAGTGTAAATGCACTGTTGTGTTTCGGATTGAAGGACATTGTAGCCAAAGTAAAAACTGGATATACATATTGAGACTTAACATCTTATGTCTCAGGATAGCGAGCGCAGTGGAATACTAAACGTTGCTTTGTAATTCAAGGCGTTGTTTGATTTTGGTAATGTTCATGAGCGGTCGTATCGCTTACCGTCAGGCGAACGACAGATCGTCTCGCCATTCATGACAATAAAAAAAGACGTAGGCCACAGTCCACTGTCCGAGAAAATTGCATTAGGTTTCACTTTTCTCTTCCCGCTCTCCATTCGCCATTTCGCCGTCAAAGCGCCTTTCAGCCTCAAGTATTGTGAGTATTTAAAAGTGGTATTTATCGATGCCTTTATCCTAAAGACGCTTGCTTTCCCCTCGTAATAATGCTTTAAAACTGAAGTAGAAATTAAAGTATAGCCTCAAAATATTTATTTTTCTAGTACTAAATATTCTATTTGAATTCCAGATTTACTCAAAAATGTTTGAATTAAAACTAGTATTACTGATTTTATCGCTGCCTGATTTTTAAATTTTAAACTGTAAAATTCTACTTAAATACAATCTTCTTTTAAAACCGCTATTAAAAATTGGCAATCTCTCAATCTATTAAATCTATAGTGTTTCTTTGGCGCGGGTTAATAAAGCGACTATCGGATCGAGGGATCCATTCAGCTACAGAAATCGTTCTCGCTTGGAGCGATTCAATTAAGTACATTTAAGACGGGACGTTTAGGGTCCTATACATAAGTGGACGTCTTACTGGGACGGGCTAAGAGTTCTATACTTTGGTAAATAAAAATAAAAATATGAAACGTGGAGGAATTAAGGATTTAATATCAATTTCTTCGTCCACACTTACTGTTCTGTTTCGGTGTGAAGGACATTGTAGCCAGTGTCACTACTGGATATACTGAGACTTGACATCTTAAGTCTCAGGCTGGCGAGCGCAGGGGAATGTCAACCATTGCTTTGTAATTCGACGTGTTATTTGGTTTTGCAACTGTCCATGAGCGGTCGTATTGCTCACCATCAAGCGAACAGCATGCTCGGCTCACCATTCATTGTAATAAAAAAAGTGTAAATGTATCGAAATATTATTATACTCACCTATTTCAATGCGATTGTAGCAACTAAACCTATTGTTACGATTGATACTTGATTATTTCATTCATAAATGTAATATCTATCAAAAACCCTGTTTTTCCTTCAGTATCAATGGCATTCAATTTTTTTAATAGTGAGACGATCATTCCTTTGACCTGATGTTAAGCGATACGACTGCTCATAAACAGTAGCAAAACCAAACAACTTCTTAAACTACAACTCAATTTCATTCCATTGCATTCCACTGCGCTCGCCACTCTGAGACATAAGATTTTTAGGCCTCAATATGTCCAGTAGTTACTCTGGCTACAATGTCCTTCAAAATGAAATACAACAGTGCATTTAAACTGCTATATAGCGGGAGAAATAGACATTTCCGAGCCTATTCAAGCGGCCTCTCGTATATGAGAGACCATCAAAGGAGATGTTTTATCTTGGGCCGTTTTGTGTACGTCTGATACAAAATCTAGAAAAAAATGTGGTATTCAAATAAAATACATTTAGATTTCTTGGACAACAGGGAGCTTTATACAAAAATGTGATTGTTTTAGTACAGAAGCAATATTTTCTTCGATAATCTGTCCTCCATGATGCTTAATTGTCATTTCGTTCAAAAATGCGCGAACTCATTATCTTTAACTTGAATATGTCTTATTTTTAAAAACCCCCTCCAAATTATAATTATTATCTATATTTCTTTTTCTATATTCTTCGCTTTTTAAAAGACGATATATGTTGTTAAAGAAGTCACTTTTATTATTTTATTTATATTACATGATTTTAGTTTAAGAACGAAAATGTTTAACTTGACAGCAATTGCAAAACTCTGTGTTATCTGTCTACGTCTGGCCGTAATTAGTATTATTTTTTATTATTCGCATACATTTCGCAAATGTGTATTTGCTTCTCTGTTGACCTGGCTTTGTTTTATGAATTCTGATTCTCGCAGATGATATGTCTTGACGTTTAAACGTAATTACTAGTTCGTATTTTGGTGAGTAAACATGTATATTATTTACAATGCCACATGTAAGTAATACTTTTATGTTTTTCTATGTTCACATTTCTCTTCTAACCCACAATTCTGCTTTTCAGCACATCAAAAGTGGTGCTTTGCTTGAATTGCACTTCTGCAATTGTTGTGAAATGGTTGAATTGCACTTCTGCAATCAAAAATTGAAATGGATTCTATCATTCAACAGAATCTTAGTAACTACATGGGATGCCAATTCACTCTCGTGTAGAGTATTTCAAAACGTTTTATTGCTGAAATGGCAGAACAAGAAGTAAGTATTCTATTTTCTTCATTAACTTGGGAAATGTATGTTTTATGCCAATTAATCAAGGTCAATACAAAGTAAAGAGTATTACAAAAGTATTCATGTTAGAGCTGAATTGCATTGTGTCCACAGGACAAGTCTACTAGTACATAAATATGTAAGAAGTGATATTTTATATATTGTTGTTTAAATTGTTAAATGAATTACATTTTCTTTTATTTCCCTCTGGACACTCAGATGATCTTGTGTTATGTATAATATATTATATATTATATTATTATTATTTCCATAATAACAACACTATGTCTGATGGTAAGCACAAATGCTGTCCAGGCGGAATATCTAATGGCATCAGACGACTGTCCCAAGACATTTCATACAATTATCCGGCCGGACTGCTGCGATGCCTCTTTAAACAATAGCGGAAGGACCTGGGATCATAGGAAGGAGGGAACACATGTGACTGCAAAGAGTTATTTATTCTTCGATATCTTCAATATTAAATCTTTTTTATTTTGTTTTAGTTATCAGAACAAGCAATTATCTGTACAAACTGCTGGCTGCAAATAAATCAAGCTGTAGACAATGAGCAAGATTTTATTCCAACTCCGCCGTAAGAAGATTGTATGAATCTCGATTCTTTGGGATATATATAACACCCACAAGTGTTTCATGTTGAAAGGAATATAGCTGGACACTGGACAGTGGGTTGCTGTACTCATACCATGATCATACTGTGGTATTTAGCCTTTAGGTTGGGCCAGGCAATAGTACAATATGGGAGCACCGGCATTGTTCCTAGATGTTTTGACTGGAGATTATTTTTAGGCAAATATAAATAAAAAATATAAAGCAAGATCTGGTTGTACTTTATTGTCCTTAAGTTTTGTTTGATTTTAGTTTTCTTTCATCAATTAATCCTACTTTTTCCTTATGTGTGCTCAGAAATAACCAGTTAGAATTAATGTCAAATACATTATTTGAAAAATAATATCTTAGACCTTAGGATAATATTATTTTTAAGTATGCAGAAGTCTAATATACCAAAGTATAATAGACTTCTAGGGGTAGACCAAATGTAATGTTTAAAATGTTAGCTTGTACAGAAATGATTGCTAGTAAGTTCTTTTACTAGACATTAAGGTATAGAAATAAACATGGCTGCTATCAGATTCGATTCCATTTTTATAGCGTATTCATTTGTATGGACTATAATAACTAAGAGCTTATTAAGTGCATATGCCTAATAATAAAATGATTATTTATTCATATGCACATAGGGCACACCTCTGACTTTTCGGAGTCATGTGTGTATTGATAGTTAATCACCACGCACTAAAACGGTGAAGGAAAACATCGTGAGGAAACCTGCATACCATAGCGATTCATAAGAATTTCTATGATATGTAAGTCCGCCAACCCGCACTAGGCCAGCGTGGTGGACTATATGGCCTAATCACTCTCAATCGTATTCTTGATTGTAGAGTAGGCCCGTGCCCTGCAGTGGGACGTAAATGGGCTGATACAGATGCTAGCAGTCGTGACAAGTGATCAGTCTGTGCCGTGCTGTATCTCATGCCTAGCAGATTTTTATTGTGGATTATTTAAATAGGTTGTTTAGCAGGTATTATGCACCGCACTTACGGCCAGATATAGGTACACTTTCTTAATATTAAATAACTATAAAAATGACGAGATTCTGACAGACTTGTTGCAATTTATTGTATAGACATTATGTTATATTATATTAGATGATCAATAAAGTATGATACTAATTCCGTTGACGTAAAAACATTTACGAGTTATATAGAGTACAGTAATTTATAGTACAGACGACTAAAAATAATATTTGATTTATAGGAAAACGAATTACGACTTCATATTTCATAAATGTCAAGTTTTGACATCGGCTGTCAAACATGCCGTTTCAGACGCCATATTGTCCCCTTGTAGTGTTGCTGTTCTTGGCTTGGTATTTATTTTTGTATAAAGCTAATATGCAACGTATAATAGTATTTCATACAGAAATCGAATGCCAATTTCACTAAGTAAATTTGGTGTAATGTACTACAAACGGCCCAAGGTCCATACATTTCTGGCCCATCTCCTTTGTAAGTAATCTCGAAAGTGATTAATAGCTGAATGGTTCGCTGTGTTAATGATCTTTACACAGGTATGAGCCTGGTCGGTTCGAAATACGAAGTGCCTATGTATGGTATGATCGATTGTTATAGAACTAGTGCACTTCATGTTTTAAAACTTCATTTCTGCTGCACTAAATATGAACCAGAGCTATCTTTTACATATTGCATAGTAGACTTATTTTTTTTACTAATGGTAGGTGTCTCATGTGTGCCTGGGGAGATAAATAAATAAATACACCCAACAGTCACATACATAGTCCTGACCCCACTTTGATCGAGTCTTGTGTCGTGGATATCAGGAACTACGAGAGACTTTTCAGTCTCATCAACACCCACACCCGAAATACCTGCGGTTCCACAAATATTTGTTTCGGTGCGGGAATCAAACCCGCGGCCTCTCGTGTCACATCCGTCTAATCAACTGCGCAATGGAGGCTGTCAAATATCACCGCATTGTCTATGTCTCCTGCTACACAGCAATGTAAACGCACTTTTGTATTTCGGTTTGAAGGACATAGTAGCCAGCGTAGCTACTCGACGTAATGAGACTTGCATCTTATGTCTCAGGATGACGAGCGCAGTGGAATACCAAGTAATGAAATAAATAATAATCGCTTACCATCAAGCTAATGGCATGTTCATATTACCAATTGCAATAAAAAGGCTACCCAAAGATGTAATAAAATGAAAAACTTAGTGTGAAATCTAAGAAATTTTCTAAAACTCCAAATCCACGACTGCCACGAAGTTTATTGACATTGCTCGACGGGTGATATTTGAATGTTGGAACGGTATGGCACATGTGCGCGGCTCCTGCGGCAATTTATGGACGTAATAAAATCTTTTGTCCCCGTAACTGCGTGCGTTTGTCCAGTAACTGAGTTTCTGGGTAATTCTATTGAATTTCTTTTTTAGGAACGGTTGGTAGTCTGCCCACTAGATCTAGCCAGCGGTTTATCATCATCATTGTCATTGTATGTTGGTTTACATCTAGATTTGGGCGTGTGTCTAAATGTATGATCAACTTTTGGAACATTTGTCCCGTCCATACGTAATGCGTTTTATTTCCATATGTAATGCGGCGTTGCTTAATTCCATTCTCACTCATCACTCAGATCCAAATTTGCATGCATGATGCAGGTTTTCTCACGATTTTTTGCTTCACCTTTATTAGTTAGTGATTTACTATCAATACACATGAATCGGACAAGTCAGAGGTGTGCCCCGGGATTTTAGCACGTGAGCACTGTGAACATGTCGGCTGTCGTGTCTAGTCCGTTTACCATCAAGCCACCCACACACGCACGCTTAGATCTAAAGAAGTGGAACAGTACTCACAACTATCATAATAATCTGATAATATTGCAACACGTTTGTATAATAAAATCCGCAGAACTCAGCTAGTCTTATGATGAAATTGTAGGAAACTGTTTGCAGTATAGTACAGCGGTTATTGGAATTTTTAGCAACTTGTATCCCGACGCAACAATGTGAGCGAGTAAACACTGTTGTAAAAATTCTCAAACTTAGAAGCGTCGGGCATTTTTGTTGGTTTATTATTATTGGATTTAGAAACTGGAATATAAAGTTTAGAATAGACTTGATATTATTCAGGCATATCTTTAAGAATATTAAACCTTAAATCTCCAATAGTGATGTTGTTGTACATAATATGTTTTTCATTTTTGGTTAATAATTCTCTACGCGGCTTCAGCAGTTTATTAAAAATTGATTTAAAGCTTCAGTCACACTTTGACCAAATTAGTTTCGCTAAATTCACCCTACATTTGAAATGTTGTAGTAAATCTTAAATCTCCAATAGTGATCTACATAATATGTTTTTGATTTTTGTTTATAATTCTCTGCGCGCCTTCAGTAGTTTATTAATAATTGATTTAAAGCTTCAGTCAACCTTTGACCAAATTACTTTCGGTAGATTTTTCATACATTTGAAATCTTGCAGAGAACTCTTAAATATCGAAACCGTTCAGCGATGTTTCTTTTAAGGTTAGCGATAACTATAAATTTATACGATAAATTCATACATTACTTTATAAAGTTGAAAATATGTACGTATATGTTCGAACGACCAGTTTCACAGCTCACTTTCTTTTAAAATTAGGTTAAGAAGCCAAATTTACAAATCCGATAAATTAACTTACATTTTTCATTATTGAAATTTTTAAGCCCGGAGAATTTATCACAGGGAGGGTTTCTCCGACTTCGTATGAGTCCTGCTCATCTACTTAGCAGATTTCCAAATTATCCTTATTAGCCACTCGGGCTATGAATAATTTTATATTCTTCCCACCGTGGCACTTAAATTTCACCTCACATTTAGATAGGAAGCGAATTGAATTCACTCTCACCTCAATATTTCATAACCATTTTTCATAGCCTCGAGGAAGCTATTCCGTAGTATGAGGTTTTCTTATGAAGAATATGGTGATTTTATTGACTCCGCTTTTATGGAATAAATACTTAAAGTTATAGATTGATGTATTATTTTGTTAGCACCTCCATCCGCGTCTTGAAATGTGCTATGATTTAGAATTTTTATGAAATAAATTCTACCTTTATAGTTTGGTTTATCTTCGAGCAAAGTTTGCATGGATGAGATCTTTTAGAGATATCTTTAAGAGCAGGAGAAAAATGCGTTCGTTTTGTATCTTTAGATATTGGAAATATGACGATTTAAATAGAATTGTCGGGAAAGAGTTTTTTTTTTGCAATGAGTGGCGAAATTAGCATGCCATTCGCTTGATGGTAAGCAATACGACCACTCAGTGACAGTAGCAACACCATAAAACACTATGAATTAAAAAGCAATGTTTAGCATTCCAATATGCTCGCCATCCTGAGGCATAAGGAGTCTCATTACGTCCAGTAGTGACTTTGGCTACAATTTCATTCAATCCGAAATACAGCAGTGCATTTATACTGCTGTTTAGTATAAGATTAAAACTGTTCCGTTACATTGGTAAATCTCCATTACATACCTATTCATTGATGCAGTCAAACTAGGCTTCAAAGATTTTTACCCATTAAAACGTCTTTGCTATCGAATTAAGTTGATATAAGCCCAACAGTATCTGTCTTCGCATCAGTCTTTTGAACTTGTTTCCTCAGAAACTTTTTTTTGGAAAGCAGCCCCTTAGGCAGGTATTATGCCTAATACAAAAAATGGCTTACAGCTTTAATCCTCGGACAAAACGATTTATCTAAATCTTTTTCGCCAGGTACAAACAGTTTTGCTTTACCGTTTCTGTAGTGGATTTTATTTCATTAGACGTTGCTAAACCTATTACGAAAATAAAAACAACATTGTGTTTGATACCAGATAAAGATTGAAATAACAAGATTTTGAGAAGAAAGAAAATTGTGGTAAAATACAGGCTTTAGAAACATTCGTTATATCATACTACTATCGAATTTTTGTTTGTTTATTTTTATCTACTACCAGCATCATCAATATATCATATACTTTATAAAGGTTGCACATAAAAAAAAAAACCGGTCTTCTCCGGTAATTTTATGCTGACATAGATACCAATTATCACTATAATCCCATTTAGCGCATATATTTAGTTTTCTATTTTTTATATACTTGTCTTTTCGCTATAAAATAATGCATAAACCAACTGTGTAAGGCTACGCCTAAGGTTCTATGGTTTCTCCTTTCTTTCAACACTTTAAATTAGGCATTTTTATATTTCTTATTTTTGAATTTTTTAATCCATCCAAGGGATGTCTGGAAGAAAATACCTAATGTATAAGGCCACCTCTTGTTCTATAATAATGATGTAAATTCTATACAGTAATTGTTTCTTTGTGTTGTGCAATAAAGAATTGTGTAATAACAATTAAGGACGCTTCTCAGTATAAAATGTAATTCACTAATTAAATATAACTTCCAACGAAGCATTGAAATAAAACTATTATTTCGGATTTTATCGCAGATTTGAATTAATTTTTAACTTGGCGACGTTTCACTTACATTACAGCTTTTGTGGTCACGGGGCGGACTTCGTATAATATTTATGAATCTGAGTAATATTTGCGTAAATCTAAGAAAACGTCATAATCGCCTAGAGCGATTAGACCGCCATCTGTACTTTTGGTTAATTTGTAATATATTTAAGTGTTTATCCTTTTATGTGCAGTTAAAAATAAGTAAATAAACCATTTTAAAACGAAGCATCGTTGCTATTGTTATCCTTGTTCGCCATCAAATTTAAGTCTTTCTTTTACCATTCGAACATCTACTTCATCAAACTATATCCCCTCATGTACATCAGAACCTAACTCGATGTCGTAAACATGATTCTAGGTAGAATCGATATACCTATCACCCGTCGATACAGAGTCATCAATCTTCGTATTTTTGTAAGTGCTTGTTCCATATTCCTTATTCTGCACTGGAAATTTCCACCATTTTTCAACGAACTTTTGTAGATAAATTTCAAATATTTAAAGTGATTTTGTAGTGAAAGCACTAAAACGGGTCTGTCAGAAAAGGATTATACGGTGTTCGGGAATGATTTGAGGGTTGAATTTTGGAAACTGGAATGTAAAAGGTCCCTTGTTTACTTGGGTGCGGGTATATTGGCTGATATATTAGCGTTATTATGTAATGTTTTAGTTGGAAACTGTTATTAAATTATGAAGACGTTTATATATAAACCAGGACCTATAGGGTTAATTAATTAATATGACTGAGTGTATTATGTAAATTATATTTTGACCATCCATAGAGTATCCCATATAATGCAATATTGGACACAACAAGTTTAATAGATAGCAAATAATTATGCATCTCTAAATAAGTAAATGAACTATATTAACGAAGTTTTACTTTGTTACAGGTAAATATTGAATACAATTATTTTAACGAGGAATAACAATCAACAAGACGTCAAACTTCCCGGGGCTGAAGAGAAAAGAAATCGGTAACTGATACTAGCTATTATGAGAGGTAAAGACAGTTTGCAAGAATTAATTTGAATTTATTAAAACTACTGCAGTTCTTAGATATGTAACATAGAATTAATTATTATTTTCATAAAAGCAAGAACTGATCTGAGCAGTAAAGTTTTCCGAACGAAAATGATATTATTATGTATCTAATAGTATGCCAAATGGTTTCTTATGTTTACACGAATGTTACTAATTGAAATAAAACTATTATTTACGGATTTTATCGCAAATTTGGTTAAATTTTTACATGTTTGACTTCGCGACGTTTCGATCACTTTACAGTTTTCGTCGTCACGCGGCGGACTGAGGTATTAGATATCCGCTCTGTGACTGCTACAGTTTTACTACCCTTATTTTAAAAATTAAATTAATAAAGTAATTTAAAAGTTGTGGTTTTTGCGTTCCTATCTACGCAGAAGGAGTTCATGGTGTCTTGAGGTCTGGTAGTAGGTCTTTTGGTTTCCGCTATAAATAAATGTATAATTGGATCCCATACTTGTGCGATCTTCAAGCCATCTTTTCTATTGAAATTGGGATGTTTTTTTTATTTCAATAGCCTCGCGAAACATCCTTGGCAGGAAGCTATGTTCTTTTGCGACAACTTGAGGCTGATTAAAATGAAGGTAATGCTTGGAGCGTTCTTCTATGTGTTCAGCAACTGCAGAATTCGTTGAGCGTCAATGTTCAACGTCAGCTATGTGTTTTTTTACGCTGGTAAGTATACTTTGTTTGGTGTGATGTACGTGATAGTAGTATGATGGTTAGCATCAGACAACGATTCACGTATTAGGGACACAGCCACACTACTTATTAAATTGTATATTGGCATCAAATTTAAGGGAAAATATTTCAAATATCCCCTAGACCTGAACTCCATTTCAGATTTTATACTAAAGTCATATTAGAATTGTAAAAAAAAAAATATTTCTGGTCTTCTGCATCCAACGCTTCCCTTTGACCCAACCGTCCACCTTTTAGATATTAAAAATTAATTTAAAAACCACTCAGCTTATAAAGGAAAAGTGTTCTTAGAAGTGCAGGAACCGAACCGCACCATTACGATTTATTCGCTCAAAGAAATGAATTACTGGATGAAAGAGGTGTTGCTCATTTCAATTTTCCGCCGAACGCGACGTTACTTCAGTACGAAAAGACTTCAAACGTAAACAGCGAACTTCCCGATAAAGGTGTTTAGGGTCCTGCCCTAAAACGGCGAGCAATCGAGATAAGTGAAATGGTAGATGATACCCTATTTACTAAATTAAAGCAAGTCGCCTTAGCTGGAAACGTTGTGCTAACGAAGAAGGAATTAATTCTACCGGTACTTTGTAGATATCGAGCGTTGCTAATTATGCTGTTGGAGATCCTGTTGGCTATTTTGGAGGTATTGGTATTAGAATTAGGTCAAATGGCGGTGATAGAGTAGAAGTACTAATGTATAAGATAGAAAAAACAATAAAAAAGTTTGTTTAATTCGGTACTTCATGCTAAACAAGGATAGTCCCACAAAACCTTAGAATAATTTTGAGATTTTAGTACAGCAATTTAATAATACTAGCCACCAGCGCCGGATCTAGGTATTTTTCGAGGCGGGGCAAAAACTGAAAAATGCCGCCCCTACCTGCCTATATTTTTATCTTAATCATCATCATCATTTTTAGCAACCATATGAAAAAGGTCTTCGGGAAAGAACGCAATTTTACCAGGTCAAGCATTTTTACACGCTTTATATTGACTTCACTTGTACATATGTAGCTTCACTTTTAAGGGTTAACGTCACTCGCGTCCGTAGGCTTTTACTCTAGTTTCACTACACGAGACCAGAGGTAGTGCCAAATGAGTGACACAGTTCGTGGTGGTAGGACTTAAGTGTACGCCCGGGCAGCGACCACTGTCCAACGGACGTAAAGACCGCCATAGTGAACCCCGTAAGGGACCGATATCCGAGATCAGCCCATGTTATTCCGGTTTTTTGAGGGGTTTGGCTCCGGGCACGAGGTTGTACCATATGGGTATTATCAGTCGCTGTCGAAGGGAATAGTGTTGACCCACAGTCAGGGAGACCCGTAGAAACGGTTGTCCGCTGTCCGCCCGCGGTACAGTATAGGGGCCCAATCGCGACTAATCACCACGAGAGGCTGCCTCACCATGCCGCGCACAGTTTTGTGACCGGATGTGGGGTCCTGGCGGCTCATCCCGTGAGGGCACGGGGCCATCGGCGTTCCATCCGGCGGATCAATTCGCCACCTGCCGACTCTTTCGTACCGGTGCCCATTCGGCTTTCTTAATGTCCGGACTTAGGCTACTCGATGCCTCTTCAACAAATCCATCCCATCAACCTCATGACAGTGCAATTAAACAGAGCATGTTCTTCAGCGGTGCATAACACCACCACCACGTTCACTGAGTTTACTAACATCCGCGGACTCCATACGAACCTCAATGCCGACCACCATGATCTCGAGAGAGCCCATCCTGCTTTGCTCGTATTAACGGACACAGACACAGATTCGTTTGGTTTTCGTCCAGCCAAAAATTCCTTCCTGCTGTCCCCTGGTTATTCGCTTAAAGAAAACTTCAAGCCGGGATATGCTTGTATGTTCGGTCGGACATCTGCTGTCGCCGTTTGCGCTGCATGAAGGACCTTTCCTTCTCCGCTCTGTGTGTGCACGTGGATCTAGTTTCCCTGAGCCGCATCTACGTGTGCCTTTACAGGTCTCACAAAGGACGATGAGACGACTCGGCTGTTCAGGTATCTTAGCCAGGCAGCTGATGACGCGCGGGCGCAGTTCCCGTCGATCGAAATGGGGGTCTTCTTGAGGGTCTTGATAGTCTTTCAGTGCACATCACGAACTATGGCTGGGCTCCTCCAAGACTGATCATGCTGGTTCCTCTGGCCTCTTGGTACTTTCAATCAATGCTTGTTTGGGTCGTCAGTACCGTTCGCTTCACCTCCACGTGCCGTACAGGTTGAGCGGAGGGTCTGGCATTACTCGTCTGCAGATTCGAATGGTGTGTAAGATTATTTCTCATCCATCGCTTGGATTTGTGCTACCTAGCACTGCTTTGAGGGTAAAGATCACTCAGCGAGTGCCAACGCTATTGCTGACGAGATCAGACTTGAAATGGAATACTAGATTTCTTCATCTGAGATCGCCAGTAAAGGCCGTGGACGCTCCTGGTACAATCGTGCACCGATTTTGTCGGTGACAAGCAGGCGGCATAACGCGCTTAGATCATCAGTCATGAAGGATGCCAATATTAGTTCCCTCAAAGAAGCCTACAAACAAGCCACCAAGGCGTGCAAAAAGGCCTACGTTAGAGTGGATGCCCAGTGCCTTAGCAGGATTGGGAGTGCGTTGGCCAATCACCTAACTAGCAGTCGTACTTATTGGAGTTTGGTCAGGACCGCTCATTCTAACTTCTGCCGTTCAGCGTTGTCACCGCTGAGGTGTCCGAAAAGGTCGCTGGCTCACAAGCCGCAAGAGAAGGCTGCCTTACTAGCAAATATCTTTGTGGCTCATTCCCGCCTCGAGGACCCTTGTTTACAGACGCTGCATACACTTTCTGATTGCGGTTTCTCAATGGTGGATACCCGCATTAGAAAGAAAGCACTCCTGCACTGACTTGCCTCTATCGAGCGTCCTACAGCGCAGGAGTTGCGTCTGAATCTTGGAAGGAGGCCAATGTGCAATCGATCCCCAAAAAGGGTGATCGGTCAGACCCTACCAACTATTGCCCTATCGCTATCACCTCAGTGATGTGTAAGGTCATGGAGCGGATCATAAACTCTCAATTGATCCGCTACTTGATCACTCGTATCAACGAGTACTCGTACTCGTATGATGTCACTGATCACTCGTTGATCAGTGACAGACATCGCGGATTCCGTCAAAATCAATCAACAGGTGAAACTTCTTGCATTTGTCCTGCATCGCTAGGGTGAGGCGATTGACTGGCGTGGCGAGGCTCTTGCTATGACATAGCCAAGGCTTTTGATAGGGTCTGGCACCGTGGTCTTCTTTCCAAAGATCCGACATACGGTCTGCCCGGCAACCTGTGTTCGTTGATTTCTGGCTTTCTGCATGGGCGTAGAATACGTGTCGTCGTCGATGGACACGCTTTGGCGCTCATGTTGGTAAATGCCGGAGTTCCTCAGGGCTCGGTGCTGCCGCCCACGCATCAGCGTGAAGTTCTCCATATCAATGATATGTTGTCGCTAGGCAACATTCATTGCTATGCAGATGACAGCCCCATTCTTGGGCGATACCACTATATGCCTTAGGCTTGCCGGGTCGACATTGTTAGGGGACGCAAAGATCTTCTCATTGAGCTCACATGGGTTTCCAGGAATATGGTTGAGTACAACGCCAAGAAAACCCAGGTGGGTACGTTCACGTGCAAAAAATACCCGTTCTCTCCCTTCCCAATTTTTCAGGGTGCTCCCCTCTCAATGCAGAATGACCTGAATATCCTTGGATATCAATCTGATCACAGCACGCAAGCTTGGAGTCCTGAACCGGGTGCGTCAGTTTTTCACACCCGGTCAACTTTATCGCTTGTATAAAGCGCAAGTCCGGCCGGGTATGGAATACTGCTCGGACCTCTAGGATAGACCCGCTCTGTACATGCTCGATGCCTTGGATGGATTGCAGCGGCGGGCTATCCACATTATGAATGATGCAGACGTTAAGAGCAACTTAGAGTCGCTACTCCCTTGAATTGTTTAGATACAAATCGAATTTGTCATGAATTCCAACAAAATAAAAGTATGCTTTGTTTTTTAATATTATCTATAAGGGGTTGACCATAAAGGATACTTTCATAGCTGAATAGAAGATGGGAAGGACCCAAGAGAATGTTTTGTGTTGATTTCTGTAAAAAGCTTTCGTAGAGTTTACAATGTAATGTCCTGTACCAAATAAAATATTTTTCTTCGTTCGGTTAATCAACAAAACTAACTAGTAAACACAAATTGAATATTTGAAACCAAACGTAGTCATTGAGATCGATGAAGGAGTTTCCAAATATAGCTTCATCTCTTTTTCACGCGCTCTATCGCATAGGTATTCATCAAAATTCGCGCTCTGGGAGAAAAACATTCTGCAGTGCCCGTGTAAGTAGTGTTACGTTATTCGTCAGTTGTGTAGTTGTCTCCCAAGATTCAATATGCCGCCCCCTGAACTTGCCGCCCGGGGCACAGACCCCGTCTTGCCCCCCCCCTAGATCCGGGCCTGCCAGCCACTTACCTACTCCAAAAAAGTCTACGTAATTGCTATTAAATCTGTGTTAGTAAAATTGCATAACGCAGGCACTCGATGCTTGAGAGACGATAATCTCAACTGAGACGATATTTTATTGACATTTACAGTTTCTAAGAAGTCTCTGTCTTCTAATTCTACATTGCAGTGGCTTTAACTTTCTCGTATTCTTCTTCTATTTGGCATTCCGCTATCGGTAGCATGGCATGCAATAATGTCTTGTTAACACATATTTAATCCTGAATACCCCTTGCAATCAGACGGTATTGCATGGGGTAGTCATATATCCAGGCAGTGAATGAAAAAAAAAAGACTACTACCTGAAAAAAACTACTAGCTAGCTTCATTTTTGGTCACAGTCTGCATATACCCGGTATATGTATATCGAAAGAGTAATAAAATTGAAATATTTAGACTATTACTGGTAGTAAATTTCTCATATTTGAGTGGCCGCTTGGATAGGTACCACCGCAATGTCTGTTTCTCCCGCCAAACAGTGGTGTGAATGCGCTGGTGTTCCAGATTGAAGGACATTGTAGCCAAATATACTATTGGACATATTGAGTCTCAAAGTCTTATGTCTCAAGATGACGAGCGCAGTGGAATGCCAAGCATTGCTTTGTAATTCGGGGTATTGTTTGGTTTGCTCCTATTTATAAGAGGTTGCTTACCATCAGGCGAACGACATGCACGTCTCCCTATTCATAGCAATAAAAAAATGCCCATTGACGGCAACTCAAATAAAAGGAAGTGTTTAAAAACCGTGAAATCTGAATTCTAGAAAAATGTGCGCGCTCCTTCATTCTTTTTGCAAAATGCCCATGTAGCCCATTTTGTCTTGTTCTACTGCAACTATCATGAACCTCAGGATTCCAGTTTAATACGTTCTATATTTAGAATTCCAGCTAAGGAATTATGGGTAAAATATATTTAGATACGGTTCTATAAATATCGCTACTTCTAATATTGATATTATACTCGTAATCAAATATTGGTATCCAAGCCGGAGAGAAGGTTAACATGAGCTACATTCCGGGTATTTTCTTTCGTTGTTTACATGAATTCGCGGAAATGAACGCGTGGTAAATTTATCCCAGCTTTTGTAATGGAACTCCTGTGTCAATTACTATTTCTGTATTAAACGACTAAATGAGTATTGAAGGTAGAGTCGAGGCGCAGTTTAAAACACATGAATGATAATTTTATCTGAAAGGTTTTAAGTTGGTGATAGATGATTTTTTATCCGGATTAAGATGGTATGTAGGGTGTGAAATATTATCATTCTGTTATTTATAATACTAGTAAAACCAACGGTCACATTTATTTTATTTTATTAAATTAAGGTATCACAACTAAGTCTCAAAATGTCCAGTAGTTACTCTGGCTACAATGTCCTTCAATCCGAAACACAACAGTGCATTTACGCAGTGTTGTGTCAATGTCTATTTCTCCCGTGAAACAACACTGCGTAAATGCACAGTTGTGTTTCGGATTGAAGGACATTGTAGCCAGAGTAACTACTGGACATATTGAGACTTAACATCTTATGTCTCAAGATGGCGAGCGCAGTGGAATGTTGCTACTGTTTATGAGCGGTCGTATCGCTTACCATCAAGCGAACGGCTTGCTCGTCTCGTCATTCATTGCAATAAAAAAAAAAAAAACTAAGACATTCTTTACTACAGTTACATTCTGACGCATATACCACTTAAAGGAGTACACAACACTTATGAGACTAAAAGAGACTCTTTAGGTTTTGTATTTTTGAAGCGCACAGGCATTGATCTCAGTGCGGGTATCGAACCCTTGGCCTATCACCACGTAAAAATTCGAAATGTTATTAGAAATTGGTGACTATTAGAAAAAAAACCCCAAAGCAAAACTGTAAAGGCTGTAGAAGCCTGGATCCACGTTTCTACTGCTACTTTTGATAATTTCGCTGATTCTCATACGTGAGAGGCTGGTTGAGGAGGTACCACTGCAATGTCCATTTAGCAGCGTAAGGCCAATATCCTTCAATATGAAACACAACAGTAGCTGAGTAGCTACTGGTCATATTGAGACTTAACATCTTATGTCTCAGGATGGCGAGCACGAGATATGCTTTGTAATTCTAGGTGTTGTTTGGTTTTGCTACTGTTCATGAGCAGTCGCTTACCATCAGGCGAACGACAAGTGTGTCATCATTGCCATAAAAACTAGTTCAAAGCAAATTCATTTTTATAAAAAAAAAAAAAATAGTTCAAATATTTAGATTCGAACAGTAGCGTAACCTACAAAGAGGGTCTGACGTATCCATGATTGCCATCACGCGATGTTTGATCGTATATCAAATATTCTTCGGGGATTTGTTTCGCCATTGTTTTATTTGTCAAAGTCAAGCGCTCCGGGCGATGGCACAGTGTATGCATATAAATTCGTGTTTGGTTTCTGATGTATGGTTTTGATGGCGTTTTGAGCGGTTTATGATCGGTGATTGCTTTTGGGTTTGTTTTGGTGTAGGATGTGTTAATATCAGTATACAGCTGAATAAGCGGGCTACTTGTAGTTTTTTCATTCATGTTATAATTTATTTATATCTGACACTCCATTGATAGTAATACATAAATATAAACGAATTAAAACATAAAGGTCTTTGACAAGGCGTTAATATTCCTTCGGGTGCGTACAGTATTTTCAGTATAATTATATTGAATTATCATAATGGAAATCTCAGTAGTCAGGAAAAACTATTGTTGGTAATTCCCTCAGTTTTTTCTCCTAATTTCAACCTTTATTTAAAAGCGCGACAAATACTTGTAACGCATCTTTTCTGGGTGGTTTCTGCTTTTGTATTTTTTGCCAGGTAACCTTTATCATTCTTCAACCACTTTTGAGCCTTCATTTCCAATTCTTGCCTGCCTCGGTGGCGTCAGATTACTATGGTATACAAAGCTGAGGTCTCGGGTTCGAATCAGGGTCGGATGAAGTAATAATGAATTTTGTTTTTCAATTCATTATCAGCTAGATATAGCGATTGGCTCGCCCCACATCACATAGCGGAACGTTACACCAGAACTCTGTCTATCCCTTCTGGGAAAAAAAGGCGTGAGTTTATGTATTTCCATTTCCATCAAAAGTCTACATATACATCTATGCCTTTTTAATTCCACCAACAATGCATTGACGCAGTTCATTAATATTTGCAATCACATTTGTCCGGAATCGCTCTCGCGGGCGTCCTCAACAACGTTTCGCATCACACTGCACACAGCTTAACCCCGGTATTAATTATCCGTGTACATTACTCGCAGGAACTTTGAAATTAAGTACCGAGTTACCTTGATAACAAAGGAGTTTCAACGAGATGGGAGAATTTCCAAGAATGAATGTAATTAAGGTGACTTTTTAAATGTTACATGATCAGAATGTATCAATTTGGATTAAAAATTATTGTCTACTGCTATTATTACTGTTATTGATTTGAATTCAAGGTGTTATTTGGTTTTGCTACTGTTCATGAGCTGTCGTATCGCTTACCATCAGGCGAACGGCATGCTCGTCTCGATATGCATTGTAATAAAAAATCTATCATATATGTAGGTCGGCATTATTGTACACATTTTCACAAGAAGAAACATGAGAAATTATATAATTTGATCAGAAATCAAAGTACATTGCGGCTTATAACCGCTATGCCACAATATTATTTCAATTCATAAGTCATTGTACGCGAAATACGTGTCCTTATTAAATTCTAATATAAGCGAGGTTAACCCGAAATCAAAAGGCAATTGAAACCAATTAGCTTTATGGAATGTTTCGTGCGTTTCTTAGATGTAATGTATTTATTATTTTGAATATATTAAATGACGAATATGTGTGTTACATTTTATTGAATGGAGTTTCTTGTTCTTTACTGTATATTTCGGTAAATAAGATCACGCCTACATTCTCGAATGTATAGGCAGAGATGCTACTACTAATTTATTAACAAATGTGCAGAGCAAATTAAAGACATTTATTACTATGACAATATATTTACAGCATATTTGTGTAATAAGTATGTTGTTATATATTCAGAAATTTGAGTGACTAGATATTATATAATTGCCATTATTTAACAAAGTTCGTGCCACATTAAGAACGCTTACGCCAAGCTTATTTCAGTTTCATAATGTGCTAAAAGCATGCATACCAGTCACCATACCTGTTATAAACTCCTGTCTCAGGATATGATTTTTTTCAAACTGCCGATGAATTGTCCTTTTTGGGTATCAAACCTACGACCTCATGGTTCACAGACCATACAAACTACAGCTATAGAAATAAGGTCAATCAAGGAATCAATTTATACAGGGTGATATAATTGATTTATGGTAGTTAATTACATTTTCACATTTCTCATCATGAAAGGTGGAATGAAAATAAATTGAAAATTATCGAATCGAATTTGATTTTAGCTTCCATTATTTTTGGTCCCTCCGTACGAACACGAGTATTTTTACCGCATACTCAACTTCTATTGGGTCCAGGATCTTACCTGAGTGGGCAAGAAAAATAACAAGACTCTTACCTATTCCATTACTCGTATATCAAAAGTATTGAAAACTAAAATTACGGTTTTTGACAAGATTACTAAGTAGTTTTCATTTTTCAAAATGTTTTTTTTTTGCAATGAATGACGAGACGAGCAAGTCGGTCGCCTTATGGTAAGCGATACGACGATACGGTTATTATGATATCTGGGGTAATTAGGGAAATGTATTAAATATAACACATGTAATCCGTTTACAAGACAATAAAGTAGTACTATACAATCACTCAGAAGTTTTCCTGCTTTATACTCTCATAAATATAAACATAAAAAAGGACCTTAAACAAGTGACGATAAACTATAATTTAACAGTGTTATACCTAACCTCAACGGCTTAACTTTCGAGAAACTTAACAAAGCTGACGCTTGCAGCGATTTATCAGAAAATATTATTACGTAATATTGTTTGTTTACTCCGGCGGGATTAAAGTATAAGAATTCTTTGAAGAATGCTTAGGAAATGTTCATTAAATGTTGTAATTACACTTCAATAGTAGAACAGGTTTGCAATTATTATGAAAGTGAAAAAAAAAAAGAGTTAAATAGTCATTGAGAAACTACGAGAGACCGCAAAAACTCTGAAGCAATCGAAGTTTTTAAGTTTAAAAATGCAAAAATCAAACCAAATCCGCGATAAAACCCCTAATAATTTATTTTATTTCAATGTGCTACATTCTTCTAAATTTAAGAAACCATTATACATGAGAATTTAACAATAAAACAAATAGAAATATGGGTTAGACAAGTATGCGGGAATAGAACCCGTACCTTTTACAGTCAGTTTCGTCAGTGATTCTGTCAATGTATCTTATTTGACTATTCATCAAATCCATTTTGTTTTGCTGTACTCAAAAATGTTGAAATAAAATATAATATAATTTGCTTCAATGAATCAGAATAAAATTTAAGATATCCACGCCGAGTCATTTCGGCATATGAATAGATCTAAAGATAATTAGGGACATCTATACAAAATATTACCTCAGCTAAAACGGCTAAATTAAAATATTCAGAGGCCTTAAGCCTGTGCCAAACGAACCACTTTAAGGAAGCGTTTTTGTATACAAGCGATAGCGGATCATCGTGATTTTGAAGAAACGTCTTAGCAGGTCGGTATATCGAATGGCATGAGACTTCCGTCTGATGTCATTCGATATTCTGCCTGGATTGCATTTGCGCTTACCATCAGGTGTAGTACAGTAATTATGCTGTGCCAGTGTAAAAATGCAGCCTTTTTGTGAATGCTGAATGAGAAAGTTGGAATTGTAATCGTGAAAATTCACCATCCAATGATACATTGAAGATAAGACATAAAACGACGAAGAAGTAGAAGAGAAGGCAACTATAAAGGCAGCATAATTTTTTATTTATTTATTATTTTATTCTTCGTCAGACTAATATAAATACTGAAATATGACATAAAAATACAACAGTAAAGATTTCTTCCGATCTACCACTATTTGATCTGTTTTGTTGCAAAGCGGCACTGCCACGTCTGTGGTGAATTATACATCCTATGGACAGTACAGTAACTTATAGTTCTGCAACTGAATAGGAAATCAAGCAGATGAAAAATATTTTTAATTAGATAAAAAAGACAAGAGAGCAATACAAAGCACCAAAACCACCTTCTTAATAAAACAGTAACATAACCTCTCGCTTCAGCCAAAAACACACAGCCGAAAGCGTTCTTCGTTCCCGCCTTCCGTCCCTCCAGATTAAAATACAAATTTACTCATTGAAAACGTTTTACAGCCAGATTACCCCGTATTTATCCCCTACCTGTGTATTCCGTAGTGACATTCTAAGCCTTTGCACAGATATTTATTTTGGCACAGATTAAAAAATACGTTTCGTTTTCTTTGAGTTTTGTTGCGCAGCGGGCTTGTGATTTAATCTGCTTAACTCTTTTTGCTAAAGCATTTCAGCGTGAATTTATTATTTTTAATTTATTAGTTAAGTTATACAGGACGTGTGGGGTGTTATTTTTTAATTTGCCTTTTTAAAAATGTTTGTCTTTTCCAAGTGGAAATGGTGGAGACAGAAAGCTGTTGGCTTAATATGATTAATATAAAATTAGCTTTTTTAATTATTACTTTTTTATTCTGAAAACATTCACTGTATAATATTTAAAAACACATGAATGAGATAAAGTTTCCAATGAAAATATTTTTGAAAAATTATTCCCTCCTTTTATATAACCCACCGGGAACAAAAATATTCATGGTCTATACATAATTGAATAGCAGTGCCTCACATTTCATCCATGTCTCCATATAGCAATAAATGTATACTAATCCACCAAATCAACGATTCAAAATACTTTAAATATGGCGGCTAATTTTAAATCGGTCGAGGCACTCAGAACTGTGCGGTTTCGTTTGAACGTGCCGATAAATTATCATTTAGCAGCATTTTCACGCAAAACCGCTAATTGTCACAGGAATAAATTAAACTTTATAATGAGGTCACATTCTTAATCATTCCTAGGAGAATATTCATTCAATGGAATTTTGCGTTTCCGTCTGTCCTTAGTATTGAGGCAATTTGTATTTTTTGTGGGCCGACAATTATTTGGGTTCGTTGATCCGATTTCACCTACAGCTAGAAACAACGTAAGCTTCAATGCAAGCCAGTATTATACAGATTCTATTTTTGCTTACACAATAAAGCCAGCTAATCGACCATCCGATGGCCTCATTTTAAGCAGTTTAGAAGCGACGTATAGTAAATAGCCTGTAACACTTTATATTCGTAGGTAAGCTCATGAATCTGCGGGAATGTGAACGTAGCCCCTAGACAAATGTCACTTTTGTATTGAAATGACGGAAGTCACGTGACTACCAAATGTCATTTCCATACATTTGATATTTCAGCAGGCATTCACGCTAATAGTAAAGTGACATTAGTCTAGGGGCCCGTATGCAATGCAAGCTCAACGATAAAGATTAACATTAGCTGTCTAGTGTGTATGTAGCATGTGGGACAATATTGTTTGTTACAAAAGTAGTTAATTTCAAAAATATCCTGAACCGACGAGATTGCATGAATAGATTAATGACGGGATGAAGCGAAAGCAGTATGTCACGATCAAGCAAAGTGGAGATCCATAGTCTCTGCCTAAGCTAATGGGATACATACGTTTTTGTATGTACGAGTATGTATTATTTCGTACGTTCCCATCTTCAGCATGTTTACCCTTTGCATGAATAAACAAATAACAAAATTATATAAATGTACTAACTGTAGACGGACAAACATTCAGTCTCGACAAAATCATTCTATTAAATGTGTCGGGCAAAACCACTTTTACAACTATGAGAGTTCACTTTGAATACCTCTTACTGCCTTTCAAAACATTTGCATCTATTACAATAAAACAATACGAAGTATCAAGTTGTTTCGAAACAAAACGCCTCAAACACTAGAAACAAGCAACAAAGCATCTGAAAGCAGCACTAAAAACAACACATAAGTCAAAACGTAAACGAATTCTCAAGTGCTAACAAGTTGAATTAATTTCTTGTACAATAACACATTGTTTTCCTTTCATGCATTTAACCCTTCCCCTCTCTTTCTTTCGATGTTTCAGTTTGGTATGGTTAATTTGAAATATTTCTTTCTCTCTCCCTTCTTCTTTCTTCTCACTCATTCTTCAACCACAACACTTCTGAATATAGTTGTCACTTAAATATTTACATAGCGTCTTGACAAAAACGGCCTGCATCCAGGTATTTCTAATTTTTTTCCGGTTGCTCATTTCTTATTCTCCTCCCGCTCTCCTTTCAATTTGAAGGGCCAGCAACATATTTATGATCCAGGCGTTGTAGATTTTAATTGTGGCAGTGTTCACTTACCACCAGGTGATCTGTTTGCTCGCTTGCCGGACCTCTCTTTCTCTCTTCAGCCACAGAAAGTACACTGCTGAAAATAGGCCTCTCCCAAGGTCTCCACAATGATCTGTTGGAAGTGGCCTGCATCCAACAACTACCTATACAATCTACAACCTTAGCTATTTCGTCTGTCAATCTAGTAGGATGACATTCAAAGCTTCACTCGTTTGTGGCCTCAACTCGAAAACTTTTCGGCCATCTGGAACTTGACCAGATGATAAAGCACCCTGGCTAGAAGGCCCTGGCACACATTGTTGCTGTTGAGAAGTGCCAGGCTCACTCAATAGATCAACTGTAAAACAAATTATTTACATATTCTTTAATTTATAGGCAAAATCTTGTTAATGCTTATATACCCAACAACTTACTTCCTTCAATTTCCAATTGGACCTCAGGTTGATGCTTTTCAGGTAATTGTAAAATATTCTGAAATAGATTAAGTGTTATGTATATGAATAAAAAATTAATACATATTAAAAAAATCCAAGCATAAATAAAATAATCAATTAGTAAACCTGAGAAAACCCTGCCTCCGGAATTGCCAAGCCCGTTGCTACTTGCACACCAATTAAATTTAGGACCCTTTGTTCTATGTCCGTCAATTTGGTTAATATAGCTGGCCCACCACCTGTGCCATGGGCTGCTCTATGTAATCGAGCAGCCTTCTTTTTTATATTATTTTTGAAGTCACTCCACACCTTAAACATGCAGAGTTATTAATATTATGCAACTAAATATTTTTTTTATGATAAATAAACCTCCACCAATACCTAGTAAATTAATAATAATACAATACTAAACCTTTTTCCATTTTTCTGTAGTTTTGGTATCTCCACTACCATCACTGTTAAGGAGGGATGTCAGCTCCTCCCATTTCTGCAAAGCCACCACCCTACCCCTTGCATTGGATGTTGGCTTGCTGAGATCTCCTTGTCTAGTATTAAAAAACAAATTCTCAAACACTTCCACTAGCATAGAAATATGAATTATAAACTCAGATGAGGTACTTACTGTTCCATGTACGATACTAATAAATCAAATTGATGATGGCTTGTCTTCATTTTGCGTATTTTGGTTATAAATTTATATTTAACAAATATCTTCACAGTTCACAATTCACACGGTTCACACCAAAACTTACAAGAAGACTTGAAAAGTTTCAAAGTTTTTTGTTATGACTTTTGAAAGCGACGCGACGCATAATCCGACCATTTTGAGAGAACATCGGTAACTCCAATAAGATAGACAAACGAAAGACGTATTAGATTTTGTCGGCTTATCACACAGCAACCCAGTGCAGCCAATATAAGCAAAAAAACGTTCACTGCTCACGGTGAATAAACGCCAATCGAATCGACGACTATGTTTGAAACTCGCACTCGCGCTTGCTCGCAATTCGCCGTGACTGACGTTTGCTCGTTTAACGCGATGGTTACGTTACTCGATCGTTTTTAAGAAACTCACACTACGCACTCAGTTCTAATTTTAACTGGCATTAAAGAACTTCATGTTAATTAGAAGGGCTTATCACGACGCACAACGCATGTTAATAACTTTATACGTCTGGTCGAGCACGTCATGTTTTAATGTCTAATTCTTTGTGGGCCATTATCGTTTGACCTTTTTAATTATATAATTTAAATTTAGTAGTCTGTTTTAGATTACCATGAGTATATTTTGTAGCCATTTTATAGCAGTTATGCTGTGCATCTTATCGTGGTTACTTATTTTATTTAGGATGCAAACCCTTTGTATATTAACGATCTTTTTAACAAGGATCTGAAACGGCTACCATTAGTAAAAACTGTCAATATATTTTTGCATTTGAATAAACTTAGACAAGCAGTTAAAATTACCTCAATTTACAAAATATGCCTCCATAAATAAATATATTTCTTACTGAAACATTACAATGAAAAATATACTAACAGCAGCCATTTTCACTTCCCATGAGACTCCGTAAACAAACAAAATTTTCGCATTCACACTGCTGAATTTACTCCAATGACACTGTAATGTTCTCCAACGATACTAAAATGACAAGCATGCAAGGAATAGCATCAGGAGCCTTGCAGATGGTACGTGCGGAATAATAAACAACAGTAACCAGCCGACATCTGTAACTGTTACTTCAGACTTGGATTATCGCCTTATATTAAGGCTTTAGAATTTACATGCTTGGGTTTTGTAATATTAATGTTTGTTGTGTTTGGAATCTTGAATATTCTAATGGTGTTTGTTTTTAAAATCATAGTTATCTTGTTCCTGCCACACATGTTTTTAAAGATGTGACTGGCTGAAATTATAAGACTAAACAACGAAGTTTTTAATATGAGTAAAAAATAGGCAAACACGACATTATAGAGCCACAAAGTTATCTGACCCGGTGAGAGAGTCGCTGTAATCGAATTTGGTGTTGCCATTAAAAATAGATATTGCAATAAATGGGGTAAAGTACAATGATATATTATACAAATACGACGTAGATATCGCACTAGCACTTCAAAAGTGAGGCGTTCAAATTCGGGCAATTAGTGTAATTTCATCTAGTCGCATAGCAACGGCGACAGAGGGAAGACCTCAGTGCTGTCAACATAATTTATTTCGAAAATAAGTGTCGAATTGTGTGTTTTAAAAGTGTTAAAACAATGGTGCAAAAATATGAAACTAAATTGGACCTACACCCCATACGTAAGTATATAAAAACCACACAAAATTTAATTTTTATTTTAAATTAGCAAACACCGCCTTCAATTGTGTAAGAAGGATCGCCTAATACAACGATTGTGAAGTGCGATAGGGACAAAAAGCGTACGTCATAGATTAATAAGTCAGAAGCGAAACCGATCATACAGAAAATTGACGATGAAAGTTTGAATGGATTTGGATAATTGTATATTTGTTTCTAATTCAATCACATTTAAAACAATTAAGTTATTTGTTATGAATTATTTTCATTATAAATAACTTAATCCAACCACGAACATTACAAAATACATTAGCTTCCCCATATATTTAAATGACAATATTTACATATATTATTGAATGTTTCCAGATTTCCACGTGATGAGCTTTTGAGACGTAAATGGATATGCACTAAGCACAGCTCGTTGAAAACTGATTAATATTGGTTAAATACATTTAATTATGATTAAAAATATACAACTACGAAAATATATATATCCACCTAACAAAACCTGCACCATCGGTTGTAGTATCGGTTGTTTATCAGTGGCAGGTCGCTCATACGTTACCACGATGTGTAGGTACCACCGCAATGTCTATTTCCCCCGCCACACGGCAGTTTAAATGCCATGTTATGTTCCGGTTCAAAGGACATTCTCGCCCGAGTAATCGCTTTACTTATACTTAAGATCTTATGTCTCGGGATGGCGAGCGCAGTGAAAGCCAAGCATTGCTTTGTAATTTAAGGTGTCTTGGTTTCGCTTATGTCCACGAGCGGTCATATCACTTGTCATCATTACAACAAATAATAATATTATTAAGAGATCGATTTTTCAGTGCCTGCTTACCATAAACTAATATAAAAAACGGCAATCAATTTATTTTATTATTTTTTCAAGGTTGTAAGCAAATAAAAATATATTTGTTTCAGGATGGCGTACCACATGTATACTCATGTAGCAACCTCAAAGTTAATTTATTATCTTCTATACATATAAATAAAATTGAAGTGTCTGTTTTAAGAGTGAAAATAAAAAAAAAGTCCTACTACATATCGTTATATACACGATACCTGTGCCGAAAATGATATTTAAATTTTTTTGTCTGTCTGTCTGTCTGTTTGTTCCGGCTAATCTCTGAAATGGCTGAACCGATTTTGACGGGACTTTTATTGTCAGGTAGCTGATATAATAAGGAGTAACTTAGGCTAACATTTGTTTTAGAAAATTTCATTAATTTAAAAAAATAACTTAAAAAAACTAATTAACTTTTTTGTTAAACTCCACGCGGATGAACTCGCGGGCACAGCTAGTACACTTATAAAACCAAATAGGTAGTTTTATTCATCGTCACCCTTCTGTTTTTACCGCTTCGATTCTATGTTTGGATAGCGCAATGCTATCTCTTTTCGTCTCGTACTTTCTGTATAATCTGTTTCATTCACTAAAATTGTCATAAAGTATTAACAAATGAGTATGTATATGCATAGCAGTACAGTTTTTAAACGTCACGCAATATGGATATGCGTCATCTTTATTAAAACATCATTGGGTAAAGTAAGATTTTTCAATCCGATCAATAGTGTCGAGAAAATGACCAGTTTCATCTGCATATTATTTTTCCTTCACACGATTTCTAACAAATCGCTCCCCAAAACCCTTAAAAAAGTGTATCTGTATTCTCCTCCACAATCGAGAGTACGATTGCGGGGGGTTAGGCCATATCACAGGCCATATAGCCCACCACGCTGGCCTCATGCGGGTTGGTGGACTTACAAATTCTAGTAAAAATTTTAATAAATTGCTATGGTATGCAGGTTTCCTCACGATGTTTTCCTTCACCGTTATAGCGCGTTTTTATCAATACAAGCATGGCTCCGAAAAGTCAGAAGTGTGACCTGAGATTCCAACCCGCAACCAGCGTGAACAAGTTGGCTGCCGCGTCTGGTCCATTTACCAACAGGCCACCACGCACGTAACGTAAAATGAGACGAGTAAGATACATTTTAGTTTATGATATGTACTTACATATTATATTCTACTAGTACGTACATAATTCTGTTTTCGTGGAATTTATTTTATAAAGCTGACAACACAAACCTTTGGTGGCAGCTACGCGTTAATACAATTTTTCGAAGGGTATTATTGATGTCGGAAGACGCTTTTCATCCTACGTAAAATTTAATACCTGAAGTATAATGTTCCTAGCATCACTTTTTATAGCTTTCGGCATTTTTCACTAGTTTTAAATAATGCAGGAAAAATAAATACATTGAGTAAACAACCAATGGCGGATATGTCAGCGACTGGCAGCTAGATTGACAATTTCAAATGACGTCTTTGTTTCCAGTTTTGGCCACCGGGCCAGATAACTTTGTGGCTCTATATTTCTTTCGGTGAGTGACATTGTCACAGGCTCAATGGGATATTGATTATACTCGATTTAAAATTTGAAACGAATCTACAATTTCAAAATTATAATTGTTCAAAAGAGACGATAGTATTTCACTATAAGGCCTATTTATCTGCACTACGTAATAAATAACACTTATCCATAAAAATATATCTAACACAATTATTACAATTAGTACTCCTATTGTACTAGATTTCCTATCTCAAATATACCAACATTTACACAAAGACCCAGTTGAATTTATTAACTCAAAACTACGCAGGCGTAATACACAAAAATACGGAGAATTCTCAAGTATATAAAATAAGAGATTCAAGATGACAAGTCTTAAATAAGTCGCAGAATTGTGCATCGCGCCAGGAAAATCCTAGGCAACGTCATACAAACAAAGACGAAACACCTACCCTGCTCCCAGTTGGACAATAACTTTAAATATATTTACTTGTAGCGAAATGTCGGCGAAAAGAATTCAGACATACTTCATGACCCGGTAACAACGTGAAACTGGGACGTAAAATGTATTTAGTTTCATTTAAATAAATAATTTCCGTATAGTGATATTTCGTGCTGGAATTGTTTTAGTATTTGCCGATTTGTTTTTACGTTCCTTGAGAGAATTATTTCGACGTTTGCATTCTATAGCTTTCTTACCTGTTGGGGTTAATTATTGTTAGACATTTTGTACAGTCAGCAACATAAGTCGCTGCACACTTCACATTTTTTGATAACCTTTTTATGAATTAAAATTTGTACGTACTACTCTGTAGTCGTAAAATATAACCAAGTAAAGTCATCTATGCCGAGAAGTGCCATACGATATTGAAAATAATTATTACTTTGGATGATGAGACAATTCCAAATCTCGTGAATGTGTAGCGACTTATGTTGCTGACTGTACATACATACAAAGCTCACGCCTTCTTCCTAGAAGGGGTAGGCAGAGGTGCTACTTGGACACTCACATTTCGCCTTGTATGTTCCGTCCCACGATGTGGTAGGGGGCGAGCCTATCACAATATCTTTTATACCTCAGCTTTTCACAACTTTGTACAACTACTCCATCAGGGCAGTTTAGTCGGTAGAAATGTTATAACAAAAAATTACACCAATAAATTATTGACTGATTGATTGAAGTGTTTGAAAGATACTTTCTTTTTGTCCATGAACTCGTTAAAATCATGTCATCCTTTAATTTTAATTAAAATGTATGTAGCTAAATGTCATACTCTCTATTCTGATCCACGGTACCTCAGCTAAACTATGCCAAAGGATTTAAAAAAATAAATAAATAACACCCAAGAGTCACCTACATAGTCCTGACCCCACACTAAGATCGAGTCTTGTGTCGTGAGTATTAGGAATTACGAGAGACTTTTCGGTCTCACAAACACCCAGACCCGAAAGAAATATTTGAGGGCCGCACAAACCTTTCTCTCGGTGCGGGGATCGAACCCGCGGCCTCTCGTTTCACATGCGGCGTCTAACCGTCTGCGCCAGGGAGGCTGTCAAAAGATTCATCTTATACTTTAATAAACTAGTATTTGAATTACTATTAACGAGAGTTTCAAGGATTGTAATAATTTTCATCACTAGGCACTGTAGGGCACGGGCCTCCTCTACAATCCAGAGTAGGATTGAAAGGGGTTAGTAATTTTTGATGATCAAAACTGATAAAACATGAAGCCAAACATTGTTACCGTAATTTCTAAACTCTTATATAAAGTAACAAAAATGTATATTCCAGCAAATAACAATATACACAAACACTATAATCCCTTTAAACCTTGCATCTAACACGATTGAGTAATTTGAAACAAGAAATTACAACACCAAACAGTCTGGGTGTACACGGGTAACATGGACAAGAATTTATCTACCCGATTTAATTAAAGGTGGGGGCATAATTAGAAGCAATGGTTATACGTACAGTCGGGTATGCGAAAATTAAACCGGGTGCATACTGCCGACTAAGACATGATGTATCGTCACTACCCGCAACAACTTTACGGCGTCGACAGTGTGTTTAGTCTTAATCAACTGTTGACTTAAGACTGCTTTGGTGCTTGTGTTTATTATATTCTTATGTTTGTTTCTATCGCTTTCTCGTCTGTGACTTCTTGTAAGCACTGTGTTGTTTCTTTTTTCTATGTGTATTAACGTTTGGTTTTTACATCGCTATGCTTACCTTTACTTTTTTCGCATGTAACCCGCAATGGCAAGAGAATGCCGCCATCTATAACAAAATTCTAGATTTTGCAAGAACGATGCTAGTCTTTAAAGAACAAGGAAAATAATTAGGTGGATTCTTGGGCTATCTGACCAACTTAGTAAACGGTGTCTGCAAGGCTATCAATTCAAGTCGGTTCCCTGTAGATAGCTCTTTATTCTAGGTTATGGTTTTTTTTTCTATTTTGGATGTATCCTATGTGTTTCCGAATTTCGATCAGGCTTACATACTAATATTAATTTGTGAGAGACATGTCACTAGTGGATCCAATATTACACACTGCACTGTGGAATGCATTAGCCTTATGTTGCATCATTTTGGTACTATAATAAAATCTAACGACAAATTGTACATACATACGTCATAAACTCACGTTTTATTCCCAGCATGGGTAGTCCTTGCTGCCAGGGTACCCACATTTCGCCTTGTATGTCCCCTCCCACATGTGACAGAAGGCTGGGCTGATAATGATTAGAAAAATCAAATATCACTTTGCCAGACCTGGGATTCGAACTTAAGACCTAAGTTTTGTAATATTGATGTGAAATTACCACTGAGTCTGCCACTGCCACTGAGTAAGTAATATTTATCGTTGACAGTAGCTAAAGATACTTTTATATATTTATTTATAAATACTTTATTGTACATCACACAAATTAACAGACATAATGACTCAAAATATATGTGTAACATTTTATCAATCACGTTTCTAAAGAAGCTTCGATTTCCTGTCTGAATTAATACCACATCAACACCTTTGCGAGCGCGCTAACCCGAATGATGTCTACAGAATTTAATTAAGATTTAGATGCATAACTAGACAGTACGGTTATCTCTAGTACGCGTGTGAGAAATTTAATCCTTGCCGCTGAACACAATGACGTATTGTTTTCATTTTACAACTTCTTGAAGCGTTGTTTAGTTTTAATATACGCGGTTTCCTCTAAGGGTTAATAACTCAAGTTATAAGAAAGTAGTGTGCGGGTGGAGTTATGCCTTGAATGTTAAATGCAGTGTTTTTGCTAGTGTTTTTGAGCGCTGCGGTTTTTTAGGAATCATATATTTTGTGTTAGAATTCTTAGTTTTGTTTTCATTGCTGAAATTATTTATATATATTTATATTTTGTGTATTAGGAGGACAATGGAACAACATGTAGAAAATTCAACATAGTGATATTACTGAAGTTTAATTTACAATCATACAGGCTAGGCTGGCATCATAGATTAGTATTATGTACAGGCCAGCATAATTATGCCGATCGCCGTGAGGTCGATGTATTTTTGCAATTATAAGGTTTTCTACTCGATATGGTGATAGGCTCACCCCGTATCACATCCTGTGATGGAATACACAACTCAAAACGTGCTGTCTCTTTAACACCTCTTCTTGCCCCTGCTGGGAGAAAGGTATTTTCAACGCTGTCGTAAGTTAGCCATCACTCATAAACTTATCTACATAAGACCAGAAGTATTTAGCGAAACTCCATCCCTTTGTCAGATCAGTCACCGCACACACAAAAACACACATTTAGTACTCCAGACAGCAATACAAAAACCTTTCCTCAACAAAACAAAATACAGGAGAAAAAGAACCAGATGTAAAGTAATGCTAACTGTTGAACATTATTTTTATGCTAAAACAAGGCCAGGTCACAGCGCACAGGAAATAACAATTTGAATTATCTTCTGCTATTTATGTAGAGATGCTATGAAATTGCTTCCAGCAAGCAGTATTCAATTCAAATATTCTAAACAATTTTTTCTAACCAATTACCCTAGTACGGTATCTCATTACCAGAACAATGGAGGGAGAAATGTTTTGCTTTCTTCTTATGTTAAACAGCGTAAGAGATCCTTCAGTTCATAGTTAGCGGATCGCTTATGTATGCGGAGCGAAGATCTGGGTCAGTGGCATAAACCTAATGCATTTTCATTCGCTTTTTTTGCGAGTGCTTGATAGTTTTGGAGTTCAGCCACGTTGCTTTTGTTTGTAAATTATGTTTAAGAAGCACTCTTGAGATCGCAAAGCGAGTGTGAAGTTCTGTTTGGAATTCATTGTGTTGAAGTTGATGTGAAGATGTTCTTTTGTTTTTATCAAAGTGGTCGATTGAGATACAGAATTAAGTAGATTGAACATCAAGCTTGTGACCGATTTGATGAAGGTATACTATGGTCTCGTATTCACTATTTGTGGTCGTCCAAGCACGAATGACTATCGAAAATTAATTCGTATCGTCATCGAGTAAAAGGAACTATTTTTGTTGCAAACAATAATGATTTTAACTTAATTTCGTATCGTCTATGGCTCAGAAATGTTGATGGCGAGACGAGTTGAGTAGGTGGGACAGAGACAGTCAGGATCGACTCCTGAACAGGGACGAATGGAAGGAGGGTAGCGAGGCCTTAGGCCTGCAGTGGGACAGTGCGGGCTGATGTATGTATGTTTGAATCGCAATCGAGTTGTAACGTAAACGATACATGACGCTTGAGTAGGTACCACTGCAATATCTATTTCTCCCGCGTAAGAGTAGTGTAAATTCACTGTTCCATTTCGCACTGAAGGACATTGTAGCCAGAGTAACTATTGGACATATTGAGACTTAACATCTTGTGACTCAGGATGGTGAGCGCAGTGGAATGCCAAGCATTGCTTTGTAATTCAAACTGTTGTTTGGTTTTGTTACTGTTCATGAGCGCTGGCATAGCTTACCATCAGGCGAACGGCTTGCTCGTTACGCCATTTACTGCAATAAAAAATACTTGAGATATATAAATAATTTTGAAAGTAGGAGAGATATTGTTGAAAGTGTCAGTAGGTTGTTAAAGCAACAGAACCAATGGGTTAGCTTTGTTGAAGCTGGATACAGGTGCTGTTACTGTATGTTTAATACTGTATCAGCCAATATATTTTCCACTGCAGGGGACGGGCCTCCTCTACAATCCAGAGTACGATTGAGAGGGGTTGTGCCATATAGTCCACCACGCTGGCCTAGAGCGGGTTGGCGGGCTTTAAAAATCGCTATGGTTTGAAGATTTCCTCACGATGTTTTCCTTCACTGTTATAGTTTTACGTGCTAATTGTAAAAACAAACAGAGACACTTCCTAAAGATTTCAAAATCAAGTTCTTCCGACGCTCGCGAAGTATACAAGTACAGAATTTAATATTATTGTTTCCTTAGTCGTTACACTTACAGTGCCAAATTAATGTGGCCGCGATTAAATCCACCAAAGCAAACTCGTTTAGAAGTTCCATTTATAATCTTTAAAGTAAACAGGTCTTTAAAATTCAAAACCTATTTCGCGAAAGTATTAAAGTTAGTTGTCCAATTAAAATTTGAGCAGTTCTCGTACAAAGCTTCTTGCTTACGGGTGTTCTGACGATTGTCGAGTGTTGTGAACAGGAAATCGAATCTGTGACCCGTTTCTTACTGCTTATTTTATAAACATGTAAAGAGGAAATACTTGATTATTTGTTTGCAATGAGTAGGCTCTGAAACCACTGGACTGTTTTAAAAAATACTTTCATCATTTGAATTCTTCATAATCCCTGATGAACATAGGCGATGGAACATTTAAAAAAAAGTGTATATGTATCCGGAGGAGGCGGGCCGGACAGATAGAATTAAATTGAAGGAACAAATACTTTTTCTCAGGGGATAAGCTATTAATTTTATTTATTTATTTATTTTATTTATAATAATAGACACACCATCGATTCATCACACAAATTACATATGAGATAATCACAACATGATGTACATATTCTAGGTGACAAACCATTACAGGTGTATATAACACTATTGGCTTAACAAAATATACTTTTACAACAATTTAAATATTTTTAGACAGAATTAAACAAAATTAAGGAAAAATACAATCTTAAAATTATAATAACAAGTATAAAAGGTTACTATAAGAATTACAAAAAGTTCATTAAGTTTATTATTAAGTTTAATAATAATGTAATTTATTATTAAGTTCGCCTTTCGATACATCGAGAGAGGTCGAAAGGGGTATGTCAATATAACTGGCTTTCCAGCCCGGCACAATGCGGATGTTATAGCCGAGCTGGGTGCCTGACAATACTTACGCCAGCATTTTTTTTATTGTAATATGTGGCGATACGAGCATACCGTTCGCTTGATGGTAAGCGATACGACCGCTCATGAACAGTAGCAAAATTATATAACGCCTTGAATTACAAAGCAATGCTTGGAATTCCACTGCGCTCGCCATCCTGAGACATAAGATGTTAAATCTCAATGTGTCCGGTAGTTACTCTGGCTACAATGTCCATCAAACCGAAACACAATAGTGCATTTACACAATTACGGCTTGGCTTACTATTCAGCAGGAGAAGTAAACATTTCGGTGGCACCTACACAGGCGGCCTCTCACATATGAGAGACCTATCACCAGTCAAGTAAGTAAGTTATTCACGAAAGTGTTCCCGAACCTTTACCGTAGATGCCAAACTAGTTTCAGACGTCCTGATTTCAAGGGGGAGTGCGTTCCTTTAAATATGTCGTAAATTCATTTTATTATAATTTCCCCCGATGGTCTGTCCTCAACTCGTTCATGAAAAATATTACCAATCGCAATTGCATCTCAAACACATATATGAATACTTATAACACGTTTATGATTTGTAAGTATACATAAAGTACATATTAGCTGACATAAAGGCCTCTTATGAACCATAAAGATTTCACGACGCACTTCATTCTATGTTCCACGTGCGCGCTTCGTTTTATTCATAAACATGTTAATATGACATCTAAAGGGCCTATTTTTGCATTAAATAATATTTATTAATTTTATTTGTATGGTACATTCAATATTGCGTATAATAAACTACACTGTAAATGCAAGTATTTGATTTCGGTCTGGGTGTTTGTGAGGCCGATAAGTCTTTCGTTGTTCCTGATACACACGACACAAGACTCGATCTTAGTGGGGGGTCAAGACTATGTATGTGAGTTTTGAGTGTATTTATTAAACTATCGAAAGCGTTGTACATTTCTCATTTTCGTTTACACACTTACTCCTTAAGAAATATAAAAAAAAAAAATATCGCTCCACTGATACCGAGCGACGTTGCGCTGTAGAAGATTTCATTGCAGAGATGAATCTCGAAATACACAACACCCCCGATGCACCACCTACTTACAGTAGCCCTATGGGCGAATCTTCTATTGACGTCACACTTTCTAGTGGAGACGTCCGTATTGATAGGTGGCGCGTCCTACCGGACGCGTCGTGTAGTGACCATCGCCTGATTGTGTACGAGTTCTTGCCTAGATTGACGCAGGGTCCGGTACATAAATAATTTTAATTTTAAATATAAATCCCGAGGCGCAGACTGGGATTTATTTAGCTCGCTATTTGCTCGGCATGCTGGGGACTTCACTCGCAATGATCTGTCAGCTGAAACCTGTGCGGAGATTATGTCGGACACGTTTACATATTGCGCAGACGTTACCATCGGTCGAGGTTCCATCACTAACGCTCGGAGGTGTGATTGGTGGAATGATTTACTAGTCCAACTACGTCGGACTTTTCGCAGAGCGCGTAGGCGTTTTAATGGGCTTAAGAGACGTTCTGTCACAGGGGAAGCAATTACATCTGCTTTAAATAAACTGAGAGTTGCCAGATCGCATTATAAAGCGGCCGTCCAAAAATCTAAGGGTAATTTATTACGAAAAGTTGTGGCTCGGTTAGATAGTGAGGGTCCGTGGTCTCCTTTATACCATGAATTCAAAGCGAATAGGTCAATCAATTTGGCATATATTGAGAATTTAAAAATTGACAACAACTACACCACTGGTATTGAGGAGACAACGGACGCTCTGTTACAATCGTTAATTCCGGATGATAATGTTGAAAATGACACAGAATACCACAAGCAGATTAGGACGTGGGCCGGGGAACTGCCGAACTCTTCGGATTCAAATCTGTCGTCGTTTGATGAATTTATTGAAATCGTACGATCTTTGCCCCTAAACAAGGCTTCCGGTGACGATAAAATATCGAACAAAATGATTAAAGAGGCGTGTAAATCGGCAGGCGATGCGTTACTTACTGTTTATAACAGATGCATTGCTGAAGGGGTATTTCCGCGAGTATGGCGTACCGGTTTCATTCGGATAATACCCAAGAGTGGCGATAAACCTCCACATGATCCTAAGTCGTATAGACCTATTACACTCTTGCCGTCGCTAGGTAAACTTTTAGAGTGTCTTATCGTCCCTCGATTGCTACCGGGCGGACCAAAATTTCACGAAAATCAGTTCGGTTTTACTACGGGTAAGTCAACTATCGACGCGGCAATTTCGGTTAGAAGAGCGGTAAGTACATCGGTGTGTAAATATGTACTCGGTATTTTTCTGGACATCTCCGGTGCTTTCGACAACGCTTGGTGGCCAATGCTGCTTCTTAAGTTGAAATTACGAGGTTGCTTTAAAAATATATATTCACTTATTTACTCGTATTTCTCGCATGGAACAACAAAACTTAAACTTGGACACTATGCCGTGTCGAAACCACTGACGATGGGTTGTCCACAAGGCTCGGTCTTAGGTCCTTATTTGTGGAATTTAGGCTTCGACGATTTTCTTACAATCCCCTTACCGTCGGGGTGTTCTTTGACCGGATATGCGGACGATGGCCTCTTGCTTATAGAATCAAACAGTAGGTCGGGATTAGAAAATATGGCAGACGCGTGTTTAAAATTAATATGTGATTGGGGACATCGAAATCGCTTACAGTTTGCACCACATAAAACGTTCCAATTACTTCTAAAAGGAACTTTAAAATCACCACCGCGAATTAAATTTAATAGTATCACTGTAAAGAAAAAAGAATCGGTTTGTTATCTCGGTTTAATTTTGGAAAGGAATTTTTCCTTTCTGGAACATATTAAGAACGTCGGGGAAAAGTCGAAAAGGAACTTTTTTGCTTTGACAAGAATATCGAAATCAACGTGGGGGCTATCTTTCAATACACTAAAAATCATCTATGGAGCAACTTACTTAGGATGTATTTGTTATGGATCTCCCGTATGGGCTGATAGGGCTACTATCGGTGCTGTGCGAAGAAAACTGCTCCAGAGCCAACGTTTGGCGTTGATATTCTTGTGCAAGGCATATAGAACTGTTAGTACCGAAGCTTTGCCTGTCCTGGCGGGTGTACTTCCAGTCGATCTGGAGGTGCAACGTCGCGCCGCCATGTATTACTCTACTAAGGAGAATATGGATCAAAGATTTTTAAATGCACGTGAACTCTTAAAAGTCGACAGATTATTTAAACCGCTTCCTATGGTATATAGCGAACTATTAGATGAATGGCAAAATAGATGGGAGGTATCTTTGAAGGGACGGCATTTATACCAATATTTTCCTTGCGTGCGTGATCGTTTGACGAAGACATGGCTAGATGTCGATTATTGCGTATCACAGTTCCTCACGGGCCATGGTAACTTTAAGTCTAAACTATACTCTTTTAAGCTTGTGGAATCGCCTGCGTGCCCATGTTCAACAGCAAATTGCGAATATGAACAATCCGCGCATCATATACTTTGGGAGTGTAGTCTTTGGCAGAATGAGCGTAAAACCATGCTGGATAGTATGCAAATATCATCTGGAGTTGTATACTACACGGACCTTGTAGAGACTAGGACGAATTTCCGTGCTTTCCGGCGTTTTTGCCATACCTATTACTGGAATCAAGTGTAACAGCTCACATATTAGGTCCCATTTAAATGTAATAAGGATTTGATCCGTGGTGCTTTACAGCTGGCTTCTCCGGCTGTAAAAGTCTTTTTGCGAGGTTATTTACCTCTTTATTTCATCGTTTTGTCACCCGCTTTGCACGGAGGGAAGTGGACAATAATTTATTTCCAACTCCTCCTATTAATTTAACTTTCTGATTGATTTCGTTGCGGGTTAAAGACAAGTTAGACATTCCCGGAGACTCGCCGAGCTTCAATGCTCGGTGTCATTACATTGCGTGCCACTGTTGATCCTGGCTTACAGGAGTTGCAGTGGTGGGTGTGAGGGCGGGACAGTCTCCATACTCCTTAAGAAAGAGACAAAAAAACTGTAATAAATAAATAAATACACACAAATGTCACATATATAGTCTTAACCCCACACTAACATCGAGTCTTATGTCGTGGGTATCCGAATCCACGAGAGACTTTTCGGTCTCATAAACACCCAGACTCGAAACAAATAGACCAGAGTCGATAATTTTTAAAACCAATAAAAATAATAGTAGGATGAAACCCATTAGAAAAGGAGGGGGATAGTATAAAAATGAAAGGAAAAATAATTTACGGGCGATCTGAGGCCAGGAAGGGGATGGGGGTGGGTTTTTAAGGGTAAAAAACGGTATTTCTCGATTTCCGGCAAAACTAAAAGTCCTATCGAAAAAAGTCAAATGGCAAAGTTGTAGGTAATAAAAAGATCTAAAACTTTTGTATTTACACTTTTTTCACAAAACCTCAAAGTTTATGTGAAAAATTCAAAAAAACCAAGTTTTTGGTTTTTTATTTTTATCTTTTACAAGAAAAATATTTTTTTAACGAAATTTGGTGAAAACTTACCTTTTTATGTCCCAAATACGTTGTAATTTATTTGATTAAAAATATTTATTTTTTCGCCTTATTTTGAATTAATATCGAAAAAGCACCCTAATTTTCAATCGAAAATTCACCTGTCAAAATATAAGCTTTTTTCAAAAAATTGGTATGTTTTCTGTTCGTTGAAATCTCTACTTTCCGATGGTGAAAAAATATATGTATCTTATTGCAGATGATACAAACAGATTCATCCATACTGATAATCTGAAACACAAAATCGAATTAATAATGCCTTCACTATGTTATGGTGAGTATATACCCATGAAAAAAAATATATTAAAGAAATAAATGTCAAAATGTATAAAAAATATATTATGAATATATTAAAAAAAGCAGCTTTGCTTTGTATTTTCTGAGAAGATTTACTATAGTAACATATATATATTTTTTCACCATCGGAAAGAAGAGATTTAAACGAACAGAAAACATACCAATTTTTTGAAAAAAGCTGATATTTTGACAGGTGAATTTTCGATTGAAAATTAGGGTGCTTTTTCGATATTAATTCAAAATAAGGCGAAAAAATAAATATTTTTAATCAAATAAATTACAGCGTATTTGGGACATAAAAAGGTAAGTTTTCACCAAATTTCGTTAAAAAAATATTTTTTTTGTAAAAGATAAAAATAAAAAACCATTAACTTGGTTTTTTGAATTTTTCACATAAACTTTGAGGTTTTGTGAAAAAAGTGTAAATACAAAAGTTTTAGATCTTTTTATTACCTACAACTTTGCCATTTGACTTTTTTCGATAAGACTTTTAGTTTTGCCGGAAATCGAGAAAAACCGTTTTTTACCCTTAAAAACCCACCCCCATCCCCTTCCCGACCTCAGATCGCCCGTAAATTATTTTTTCTTTCATTTTTATACTATCCCCCTCCTTTTCTAATGGGTTTCATCCTACTATAATTTTTTTTCACTTTTTATTATTTTTAAAGGCTTCTACCCTGGTCTAAAATGCTTGTGGTTTGTCTCATTTGTCTCGAAGCGGGAATTGAACCCGCGACTATTCGTTACACAGCCGGCTTCTACTGCGCCATCAACGGCGGAGGATAATGTCAATGTATGATATACTATACTAGGTAATATTTCTTTTTGTATTTATACAGATAATAAAAGTGAATTTTAGAAACAATGTGTCCTAAATTAAACGAGCCACACACTTATACACGAACATACAGTCACAAAATAAAACAATATTACGTATCATAAGCGTAACATCGTATCTATATTTAGGCAGCTTAGCACAGCTGCGGTTTTCCCACATTTGTTTGCAAACCGTGATGGATCCTACCATCTGTAACTATCGTCTTATGTAATCAATTTGACCGCCACTCCGGCGTCCCAGCGACCAATTTACCAAGACCCGTGACATTCGGCTCGGTCCCTTTCGATATGTGCTCCGTTTACATCAATGACATTTGAGTAGGGGTCAAAGTCATTGGTTATTTGAATCCTGGACGATATCAGACCTTCGGTTTCTTTATTTTCGGCTGTTTGGTTAGTGCGAGTGCTGAGTCTTCTGTTGGAGATATTTTTGTTAGATATACGGGTGTATAGTCCTTTTCTGTTTTGGTCATGCAAAATATCTGTTCAAGATCTGATGGTTAGTGCTAAGTGCTTATAGTATAGAATATGAATAAATGAAATTTTTTAATGCATTCGGCCCAAATATAGTGGTAACGGCTATCGCTCTTACTTCAACTACCTAGTTCTATTTTTGAAATCGGAAAACTCTTAAAATTTAGGACGAGATAAATTAGCGATTTTATATAAAAAGTCTTATCGATGGATATAAAAAAACTGAAGGGTGCAGGCCGCTTCGGCAAGGTCGTTAATCTTTGTAGGAGACCAATTTTTGGTAATAGAGTTATTTCAACTAAATAATAATATCAAAATGAATCCATTACGAAAACAATTAATCGAAATTTCTGAACGGAACGTGAAACAAAAATAAACCCGTTAAGCCAGGAATGAATGTTAGTTATGTAATAGTGAGGAAAGGAGCGCCAATGTCTACGAGTGCGGTTCATTATACAGACTCTTGTGTTGAAGATTTAATTAATAAATACCCCCCAACGGTCAACATACATAGTCCTGACCCCACACTAAGTTCGAGTCTTGTGTCGTGGGTATCAGGAAATGCATTTATATAACGTAGGGGTAACAAACACAGAACATTCGCATTTATAATATTAATAATATAGTGCCATTTGTACACAATATGCGAGCGGCTGACATGTAGGCATTTCCGTCCCGCCGAGTCACATTGCCAGGTAAACACATGTTTTTATTCACGACCGGTCCCTTCCGCATTTTTCAGCCCAAAAGGGCTTTCCATTTACTAACCCCGACCACAGGGTGTGCTATGGAAATAACCCCCCATTCTTTTAATGCAGTTCGCTGGGCAAATTGGTGTAAACGGTTCAGTTAGATGTCCATTTAGACTTGTTTAATGAAAAAGTCTGTTAATGCATGTGTAATGGATTACGGCACATGATATTATTATTTATGACTTAACGGAACCACTAAAGATAAACTGTGCCAACTCGGCTGATTAGATTTTAACGTCCAGTTTTATCGGAGATCTTCACAAAACTTATGGAGGCATAACAATGAAGGTAACAGGACAGGGATATGTTAAGAGCAGATTAATTTCAGGATTTATTCATGTAAGCTTATGGGAGCGTATGTTTAGCCGTTTAGCAACGGACTTTCTTTAGTCGATGGCGAGAAAGGTAAAGCGTCAACAGCATAATAGTCACAAGGAAGGGTAGGATAAAAGACGAGGATAACCATTTATGATAAAGAATCGTGCTCAAAGCTAGAAATCGCATATCGATCGCGTTAAAGGAACGAAATAGCAAGTAACGTAAAAGGTTATTTGAAACGTATTCGCAGTCGCGAAAACGACTCTTCGAATTCAGTTCAAAATGCACAACATTTCTTTGAAGCGCCATGCAATATACATGAGTTCATAAAATAGCGCCAATTGTATATAAAATATTAAATGTGAATAATATTTGATCCGTACGAATATTCATGATGTAATATGTATGAATTTTGTTCTATCCGTGAAAGGAGAGTGAAATAAATTGGATTTGGACGCGATGAAAACATGAATTCATAATTAAACGTATTTTATTGGTTTATCGTCAAATTCACACTTATGAATTACTATACTGGGTATCTCAAGACTGCTACCGAAAACGAAGCCGGGTGGTAGTTTTAGTGGCTACAAACACAATGCAATTAAAAATTTCGCATAGAAACGCGACAATTATTTTTTATGATTTTTTAAATATCGTCATTTTTGGGTGGTAAATCCATAGTTTTTGCTAAAATAATAATTTAAACTTTTTATACCTTAGAGTATTTATAAATAAAAGGGCATACACTATTATTTTAGGAAAAAATGTATTTACCACCCAAATATGGCCATAGGAAAAAATAACAAAATAAAAAATTGTCGCTTTTTTTTGCAACTTTTTCTGTTGCATTATGTATGAAGTCGCTTAAACTACCACCCGGCTTCGTTTTCGGTAGCAGTCTTGATATACCCTGTATAGTTTGAAATATTCAATAAAAATACGTACACATCACACAGCCATTTAAAAGTGGTAGAGCCACGCTGTGGTCAGTTTCATGATTCAGAATGAATTTCTGGGCTTGTTCACGGCAATGCCGCTGTCCTCACAGGAACTTGACGTAAAATGACGGCTTTGCTGTCACTTTTGTTTTTTTTTATTGCTCTGAATGGCGAGACGAGTCCTTCGTCTGATTACAAAGCAATGCTTTGCGTTCCACTACGCCCGCCATCATGAGACGTAAGATGTTAAGACACAATGTGTCCAGTAATTTTTCTAGCTCCAATGACCTCCAAACTAAAACATAATAGAGTGTTTACACTGCTTTTCAGTGGTAGAAATAAAAATTGCAGTGATACCTACCCAGGTAGCCTCTCACAAAGTAGAGACCTACCATCAGTAGAATTTTATAGCTATATATACAAAACGAGTTTCTGTGCCATCACAGTTCGCCAGATTTCTCATGGAGAAACTTGCTCCCATGATATGCATACTACACTATTAATTCTTCAAATAGCTCCCACTCATAATAGCTGTTCCGTGTGCATTATGTACCATAGTACCATATTCACGTTCAATATAATATTTGTTGGGAAGTTAATGTACTCTGCCCACGGAGGTAATTCGATTTTCATACTAATGTCTTGCGCTCCACGTCCTATCTGGCGAAACTTTGTTTGTTATTAGTATCGATTAAATTGCGACCTAATGTCCTCCGCACAATAGTGAAAACATGAAGTTCAGCAGTTTGTGAACTATGCAAATGTTTCCCGAGTTACAATTGTATTGTCGGTTTATTGTTGAGATTTGAGGGGAATACTTTGTAGAATTCTGTTTATTTGATTTGTAGTGTTGAAAATGAGGTTATGTTTGAGCCAAGGTTATACTTGCTTTTTTATAAAGTTAATTCACTTTCCACGAGGTAAGTAACTACTTGACATATTGACTTAACATCTCATGTCAGTGGAAGGCCAAACATTGTATTGTAAATAGTGGTGTTGTTTGGTTTTGCTACTTTTCATGAGCGGTCGTTTCACTTATTATTAGACGAATGGCAAGCTTGTCTCGCCATTAATTGCAATGCAAAAAAGGTAAGATGTTGTAAAGGTAGTATAGATAGAGGTCGCTAAGGTTGCAGGAAGTCGCTGGATGCAGGCCGCTTCCAACATGTCAATGTGGAGATCCTTGAGAGAGGCCTATGTTCAGCAGTTGACTTCCTGTGGCTGAGATGATGATGATGATGACAACCCGATATTCTACGACGGAAAATGTTTAGATACTTGTTATTTTCATTAATTGTAGTTAATCGTCTCTTTGTTAATTTAAAATTTCAAAACAAGCAAAACCCATTATATGAAAATGTATAGAAATAGCTAGGTACACAATTATTTAACGAACACAATGACATGTTTAATAGTGCTGCCATAATTGTTTTTCTTTGATGCCAATTGTCAGCGCATCGTACTCTGTTTTGCCAAGTCATACCTATTCGGACCTTTATTCTGACAATTCTGAAACGTCACGCCGCACGTTGCTCGCTACCAAAGCGGTTGTTAGCAGTGTAATGCGTTCTCTATTTTTTAATTTATCGATCGGACATGGCGTTTTAACACCTTTTATATAAGAGACCAAAACATTCAGAGCTCTTAAATTACCGTTGATAACAAATGCCGGTGCTAAGCTGTAAATTCTCTAAATATTTACCCATGAAACTCGTATCAGTAATCTATAAGCCAGTACGCCGTGTTCTAACTACAGGTATCAATCAACTTTTTTCGCAAAGGGAAACTCAATGACATCGATCATTTGCCTGTCACGGCCCGATCTTTATGCCGTGGACGCGATAAAGGTAAAAAATTGAGCATTAGGTAAATAAAACCGCGCGTGATTCAGCTATTTTGTATTTGTCCATTTTGTTTGTTTTGTTTGAGCTTTTTTTGTGTATTTTCTGGTAATTTGCATAGCTTTTGCTTGTCATGTATTGCTATTATGAAGGCAATATGTGTTTCTAAAAACTAAGGAGAGCGAAAAAAATTGTTAGAATTTTATGACAACAAATTTTCAAATAGTGGCATCTAGTAGCACTCGTTGGAACTGCTCGGAGTTACAAGCTGTCACAATAACATAAAAGACAAAATAGGTTTCTCGAAATGTGTCCTAGTTATAAATAGGAACACTACGTTATTTGTTTCGTCGACATTCCACGAAAACCCATTACTTTTCACTAATAACAAATATTTATTTAGGTTTATTTGATGGAACGCTCGCGGCTCGGTGTCTTGGGACTTCCTGAGCATGTTTCATTTCGAGTTATGAAACTAGGTTCCGTACACTTCGCATAATCATTTGAATAACATAAACGCTTCAAAACATCTAAAGATGCAAATTTTGCCTCGTGGGTGGTTATTTACAAAATAATATTTTAATGAGCAATTATTTTATGTCTATTTACAGACATCATACATACACACATACATACATAAACTCACGCCTTTTATCGAGAAGGCGTAGGGAGAGGTGCCACCAAGCCACCTACATTTGGCCTTGTATGTTCTGCCTCACGATGTGATAGGGGCGAGCCTATTGCCATATCGGACACAAATTGACTCCGGGCTGATTATGAACTGAAAAATGCACTATCACTTCGCATGACCCGGGATTCGAAACCGAGACCTCAGCTTTGTAATCATATAATCATTACGTGGTACGATTACGCCACCGAGGTAGTCAGACATCAAAATTGACATACATAAACTGGGTGATATAAACACTTAAACAAGCTTTGAAATTATACATTCATGAAATGAAATACATCTGAAATTATCTATCTACGGCTGTCTTATCAAAGAAAGACAACTGCGCGCAAATTACCAATTATAATATTTTTTCAACAATAATATTTTGTTTATTATTCTGGATAAAATATAAAATAATATAATATACTTCTAGATTCTGTTATATACATACATACATACAGGCGAAGTTAATAAAAGCGTGTTAAAAATAATTAATTATCAACTACTTACATGAACATATTTTATCGGGACTGCTTTTGGTTTTACTATAACATTCTACTTTTTATAATGAAAGGAATCTATCTAGAAATGTATTGAGGAAATTTTAAAATTATTTGTTGGGTGCCAATTTTGGCGTCCTAATTTCACTGTTAGCAGGAAACCTAAAATAAGAAGTAATTTTATTTTTTTACGCATGAATAACGCTACGTATGCAAGGTATAATATGCAAGTATTATCTAGGGTAAACTAATTTTCATAACAAGGTAACACTAAACTTTTAAGAAATTAAGGTTATTTAATATTATTTGTAGATATTCTAAATGTAATCGATATTTCTCTAAGTAAAACAATTTGAATTGATATTAAAATACAACATTATTTACCAATAAACGACAAAATAATTATAATGTAACATAAATGAGTAACTTACGAGTGAAATGTTATTCCACAAATTTTTCGTTCACTGTGGCTTTTGCAGCCTAAAATACTACAATCCACCATTGCATATACACTATAGTCACTAATATTTGTATAAATTGCTGCTTTATACTATCCAAAACTATTAAAATATCAGAAAAACTGATTGACATATATTTGTTTGACAAACTGCACAGTTTGACAAATAAAAAACCGGCCACGGTGACAAGGACAAAGAAAAAAACTCTCTGTCTCTTTTACGCACACTAATTTTTAATTTGCGGTTTCACTCTTATTTCTCACGTTCCAGTCATGGCTACGTCTAGAGAGTATTTAGTCTGAGGTACATACATATTTTATATGCACGTCAAAGCTAAGTGTCAACATATTTATGTATGTATGTGTATAACTTTAAACTAACAAAAACTGAACTGAACTTTAAACTAATATATAACTTTAAACTTTGTGATTGTATATATTTAAGACTCCCACTGGTTTGAGAGTAATTTTAGTATTAAAAATTGTAGCTAGAATTAATTTAAGACATATTTTTTATGACTTTGGGACAGTATTTTGGCAATAGCCATAATTGTTCTATTTGTTCCTTTCTCACGGGATAGAACTTTTTAGATTCCTTGCTATATTATGCTGAGTTGTGATATCCTGCTTAGATTGAAGTCAGCAATCTCAGACTCCAAAATTCAAGTTTACAGGAATTACGCTGAATATTTGTAATGCATGGAAAAAGTGGACCAAAGTTCTAGTGTTTATTTGTTGGTTTAGACACCTGGCAAACACAAGGCCGCCGGTTTGTTTCCCTCCCGGAGACGAACGTTTGCCTCGGGTTTGTGAGACCGAAAAGTCTTGTAATTATTGATATCCAGGAAATTAGACTGTTGAGTTGCGTGTAATTTGCACTCGTACAGTCTCTAACGGGTCTCCATGTTTATACCACCAGATGCAACATAATCACTGTACCATGCCTGTACTAAAAATACTACGATGTCTAGTGTCTATTAAGTAAATAATACATAAAACGTAGGAAGGTGTTCTACCAATAACATAATATAGTCTGGAAGTTAATCTGACAATCGCGTCACGCGCCGTCCTTTTTCCCGTTGCATCAATCATGACGTGACAAAGTACTCCACCGTCTATTTGATATTTTTATATCGTTTCACACGTTTATGTTGTATTAAGGCTGATCTCTATATTCTATCTATCTTTAACTAGAGGTTAAAATAACTACCATTACTATCTCGCAATAATACTATGCTTCATTAAACAAAGATAGACCTATTTGTTTATCTTAGCTATCTATCAGTAAATATATGCACAATATCTCTGTTTTTGTTACCTACTGAAGTATAAAATACATCGAAATATTTAATTAAATCCCTTGTTAACGATAGATAGATTATAGAGAACAGCTGTTAGTAATTTTACACAAAATGATTTGAAAAAAAATAATAATTTATACATATACAATCTATCGTCCACCTGGTTATAAGGATATAGATACATTTATTCAATCATTAAACTCTTTACTACAGCATAATTATTCAAATAAGAAAATAATATTGCTAGGAGACATCAACATCGATATTAGTAAAAACAGTACTGACAAAAACAAATCTATATATTTAGATATGCTGGCTTTTCATGGTATTCTTCCTGCACATACACTGCCAACTCATGGTAAAACCTGCCTAGACCATATTATGATTAAGTCAAGTGTGCCAGCCCGCTGCTTAGTACTAAATTCGACTTTAACCGATCACAACAGTGTTGTTTTGAATATATGCACTGATCTTAAACGAAAACCTGCAAAACTAATCAATCGATTAAACTACCAGGACTTAGAAAATGATATATTGAAGATCGATTTTACATCAATTTACACGTTGAAAGACCCTAATGAAGCCGCAACTTTTTTAACCGACGCACTTAGTAACGCAATTTCAAACAATACGAAACAAGTTAAAATTTCCAGCCGAAAGAGAATATTAACGCCATGGATAACGCCAGGTTTTCTAAAATGCACAAAAAATAGAGACAATCTTTTCAAGAAACTAAAAAAAGATCCAAATAATGAAACAATTAAAATAACTTACAAGAGATATAGAAACTTTTGCACTTCTCTATTGAAAAAATTAAAACAAGACTATGATACACAACAAATTCAGGATTCGGGTAAAAATAACAAGCGGCTCTGGAAAATTATAAAAGATATAACACTTACAGCAAAAGTGAATGAAACACCATCTGAATTATTAGCATCGAATCCATTGCAATCAGTTAATGAAATAAATAATCATTTTGCGAGTGTAGGAAAGATATTAGCAGAAAAAATTATTCATAAAAAAACAAATAAGTGTCAATTAAATAACTTAAATCAATGCAACCATTCGTTTGCACTTCTGCCAACTGATAATGATGAAGTAGGTACTCTAATTAGTAATCTAAAACAGGACTGTGCAATAGGCGTTGATATGATCTCAGCAAAAATATTAAAACTATATAAAGCTGTCCTGTTACAACCTATTACCTATATTTGTAATCTAGCACTTTCAACTGGCATATTTCCATCAGTCTTTAAAATGTCTAGAATCACACCCATTTACAAAAGTGGTGATAAATCTGTTGTCAGCAATTATAGGCCAATCTCTATTCTTCCGGCAGTTTCCAAAATTTTAGAGCGAATCTTGAATAACAGACTAATTAAATACCTAGAGAAGAAAAATCTTCTCGCGCCTAACCAATATGGTTTTAGGTCAAAGAAATCTACAGCAGACGCCGTCCACGATGTTACAAACTACATGATAACTAAACTGGACAATAATAAAAAATGTCTCGGTGTGTTTCTGGACCTCGCAAAGGCGTTTGACACAGTATCTCATGACATACTATTAAAAAAAATGGAATACCTAGGGATTCGGGGCTTACAGTTGAAATTGTTTGAAGATTATTTATCCAGTAGAACCCAATGTGTCATTATCAATAATTATGTTAGCAATAGTTTACCCATTAGTTATGGAGTACCACAGGGGAGTATATTAGGCCCAACTCTCTTCCTCATTTATACAAATGATCTGTGTAGGTTAGATTTTCCTCACGGCAAAATAGTAACTTTCGCTGATGACACAGTACTGCTATTTAATGGTGATACATGGGACCAAGTATTTCACTACGCTCAATCAGGCTTGAACATAGCAACCCAATGGTTAAAGGACAACATTCTAACACTAAATGTAGATAAGACAAAATATTTAACTTTTTCCATAAGAAACCCCAAAGATCATTTAGCATCGTCTGGCCTAATCTACCATTCATGTACGAACTTTGCAGATCCGTCTTGCACATGCCAGAGGCTACAGAGGAGCATATTAGTTAAATACCTGGGGGTTTTAATAGATGACAAATTAAATTTCCGGTGTCACACTGAATTGATAGCATCCAGAATAAGGAAGTTAATGTTCATATTTAAAACACTGAGAAATGTGGGGGTAAAAAATTAATTAAAACAGTATACTTTGCTCTAGGTCAATCCATACTCTCATACTGTATCACATCGTGGGGCGGTTCATCTAAAACAATTATGTTAAAAATCGAAAGGGCACAAAGAGCCTTATTAAAAGTTAGTTTCCGATTACCATTCTTCTATTCAACAACAAAGTTATACGAGCTATGCAATGTTCTTACAGTCCGACAGTTATATATACTAAATACAATACTAAAACAACACACCTTACTAAATTATGACCCAGTAAAAACTAAAAATAGTCGTAGAAATAACCTGGTTTGCACAACACAACGTTACAATACCAGTTTTTCTCATCGCTTCTTTTGCTATCAAGGCTACAGCCTTTATAACAAAATAAATAGGGCAATTAATATCTACTCATTTACCAGGACCAAATGTAAGAAAACCGTAAACGAATGGTTGCAGAAACTAGATTATACAGATACCGAAAACTAGCTAATACTCTTAAATTAATTTCATACCATCATCCTGCTTAGACACCCTCATACTATTTGTAACATTAAACAGCTGATACAGACGCACCCTCACACAGGCACACAGTGTGTGCCACACACATAAATAACACTCACGCGCGTAAACGCAATTACTCACACTATACACATCCAAGACATTACACATAGACGGACACACACACACACACACACACACGCACACAAACACACACACGCACACACGCACACACACACATACTCACTCACTCTTATACTGACAACACACATTACTTTTAAGTTACTAGGAGTTGAAATTTTTGTTAGATGTTTAATTATAATTATAGCTCTTTTAAGTTTGTTTTCAGCTTAAATTTTAACTTCATTTCAAATATTGTTTAGATATGTTTTATTTTATTATTATTTTTTTCTTATTTTAAACATTACACATATACGCATACAATTTTATGTCTCCCAATTTTATGGATAGGCCCTAAAAGGGAAGAGAGCCTGGTGATCTGCACCACAGGTGGAAACCTACAGCAGACACCAGCTTCTCACAAAATAAGCATTTACTTAAAAATAGTTTTAAGGCAACTTATGTACCTATGGTTTTGTGAGGAGAAAATAAATAAAGTTTATTATTATTATTATTATATATTTTTTTCAAACATAAATGCTATGTCAATTGGGAAGATCTTCAACGGAATATTTTTTAAGCTTCCACTCAGTGCTAGAATTCCTGATAACTAGATGCAACATTAGCATGCAATAAATTGACACCGAGCATTTAAATTAGCTAGTTTGATTTTATAGTTTTAGTTTAACTTCCATTGAAGTTAATTATAAAATAGAACTCCCGAAAAGGTAATTATGGATATGATTGCGTATAGAGATATGATTGTTTCATATTAGTGGTATACTTATGTCTCATCTCTCCAAAACACCTTTAGAACACGATGTTCCTGTAACATACGACAGCATCAGCTTTTAAACTCGAAAATATCATAGTCTTGTAAGATGCATTGGAGTAACACCATAATACAAGGATGGAACCGGTAAGAACATAAACTCATATAAAATACAGGAGTTTTTCGTTCTTACCCCTAACGCATTACTATTAAACCGTTACACCAATACTTCTTATTAGATTTTTCTGTGCAGCGATTTAGTTCCTTAAATACTCAAAATATGCGACCAGAAATACGAAGGACTTAAAAATTCCATATAATACGTATTCAAAGTGTAACGCGCAGTTCGTTCTTGGCTGAAAGACAAACTTGAGAATCTGGCACGTGACAATGTCTGGCCGTCTCTCGCCTCATTTACTTACAACTATCTACGCTTCCCAAACTAGATTTGTTCCTGTGTATTTGAGTTGTTTTTCAAAAGTATTCACAGAATTTAGTTTTGGTATGGCTTGTGCAATATCTAAGCGGTTTTGGAAGACAGTTGAGAACCATAGTAATTTGTCTTTAGATTCCTTGAATTATTTTTAATAATGGTATTTTGATTTATTTCAGATTTTATGTTACATGTTGAAATAAAAATGAATTTTATCGCTGATATGGTTAAATTTTTACATTTGTACAATATACTGTTGTGTTTGGATAGAAGAAAATTGTAGCCGGAGTAACTACTGGAAATATTGAGACCTACCATCTTGTCTCAATATGGCAAGCGCAGTGGAGTCCAAGTATTGCATTGTAATTCAAGGTGTTTGTTTTGGCTACTGTCTATGAGCTGTAATAACTCTTACCATCAGGCGAACGGCATGCTCGTCTTGCCAATCATTGCAATATGAAAATCCTTTCCCACGATTCGATTACTTTACATCTTTCGCGAACACGGGGCGGGCGTGACTCCGTGGATAAAATGTGTAAATAATAGTTTTATTTTTAATATTTTGTAAGTTCTAGTATGTGTATAATGCAGATAATTTGTACAATAGTAAAAAGTGTCTAATAATTGATAACCATCTCTCATTAGATATCGTAAAGTAAATTCTCAGGGACTTGACAATGTTCATTGTTTATTCTATGTCCTAGAGCCAGCAGAACTAAACAGGGTATATCAAGACAGCTACTGAAAACAAAGCCGGTTCGCAGTTTCATTAACACAAAGCGACTAAAAAAAATCTGATGTTTTAAAAATCATTGTGTTTGGGTGGTAAATTCATAATTCTTGTTAAAAAATTTTGTGATGTTTTAAAAATTTTGTTTGGTTGGAAAATTCATAAATCTTGTGACGATAATAATTTAAAACCTGGCGTACCACAGCCTCTTTAAAATAAAAGGGTGTATATGATTATTTTACAAAAAAACATAAAAGTGAAGCTTGTATAAAACGTGTAAAAAATTGTATTTCCCACTTGCATACGATAAAATAAAAAGAATGCAAAACAAAATTCATCGCCATTTTTTGCAGAAAAATGTAGTTGCATGGTTTCTGTAGTTACTAAAACTACCACCTGGCTTTGTTTTCAGTCGCATTCCTGGTATACCCTGTATACCAATAATAATACAATACATACAGTCATTTAGAATAAACCGTCTTTAATAATATGTATGTTAATCTCGAAAATAATAAAGTCGAACAAAGTTAACGCTTCGAAATTTAATTCCCGCCCGTTCTTATTGAGCAAATATTTTCTTGTTCTAGGTAAAGTTGGATGGCACGGTGCCAACTCATAATTCCGCCCGGTTTTAATAAGTAAGTTTTCTCGTGATGACGAGTACGGATTTTTGACGGCTTTGTGGATGATTTCTCTGATGGGTTTGTCGTGTTTTCACGGATAAATAATGGAATCAATAAGGATAATGTTAAGACGACCGAATTAATTGTTCTATTGCCTCATGATTTTCATTTTTTTATAATTCATCGTTGTGTATCATGTGTCTAACTGTGATGTGACTAACTTAACATAATTTTTTACATTATCTAAAAAATCCAGTGACATATTTTTATCCGGAGTTTCATTCTTTTGAATCGAAGTAATTCTTTCACTAATTCTAATTTGAGGCCATATCCCAGTTCACCATGCTGTTGTTGGCGGACTTTGCAAAGGTACCATAGAAGTTCATACAAATAGTAATGGAATGGGTTTCCTCGCGATGTTTTCCTTCACCGTTATAGTACGTGCCGATTGACTATCAACACACAGGACTCTGAAAAATCAGGGATGTGGCCTGGGATTTGAACCCGCGACCACCAGCATGTAGGCAGCCGCGTCTGGTCCATTTAACATCAGGCCACCACGCACTTAAATGTGTAAATCTAAGCCTTCAAAATCAAACAGTCGCTTTTACATTAATCCCGAGCTCCTCATATTATAAGCTGATATAGTACGGTACGTATGTACATTTGACATTGTTCATCTCTTGTAGTGCCTCCCCAAAAATTGAAGGTTTGCAGTCAGCTAAGCATAGGTGTCTCACATTTGCTACTTTTCGACGAAGACATCTGTTTGCCAAAAATTCTCGTTTGGTCCGTTCACCAACAGGTCACCACGCACTTTCATCATTTAAATCTGTCTCATTTCTGCATTAGCATGTTAGATTATGTCCCGTATAAAGCCACTTTATTTATAACTTCATATAACGGTGCTTGTTCCCCGCGTCGATATGAGCATAGAGAGCTCTCGAGCTAATTACGATGGCAGTCTTGTGCATGTAGTTCTCTGTGACTGTTCCTAATTGAAGCTTAGTCCTTACTAATATTATAAAGGTGAAAGTTTGTATGTATGTATGGATGTTTGTTACTCTTTCATGAAAAAACGGCTCAACAGATTTTGATGAAATTTGGTATAGTGATAGCTGACACCCTGGATTAACACATAGGCTACTTTTTATCCCGAAAAATGTAGTGTTCCCGTGGGATGAGTCAGGAAACCAAATATACATATTTTCTACTCTTTCAAATTCAAATTGTTGGCACGGGATGTCCTCTCCTACGGAAGGGAAATATAGTCGACGGCACGCGGGAAATATAGTTAGTAGACACGCGAAATAATATGTTCTTGATGTGGATTGGACTCAAAAACTATCTGCACCCGGGCGAAGCCGGGCCTAGTAATTAATAACTAAGCGTATACAAATACATGGTGCGTATAATTTTGATGCTTGTTTGAAGTTTATCTGCTCTTTTAGGGCGGCCATTTTGAACTTTAAATTTGATAAGTACTTTTTGAGATTTTCAGCTTCATTATCATCATATCAATTTGAATTTATCCAATGCGTGAATGAATGAAACTGACAGTGTAGAAAGTTTATTTGGTATATTCCGGGGTTTGGCCAACGATAATTTGGTAGTGAAACAAGAATTTATTTTAGATATGGTGGTGGTTTACTGGTGGTAGGTCTCTCATATGTGAGCGGCCATCTGGGTAGGTACCACCGCAATGTCTATTTCTCCCGTGAAACAACACTGCTTAATGCACTGTTGTGTTTCGGATTGAAGGACATTGTAGCTAGAGCAACTACTGGACATATTGAGACTTAACATCTTATGTCTCAGGATGGCGAGCGCAGTGGAATGTTGCTACTGTTTATGAGCGGTCGTATCGCTTACCATCAGGCGAACGGCTTGCTCGTCTCGCCATTCATTGCAATAAAAAAAAAATATATAACTAGCATATTTTTTTAAAACTGTTAGATAAAACTGACTGTATTTAATTTTAAAACAAGTGGAGAATGAAGATTGTTTCCCAACTGTTTTTGTTATCAAGCAATATTTGTTCCCAGTTTGCTTATACTATGATCGAAATATAAAAAAACTAGGAGGAGCCTAGTTTCACGACATAAGATAAGCATCTGACGTTGCGCTTGCCGGTATATGGCCTCCATTGGACAACTTTTCGGCCCTATTTGTTATCTGTTCTATATGTAATGTGACCTACTCATTGCCACTACAACTTACTAACCTGCTGGGCTATCGGTAACATTTGTTTACCTCCGCATTTCCTCCTTACTGATTAGATCTCATAGGAAAATTCAGTGAGTACATAATTTTTTTCTTGTTTTTGTTATTTTAATAAATGAAACACTGTGAGGTGTGATACTCTATAGGATAATTGGTTTTTGTATAGACAACGACGTCCTTTTGGCTAAAGTCGCTGTTTTGTGAACTGCTAGAGGGATTTTTTAAAATCATAGTTATTGCTTTAGATTCATAGGAAAATTACAAATATTTTTTCCTGTTTTTGTAATTATTCTAATAAAAGAAAAAAATTACATTTGAAGTATACGCTAAAGGCTAATAGTTTTTTGTACAGACAGCAATGACCGTTTGTGTAAAGTCGCTGTTTTGTAAAATGCCAGAGGGATTTTTTTGTTGATTCATATTTGTTGCTTTCGATTCAAATAAAATTTTATTCGCAACAGGATTAGTTTTAGGCATACCAGAGTACGACAAACAAATAAATATAGATGAGAATTTCTTTGATGTCTTTCATAGAAGTAAAAAAAATTGCCAATCTGCATCTGTCATTTTACAAAATAACTTTCGCATGTTTTTTTTTTTTTTTTTTTTTTTTTATTGCATTGAATGGCGAGACGAGCAAGCCGTTCGCCTGATGGTATACGACGTTTTAAAATAATGAATGTATTATGTTACAATACTGGCATGATAAACTGACTATAGAATCGTATTTTTAAATAAGTATTTTATAACAACAAATACACCCAAAAGTCACATAGATTGTCCCGACCCCACACTAAGATCTAGTCTTGTGTTGTGGGTATCAGAAATTACGAGAGACTTCTCGGTCTCTCAAACAACCAGACCCGTACAAATACCTGTGGATCACACAATTATTTATCTCGGTGCGGTGATCGAATCCGCGGCCTCACGTTTCATAGACGGTGTCTAACCAACTGAGCTACGGAGGCTGTCGAAGTAAAATTCATGGTTCATTTTGTTAACAAAACAAAACACTATGAAATTCCGTGCTTGTCACAGCAGGAATTCAAGGAGAACGAATGTTTCTTTTATATAGGGAATAAAACACAAATTCTTAAATTTTCACCTGTCAGAGAACTTCGGGGATAATTCGGAAATTGTGACGTCATCCGACGTCACGGAACGTCTAAAGAAACGTGCCTGAATTATTCAGTACTCGCGGACGCGGCCACGGCTCGTTCTGACAGGTACTATGTGACTTGCAAATGATTTCGGGAAGGAATGTCTAGTAGCTGACATTATCTCTGAATGTGTAAGTTTTGGACACATTAATTATTATTTAAAAAGAAGTACAAGACCTAAGATGCGGTGGAAGGAAGAGTTGGATGAATTCGAGCTAATATGGGAAGAGCTCGCCGAGAACAATGTCTAGTAGATGAATAAAATCCTTGGCCCAACAGTGGGACAAAATATAGGCTTCATAAAAACAAAGTCTTGGTATCAAAAATGCATACGCACATTTAAATTCTACTTAATTTTGATGGTATTTAATACCATTATCTAATACCTTGCAAGCGCTTTAAAAAAGCCCACGATCATCTCTGTGGGTCTCAGGAGTGTCCAACGTACAACTACAAACTCCAACAACTATTTCTCTCGACCCAGTACTAACTCAATATGAATAACTTTACCATCGGACAGTTAAACCTCCATAATGATAGGGTAGCAATGTCGGAATTAGATACGTTAATTCGCGAGTATAAGTTAAATATCGTACTAGTACAGGAGCAATATCAACATGCGCGTAAAACTACTAAGGTCGTACAACTTGATAGCAACTCACGAGCAGATATTTTTGTGTCGGGTTCAAATCTTACCGTAACCTCTGTGCGTAATCTAATGACGTCACACTGTGCTGTCGCTGAGGTGTCTAGTCCGATTTGTAAGGTTTATGTTGTGAGCTGTTACTTTCAATATTCAGATCCTGTGGGTCCGCACCTACACCATCTCCGCTATGTCTTGCAGTCTCTCGTTGGACATAGAATTATTATAGGTGCTGACGTTAATGCGTCATCTGTTCTTTGGTATGGCAAATATCGCTCCACCGATACCGAGCGACATTGCACTGCAGAAGATTTCATTGCAGAGATTAATCTAGAAATACACAACGCCCCCGATGCACCACCTACTTACAGTAACCCTATGGGCGACTCTTCTATTGACGTCACACTTTCTAGTGGGGACGTTCGTATTGATAGGTGGCGCGTCCTGCCAGACGCGTCATGTAGTGATCATCGCCTGATTGTGTACGAGTTCGTGCCTAGATTGATACAGGGTCCTGTCTACAATAATTCAAATTTTAGGTATAAATCAAAGGGTGCTGACTGGAATTGGTTTAGCACTTTATTTGCTCAGCATGCCAAAGACTTTGCTCGCGATGATTTATCAGCTGAATCTTGTGCCGAAATTATGTCGGACACGTTTACGTATTGTGCGGACGTCACCATCGGTCGGGGTCACATTGTGAGTACTCGTAGATGTGATTGGTGGAGTGTGTCCCTAGTCCATTTGCGTAAAACTTTTCGCAGGGCGCGTAGGCGGTTTAACAGACTTAAAAAACGCTGCGTTACTGATGAAGCATTTACATCTGCTTTTAATGCACTGAAAGTTGCCAGGTCACATTATAGAGCCGCCGTCCAAAAATCTAAGGGTAACTTGTTGTGAAAAATTGTAGCCCGGTTGGAAAAGGAGGGTCCGTGGTCTCCCCTATACCATGAATTTAAAGCAAATAAGTCAATCGACTTAGCCTACATTGATAACTTAAAAATCAACAACAGTTATACAACTGGTATTGAGGAGACAACGGAAGCTATACTGGTGGTAGGTCTCTCATATGTGAGAGGCCATCTGGGTAGGTACCACCGCAATGTCTATTTCTCCCGTGAAACAACACTGCTTAAATGCACTGTTGTGTTTCGGATTGAAGGACATTGTAGCCAGAGTAACTACTGGATATATTGAGACTTAACATCTTATGTCTCAAGGTTATGTCTGAATGTTGCTACTGTTTATGAGCGGTCGTATCGCTTACCATCAGGCGAACGGCTTGCTCGTCTCGCCATTCACTGCAATAAAAAAAAAATTCATACCTGACGATTCGGTTGAAAATGACACAGTATATCATAATCACATTAGGTCGTGGGCAGCTGTTTTGCCAAATTCTCCAAGTTTGAGTCTTCCAACGTTTGACGAATTTATTAACATTGTTAGATTATTGCTTCTTAATAAAGCCTCCGGCGAGGAAAGATTATCTAATAAGATAATTAAAGAAGCGTGCAAATCTGCCGGTGATGCCGTATTAGCCGTTTTTAATCGATGTATTGTTGAGGGTGTATTTTCGCGCGTATGGCGCTTTGGTTTTATACGAATAATATCTAAAGGAGGGGATAAATCCCCTCAAGATCCTAAATCATACATATCCATTACGCTCTTGCCGTCATTAGGAAAACTCCTCGAACGCCTTATTGTTCCTCGACTGTTACCGGAGTTCCAACTTTCCACGAGAAGCAGTTCGGGTTTACTATCGGTAAATCGACTGTAGACGCAGCGATATCGGTCCGTAGGGCGGTGAACACATCTGAACACAAATATGTGCTTGGTATCTTTCTTGACATTTCCGGTGCATTCGATAATGAATGGTGGCCAATGCTGCTTCTTAAATTGAAAATACGAGGTTGCTTCAGGAATATTTATCCGCTGATTTACTCGTATTTGTTGCATGGAACAACCAAATTAAAACTTGGCCACCATGCCGTATCGAAGCCACTTAAAATGGGCTGCCCACAGGGCTCGGTTCTAGGTCCATATTTGTGGAATTTTGGCTTTGACGACTTCCTGTCTATTCCCTTACCATTAGGATGCTCACTAACGGGTTATGCTGACGATGGCCTTTTACTTATACAGTCTAATAGTAGGTCGGGACTAGAAAGTGTGGTTGACACGTGTTTAAAATTAATATCTGAATAGGGTGACCGAAATCGCTTAAAGTTCGCACCACATAAAACGTTCCAATTACTTCTTAAAGGGATCTTAAAATCGCCACCACGTATCAAGTTTAATAATACAACTGTCAAGAGAAAGGAATCTTTTTGCTATCTTGGCTTATTTTTGGAAAGGAATTTTTCTTTTCTTGAGCATATTAAGAACGTTGGGAAAAATCGAAAAGGAACTTTTTCGCTATGACAAGAATATCGACATCAACGTGGGCATTATATTGTAATACATTAAAAATCATCTATGGAGCAACTTTCTTAGGGTGTATATGTTATGGATCCCCCGTATGGGCTGATAGGGCTACTATCGGTGCTGTGCGAAGAAAACTGCTTCAGAGCCAACGTTTGGCGTTGATTCTTGTGTAAGGCATATAGAACTGTTAGTACCGAAGTATTCCTTGTCCTGGCGGGTGTACTTCCAATCGACCTGGAGGTGCAACTTCGCGCCGCCATGTACTCTACTAGGGAGAATATGGATAAAAGATTTTTAACTCCACGTGAACTTTTAAAAGTTGACAGATTATTTAAACCGCTTTCAGTGGTATATAGCGAACTATTGAATGAATGGCAAAATAGATGGGAGGTATCTTTGAAGGGACGTCATTTATACCAATATTTTCCTTGCGTGCGTGATCGTTTGACAAAGATTTGGCTAGATGTCGATTATTGCATATCACAGTTCCTTACGGGCCATGGTAACTTTAAGTCTAAATTGTACTCTTTTAAGCTCGTTGATTCGCCTGCATGCCCATGTTCAACACCTAATTGCGAATATGAACAGTCCGCGCATCATATACTTTGGGAGTGTAGTATTTGGCAAAATGAGCGTTAAATCATGTTTGATAGTATGCAGATATCAGCCAGAGTCGTATACTACATGGACGTAGTGGAGACTAGGACGAATTTCCGTGCTTTCCGGCGTTTTTGCCATACCTATTACTGGAATCAAGTATAACAGCTCACACAATAGGTCCCATTTAAATGTAATAATGAATTCCGTGGTGCTTTACAACTAGCTTCTCCGGCTGTAAAAGTCTTTTTGTGAGGTTATTTACCTTTTTAGTTCAATGTTTTGTCGCCCGCTTTGTACGGAGGGAAGTGGACATTATTTATTTCCAACTCCTCCTATTAATTTAACTCTCTGATTAAATTCGTTGCGGGTTAAAGACAAGTTAGACATTCCCGGAGACTCGCCGAGCTTCAATGCTCGGTGTCATTACATTGCGTGCCACTGTTGATCCTGCCTTACAGGAGTTGCAGTGGCGGATGTGAGGGTGGGACAGTCTCCAATACCATAAATCATCTATGTTGGCTAACATAATCATTTCACAAAAAAATTAAAACTAATCGAAGATTATGAATGTGCGAGGTGGCCTGTTAGTGAACGGACTAGATGCGACTGCCAACATGTTTACGGTGGGCGTGGGTTCGAATCCCAGGGCACACCTCCGACTTTTCGAAGTCATGTGTGTATTGATATTCAACCGCCACGCACTAAAACGGTGAAGGAAAACATCGTGAGGAAACCTGCATACCATAGCGATTTATAAGAATTTCTATAGTATGTATGTAAGTCCGCCATCCCACACTAGGCCAGCGTGGTGGACTATATGGCCTAACCACTCTCAATCGTACTGTCGATTGTAGAGGAGGCCCGTGCTCTGCAGTGGGACGTATATGGGCTGATGCAGATGCAGAAGAAAGATTATGAAATTAATACTTAGAGATAAATATCAATTAATTACTTCAAACATTGAAGAATTATTAAAACCCACTCAGCAGTTGAACTATGTTACGAAATGTTTTATTTATTACAGGGACTTTAAATTAAATCACTGAATTCTGCAGGTTATTATAAAAAGCTTATCTCAAAGCTCCGTGTTACAAGGCTTAAAAAAAAGCTTGGTAACATTTTCCAAAGTTTTCCTTGCTACAAGAAAAGCTGACTGACATGAAATTAAAAACTGGTTTGCGCATAACCAGCTTGTCGTTTCTCGTTATATTAAACATTATTTCCATTCCCTTTGTAATTTATTTTATACGTTTCGACTTTAATTGACTTGACTGATAAATATATTGAAAATTATGTTACTACGCGGTAGGTCTCTCATATGAGGCCATCTAGGTAAGCACCACCGCAATGTCTTTTTTTCCACTACAAGCATTGTAAAAGTTGTTGTTGTTGTGTTCCGGTAAGAAGCAAATTGTAGCCAGTACAATTACTGGACATATTGAGCCTTAATTGGATTAAAATGATGAGCGCAGTGGAATGCCAAGCATTGCTAAAGTCCACGAGCGGTCCTAACGCTTACTATTAAGCGATCGGCATGCTCGTTTATTATTTATTTATTTATTGACGTGACAACGTCTTAAATTAGGTTGCGGCTGGGAGTCACTTATGAAAAAGTGTAACGCCCGGTAACGTAACGGTGCGCGCGCAGCACTAGAGAATTATTTTTCAGTTTCACCCACTTTTTCCAAAATTGTCCCATAGCCCCCCCCCCTGCCTTCCCCCACCCTTATTCCGAAATAGTGCCTATTAGCCTCCCCACGAAACCTACCCCCCCCCCTCCCCTACCCCCACCCCGAAAATTTACCTCACCCCCCCCAATCCTATCTCGGCCAACATAGGTCGTAGACCCACCGAGTTTGGTATCCTCGGAACCGTCTTGGTGAGGGCTACAAATTGACCCCGCCAGAAATCCCAACTTACGCAAAAAATTACTCCCCCAAAAAAAAAAAATTTTACCTCCAAAACAATTAATTTAAGTTAGCCTCCCCACGAAACCTTCCTCCCCCCCCCCTCCCTTACCCCCACCCCGAAAATTTACCTCACCCCCCCAATCCTATCTCGGCCAATATAGATCGTAGACCCACCGAGTTTGGTATCCTCGGAACCGTCTTGGTGAGGGCTACAAATTGACCCCGCCAGAAATCCCAAATTACGCAAAAAATTACCCCCCCAAAAAAAAATATTTTACCTCCAAAAAATTTATTGACGTGACAACGTCTTAAATTAGGTTGCGGCTGGGAGTCACTTATGAAAAAGTGTAACGCCCGGTAACGTTACGATGAGTCACCGAACGAGAGAGAGGCCCGCCGAATGCCTTGCGTCTCTCTCCCACTCAACTATGATCGGTCTGCCGCGCGCGCAGCACTAGAGAATTAGGCGCATTGAATCGGCGCATGCTTGTGTCTCTGCCTTTGTCTTTCTCGAACGTTCTTGGCGTTGGAAAAACAAGAAAGCGTCACAATACAAGTTCACACGTGTGGTTAAAGTATCGTCAGCTGTGTCTGTAGTGAAAATATGGAGTGCTTAGATTCGTCATTACATGTACAATGTTTTAGTAAACAAAATATATTTCTATAGTTAAAATTTGTGCAATTCTTATTTTCATTCAATTCCTTGTTCCTATTGTGCAATTTAATTATATTCATATCAATAAATATTCTACCGAGAAAAAGACGTTGTCACGTAAAATCTTCGCCCGTAAAACTGACTTTACAGGCAACCATTTTTTTTATTTATTAATTCTTTATTATTTATTAATTCTTTATTGTACACAATCAAAAGGAATAAAAGTTTAGAGATAATTCAAAACAACAAAGTACAAATGGCGGTCTTATCGCTCTAAGGCAATTTCTACCAGACAACCATGGGATGGATATATGAGCAGGAAAAAAGATAGGGCAGTGTAAAATAAAGATAACGAAAGCATGGAGACAAATAAAATCATAAAAAACATATAAATACATTATATATATATATATACATACCACATATCATCATCATCATCATCATCATCAGCCTATTCGCGTCCACTGCTGGACATAGGCCTCTCCTATGGCACGCCACTGGGCTCGATCTTCAGCCCAACGTCTCCAACCGCTGCCAGCCATTTTTCGGATATCATCGCTCCACCTCGTTGGAGGGCGTCCTACACTACGCTTACCGAGGCGCGGTCTCCACTCGAGAACACGTCTACCCCAACGGTTGTCGGTTCTCCGACAAATGTGACCAGCCCACTGCCACTTCAACTTGCTGATACGCTGGGCTATGTCGGTCACCTTGGTTCTCTGTCGGATAACCTCATTCCTGATTCTATCCTTCAGGGAAACACCGAGCATAGCCCGCTCCATTGCTCGTTGAGCGACTTTGAATTGGTGAACCAGTCCCACCGTCAGTGTCCACGTCTCGGCACCGTATGTCATTACGGGTAGGACGCACTCATTGAAGACTTTCGTCTTCAGGCTTTGCGGTATTGGCGACGAGAAGACCCGACGAAGTTTCCCAAATGCTGCCCAGCCCAGCTGGATTCTTCTTCGAGCCTCACTCTCAAAGTTGTTTCTACCTAATTGCAGTTTCTGCCCGAGGTAGATATATTCCGAAACAACCTCAAGAGGAGCTCCGTGCACAACGATCGGTTCCGGATCAATATGTTTATTAAACATTATTTTGGTTTTATCCAAATTCATCCGGAGACCGATGCGAGCTGAAGAATCAGCTAAGCTGGTCAACATATGGTGCAAATCCTGCACGGATTCAGCCATTATGACGATATCGTCCGCAAATCTCAAGTGTGAAATATACTCGCCATTGATGTTGATGCCGCGACCTTTCCAGTTTAGGGTCTTGAACATATCTTCCAATGCGTTTGAGAACAATTTGGGGGAGATCACGTCCCCTTGTCTCACGCCTCGATGCAGAGGGATATGTTCAGACTGCTTATTCTGTACTTGGACGGACATAGTGGCAGCTTCGTACAATGATTTCAACACTTGGATGTATCGCCAATCAACTTGGCAACGTTGCAAGGATTCCAGAACAGACCAGATCTCAATGGAATCAAAGGCCTTCTCATAGTCCACAAACGCCAGACATAGGGGCAGATTATACTCCTCTGTTTTCTGTACAATCTGCCGTACTGTATGTATGTGGTCTATGGTGCCATATCCTCTTCGAAACCCAGCCTGCTCCGGAGGCTGAAACTCGTCGAGTCTACGCGCGAGACGGTTTGTGATGACCCTCGAAAACAACTTATAGACATGGCTCAAGAGGGAGATCGGTCGGTAGTTCTTCTTCAAGAGGGACTTGTCTCCTTTTTTGAAGAACAATACAACGACACTCTTGCTCCATGTCTTAGGAGTTCTCCCCGAAAAGAGGACGGAATTAAAAATGCGCTGAAGCTGGCTAAGTACAGGTATTCCTCCGGCCTTCAGCAGTTCAGACGTAATGCCATCCTCGCCAGGGGCTTTTCCATTTTTAAGTTGCCTGAGAGCCATCACAATCTCGTCTAGGCTGATTTCTGGCAGCTCGTCTGAGTAGTGGCGTGTAAGAGTGGCTCGTCGACAGAATCGGGTTCTGGACAGGGCATGTGAGATGCGTAGAGTCTCCCGTAGTAGTTCTGAACTTCCGACAGAATCTCCGGCTTAGAAGTGACGATCCTTCCGGATGATGTGGTCAGCTTGGTGATATGACTTCGGCCCAGCTGCTGAACGAAGACTTTCGACCCCCGATTTAGCTCAATCGCCTCCATTACAGAGCGCGTATTGAACCTTCGAAGGTCGCGTCTAACCAGCTTGGTTATGTTTCGGTTCAGTGACCGCTGGTCTGCCGAAGTAACAGCCACGTCATCGCGTCGCTTCTGCATAAGCTGCAGAGTCTCTGCCGAAAGTTTGGACCCCTTTCGGATCCTCCGCATCTCCCAGAACCTGGTCCCTTCCTCCCTGAGGATTTCCACCACTTGGTTGAGTTCTTGATCCACATCAGCGCAAACTGTAGTTTCCAAAGCAGCGAATCGGTTCTCCAGGTTCAACTGGAACGTTTCAGACCCAACCACGGCACGGAACAGATTTGGTCGGAGCGTAGACTTCATAAGACGGGCACGCTCAAAGCTACAATTGATAGTTAGAGTGCCTCGGACGAGACGGTGATCACTTCCGGTTTTAAACCTGGAGATCACTGAGACATCTCTAAATATCCGCTTCTTGTCCGTCATTATGAAGTCAATCTCGTTTTTCGTCATACCGTCGGGGCTTTGCCACGTCCACTTCCGTTGGGGCTGTTTCTTAAAGAATGAGTTCATTAAGAAAAGCCCTTCTTTACTCAGGAAGTTGACCAGCATTTGCCCCCTATGGTTTCTGTTTCCATATCCATGTGGTCCTACTACCGATTCACCGCTTGCATGTACTCCTACTTTAGCATTGAGGTCCCCCATGACAACATTGAAGTGAGCCTTTGTGGTGTTATGCAAAGCCTTTGAAATGTCCTCATACATTTCTTCCACTTCATCATCCGAATGTGTCGAAGTCGGTGCATATACCTGGATAACCTTGAGGTTGTACCTCTCGGTGAGTTTGATCACAAGGTATGCTACCCTGGACGACACACTGGAGATTTCTAAAACGTTGTCAGAGAGGGCCTTGTGGACCAAAAACCCTACGCCACCTTGAGAGGGTTGGTCTCCTTCTCTGAAATACATAAGATGGCCCGAATCTAATGTGATGGTGTCCTCACCCTCTCTTCGGACTTCACATAACCCCAAAACGTGCCATCTTATACACTTCAACTCCTCTTCTAGTACTGCCAGATGTTCATCGAGCCGTAGCGTGCGTCCGTTGTACGTGGCCAGAATCAGTTGGTGTTGGCGGCCTTTCGTAGCCCGGGGATTCTTAGCACCCCCTACCCCGCCGTAACCGTGGCCGCCGCCTTGGCCAGGAATAGCGGGGCGACCGGGAACTGGGGGCCGTTTAATTGTGGTGCTAGCCATAAGAGGGTTTGCCCATAATCGCCACGCTGGGCAGGCGGGTTGGCGATCGCAGTACATATTATATACACATACATAAGTATTTTACATATACATACTTATATACATTTATAGATAAATAAACATACGTACATACATACACATACATATACATATATATGTATATATTACCAATATCATCAATAAGAGGAAATAGTCCTAATCGGTTTATCTGTTTATAGAGAAAGGTAGTGTTCTTTTAGTCGTTTTTTAAATGATGACAGTGTTTGAGCCCGCCTCACCACAACAGGAAGTGCGTTCCACAAACGAACAGCTTGAACACTGAATGATTTATCTATAAATGTCGTGGTGTGGACGGGCATTCTCAACTTTAGGTTCTCAGACGACCTCAAGGACCTCGTATGTGACTCGTGAAGAAAAAGAAAACGTTCTTTGAGATAAGCTCGTTTCCCCATTCATACTACATAGCACTAAAAAAAATAAAAACCAACTTGATATTTGTGACACAACTTCATGCTTCATACAATCAGGCTGGGGAATGGTCTGGCTACCAAGGTTTTTCCAAACACTACAACATAAGTAGGGCTCTTCAAAAACGTATCGAACATGTTCCAACAGGGTTGGCAATGTGTGAGTGACGACTCTAGTGTTTCAGACATCCTTAAGCTACGGTAACTACTTACCATCAGCTCTCATTCAACGGTAACTGATTACCATCAGATGGGCGGTATGCTGGTTTGCCTCCTTAGTGATATAAAAAGATGCAACTATAAAACAATGGTTAAAACGAGACAAGAGACAAGTTAGTGTATTTCTTTTCGGGATCAAAAATCTACAAGCGTTAATTATGTTCACATGATAAACTTAATTAAAAATTTAAAAATTATAAGTGTATATAATTAAATTTCTAAGGGAATAACAGGTACATACACTCACTCTATTGCCAGTCAGTTAGCAGTGTTTTAATTAAATTCATACGAATTGTTCATACGAATCTTTGTTGATCTCATTAATTTATCTAGGCTAAAAATATAATACGTTTGTGTACTCAAAGCTTTACTTAGATATTCTAAAAGCATTTATTGTCTTAGTATAATGTTCGAATAGATTAAATGTACGCCTAACGCGCCTATCTATTAGTATAGGATTATTTAAGTAAATATGTAATGTGACTTTACTTTGACAAACCAGTACCTAGATACATACATACATAAATTCGTGACTTTATCATAGAAGTATTAGTAGCACAATGGACCAACATTTAGAAAACTGTATCAGCCCATATACGTTACAATGTAGGGCACGGGTCTCCTCTACAATCGAGAATTCTTTTGAGAGTGGTTAGGTCATATAGTCCACCACGCTGGCCTAGTGAGGGTTGGTGGACTTTAAATACCATAGAAAAAACTCGCTACATATTATTATAAAAGTTTCAGCTTCCACCTAAACCGACTTAGCCGATAAGCTAGATATCATTGTTTTATTGCAATTATAAAAAAATATGCCTCATATGACTATAGGCTCATCTCCTACCTAGAGTAGCCAGACGTACTACCAGGATAACAAGATGTGATAAGGTCGAGTCTATCGCCGAATCTGGCACAAAATTGTCACTCCGAGTTGATAATAAATAGACAAAACCAATATCACGTAGTCTAATTCGAACTCAAGACCTCAACTTTGTAACCGTACCGAAGTCCATCTGAGCTACCGAATATACATATGCGTGAAAATATACAGCCTTTGTACTATGACAGAGGCTGAACCAAGTAATAGTAAGTCTATCGTTACTCATTATAGTTCTACTTGTTGCTTTAAAAATGACTTCAATAAACAATTTTAACGAGCTTGTATGTATTTTTGTTCCTAGCAAATAACTTCGAACTCAAAACCACTCGTTATTTGTTGGGTTATTGGGCAGAACAGTCACTAAGGCAAAATCTCCGGTGCCTCGCACCCTTAAACCGATTCCAGTCCCTTAACTGAGTTACAACGCTTACGTTAACGCCTTGACGTAAACGATGACGTTTGTAATGTACAGCGCCATTGGCTAACTTCCATACAAATGCTATCAAAGATGCAAATTGATTAGCGCAAAGGAAACTATATCGCTTACTTCAAGGCGTTAACGAATGCAAAAAGAGAATACATTGGTAGCGCTTGTAACTTGCCTAAGGAGGCTCGACACGAAACCAGAGTGTGACATGATCGCGAGTGACAGGAGAATAAATTTTCTCTTTTTTCAGAATGCATGAAGTTTTTCGAGTGTGATTTATTGCAAATTATTATTAGCGTAAGATTATATTAAAACTGTATTTACTGTTTTCTTTAACGAATAGTGTAAGTGTTGTTTTGTACAGATCTATACACAGAAAAATAAATTTTAAACTCGAATATTACTCACTTTCTTTATGACATTAAATTTGCATTTTCACGGAATCCACTGAATTGTTAATCACAACTTAAATTCAGATTTCGTTCATAGCTTCAGATTTAAATTTCGCTTTTTGCTAAAATGCATTCAACTGGGCCCCATCTAAAATTGCTTAATAGTAACGATGTCTCCGAAGACAGCAATTAGTTTCACTCTTAACGTTTTCTGCCGTACAGTTTTCTTTGAAGATCATTTCTATATTACTTCATAGTTTCTTGAGACTCATTTTTGATGAGTTTAATTTAGTATTTAATTAGATTATGGACGCTTTGTGGACTGGTTATTACTGAGTGTACACAAAATAGTTCTAAAATGTCAAGGTATCAAGCATGAATAGGTGCATGTTGACTTATGTTACAAATTCGTGAACGTTTATTTCGTATACATTAAAGACGGTATTTTTAAATCTAATATACGAGTATAGTGGGAATTTTGAAAACTATTTTTGGTAACGTATTTTTTAATTAAAATTTGTTCATATTTTTTAGTAAACTTATTCAATCTTTTATAAAGGGTCTATCTATAAAATAAAGGCAATTCAAAAAAATTGTCAAAGTACCTGTTTTTATGTATTCTATATTATGTAAAATCTACAATATACTAGTAGAAATTATGAATTAACGTGTACTTAATACCTTTTTAATATCATCATGTATTTGAAGTACTCAGACTTCAAAAACTTACCATAAACACACAAACCGAGAATCAAGGACATCTAAACGTATCTTATAAAAGTCCATTTCAGTATTAAAAGGCCGAAGAAAAAGGTTTTGGGACGAAAACGTAGCAAAAAGACAGCAACGTCTTTATTTTTTTTTACCCGCAAAATGGGTATCAGGATCTTACGTGCCCACTGATAAAATATTAAAGAAGGCATTTATTTGTTCCGAACCACGTTTTTCAATATGTTTCACGTGTATCGTAATGGAATGGAGTAGGAATGGTTTTGGGTATCGTTTGTGATTTGCTTTAATAGAATGTGTTTGTTAATACAAATTGAATAGGTATTTTGTCTTGTATAGGGAATCTCGTCATTGTTGGGGTTTTTAATAGTGTAATGGAGAAAATGGACGAATTTCCGACGTGGCATAATCAGCAAGGACAATAGTTCTAATGAAAAGTGGCCAACAGTGCTCTCAAGCCTAAAACATTTTATAAAGACTTCTTAGGTTTACGCGAATGTTACTCATTGAAATAAAATGATTATTTACGGATTTAATCGCAGATTTGGTTTAATTTTACATTTTTGAATTCAATTCAGTTGAATTGTAACAGTCACAGAGCGGACGTCTAATACCTCAGTCCGCCCCGTGACCACAAAAGCTGTACAGTAATCGAAACGTCTGGAAGTCAAAAATGTAAAAATTAAACCAAATCCGCGATAAAATCCGTAAATAATAGTTTATTTCAACATATTATAAAGCTAATGTGCTTTACAGATCATTATGTAAGTGGAATAGAAAAAACGAGCAAATAGGTCACCATATCGTATGTGTTCCTGTCACCTAGGACCAACCAAAACATTTGGATGATAGATATTTTGCCAACCCATTAAATTGGGAGGGGATCGGGAAGGAAAAAGGATGAGATTAAAAGGGGTGTTCGGAATCCGGCAATCTTACTCACCTAACGAAACGCTGAAGCTGTCACTTCACGTCGATTTCCTATGAGACAGTGGTACCACCATGGCAGCCCGCCGAGTTTAATGCTGTCTTTTAAGTTAGTCGAAATAAAATTAAGTCAAAATTAAACATAAAGTTAAGATAGGAAAAGAAATATGTTTTAAAAAACCATTTATTTTATTTTATTAACTTTATATACCAGACAGTATACAGGTGGACTTAATGCCAGGGGCATTCTCTAACAGTCTACCTTTGGGTGAAGCAGAAATGGAGTACAGCAGGTTTTTTTACATTTAGATAGGGAAAACAAAATAATGGTATAAATAAGTATACAGTGTGTGTCAAAATAAACATACATAAAACCATATTAAAAATTATATTCGTATTTTTAAAATCTAATTAATTATCAAATGTTTTTCTGCTTTGCTCAAACTGAATTCAAATGTCTTTGGGCTGAATTATTAAAGCACTATTCTTATAATTCACGCAGTGTCACCACTGTGCTGTATAATTAAGAAAGCATGACATAACAAAATCCTTCATATAGATAATCCACGCTATTCTAACCTCTATTTATAACATATCCAGTCTAGTCTAATTGCGTCTACGTTGCCTAAAGGCTAATTTCGCGTGGCAACCCCCAGCCATCTTTGGAGGCTCACGTATTTCATTGAAACAGAATTCAACCCTACAATGACGTTCAGCTAATGGAATTAACCGCAGAAATAAATTTAGGCCTCGTGTTTTGGTAATCTGTTATTGGGTTATGTTGCGTTTGTATGTCAATGTATATTTTTAGGTCATGATTTTAAGTAGTCTAGTCGACAAGTTGAAAATGGTACAAAATAGAGATACTGCTCTTAAAATTATGTGCGATAGCTCATTGGATCCGGAATGACGTCTAGAAAAATGTGCCAAAAGCGTGTATTAGCACATAAAAAATTGCAAAAGTTATAAACAATTAAAGATGAAAAAAATGGCATTTCGTTTTTTGCCAATATTTAATAAACTATTAATATTTAAGAAATTTAAAAAAAGATTCTAAAAGAGGAGGAAATTTCCAATAAAAACTCCCGGAACTCTATCTCCATTATTTATAATTTTAATTTAACGCTGAAAATAGGTCTGCGCGTGACATTTTTAGGATGCGTGCGTGGCGTCAAAAGCGAGTACGGCACATTAATTAATTTATTTAAGGTATTAATTTTTTTTTAATTGAAAAAATTATGGTGTGTTCTGAATCTGAATACTATAATTAATTTATTCCCGTTGGAATATTTACTTAAAGTTAATTTTTCAACAAGTTAAACAATTGTTAACTAACGAAATTTTCTCGAACTACCGTCTTAATTGTAAGTGAACTTTTTTTTAAAATAATGGTCGTAAAAAAAATTCGCTTCGTAGAGCCTTTCTTACATACATACTTAACAAGATCGTGCCATAAAAGTTTAAAAAATATTTATACTTTGTTTATAACAATTTTTTTACTTAAACAAAAACTAAAAAATCCAAGTAATGTTGTTAAAAAAATTATTTTTTATAAACATTTTTTTATAAAAAATAATTTTTAATAAAAAAAAATTAAAATTAAATATTAATAATGTAAATATACTAGACGTCATTCCGGATCCAATGAGCTATCGCACATAATTTTAAGAGCAGTATCTCTATTTTGTACCATTTTCAACTTGTCGACTAGACTAAAGCAACAATGTGTATTGGTTTTTTGGAAGTTATGGAGCCATGCTGTTGAAAGTCTGTACTGGTAGGTCTCTCATATATGAGAGGCCGTCCAGATAGGTACCCCCACAATGTCTATTTCTTCCGACAAACAGCAGTTTAAATGCACTGTTGTGTTCCGGATTGAGGGACATTATTGCCAGAGTAACTACTGGACATATTGAGACTTCACATCTTATGTCTCAAAATAGCCAGCGAAGTGGAATGCCAAGCATTGCTTTGTAATTCAAGGCGCTGCTTGGTGACATATTCGTCTCGCTATTCAAGGCTATAAAAATATAAGCAGATTTGTCCGCGGTGATACCTACCTAGACAGTCTCATATATGAGTGACCTACCACCATTAAAATCTGTATTTACTATTCTAAATTTGTGGCGACAGGCACGCCTTATCACATCGTGGGAACACGAAACGTGAGTGTCTAGGTGGCACATCTGCCTATCTTCTTGGAAAAAGGGGGGAGTTTATATACGTGTGGAAATTGCTAATGGTAGGATTTTATTATTGGTAGAACCATGCTGTGTCAGTCATGACTCAGCATGAATAAACATATGTATTTCTTTTTTCCTACTCATATATCCATCCCATTATTGTCTGGCAGAAATTGTCTTACAGCAATAAGACCGCCATTTGTACTTTGTTGTTTTATACTGTCTCTAAACTGTTATTTCTTTTTACTGTGTACAATAAAGAATTAAATAATAAATAATAATTATAATATATGTGGGGGGCGGTACCACTGTGTGAGACAGGGGTATGGTGAGGAGATGGACGTGAAGCGACAGCCTTACTGTTGCGTTTCGTGCAGTGAGTGATATTACCGGATGGTCAACAAATCTTACCTTTTACCACAATTTTTCTTTCTCTCTTCCTTCTCTTCTGTATGATCTGGCAGCAAATCCATTGTCCCAAGTGTTGTGGACGTTTAATGGGCTGCAGTGATCACTTACCATCAGATGACCTGTTTGATCGTATGTACTACATAGTATAAAACAAAGTCGCTTTCCTCTGTCCCTATGTTCTTTTGTATGCTTAAATCTTTAAAACTACGCAACGGATTTTTATGCGGTTTTTTTAATAGATAGAGTAATTCAAGAGGAACGTTTATGTGTATAATACGTGCATATTATTGTAGAGAAATCTACATGCACCCGGGCGAAGCTGGGCCGGCCCGCTAGTATTGTATAAAATAAGTATCCAGATATACCCTTAGTAAGCCGTGAGAAATGATCTACATCTGGAGACTATCCCGTCTTTGTTCAATATATTTATGAAATATAATCTATGTAGTGTAATTTTATAAGGCTGTAAAATTTCATCAAAAATAATTTAGTAGTTTTATAATCAATTAATACATCATTGGCCAATTTTAGTCGTTTAAAATATTAGTAATTTTTGAATTCCTTAACTGTAATTCCAATCAGTTGTAAAGTCAACCAAAGTTGATTTTATTTATTTATATATTATGCTCTATTGTACACAAAAATGAAAGACGAATACAAAATACTTACAAAACCTAAAGACATGGTTACAATAGGCGGCTTTATCGCTAGCTGCGATCTCTTTCAGGCAACCTTTGGATGGACTGGATTATTGTATGTTATGTGTAAAGTTCGCAAACCCTCACTGGGCCAGCACGGTGGACTATTTGACCTAACCACTCCAAATCTTACTCTCGATTATAGAGGAGGCTTGTGCTCTTCAGTAGGACGCATATGAGCTGATACAGAATCGTTAATGCTGAAATATCATTATTTTCTTACCAATAGATTTTACAGAAATTACAGAGAAAACAAAAAAAAAAATACATAGAGATACCTTACAAATAAGTGAACAATAGGCGGACTTATCGCTATGAGCGATCTCTTCCAGACAACCAAAAATCATAGAATGGATCGAAAATCAAAGCTGGCATTTATGTAAAATAGTAAAAATAATGATAAATAAGTGAGTGCGTAACTTAAAATGGCAATGTTAAATAACCTTGGTACTCAAATGAGATAAATAAAATAATAGGTAATCAAAATACAAATTTTATAATAATACAATTTCTTAAAGTACAAGAATAAAAAAAAACTTACGATGACTTAGACAGAATATGAGTTTTTATTCTATTTCACAGGCGAACACCCTGGACCGTAAAAGATCCGTCGAACACTTTCGTGACGAGAATCCTTCAATTTTATTTTCAACTTATATCTCCAGACTTCATCATTGCTAATTTTAATTGAAGCTAATTAGCACAGCAATCCACATGACTTGAGTTTATTGAAATCAAATTAATTGTGAAATAATAACGTCATATAATGACGTTGATGAATACTTCATTATTAATTAACATTTCGAAATACCGAAGCATACTGGCTATTGTATTAAAAAGCTCATTACAACTACGGTACTGTATCGCATTTAAGCGTATATATTAGCATGCGATGACGTCAGTATGGCAATTTAAGCGGCTTACGTAAGCGGGTAAGCTTCGACCTTGTTAAGAGGAATTAATACATCTGCGTTAGTTTTAGTTTGGTGAAGGTTGCTCTATGATCCGGAAAAGGTACGATACTGTTGAAGCCCCATGCGACGCGACACGTGTTAAGTTAAATCAAATCATACAATTTTCTCTAAACCATAATCACACTACAATAAACTCACGCCCTATCGCTTCGCGTGTTGGAAGTGTGGTTGTGGACTCTGGTTGAAGAAAATATTACGTGTAGATTTGACTTAGACGTGCCGCGTCGCGTGGTGTTTCAGTATTATGTTTTAGGCTACATCAATACATAAACACAATGAATGCATAAACATGAAATAAACTAGACTAAAATACCCATGCACCAACCAACTATTGTCATCTAAATCTTCTCCAAAAACGTTAGACTGTTCCACCCAGAAAGGAAGAAGAAAACCGCATCAAACCAATGAGTACCCAATAAAATTTTTAGTGATTTTAATTAAGGACACGTCTCGTCACCGGGGGAACTTAACCTGCAATCGGAATGTATAAGTTCAATTGGAAAATTAGAAAAGTTGTTCCCCAGCCTCCTCTTATTTCAGGTGCTTCGTATTCGAGGAATGAAAAGTATGACGAACTTTCTAGATGAAACGAATGAATGAATCTTGGGTTGTATAAAAGTTTAATAGGAAAAAATATTGACATACCAACCCCCTCCTTTGAGGTTTTGTGAGAATTGTAATGGTATAAGTTGGGGGTTACAATTTTATCAGATATTACTGGTTGTATTTGCATATAGGAATATAGTTGTGAATTATTGTTTTGGGTAATCGCTAGCTACTATTAATTAAATAATCGCAATGGAAGCAGCAAAACTAGAAATATACTACAAACATTCGCCCCCAAAAAAAATCTTTATGTAATCGAAAAAATCTAGTCGCCTCCTTTTCACTGACGTCATTGTCTCGCTATTTTTAATATTTGGTTAGACATGATACCTTTATTTCCTGAGTATAACTCTGATATTAAAACATCGAAAGTAGTAATCAGTTGGTGACTTGTAAATCATTTGTCGTTTCTTTGCTACCATCATCACTATTTTGAGCTTATAGAGCTACATTTAAATTAATTGTGTGTTTTATTTAGTAATAGGCTCGTCTGCTATCAAATCATGGGATGGATTACACAAGGCAAAAGTGGGTGTTCTAGTAGCACCGCTGCCTATTTTTTATTTTTGTTATTCTGTCCCGGCATAGTGGCCGCATTGCGCCTGATGGTGAGCGCAAATGCCGCCCAGGCAGAGTGTCTACTGGCATCGGACGGCAGTCCCATGTCAATAGACACAATTATGCCGGCCTGCTAAGATGCCTCTTCACACTACGGTGGAAGGACCCAGGATTATAGGAAGGAGGAAACACGTGAGACGGCAAACAATTCCAAAGCCTGACGGTGCGGCACAAAAAATAATTTGAGAACCGTTTGGTTGCCTACTCTATTTAGGAGAAAGGCGTGAGTATAAGTTTGTTTATTATTTTATTGCAATGAATCTCGAGACGGGCATGCCATTCGCTTGATGGTGAGCTATATGACCACTCATAAACCGTGGCACAACCAAACACACAAACATGCAGCGCTTGGCATTCCAATGCGCTCGCCATCCTGAGACATAAGTTGAGTCTCAATATGTCCAGTAGTTACTCTGGCTACAATGTCCCACAATCCTAAAAACAACAGTGCATTTACATTGCTGTTTGGTGAGAGAAATAGACATGTATATATGTAACTTCATTCTCAAACATTGCCTTCAAGGATTTCCGCATTGACCTGTTGGTAGTAATAAAAATACGGCCATATTTTTCCCCAGTTACACGTAGATAGAAAAACACTTGGGGACGCGGAGCATACGTACAACTGTGATAAGTAGGGCCACTTTATTTGTTCCAGTTCCCCGCCGGCCGTCTTTATGCCATACAGTATGCAAGGCCTGTTGCGGAGTTTAACATTTATACCTTTTATTGATGGAGAATGTTTATTTTTGTATGTTTGACTGTCTAACGGCCGTTCTCTATATCCTATTTATCTTTAACAAGAGGTTAAAATGGATATCGTTACTATGTCGATATCACTTTATGCTTCAATAAACAAAGATAGACAAACAATATAATCTTGCCTAGATATGTATAAATATATGCACCTTATCTAAATGTCTCTGTCTTTCTTTATTGTAGCAAAAAATGTATCGAAATTTCGAGAGAAATCTCTAGTTAAAGATAGATGGATTATAGAAACTGGCCGTAAGTGGCGCAGTTGTACTAAAATAAGACCTCTTCCCATATTTTCCTTCCCGTTCGTTCCGGGATTTGATGAGCAAGCATCATAATAACTATGATCGAACGGTTGTGAATGTTCATGGATGGCAGTAATAACTTACCATCAGGTGATCTGTTGCTCGTTTGCCATACCTTTTCTTTATGAAAACACCTAGTAACTTCATATAATAAGCTATAATATAATTGCGGCGAAGTTGTGTTCACAGCCTAATAATAAAACAAGGAGTAAAATAACAAACTGAAATAAAATCTCGGAAACCCTATATCTACGGTTGGGTTAGGATTTCAGAGAATCAATTAACGAGAGAGTTTATGCCAGTGAAGTTGCAATTGGCTTAATTTATTCATTTTGTTTTAGTGTGTGTGGTGTGATAAACAAATAATGAAGACACTCAACAGTCACATACAAAGTCCTGACCCCATATTAAGTCTTGTGTCGAAACTACTGAAGACTTTTCGGTCTCATAAACATTTGTCTTAGCACGGAGATCGCACAAGTGGTCTCTCGTCTCACAGTCGGCGTCCAACTGACTGCGCCGCGGACGCTGTCTCATTGTGTGATGGTTATCTATAAATATGTATACGTATATACACATATGAACGTGTAACAGGACTTGTGTGTTGTGTTCAGTAGCCAATTTCCAGTTAGACATGGAAATATTTTTATATATTATAAATATTTTTTATATATTATATATAATATATTGTATATAAACTTCGATCGTCCGAAGCTTCGAATTTCGTTTCGGATTTATATAGTAGGGCCCTGTATCTCCAATGAATAGGCATCTTGATACTATTTATCTTTCTTTTTCTAAAGGTTTACTCTCGGCTTAAGACGGCCACTTCTGTAGACCTCAGGCATATACTGTAAGAGACGTTTTTCCTTAGTTTTTTCTGTACGAGATTCTGTTTGAATAAGATTTGTTTGCGAAGCGAGTGTCTGTATCAAAAATGTTTTTACTTGTTGTTTATTCATTTTGTGGTTTCGGGTGTCGGTTTACGTAAATTGTCGGTGACTTGTTTTCGCTGTTTATTTTGTGTGAGCTCAAGTTAAATTGGTTGTAGTACCTTGGTGATTTAGTTAATATTCTACACCGATTAATTTCTGTGAATTAAATAGAATAAGATTTCTATGTGTTATTAGTTTGCCGAGAGCGCGTATCCGCTGTGATCCGTAAGGAATGAGTTACATCCTCAATTTTTTTTTAATAACCGATGTATCAATTGTGCAATAATTTCCATCCTAAATATTCACTTCTTATTGTAATTCTAGATCCTTTAAATTATTAGAAGCATTTTTGAACGGCGCCAAAAATGGATCAAATGAGCACATGTTTTTTATTATATTACCACTTTCTCTATTCAAGACACAGCATTAACCATGCAGTATTCTCCGTATAAAAATAGCAATATAATTGTGAATACATTATGAATAGGCTTTTAAGTGACGTCATAAGTTTCCATTTCTATAATGAGTTTCATTACTACATTCCCGCGTGCTAATAGTTTGCCAATATTTATACGCTTTCAGCTCTTTCATTAATTATAATTAGAATTTGTGATAGTAATTGCAATTAATTTAATTTTTAATTGTGTTGTTTTAATGATGTTGTATGTATATGTAGTATTATTTACTCCTAATAATTCGATGTTTTATGTTCAATAAGCCGAATCTTTCATAAGACTAATTGGGATATTGTATATGTTATTTTTAATACATTGTGTGCATTGTAGTTTTCATTCTTGATTAGGTAGAAAGTAGTTTTTTTATTCATTATTTTTTATTTTAGAAAAACCTACACAATATCATTGTCAGTTTGTAAAATGAACTTATAATTTAATTCTTTATATATGTTTTCGCTGTAATAAACATAAAATTGATACGACTAACTAAATAATATGAAGTAATATTACCAAAGCCCACTAAATAACCATTACGTTATAAAAAGTCAACAGTCCACAATGAAACAGCAACACAACCCGTAGATTTAGAAAGAATAGCCTAACCGGCAGTTCCAGCCGAGTTTAGACATCCCAAATGCACGTTAAATCCTGTTTTATCCGCGGCGGCTTCATATAAAATAGAACGCGACAATTTCTAGCGGTTGCTGTTCTGCGCTATGCTTTTATACTGTGACGCAGTGACGTCATGAGGGTACTTATTGCTATGCTTGTTTAGCTGTAGTCTAGTTGAAGGGTAAGGTTGTGATGAGGTAGTGGTTTTGAGCTTAGACAATTAAGAATTTTGCAAATTACATGTGTATTCATTCTGATTGGTGAAAAGTTGAAATGCAAATCAAAATGAGAGTTCGAAAACTGTTCCTCGACAAATTGGCAGGGCTGTCATAACATTATTTAATATATTATTCCTAGTATTGATTATATCATTGATTTATGATTTATGTATATTACATTTTATATTTGTGTATGTATTAATTTAAGTATTGAGTATATTATTATATATTTCCTTGGTTTGCTTCTCAACCCACTTTATGCATCTTCTGAATTACAACCCCCCCCCCCCCCCCCCCCCATTATACTAGAGGAGACACTGCAAATAAAATGTTTCTAACAAATATGACTAGTACCGTACTACTCATTCTGTCTCTGTCACGCTTACGCAGTAACATCATCTTTGTTTTCGCTTCACTGGGTTCAAATTGGGTTTAATAGTGTACTAGTAAAATGCGCAGAGATTTTGTTCCTGATGTTCGCTCTAGTATATACATATATTATGTAAAGATGATGATGATCTGATACAAAGTTTTTGTTTCGTGATGTGTTCAAAGAATCGTCAGTTACGAAGGTTACTTCAAGTATTTTACATGTATGTATGGCAAGCTGGTCTCACCATTCATGACAATAAAAAAGAACTATAATCAAAATTATTGGGCAACATGGATAAAAATCATATTAAGCTTACTCCAATTAAGGACAACAATAATATAAAGAGACAGAATAATATCAATTAATGACAAATTAAAACAGAGAAACTAGCCAATAGCATTTTATTTTACAAGAACGAATCCCACAACATTTTCCTTCCAAAGCGATGTAGCCACACCGCACACCAAGACTTGCACTTATTCCTTTTAACGGAATAAATCCAATGTAAAAGAATAAAAGTCCACTACAGATGGCACTTTATGGGCTAATGTAATACAGCAGAGCGGCGCTGAAAAAGACATTTTAATTTAATAATTTAAATTGTGGCGAGGCACCCCGTTGTTTGTGACACTGGTTGCAATAAAGGAATCTTCGGGAAACGTTTTCGAATATTATCATTCGTGGCGCGTAGTTTTTAAAATCTTGTTGTTTTTCCTGTCAGCGGGTTCTCCGAGGCAAATGTTTGTGCGATCCACAGGTACATATTTGTTTCGGTCTCGTGATCAGGATACCCACGAGACGAGACTCGATCTTAGTGTGGGGTCAAGACTTTTCAAGTGACTGTTGGATGTATTTATTATTATAAAATTTTCATTAGTTAAAAAAATATTATTTTTTTCTATTTTTAACCGACTTCAAAAAAAGGAGGAGGTTCTCAATTCGACTGTATGTTGCTTTTTTATATTAATATAATTTCGCTTGTTGCTTTGGCACTTGTATAATAATAATTGTGATCGAAATATATTTCAAAATCTGTTTATGAATAATTGAGGACAATATATGTGTGACTGTTAGGTGTATTTATTTATTTAATAGTTTATACTGTATTGTCTTAGTTTGTATGTATATGTATGGTAGTGTATTGTTTTGCAGATTAAGTGACAGTACTGTGATATTGCTTCTCGAATCTACCTAAACACAATGTTGTTAGTCTTATCTGGTAATCTAAGCCAAGATCTCGGATATCACAACAAACACACGTTATGTTATCAAACAAAGAAGACGATCAATAAACTAATAATAAATGTATGTAGGATGACGGTAATAAAATCCATTGTGTTAATTATTTAATTATAATTATCACCACACGTTATAATTAACGAATTAATGATTTATCCGAATATCTGCGAAAACTTGTAACTTTATAGTAAACACGCGTATGTCTATGCTTCACTGCTGACTGCTGGATCTCGAATGCCCTATACGTATATAGGGCATTCGAGATCCAGCAGTCAGCAGTGAAGCATAGACATACGCGAACCGTAGTTCGCAGGCGGTTTATATTGCAAACTGTCATGCTCCCACCCTTACTCTGACTGTGGGTAGTGAAATAGAACCATAACCGGGTTTCCTTTAATAAAATTACTTCTGCATCTACCCGTAGATTCCTAAGGGCCGATTTACAATTATTTAACATATGGGCTTTACATAAGAACACCCCGACATGTAGATTTATGGAAACATAACAAAAAACGAACTCCAATTAAATGACGAAATTTAGTCACTTTACTACAATTGTTTGTAGTCTATATTGTGTCCCACTTCTGGGCAATGGCCTCCCCTTTCTTCCATTTGTCCCTGTCCTCGGCGAGCGCTTGCTATTTTGAATCGAATGATCTCTCGTCTTTTCACCGCATCTTCGGTCTTCCACGTTTTCTTCAGCCATTCCCGGGAATCCAGCTTGTAGCCAGCCTGGCCCAACTTTTAGGGTAACGAGTCACATGTCCTGCCCATTTCCATTTTAATGTAGCCGCCTGGCGCCCTACTTCCAAACTTAAATACAAAATTGAGTTGAAATAACGATTACAGCCCAAGAGCATCCAGGTATCTTAAAAATAAACAATTGTACTAAGCAATGGCCACTGTTTGTCCCCACGGAACATAAATCGTTTGCAAAGCGCCCTGGAAATCGGCCAAGCATAGTTAATTTTTCTCGCTACACTAAAAGCCTTTGCGTTTTAAACCTACAAATTGTGATATAAAAGTGTGTAACCGAGTTTCGGGATATTTTGCGGTAAGAACCCATTAAAGGGTAGACCGGGGCGTTGTTGCGAAATAAATTTTGACTAATGGCATTTTGTTGTGTCAGGTCAGTTTGGCACAAATAAATTAATGAATCATTTGCTTCTGATAAATAGATTTATTAACATTGATTACTGATTATTAATGTTACTGGCATGTACATTTTGGGTTTTTGAAATATTCATAAAATAATGTTTAATAATTATTCGAAGGTATTAGTTTACTAACTGATTTTCGGGATATATCGGTTTAAAGACATTTATTCTCATAAGAAATTTACATTTCACTTAAAATGAGATACAAAAAAAATAGGTTAATTTTTTTGTATCTCTATTTTTTAAATAGGTTATATTGTAGAAAACCATTAAAAAGTAGACCGGGGAGTTGTTGGGAAATTATGACTATGGTATTTTGGTGTGCCAGCATAGTTTGACATAAATAAATGAAAACGCTTCATTTGCTTTTGATTAAGTATATGCATTAACAGTGATTAATATAGCGATTTATAAGAATTTCTATGGTATGGAAGTCCGCCAACCCGCACTAGGCCAGCGTGGTGGACTATATAGTCTAACCACTCTCAATCGTATTCTCGATTGTAGAGTAGGCCCGTGCCCTGCAGTGGGACGAATATGGGCTGATACAGATACAGACAGATACAGATTAACAGTGATTATTAATATTCCTGGTTTTACTGTTGGGTTTTTGAAGCTGTGCAGAACTTTTATTGAATTTAAAATATTATAACCACTGCCCATTCTTGAAATCTTATGGGTAGGGGAACTTAAATACCATAGAAATATTTGCAAATCTTTATCATTAATTTTTAAATTGTATGTTTTCGTAAATTTTGTGTATCAAATATAATTTTGGCATGAGTACTTTATTACTTGAAAAATATATGCATCTAGTTTTCGTTTATCTTTAGTTGCGTGATTATTATTTATCACAACATGAATGCACTAGCGTCCACTGTTGATTTGAACCCAAGACCGCCGTTGCGGCTGTCACGTCTGTAGGGCGATTCACGTAATATAATAAGTTCAGCTGCAGTGCAGTTGCGGTTAAGATTCGATCAAAACAGCCCTTTTCGTATTCTCGTAATAAATCGTCGTAATAATCGTTTCTCGTAATACGCTCGCGTCAAGTTCGCGTCACGCGAGCGCTATAATGTATTCTACTGCTGCGCCTATATGTCAATGTCAAACAAATTTTATACGTCTGACGTACAGTTGACGCGCAGCTCACGCGCAGTTCACGCGCAGCTAAACACTTACAAGAATACCATTTTGTACCAAAGCGTAAACTTAATTGTAACCGCACCGCAACTTGATCGGCGCGTCAAAAAGTTACGTGAATCGTACTACTGATCACCACTCGTCACCACTCTTTAATACACGCAGTAAAATACACAAAAATCCTACCCAAATACCAGCGATATGAAAAGAAACCAAGAAACCAATACTTCCTAAACATAACAGTATATTTTTAGTTTTGTAAAATGTTACAGTGAGCTATTTGCAGACGCGTGACAAGTTTTCAGGTCACGAGAATTGCATTCGATCCCGACAAAGCCGGTCTCGTGCAGAAATTAGAACACCTTTACAATAGCACACGTGTGAAATGCTTTCTTTTTTGCTGCTCCGTGTTATTATTCTTTACGGCCAGTGGAGATGTAAGTATAATTAAAATATACAAGTACCAACAAAAAGTTGTCAAGATGTTTTATTGCCATGAATGGCGAGACGAGCCTGTCACTCGCCTGGTGGTAAGCGATACGACCGCTCATGAGAAGCAAAACCGAACAATACCATGAATTACGAAGCAATGTTTGGCATCACACTGAGACATGAGATGTTAAGTTTCAATATGTCCAGTAGTTACTCTGCTTAAAAATTTGCCGGAGACTCGGCTTTGCTCTTTAGTGCGTTTTATCATCTCTAATTTCTGTAGTACAGTACGTATTACTTACAGTACTATACGGTACGGTTTTTCTCTACTTACAATATTTTTGCTTTGCATCGTGCACTTAAGATTAGTTTTAAGTTGCAGCTGTAGCTTCCTGCCTTATTATACGTTAGTCTTTTCTATTTTATCCATCATCTTTGTCATTATCGCCATCATTCTCGTCCATATGTGTATGTCATACGGCCGATTTTGCTAAGGTGGCAAACATAGGAAAGGCGAATGCCCATTTTAGTATGAAAATTAGTATCAGTGCGAAGAGTTTTGTAATTTGATGAAACCTACTTTTTTGGATGGGGAATTTTTTTCAATAAACATAAACAGTTGCGTCCCAGGCTCGGAGTTCTTGGAGAAATGAACTTGAAAACGCAAAAAATATTTTTAGATTTCGGCTCTGTGAACAAAATGTGATGATAATTACTTTATTGTATAAAAATATGTTGCCCGGGATAAAACAGGAAAATGTTTAAGGATAAACTGTTAAAATGCTATAATGAATTTTAAGCAGTATCGGCATCGGGAGCAACGATATTTTTCACCAATAATATGAATGGGTATTCTCGTGTCTCTACACGCTAACCAATAAGGCTAGCTCACTATTAAACACTACAATATATTGTTAAAGCAACGATTGTGATAATAAATTCACAACTCCAGCTTGGGCAGTGTGGTGGACTGAAATCATTGTGACTGCGTTCAGCAATGTATGTTCCCGGGAATTGTATACGGACGTGTAAAATTCAAGAGCGCGCTTGAAATTGGTTTAGCTGTGAGGTTTCAACATTACGATGTTGCGTAATTTAAAACGTGGTTGTTATGAATATATTGAAACACTATCTGTGCCCACAACTTCGTCCGCGTGGAATTTAACAAAACTTTATTTTTCGAATTTTTTTTTCTAAAATAAATGTAGCCTAAATTACTCCTTATTATATCAGCTACCTGACAGTAAAAGTCCCGTCAAAATCGGTCCAGCCATTTCAGAGATTAGCCGGAACAAACAGACAGACAGACAGACGGACAGACAGACAGACAAAAAAATCTAAGGTCATTTTCGTTATAGGTATCGTAGGTTATATAATAACGGTATGTAGTTGGGCATTTTCTTTAATTTTCACATTACAAACAGACACTTCAATTTTTTGTATGTATAGATTGAAATAAAGGAATGGTGATGGAAATATTATCTATGGATTATTAAATTGTTTCTGTCTTTTGTATGTCTTTTGTATTTTGTTTGTCTTTTTTGTTTTGTATTATTAGTTTTAATGTAATTTCTTTCGTCTTTCGATGTCTTTATTGTTGATGCATTTTTACGAATTGACACAGAATTAAACAAACTGATCACAATTTCATAGAATTATCGCTGAAAGTGATCATCAGAAGTCAGAAGTGATAAAAAATATTCAATAGTTATTTAAAAATATGTATATTCTTTTGAGATTTTTTTTGTAATGTATATCTTACCTAACAAGGTGAATACACGCCCTGACACATGGAAATGACTGTAAGATTACGTAGGTTACTTCCAGGTCCTTGTAAAATATTTTGGATTTCAGTGAAGTTTTTGATCTTCAATGTATGGATGAAATGGATGGTTATTATAACTTATAATTTATTGGTAGGTACATTAAAATTACTTGTCCCAACCTAACATTTGTGCGTCCCAAATTAAATTTTACGTTTTATATATTTAAATGATGTCATTGGAATCAGTGAAATTTCCAATGCATTTTCGAAAAAGATAAAGAGAGGGTAGTAACAATAACATTTTATTGTTGAAATTGCGGCTTATTCAGTATTCGAATTTATATTTCGGCGGCCACTTGGGAGCCGAATGTTATTTCACTTTTATTATGATCGCAAAGTTATATTGGTTGTGGGTGCAAGTTTTCCATGGCGATTATTGAAATGTAATTTGCATTCATCCAACGACCTTTGTCGTACACATTTTAGAAATCTATTTGACTCATCGAATGAACCTTTTGGAACATTGAGGTATTATAGAAGAGCGGACATCGGGAACAAAATCTCTGCATATTGTGCGTGCACACGGGAACCTAGTGAAGCGAGAACGAAGATTATGTTACCGCGTAGGCGTGACAGAGACAGAAAGAGAAGGAGGGGTACGGTGCCGTTCATTTAGTTACAAAAATTTTGTTTGCACTGCCCCGTCTAGTATAATATCTCAATGCTTTTGAATGACTTTTAATTTACTTTGAGCGCTAAAGATACAACATTCTATATCGAAAATAGCTTTTAAACTGTTTATAAATAAGGTCATAGAGTTTACTGGCCAGTATTAAATACTTTTAATGTCAGTATTTCTTATTTATTTTTTCTCCAATAAAAACTTTGGTGACGACCGAGTGGCCACAAAGGCGTTTAGATACAGCTTTTGGTATTTTCAATGCTAATTTTCTTATAACTACACCGTCTTTCAATGCTAGAGTATATTTCAAATAAAATACATATCAAAGTATAAAACTCTGCGAAATTAATTGCGCCGCAAAACAAATTTCATCCGCTCTCAAAATTCATATGGAGCGTAACATTAAATATTTCGTTTTCAGCGACAAAAAAAAGTCTTTGAAAAGTAACCGGCGTCCTCTAATTGCCACATTATACGAATGCTCATTTTGTATTTCGCTTCTCTGAGATAAATATGTGTTCATGTGATGTCGGGAATATGTTAGCTTATAATATTTTTCAGGGAATAACTCATCAATCAAGAATAATAAACTCGTAGGAAAATCTCATTCAATTTTGATTTTTCTTTACCTCCGAGGGACAGTTGTTTAAAATTGTGAAATAATAAGCCGCGGGTTCGATTCTCGTAAAAAATGGGACCTAGGAAACCTAAAAGTCTTTAATAGTTTGTGATATCCACTACATAGGACTTGTATCTTAGCACTGATGAATGATTATTTTATTTGAAATGCGCCTAAAACAAGTATTTTTTGAGTGCAATCAAAGTTGTCTTTAAAGCAGTTATACAGGGTATATCAAGACTGCTACCGAAAACGAAGCCGGGTGGTAGTTTAAGCGACTTCAGACACAATGCAACAGAAAAAGTTTCAAAAAAACGCGACAATTTTATTTTTGTTATTTTTATCCTATGGCTATATATGGGTGGTAAATACATTTTTTCCTAAAATAATAGTGTATACCCTTTTATTTATAAATAATCTAAGGTATAAAAGGGTTTAAATTATTATTTTAGCAAAAACTATGGATTTACCACCCCAAAATGACGATATTTAAAAAATCATAAAAAAATATTGTCGCGTTTCTATGCGAAATTTTTAATTGCATTGTGTTAGTAGCCACTAAAACTACCACCCGGCTTCGTTTTCGGTAGCAGTCTTGAGATACCCTGTATTTCTTATTTCCATTACACATCTCACAATCTAGTTCCCCACAATGCTGTTATTGATAGATTTATCGACATAGAAAATAACTAGTAAAGTAGATACTGTTTTCCGTCGAAATCAAAGGTCACTCGTGCATGCGGAGAACAATGGAATGTCGTTTGCAAATGTTCCGTGTACCAAAGTATGGTTTCATGCACTTTGTATTGTTTATCGAGTTGCTTGGTGTTGAGAATTTCAATTTTTTATTCCAATGGATGGCGAGACGAGCAAAGACGAGTGAAATCTAGGGCCCTACTTTATTCATCCGAACGGACGAACGAACGAACGAAGTTCGAAACTTCGGACAAACGAAGTTTTTTATACGATACGAATGTATCTATTCTGTAAAAGTTCGAATTTGTATAACGTACACCGTAACTATAAGTCTATGGTTACGACCATAAATCAATAACGACCATAAGTTTTATGTAGGTACATTCGTATCGTATATAAACTTTGATCATCCGAAGTTTCGAACTTCGTTTCGTTGAATATAGTAGGGCCCTTCGTTCGTTCGTTCGTTCGTTTGGATGAATATAGTAGGGCCCCTATAAAGAAGTTCAACCTAAGGATATTTTTGAGGATGACATTATGATATAAATCTATATAGTCGTAAAATATTTAAACTAAGATGAGTCAAAAAGCATTATTACTTTTTTTTATGTATACAATAATCATACTATCACAATGCCATTACCTACTTGTGAAATTTCTATTATAAACCCAATTATCACATGCATTGAGCACTATAAAAGATTGCATCAAAAAACCTTTAATTATACACCACGGACTACCAGGATAACAGAAATAGAAAGCAATATCAAATTGAAATGTCTGACAGTGACGTCACAACAGCCAATTAACAGGGTTACCAGTCTTATCTCCCGGCGGGAATATCGATTCGAATCAGCCTGTATCAATTACCGGCAGCCCTAGAGGACTTGTCGACAACCACTCCAGCAGGACGTGTAGAGACGAAGTAATTAATTTTAACCTACAAAAATGCTGTGATTAATTTTCCCTCGGATTTATTGCGAAAGTGCTTTTGTTTTGCGTTATCTGGGGGCGCGGCCGAGCCCCCTCCAAGTCGAGCTATAGGCCGTAACATCCTTTTCTCGAAGCAATTCAGACCATTTTCAACCCCCTATAACTTCGTTGTGGCTAAAGCATGAAGCCTGAATTTTCAGTTACTAAGCAGGCATTGTGTAAACACGGTATATTTAAAATTTCATTCAATTTGAACCAGTAGTTTAAGAATTATAACTAGTCAAACTTTCTTAATTTTGTCACTCACTGACTGACTGACCGATCATCAAAAGTCTAAGGCACTTCTAGCAGACATAGAACCTTCAAATTTAGAAAATAATTAGTGTTTAGTGTCTAAAGTAAGGAAAAATTCAAACATTTCATAATTTGTGTCTAGTTTTCTAGATAGACCAACTGCGTGAATAACTTTGTAATCCCATATAAATGTATAGGATTACAAAGTTACATTTGCAGTTAATGAATCATTGTACCCGTGTATAATGGAATAATAGTTGTAGATAGATATCTATATACATGAGGCATAACAGGAGGGGATATAGAGAGGGAAATGGTGTATTCAGCCCATGAAACTGTACAACATTCCTCTAGAAAAACATGACGAAGAAAAACTTTTTTTTTATTTTTTTTATTGCAATGAATGACGAGACGAGCAAGCCGTTCGCCTGATGGTAAGCGAGACGACCACACATAAACAGTAGCAACATTCCACTGCGCTCGCCATCCTGAGACATAAGATGTTAAGTCTCAATATGTCCAGTAGTTACTCTGGCTACAATGTCCTTCAATCCGAAACACAACAGTGCATTTACGCAGTGTTGTTTCTTGAAAACTTGCAAATAAATAGATTAAATTACTCGAAAATATCAATTACAATGAAAGAAAGAACATTAATAATCAAATCCGCTATATTTGTGATAAATTGATACCTACAAAAATAAGAAAAATCCATAAGACAGAGGCTTAAAGAAAAATCGTTAGTGATATTCTAGAAGTAAGAAGTACCGAAAAGGAAAAAAGTAGGACTCTACAAAAAGACGTGAGATCCCACCAAAAACATCCTGTAAAAAAATTCCAAGTCTCGCAGCTCAGGTTTTCTACCGCAAAAAGTTGTGAGATGCATGTAATACCAAGTCGATTAATTTATTTAATCCTTAAGGGACCTTCTATATAAAGTTATTACGTTAGTAATTACCATGTCAATATTAAAAATTCTTTACGTTTTAAATAAATAGATCGACTTGGCCAGCAGCATTATGTATAAATTGTACGATACATTATGTTTTCATGCGATGGCCAAGTCGATCCATTTATTTAAAACGTAAAGAATTTTTAATATTGATATGGTAATAACTAACGTAATAACTTTATATAGAAGGTCCCTTAAGGATTAAATAAATTAATCGACTTGGTATTACATGCATCTCACAACTTTTTGCGGTAGAAAACCTGAGCTGCGAGACTTGGAATTTTTTTACAGGATGTTTTTGGTGGGATTGAATACTTAAATACTCATCTAAAATATTCGGGCATAATAGGGCTTCTGTGAGCGCCGAAAAACAATTCTGTTTGGTACGGCCTAATGAATGGTGGTTGAGGATTTTTTTGTTTGTCATTTGGGCTGAGGCTTTTTTAATCAAACGAGCAAACTGATTCACCTGTTGGCAAGAGGTGACCTTTAATATACATTTTTTGTCCTTCAGCATTTTTTTTATTTTATTTTTTTATTTTTTTTTTATAATGGCCTGGCATAGAGGCGGCATTGCACCTGATGGAAAGTGCCAATGCCGCCCAGGCAGAGTATCCATTCGCGCCGGGATGGTGTGGACCGTCAAGCTATGGCTTCGCAAGCCAGCACGCGTGGTTCTGGTTAGGAATGGAGAGGAGGGGAGTAAGTTGAATATTTCAAAAGCATGCCCTTATTTTGTTAATCACTTTTATGCGATGCCCATTCACGGTTATGGGTTACTACGTTGCAGTGGGCTGAGACACCAAGAAATGCTGGTGGCAGATCTCTCATATGTGAGAGGCAGCCTGGGTGAGTACCACCCCAATGTCTATTTTGCCCATAATAAGCATAAAAAAGGCAATGTTGTGTTCCGGTTTGAAAAACATTGTAGCCAGAATAATTAGTGGACATATTAAGACTAACATATTACGTCTCAGAGTGGCGAGTGGCGCAGTGGAATGCCCATCTCCGCTTTGTTATTCACGGCGTTGTTTGGTTTGCAACTATATATGAGCGGGCATATCGCTTACCATCAGGCGAATGGCATTCTCGTCTCGTCTTTCATTGCAATAAAATAAGCATAATGAGACAGATAGGCGAGACACTAGAAAATGTTTTTAACGAAATTTGATTCCACAATCCATATCTACCAGTTTTTTTAACCCATATTACACACAAAAGTATGTAATCGCGACACTACATATTTGCGGTACGAATGGGTATTCCAATCCCGCCTCGCATGTCTAGTTCGCAGCATCGCTATGTATCGCTATTTGCTACATATTTGACATTGTTTTGTGTAAGTAGGTCATTATAATTGTCCTTTGCGGTATTTCTATCTGTAACTTGTATTTGTCCAATAGACGTAGGTCGTAGATATTTTTAAAACCACGCCTTTCATTGATCTAATGTTAGCATACCGGTAACCGTTTTCCATTCTTTCGTCTAGAAATCGAATGACGTCGATGTCCCGCTTAATACAAAAAAGTTACAGATACTTTTTCAATATTACTTTTCAAAAGGGCGATAATCAAAGTCGTGTCCTGAAAACGTTTGGGCGTATATTATAAAATCGATTATGGGTTTTTGAAAGGCGCTAGGCTGTTTTGCCGCAGAATATCAACGGCCAATAAGACTTAACTGACAGTCATAAAACACAATTGAATATAGTTTAATTTTTGTAGTTTGAAAAGTAGTTATTACTGGTGGTAGGTCTCTCATATGTGAGAGGCCGCCTGGGTGGGTACCACCGCATTGTCTGTTTTTCCCATCAAACAGTAGTGTAAATGCACTGTTGTGTTTAGGATTGAAGGATATTGTAACCATCAGGCGAACGGCATATCGGCGGTCTCGCCATTCATTGCAATAATAAAAAAACAGTTATTCATGGAGAATAATAACGTAGGCTTTATACCGGGTATCTCAAGACTGCTACCGAAAACGAAGCCGGGTGGTAGTTTTAGTGACTACAAACACAATGCAATTAAAAATTTCGCAAAGAAACGCGACAATTATTTTTTATGATTTTTTAAATATCGTCATATTTGGGTGGTAAATCCATAGTTTTTGCTAAAATAATAATTTGAACTATTTTATACCTTAGAGTATTAATAAATAAAAGGGTATACACTATTATTTTAGGAAAAATGAATTAACCACTCAAATATGGTCATAGGAAAAAAATAACAAAAAAAAAATTGTCGCTTTTTTTTTCGACTTTTTCTGTTGCATTGTGTCTGAAGTCGCTTAAACTGCCACCCGGCTTCGTTTTCGGTAGCAGTCTTGATATACCCTGTATATAGTATTGTATCCGTGTATTTTATGATAGTGCAGTAGGTATTCGGTTAGATAGGAGGTATTGCCATAAATAGATAGGTTGGAAAATAACAGGAGATATTGGTACTTTACCATCGAAATCATGATTGTCTGGCTATATTCATATTAGCTATTAACGGCCCGGCTTGGCTCCATCCGTGTGTAAATGCACTTTATATATATATATATATATACACGTTTTTACGGGCCGTTAATAGCTAATAATAATAATAATAATAATAACACCCAACAGTCACATACATAGTCCTGACCCCACATTAAGATCGAGTCTTGTGTCGTGGGTATCAGGAACTACGAGAGACTTTTCGGTCTCACAAACACCCAGACCCGAGAGAAATATTTGTGGGCCGCACAAACATTTCTCTCGGTGCGGGGATCGAACCCGCGGCCTCTCGTTTCACAGGCGGCGTCTAACCGCCTGCGCCACGGAGGCTGTCATATTATTATTCATACTGTCATATTGTCATATGAGCTGTTATTTTCCAACCTATCTATTTATATATATATATATATATATATATATATATATATATATATATATATATATATATATATATACCTATGTTCATCCAGTAATTCCAGAGTCTGATCAATACAAACAAACAATCGAATCTCTCTTCTTTATAATATTAGTTTAAATGAAAATTACTCGTATCTTGTAAAATGTATTGTCATTGTGGAGATCATTGGGGGAGGCCTATGTTCAGCAGTGGACTTCCTGTGGCTGATATGATGATGATGATGATGTAAAATGTATGTTCAGGTATCTATGTATTGCATTATGTGTTGGCCATGCTACAATAATTATTTCTTTCTTTCTATTTATTTAGATTTAAGACGTGGTTTGATTTCCATTTGATGTACTCTCGATGCTTGATATCATATGGAAATGACCTTTAAGATTAAAAACTTTTCACTCCTGATTAGCTATTGAGCTATTCAATGAAATAACCGGAAAATACTATCCATTGGAGGCTGTACTCCAATGGAGGGGCTACATATAGTAATGATACGTATTTATTCATGACTGCCTCGTGGCGTAATTGTACTAGGGTACGGTTACAAGGCTGAGGTTTCGGGTTCGAATCCCGGGTTGGGCATAGTGATATTGGATTTTTCTATTCATTATCAACCCAGAGTCAGGAATTTATGCCCGATATGGCGATAGGCTCGCCACCTATCACATCGTGGGACGAAACATGGGTAAGGCGAAATGTGGGTGGCCATTCACCTTTGCCTACCCCTTCTGGAAAAAAGGCGTGAGTTTATGTATGTATCTATTGATCCATCAATTTTCTAACTATAAAAATTCACACATATATAGCAATCGAGCTACCAAAATTTTAGGTATAATGGTGACTTTTTAACACAAGCACGTCATTCATCCCGCATTAATTTCGCTTTAGCGATTGGCCGATTCGGCTTTATCACGCGAAATGGGACAGCGGCGTGACAAATCACGTGGCACACATACCGCGCCGTGTTTACGTGATCAAGTGGTTCATTGTTGGTATGTTTGATGTGGTTTCGATTCATCAATTGGTTATTGTTACCGGGATGTTTATTGGTAACCGGAGGTTAGACTCAAATGTCGCTTTGAACTGGTTAGATACAGGGTATATCAAGACTGCTACCGAAAACGAAGCCGGGTGGTAGTCTAAGCGACTTCAGACACAATGCAACAGAAAAAGTTGCAAAAAAAGAGACAATTTTTTTTTTGTTATTTTTTTCCTATGGCCATATTTGGGTGGTAAATACATTTTTTCCTAAAATAATAGTGTATACCCTTTTACTTATAAATACTCTAAGGTATAAAAGAGTTTAAATTATTATTTTAGCAAAAACTATGGATTTACCACCCAAAAATGACGATATTTAAAAAATCATAAAAAATAATTGTCGCGTTTCTATGCGAAATTTTTAATTGCATTGTGTTTGTAGCCACTAAAACTACCACCCGGCTTCGTTTTCGGTAGCAGTCTTGAGATACCCGGTATATGAATAGTGGTTTGAAATAGTAAAACGACAGTGCATCGTAATATAGATAGACCATATAGATGGTTCAGTGTAAAGAGTATTTTTTATGCCCAGGGCAAACGAATATACGGCTTACATGGTGATAATTTATGAAACCAGCCTTCAAGGTGTGAATACGCTCTTCTTGTAAAAGTCAATAGGTCGTGGGAATCTGTTTTGAAGTGCTGCTATTGGCATTTAGTTCCATAGAAGTACGTAGAAGAAAATATCTGTTAAATCTGTTTAAAAGAGTTGTTTGTTTATTGTCGGTTGTCAAAATTACTCATACCTACCTGAATCCTGATATACACAGGCTGGACTGAAATGAGCCAGTTTCGTAGGCATTGTGATAGTATTCTACCATAACGCGAATATCCTGTTTCGAACCAGTTTTTATTATAACTTTAAATTGAATGGAAAAAAATAATCGGCGTCTTTGTTTATAGCTTCAGCATACAATTCGCTTCATTCTTAAGTCTTTTATATTTTAACCGACTTCAAAAAAGGAGGAGTTTCTCAATTCGACTGTATGTTGCTTTTTGTTATTCTATCTTGTCGGCTTTTGGCCCGTTGCGCAAAAGGTTGTTAAATCAGCCCTGTCTTAATTCAACAGAATTGTTAGCTAAGCAGGATTGATTAGATAGGATTACGAAGAATCTAGAGCGTGGAGCGACGGCCTGAGAGTTGTAATCCTTCACACATGTTCCTTTATCATTCAGAAAGTTCCTTCGAAGGATTAAGCCAATAGCGTGATCAGTGGAAAGAATATGAATACATAATTTATTCTTATTGAAAACTGATGACACAACTATGATGTGTATTTCTCCCGCTAAACAGCAGTGTAAATGCATTGTTGTGTTCCGGTTCGAAGGACATTGTTTTCAGACTAACTACTGGATATACTAAGACTTGAAATCCCATATCTCAGGATGGCGAGCGCAGTGAAATTCCTGGCATCAATTTGTAATTCATGGTCATTGGTTTTGCTCCAATTCATGAGCGGTCGTGTCACTTACCTACGAAGGTCATGCTTGTCCTGTCATCCATTGCAAAAAAAGACCACGCAGTACGCACAAAGCTTTTTAATGACGTATCTACCTATCTAACCAATCCTTGTACCTATATCAAAATTCAATCACAAGCCTTCGTAACATGCTTAAACTTTAAAATTACTTTCAAGAATCCCTCAAAGTGTACAAGTAATTACATTCTATCAGTATAGCTTAATCCTATTAAAGTAAGCTGGTCCTGATACCTCAGAACCTTTGTGGAAGAAAGTCGTTAGACGCACGCAATCTTAGCGCGGGCACACGTGGAACAGAAATGTTGGGAACGTGACTGTTAGAACGAATCGGATTAACTAAATTAGTTTATATACGAGAGTAGTAGATTCAGTATTTAAATTGGGGTATAATTTACTAAAAATCACATTACGTACACATCGACGCAGGAAAGCGATTTTGTCGTATCTCAACAAACATCTCATCGAAACAAGCAATTTTACACCAGAACCAAAATAATAATATTTAAAATATGAATAACATCTAAACTAGAAAACTTAGGAATACCATTTCTTTAATAATAACATTTTAAAATAAAACCTTACATTTTCACGAGGAAATTCAATGTGGTATTTTTTTATGAATTAAATAATATACAAAACGCATATACGCATCTTTTGAGATACGACAAAATCGCTTTCCTGCCTCGACAAGTAAACGTGTTTGAAGGACATTGTAGTAAGAGTCACTGCTGGATATAATCCATCCATCCATCCATCCATCAGCTAAAGGAAGTCCACTGCTGAACATAGGCCTCCCCCAATGATTTCCACAGAGACCTGTTGGAGGAAGCCTGCATCCAGCGACGTCCCGCGACCTTTACCAGGTCGTCGGACCATCTTGTGGGTGGACGCCCTACGCTGCGCTTTCCGATACGCTGCGCTTTCCGATACGCTGGATATAATGAGACTTAACATCTTATGTCTCAGGATGCCGAGCGTGGTTTAATGCCAATAATTACTTCGTAAGTCATATGTTTGTTTGGTTTTGCTACTGTCCTTAGGTGGTTGCTTCTTTTACCATGAGGCTAATGGCATGCTCATCTCAACAAAATAAAAAAAACTTAATTCTCGAATATTATAAGTCATAAAGGGAAACGTCCAATAAAACGCACATGCATATATCTTTGTACCAATTTTCTAACCTGGCGACTATTCTAAACCGGTAAATGACCTCGTTTATTGACCAAAATTCTTTGATTACAAAAACAGGAATGAGATAAATTTTGACAATTTTCAGCGGGTAAGTGAAATCCCATCAAAAACATCGTGTAAAAAAATTCCAAGTCTCGCAGCTCAGGTTTTCTACCGCAAAAAGTTGTGAGATGCATGTAATACCAAGTCGATTAATTTATTTAGTCCTTAAGGGACCTTCTATATAAAGTATATATTACGTTAGTTATTACCATATCAATATTAAAATTTCTTTACGTTTTAAATAAATGGATCGACTTGGCCATCGCATGAAAACATAATGTATCGTACAATTTGTACATAATGCTGCTGGCCAAGTCGATCTATTTATTTAAAAAGTAAAGAATTTTTAATATTGATATGGTAATAACTAACGTAATAACTTTATATAGAAGGTCCCTTAAGGACTAAATAAATTAATCGACTTGGTATTACATGCATCTCACAACTTTTTGCGGTAGAAAACCTGAGCTGCGAGACTTGGAATTTTTTTCCACGATGTTTTTGATGGGATCTCACGTCTTTTTGTAGAGTCCTATTTTTTTCCTTTTCGGTACTTCTTACTTCTAGAATATCACTAACGATTTTTCTTAAAGCCTCTGTCTTATGGATTTTTCTTATTTTTGTAGGTATCAATTTATCACAAATATAGCGAATTTGGTTATTAATGTTCTTTCTTTCATTGTAATTGATATTTTCGAGCTATTTAGTCTATTTATTTGCAAGTTTTTCTTCGTCATGTTTTTCTAGAGGAATGTTGTACAGTTTCATGGGCTGAATACACCATTTCCCTCTCTATATCCCCTCCTGTTATGCCTCATATATATAGATATCTATCTACAAATATTATTCCATTATATACGGGTACAATGATTCATTAATTGCAAATGTAACTTTGTAATCCTATACATTTATATGGGATTACAAAGTTATTCACGCAGTTGGTCTATCTAGAAAACTAGACACAAATTATGAAATATTTGAATTTTTCCTTACTTTAAACACTAAACACTAATTATATTCTAAATTTGAAGGTTCTATGTCTGCTAGAAGTGCCTTAGACTTTTGATGATCGGTCAGTCAGTCAGTGAGTGACAAAATTAAGAATGACAAAATTAAGAAAGTTTGACTAGTTACAATTCTTAAACTACTGGTTCAAATTGAATAAAATTTTAAATATACCGTGTTTACGCAATGCCTGCTTAGTAACTGAAAATTCAGGCTTCATGCTTTAGCCACAACGAAGTTATAGGGGGTTGAAAATGGTCTGAACTGCTTCGAGAAAAGGATGTTACGGCCTATAGCTCGACTTGGAGGGGGCTCGGCCGCGCCCCCAGATTGAGCTTTATGTCATTCGAAAGATCACTTTTCGAATTGGTTTTATAAAATATATTATCCAATATACTTCTCGTAAAAGTAAGAAAAAGTTTAGTTTAATTTTTGACTAAGTTCAGTGGTTCAATCGTGATTGTTAATTTCTATACGATCATTATTAAATAGGGTCCTTAGTCATAATATTTGATGAGAAATAAATTCAGAACAATCTTTATTTTAATCCTTACTAATATCAAATAAAAATACGTAAAATTTGTTCAAAGTAGTTTTTAAATTAGTAATCCACTCTGACTCACCCAAAACATAACATTAAAGTAAAATGCGTATTTTTAATACACTTTCGAACTAAACAACAACAAAATCGTTTCAAATTCAGACTAAAACTACGCAAATTCGATAATTCTCGACCAAAAGCTCAGACGATTGGCAACTTGGAACACGGAATCCCCTGTTGACTTCTCGCGTCTACGTAATAACCCCCCACAGAGTACAACTTCAAGCGAAATTAACAAAGTTGGGGTACGTACACCGGCATCCGACGGCATAAATTGTGATGAAATTTGAAAATAAAAATAGGCCTCGGGAAATTTAAGACTGGATTGTTTAGAGATGTGATCGAACACTTCCAAGGGGACTGACAAAAGTTTTAGCTGTTTTTTGATAAGAGATATTCGGTTAAAGAGACTATTAATGTCTATTTCACCCGCCAAACAACTGTGTAAATGAACTATTGTATTTTGGATTTAAAAAAATTGTAGCCAAATTAACTACTGCACATAAAGAAATTTAACATCTTATGTCTCAGGATGGCGAGTAGATTACCAAGCATAGCTATGTAATTCAAGATGTTTGGTTTTGCTACTGTTTATGAGCGTTCGTATTACTTACCATCAGGCGAACACCATGTTTGGCTCGCCATACATTGCGATAAAAAAAGACAGGAAGAAAGGCAATATTTATAGATTTAAAGAGCCTAAACAATGTCAATTTAATTTGGTTTTAACTCTAAAGAAAATTCAAGATTGATAAAAGAATTTGTGGATTTATTTTCTGTTACTTTAAAATAACAGATAATTTAAATAGCTCAATATTAATCAGCCTACAACACATTGAAGTGTTTAAATCCTGACTACAAATACAGCACAAAGCTTGTTCTCTGACAGCAACGTCCCACCGTAATTGAAAATTTAAAATATCTACCTCATGAAAAGCTACATTAAAATGAACTATTAACTAAACACCAACGGTGAGGCTTCCGCGAAAACCCTAACAAAATACGTTTGCGCAAAATGAGAATATTTTATGAAACGGAATAGTCGTCTCATTTACGTGGGGTTTTGTTAATTTACGACGATACTAGGTAATGAGCGGGCACCCTTCCACTTAGAAGGGTCTGCCGTGCATGTCCTACATACGAATTGCAAAAGGTACCGTCAGATTACGGTTATGGCTGTATTGTCTGAAGGTTGGATCAGGTCTTGCTGTTGCTCAATTAACATTTAGATCCTTTCTATCAATAATTAGGTTTGAATTTTGAAATTCTATCTTGTGGTATCAGCTTTGATCGTAATGGTTTGTTGTGTGATTTCAAACCATTATATTAAGAATTGACAGCCTCCGTGGTGCAATAATTTTTATTGATTAGAAATCCATATCCTTTTGAAGTATAAAACTACTGTTAAATTTCCATAAACATTATTAACCCTATAATCTCTAAATAATACAAAACTCTTTCAAATTCCAGTTCATTCGTTAACACGTGAACTCTTTTGATAAAATTCCATGTAAGGTTTAAACCTCACATACCTTGCAAATACCAGCCCGAGTAATTTGGACCGCAATATTTGAGCGCACTTAATCGGTCTGCGGGTATCTGACAAACTTGGGCGATCCGTTACCCATTAAATTAATTAGGGAACACACGATAATGGCTTGGATTCGTGCCCGTAAATAGCTGATCATCCAAAGCGTGACTGTTTTAGTTTCTTAAGTAGTTTGTAAAGTATTGTTTATTCTCAAGTTGGCAGGCTTCGCTTGCAACCTTGTTTTTTTCTTTTTTTTTCTCCTGTGTTTTATTGGGAGGGAGTCTGGATTAGAGTCGCTGTAGAGTGGTGTGCGTGAACCTGTGGGGTGATTCACCGACAAAAGGATAGGGTCTCGCTATTGGATACGACGACCCATTGCAACCTTGGTTAGGTGACCTGGGGCTTTGTCTATTTTTAGCTAAATAATAAATTAATCATTTTATTTCAGATAACAATGAGGTCCTAATTGGGTAAGTGACATTTAAGCTTATAAATAGCACTAGTAATAATATTTATTTTGATTAATAAACAGGCTTAATCATTGTTTGTCTTATCTTTACATCAATAAATTACCTATATTTTGAATTTACTGACAAACAATTTATCAATGACAAGTGTTTTTGTTTTTATTTCTAGATTTCTATTCGACGACGAATATAATTTAACCGTACTCTAGTTTTAGACGATAATTGGGCCTTATTTTTGTTATCTCTGTTTTGAAGCTCACTTATCTAGTTGTCATTATATCTACAAAATATTCTGAGTCATAAAAGGTCGCATATTGTTAACTTCGTATCCATTTCGAGTTTTCTTTCCTAGAGTTATGTCCATTTTTGGTATAAACGATTAAAATTTATCTATAAAAATTAAGCTGGGCGAGTCTTCTAGGGACAATAGCCTGTATTTAACCTCCATCGAAAATCAAAAAGAAAAAGGAGTAATTTGAAATAAATAATTATCCACTTTTCTCTGCAGCAAAGCTGGTCAATTTTAGCGGAAATATAAGTGATCCACGGAGATACTTCAAAATGCATGCAAAATTAGTTTTGAAATTTTTGTTTTTATCGCAAATAAATTAAACGTTACCGGCATCAAAGGAAGGTGAGATCAAAAGAAGGTTAAATCAAAAATATGTTTCGTTCCTAATGCTCGTTTTGATATGAAGATTATAATAGGGTTGTGTCCAAGATTTTATTTGAGCAGTAAGTAATCATTCCTTAAAAGCATCGTTTATAAAAACAAACGAATTTGAAAACAGCTTCAAAATTAAATGTAAAATGACTGAGATATTAATACATTTAAAATTACGGTGGGGACACTCGTTGTCTCTTTCGCACGCGTGCACCTTATGGAAGATGACGTCACGCCGTGCATGTTGCATTTTCTATCACTCCTACCACCAATTTTCATATATTTGTAACTTGCTTATTACTTAACGGATTTTAAAAATTCTTTCTGATTATGATTATGCGTAACGTAACCTTCCGTTATAAACAAAAATGTATGAAACTAGCCTATTATACCCATTTCGTATGAATACATAAAAAGGTTATCCAGAATTCAATTCAAGTATTTAAAGGAGAATGGCCATTCCGATTACCGAAATATCGTTGATCCCGATACCAATATTGCTTAAAATTCATAAAAAGATTTTTTATGGTTTATCCTTAAACGTTTTCCTGTTCTATCCCAGGCGACAGAGTTTTATAAAATAAAATAATTATCATCACATTTTACGTTTTGTTCACAGAGCTGAAAAATATTATAAAAAATACATTTTATATTAAGCTGAGTGGTCACGACCTACGTGTCACTTTTTTGCGACATACAAACTTATTTTTTATTTATTTTTTATTTCTGTATGTTTTATGTAAATCTATGTTATACGAGTGTGTGCATTGTGATAAGTGACAAATAAATGTGTTTTCCTTCTTTCTTTCTTTCTTTCTATATTGGACTTGGGCATGGATCGTAATTAATTTAATATTTATTGAAATTATATATTTTGACCTCCACAAAAAAGTAGGTTGCATCGAGGCACAAAAATCTTCGCACTGATATTAAGTTTCACAGTGAAATAGACACTCATATTTATGTTATTAATATTTTGGTGCTGAAATCAGTACCTTCGTTTTAAACCTTCATTTCTGAGTACTTATATTTTTCTTAGTTGTCAAGTTGCAACAATGAAGCATTTATACAGGTTGGCTTTATTATAACGTGGTGAGTTTATTCTTAAACCGTTATGTACTTAGTAACAATGACTCAATACCACGTCGTGTTATGCTATCGATACTTTGTAGCTTACAACACGATTTTTAACATTCTACCAACCTGCCTATAATTTTAAATTAACCAAAGGTCCCTAAAAATGGTCGGAAGTACCCTAAACAGACAGAGGTAATATAAAGGTTGATGCAAATTTATGAAGTGAAAAAATACATATTGAGACTTAATATGTTATGTCTCAGGATGGCGATCCCAGTGGACTGCCAAGCATTGCTTTGTGATTCATGGTGTTGTTTGGTTTGCTACGATCTGATGGACAGTAGTCCATGAGCAGTTGTATCGCTTACCATAAAGCGAATGGCATGTTTGTCCTGACATTTATTGCAATGAAATATTGAGTAAATTACATACATTTAGAAGAAAAATATATAATTTGATCCCCGCAACGAGACAAATATTTGTGAGATCCACAGGTATTCCTTTCAGGTCCGGGTGTTTGTGAGACCGAAAAGTCTCTCGTAGTTTTTGATATCCACGACACATCTATCGACTATCTTAGTGTGGGGTCAGAATGCATGTGACTGTTGGGTGTATTTATTTATAGCCTCCGATGACAAGGCTTTCAAATATTTCCATTAATAAAACTCAAAATAACTTAAAATCTATTTAAAAATAAAACACTAGTATCGCATGTAACTATTGCCCGGGTATACCGTGACTGCAAACTTTATGCACGCCAAACTTCACGAATAAAAAGTATAGATTTCATCAGGCAAAAAAATACTTCTCTAAGTACGAACGATAAATTTCAACACGCCAACTTTAGTATTGCGTTTCATGCTAGTAATATTCAATTTGAAAGAGAACATGTATGTTTGTTGATCTTTCACGTAGATACTGCTGACCGGCTTTTGATGAAGATTTATTTTAGTAATATCAGCTCATATACGTCCTGCTGCAGGGCATGGGCATCCTGTATAATTGAAAAACCGATTGAGAGTACTTAGGCCGTACGTTCGATCACGCTGGCCTAGAGAGGGTTGGCGGTCTTTACATATGATAGAAACCTAATATATTTGCGATAGTATGTAAGGTTTCCTCACGATGTTTTCCTTCACCATTAAAGTACGTGGCGATTGTCTATCAATACACACATAAGCCCGCAAAGTCAAAGGTGAACGAACCTACAACCACCATGAGCATATTGGCAACCGCGTCTGGTCCGTTTACCAACAGGCCACCACGCACGTAGTAATACATAGGCTGTATTTTTTTTATTGCAATTAATGGCGAGACCGGCATGCCGTTCGCCTGATGGTAAGCGATGCGACCGCTTATGAACAGTAGCAAAACCAAACAACACCTTGAATTACAAAGAAATGCTTGGCACTCTCCTGCGCTCGCCATCCTGAGACACAAGATGTTAAGTCTCAATATGTCTGTTACTCTGGCTACTCCCAGACGACCTCTCATATATGAGACCAACCACCAGAATAATAAATGTATAATTTCAATCACCCAACTACTTGCGGGAAAACATGTTTCACGGAATAATATTGCTATAAATTTATTACGCTCTAAATAGCGAGCGATAAAAACGATTTAGTTGATCTCGAATGGTAACCATATCATGACATAAGGCGGATTCAAATTGGCAATATTGCCACATTCGTACTGTCATCTATTACATATGCAATTATGTTAACCCCACTGCCAGGCGTTCGCGTCTGTATATTACATCCTACATAATTATACCACATTTACAAGCTATTAACTTGCTTATACTCAATATGGTGTCTATTATTACGCTCTGGTCTGGAATAATATATTTGAATTGTCCGAAAATGGCCTTTCATGAATTTAGATGATGAGTTGATTGTGTTGAGGCTAAGAATATTTACTTACAAAAATATTATTGGTTTTGCGAAATTTTTAATTGCATTATATCTGTACTCAACAGCCACCTGGCTTCGTTGACACTCCGTATGAGAAAAAGGATGAAGTCAAAGTGGAATGTCGAGGTCCAATAGTATATGCATACTTGTTTTAAGTAAGTAAAAATACGGTATGTAAATATTTTGTATACTCCATTATAATAACACACGATATTTTTGATCCTTGCGATATATCTTCATTATTCCCAAGCGAAGAGTCCAAATCTCCAATAATTTCAGCTCTGCATGTTGTCATACCGATTCTAGCAGATCAGCGAGTGCATCCAGATACTTTGTTTAATTGATTTACGAGCTGAACTTCGCTTGATCGTCGAAGTTCGGTGCAGCGTCGAACTTCGTCAGGTTTGGTAATTTCCTGCAAGACGTTACAGTGATTAGCTGATACAGATGTTCTTAGATAGGTTTCATAGTTGGTGCTACGTGCTTTCTTTAGTTACGGGAGTGTAGAATCCATTAAGTAACAAAAAATTAAATAGTGTAAGAATTTTGAGTAAACCAGGTACTTGATAAATAGTTTCTTAGATTCACGCGAATGTTACACATTAAAATAAATCCAAACGTCGGGAAGTTAAAAAATGTAAAAAAATAAATCAAATCCACTATACCGGGTATCTCAAGACTGCTACCGAAAACGAAGCCGGGTGGTAGTTTTAGTGGCTACAAACACAATGCAACTAAAATTTTCGCATAGAAACGTGACAATAATTTTTTATGATTTTTTAAATATCGTCATTTTTGGGTGGTAAATCCATAGTTTTTGCTAAAATAATAATTTAAACTCTCTTATATCTTAGAGTATTTATAAATTAAAGGGTATACACTATTATTTTAGGAAAAAAAATATTTACCACCAAAATATGGCAATAGGAAAAAAATTTCAATAAAAAAATTGTCGCTTATTTTTGCAACTTTTTCTGTTGCATTGTGTCTGAAGTCGCTTAAACTACCACCCGGCTTCGTTTTCGGTAGCAGTCTTGATATACCCTGTATGATCCGTAAATAATTATAGTTATAGTTTTATTTCTACAGGTTCTTGCAATTTTGTCATTTGAACACTGTATGATGTGAAAAATTAGAGTTACTAAATTATAGTAGTGCATAGTGGGAACGAATCAGACGCAGCTGGCAACATGGTTACAGAAATCGCGGGTTCAAATCCAAAGCCACACCTCTGACTATTTGGATACATGTGTGTTGATAGTCAATCACCACGCACTATATTGGTGCAGGAAAGCATCATGAGGAAACCTGCATACCATAGCGATTCGGTACAATTATTATGGTGTGTAAAAGTCCACCAATCCGCACTAAGCCAGCGTGGTAGACTGTGTGACTTAAGCACCTTCAATTCGAAGCTGGGCCGGGCCGCTATTTTAAATCACCAACGTCCAGCCAGCCTTTTTATTTTTTGCCTTCTAAATTCAAAACAATTTACAACTTGATAGTGCTACTTAATTCCAAATTTAAATTCATTTACGTCAACAACTAACGCAAACTTTTTAAATACGAAATAAATGTAATGATTGTTAGCCAACTTAAACTCTGTAAAGTTTATTGGTAAAATTATCGACTTGTCAAATTTTTGGACCCATACATTTATTTGTTCAGTGACCTCGTAATTATAACTCGGAATTTTTGAAAGGAAACTTCCTAACAGTATCCAAAGGGCGAAAGTAATTAGCAACAAGAAGTTGCGTCTCGTTAGAAGTTGAATTTCGCTTTGATTGTGTGCAATTTTATGGGTCAATAAAGAAAGGAGACGGCCGCCAAATTATGGTAAAATAACTTGTCGGCTCCCCAATTTATGATGATGAAAATTTAAAAGACGCTGAGAGAGGTATTCATGTTGATATTTGTATATATTTATGTCTCAAATGAGAAACTGCCAAGGCGGCGCAGTTATTCTAGGGTACCGTTACAAAGCTGAGGTCTCGGGTTCTAATCTCGTCAGGCAAAGTGATTTTGAATTTTTCTATTCCTTATCATCCCAGAGTCAGGAATTTGTGCCCGATATCGCGATAGGCTCGCCCCTTTTTCGACAACTCTCTTATTTTAAATGTTTTTTTTTTATTGCTATGAATGGCCAGACGAGCCTGCCATTCACATATTTTTTTTTTATCGCAATGAATGACGAGACGAGCAAGCCGTTCGCCTGATGGTAAGCGATACGACCGCTCATAAACAGTAGCAAAATTCCACTGCGCTCGCCATCCTGAGACATAAGATGTTAAGTCTCAATATGTCCAGTAGTTACTCTGGCTACAATGTCCTTCAATCCGAAACACAACAGTGCACTCACGCAGTGTTGTTTCACGGGAGAAATAGACATTGCGGTGGTACCTGATGAAGTAAGTAAAAAGACTGCTCGAGAACATTTGCTACTATGCAAAACAAAACAACACCATGAATTAAAAATTCACTGCACCTGCCACACCGATATATAAGATGTTAAGTCTGCACATGTCTAGTAGTTACTCTGACTGCAATGTCCTTCATACACAACGTTGCATTTACACTGCTGTTTGGCGGGAGAAATTGAAATTGCGGTACCAGCCCAGAGAATACCACCCATCACACTACAAGCAAAACTAGCTTTAACATCACATTTCTGAAGTATCTTAAATATAATACTGGTAATTTAACATACAGGTTAAATCAAGACTGCTACAGAAATCGAAGTCGGGTGGTATTAGTGACTACAAACCCAATGCAACTTATTTCGATATTTTTTTGAGATTTTTGAAACGTCCACGCATTTAGGTATTTAAACCCATGCGTAAAATAGCGTTTTTTAAAATAAAAGTGTGTACACTATTATTTTAGAAAAACTATGTATTTACCACTCAAATACGACGACAGGAAAACGTTTTTTTGTTGCAATTTGTCTAAAGTCACTAAAACTACCGCCTGGCTTCGTTTTCGGCAGCAGTCCTTGATATACCCTGGATAAACATGTAACTAAAAAGACAGCGCTAAGTAACCGCATGTCTATTCATCAAGTAGTGTCTAACTTCCAGTATCTATATATATATATATATATATATGTGTGTACAAATTCAGCCGTCGCGAGGTGATTGATTGATGAGGCTAGTTGCGGCCTCCTCTTTGTGTCCCGAAAGTTTTTGTTTACAGGACACTGCTGAGGGAAATTTGCAAAGTTTTCGCCCTGTTGGATGTCTGAAAGTTGGAATCGGATTTTTTGGAGAATTTTGTTACTTTCATTTGTTTGTTTAAAGGTGATGTCAATGTATTATTGTTACAGTTATAAATATTAATGATTGCCAAAAAAACCTAAATAAATTTAATTTATATAATCATATAATCAATTATTTTGTAATTGTAGAATAAGTACTCCGTATTGACTTGTCATAAGAACTATTTAATTACCTATATGACGAATAAACCAATTTCATTTTATTACATATCAATGGTAAAAAAGAAAGCAAATAATATTAATTTAATTTATTTTAGAATGCCTCGGTGGCGTAGTTGTATTACGGTACGGTTACAAAGCTGAGGTCTCGGGTTCGAATCCCGGGTTGGGCAAAGTAATATTGGATTTTTCTATTCAGTATCAGCCCAGAGTCAGGAATTTGTGCCCGATATGGCGATAGGCTCGCCACCTATCACATCGTGGGACGGAACATACAAGGCGAAATGTGGGTGCCCTGACACCTCTGCCTACCCCTTCGCGGAACAAGGCGTGAGTTTATGTATGTATGTATTTTAGGCTTGTTAATTGATTTAAATTACATACATATTATACACCATATTTTATAAAATACTAGGTATGATAAAATGTTAATTGGAAATAGAAACTATTTTTTTCAATCCTAAAAATAATTCCACATTAAAAGCATGCATTTGTCAAGCAATATCCCAACTCAAACTACTTTCCACATTTCTTCATATCCTAACATTACATAACATATTCCAAAACTTTGGCGCAGCGTCCACCGTCCTCAGTTTGAACTAAAGCCCCATAATTCATTCTACACGCTCATTGCACCTGAGTAGAACACAAAATACATATTGCATAATTCATGAACATTAGTCGTCATGAGGCTTCGTAAGAAGTTCAAATAAAATAACCTTAATATCCCCAGGGAAGGAAGATGGCGGACGCCAACTTTGTCTTTAATAAAATTATAGGAAGCCTGTATCGGATATCAGGTTATTGAAATTGGCGAGACACTACGCTCCTATTGAGTTTTTATTACGCTACAATATAATGAAACGGGACAAATTGGTTTTGTGAAAAATTATGTTTTCAGACACTTTTTTAAGTCACAGTGAATGTATTTCACGTTGCGTTTTTACTTGTATTGGCGTAGATCGACAATAAAAGGCACTTATTAACACTTTTACTGTTTTAATTTAAATATAAGTACAACTTGTTATTACCACAATAATTCGAACACGAATGAATGTCTTTAATAACTTTTCATGCTTTAAATACTTTTTTGTGTGCATAAATTAGAATCTCCCACCATAGAAAATAAGAATAGTTAATTGACTTTACAAAATAATAAATTGACAAAATTATCAATTGACCTGTTAAAATAATACGAATGTTATTATAACATGAAATACTGAACAAATAGTTAAACACTTGCTTATCGGTAAACGTACAAAGCGTGGTTAATAAATAACCACAATATAAAGTAGCATTGGCAGTGAGATTCAACATGATGGTCCGGAGGTTTACTCGTCGCACACGTGATGTTAAACATATTTTTTTTTATTGCTATGATTAGCGAGACGAGCAAGCCGTTCGCCTGATGGTAAGCGATACGATCGCTCATAAACAGTAGCAGAACCAAACAGCACCTTGAACTACAAAGCAACGCTAGGCATTCCACTGCGCCCGCCATCCTGAGACGTAAGATGTTAAGTCTCAATATGTCCAGTAGTTACTCTGGCTACAATGTCCTTCAATCCGAAACACAACGGTGCATTTACACTGCTGTTTGACGGGAGAAATAGACAAAGCGGTGGTGCCTACCCAGGCGGCCGCTCACATATGAGAGACCTACCACATTTTCCAAAGCATGTTGTCAAGTATTTTACACGTGTTTTCTCGAGATAAGCCATTCTCAGAAAGCCATTAATGCTCTTAGGATATAACAATGCATTCTGTCTGACTCATAAGAGACCAGGCATGTCCGAGGCGGTACCACTGTCTCACAAAAAGATCGACGTGATGTGACAGCTTTGATGTCGCTTTACGTTCGGTAAGTTAGATTTCTGGATACCTAATACCCTTTTTCTCTTTCTATTTTTGTTCCTTCCTGCTCTCCTCCCGATTTGATGGGTGGGCAACACATTCATGATAAAAGCGTTGTCGAAGTTCATGGGCAGTGAACGCTTACCTTCAGGAGACCTGCGTGTTTGGATCTATGCACTAAAAAAAGAAAAAATCGTTCCAAGAATAGTTTTTTTTAATTGTAATAATTGGTCATCAAAGTGATAAAAAGCAGTGAGACCGTTTGACCAGTACATACGTAGCCTTTGATATGAGTTCATTCACATCAAAGGCAATTGAAGAAATCGTTTGGAAATGTATCGTTCTAATGAAACACAAACATATTTTTAGTTAAATATACATTTTTGACAGCCTCCGTGGCTCAGTCGGTTAGACGCCGCCTGTCAAACGAGAGGCCGCGGGTTCGATCCCCGCACCGAGAGAAATGTTTGTGCGGCCCATATATCTATCGGGTCTGGGTGTTTGTGAGACCGTAAAGTTCTCGAAGTTTCTGATATCTTAGTATGGGATCAGGACTATGTATGTGACTGTTGGGTGGTATTTTTTTTTTTTTTTATTGCAGTGAATGGCGAGACGAGCAAGCCGTTCGCCTGATGGTAAGCGATACGACCGCTCATATACAGTAGCAACATTCCACTGCGCTCGCCATCCTGAGACATAAGATGTTAAGTCTCAATATGTCCAGTAGTTGCTCTGGCTACAATGTCCTTCAACCCGAAACACAACAGTGCATTTAAGCAGTGTTGTTTCACGGGAGAAATAGACATTGCGGTGGTACCTACCCAGATGGCCTCTCACATATGAGAGACCTACCACCAGTAAAAGTATTTAGTTTCTGATACCCACGGCAAAAAACTCGATTTAGTGTGAAATCAGAATTATGTATGTGACTGTAGGATGTTATTTATTATTTTCACTAGGTATTGTTAATCTCTTTTTCGCAATTTCCAAGAAACAATGTTTGCACGGCGGATGTGTGTAACTTTTAGTTCCTACGATGTGAAGTTTGTTCACTGCGTTATTATTACGAGTTCCTTCTTGAAACATTATTGTTTTCTTGACAGTATTAAATAAGCTTAAATGGGTTAAAATATCCGTTTATTTTGTAATACATGCTCTGCTACAAAGCGGGAGCAATACAATAAAGCAATCCAATATATTTTAATTTGCAAATTAGTTTCACACAAATCAATTGTGCTAATTTTAGACATTGAAATAAAACTAATTTTTACGGATTAAATTTAACAAAAAAATCAAAATTAATAAAAAATAAAAAAAATAATAAATAACACCCAACAGTCACATACATAGTCCTGACCCCACATTAAGATCGAGTCTTGTGTCGTGGGTATCAGGAACTACGAGAGACTTTTCGGTCTCACAAACACCCAGACCCGAGAGAAATATTTGTGGGCCGCACAAACATTTCTCTCGGTGCGGGGATCGAACCCGCAGCCTCTCGTTTCACAGGCGGCGTCTTACCGCCTGCGCCACGGAGGCTGTCAAATTAAATCATAATTATATCTTGTCTGTCTGTAAATTGGTAAATCAGTGTGTGTGTGCGTTTTTTCGTAGTGTATTACAACCTTTGATTGATTGTGGATCAATAAATATTGATCAACATCAAAACCAAATACTTATTACTCTCAAGTAAATTAACTATAATAATCAATATAAATTCTACAAAAGCAAAACCATAAAACATTCCAATGTCCTTAATAGTACAGAACTTCATGTTTTCAAGTTCTCAAAGGCCCTCTAGTATATTACGTGGAAGAAAAACTTACGTTAGTACGTTAGTGATTTACTGATGGCATTCATCATAGAGGCATCGCTCCCACGGGCCCTTACCTTCTTGGCTCATGAATGATGCAGGCGTCTTTATTAAAGAGTTGATTTCTTGGTGCTATTAATCAAGTGTTTTTCATTGCGGGGTTTGTTGGAGTGTGGTGTGATTATACGCGTATTTAGACGTCGATGTATTGCGATGTTTGTTGGGCAAGCTTTTCATTGTTATGTAAACTCACTATGTAACATCCTATGGTTGGCTGTAAGAAATTACCTGGTGTGATAAGGCCACTTGTACTATTATTATTATTATGTGATTTCTTTGTTGTTTCTCACCTATATAGTGCAAAAAAAGATTAAATAAATAAATAAATAAACTATTGTATTACTTGTAATTTTATTAAATTATTTGTACTTATTTGCAATACTTTTCCTTTCTAAGCAAGTTCTATCCTTTACACTTTAGACTGCCCTTTATTTATCCTATTTTTTAAATCCATCCCATGGTTGTCTGTAAGACATTGCCTTTCAGCGATAAGACCGCCAATTGTACTTTTTGTATATGTGATTTCTGTTTGTATTTGTTTTCCTTTTGTGTGCAATAAAGTGTTAATAAATAAATAAGTAAATGCGCTTTGATATACAGGGTATATCAAGACTGCTACCGAAAACGAAGCCGGGTGGTAGTTTAAGCGACTTCAGACACAATGCAACAGAAAAAGTTGCAAAAAAAAGCGACAATTTTTTTTTGTTATTTTTTTCCTATGGCCATATTTGGGTGGTAAATACATTTTTTCCTAAAATAATAGTGTATACCCTTTAATTTATAAATACTCTAAGATATAAGAGAGTTTAAATTATTATTTTAGCAAAATCTATGGATTTACCACCCAAAAATGACGATATTTAAAAAATCATAAAAAATAATTGTCGCGTTTCTAAGCGAAATTTTTAATTGCATTGTGTTTGTAGCCACTAAAACTACCACCCGGCTTCGTTTTCGGTAGCAGTCTTGAGATACCCGGTATAATTACGCATAATTATACTCTGTTTCACCATATATTTTGAACGAAAATTATTTAGGATTCTAAATGAATAATAAGTTGCATGATAATAATTTATACTCACACTTACCATAGTTTTTTTTAATAAAAGGATGTTCACTATTAATTTAGAAAGAAACAATGGATTTACCACCCAAATACAACTGCAGGAAAAAAAATGTAAACAAAAAATCGTGACGCAAGTTCAGTTTCGGCAAAATTTTCAGTTGCATTGTGTCTGAAGTCACTAAAACTACCACCCGGCTTTGGTTTGGTAGCAGTCTTGATATACCCTGTATATAAATAGCAGACTATTGCTATTTATTTATTTTAAATGTATCGTATTTTTGTCGCCTGGTCTATTTGCCTTCAATCAACGGAGACCGATGGAGCTGTAAAGATTGATTGCGACAGCACGCTGTATAGATCGCTTGGACCGGTCAAAGTTACAACACCCTATTTTTATTCTGTATTGTTTTTAGTTTTTATTACATTGATTGCACAATTGTAATTATTAAGATTTTTTTTTATTGAATTGAAGGTAAGCGATAAGTTACAGATAGAAATATTGCAAAGAAAAAATATAATGACCTACTTATACCAAAAAATGACAAATATGTAGCAAATAGCAATACATAGCGCCCAATATATACCCATTCGTACCGCAAATATGTAGTGTCGCGATTACATACTTTTGTGTGTAATATGGGTTAAAAAATTGGTACTTGGAGATATTTTTTTATTCAAAGCCGTAATTTTTTTTTTATTGCATTGAATGGCGAAACGAGCATGCCGTTCGCCTGATGGTAAGCGATGCGACCGCTCATGAACATGATATACATTATACTTACAACATATGAAGTAGCAAAACCAAACAACACCTTGATTTACAAAGCAACGCTTGGCATTCCACTGCGCTCGCCACCCTGAGACACAAGATGTTAAGTCTCAATATGTCCAGTAGTTACTCTGGCTACAATGTCCTTCAGTCCGAAACACAACAGTACATTTAAACTGCTGTTTGACGGGAGAAATAGACATTGCGGTGGTACCCACCCAGGCAGCCTCTCACATATGAGAGACCTACCACCAGTGAACCTAATTTCTGAGTGTCTCGCCCACAGAACAGATGAATATGGTTCAACTGTTCTGTGGTCTCGCCTATCTCATTATTCTTATTTTATTGCAATGAATGGCGAAATGAACACGCCATTCGTCTACTAGTAAGCAATATGACCGCTTAAGGATAGTAACATTATCAAACAACACTACGAATTACAAAGCAATGCTTGGCAGTCTACTTCGCTCGCCATGAGAGACATAAGATTTAAGTTTCCAAATAAATTATTATATAAGAACTGGCGTCTACTCGTGTGTTGTGAATATTAAAAGAAGCAATAGTAGCTATATTCACGGAGTTTATAGTTTCTTCTCTCTTTCTTAAGCCCAAGAGGTCCATTCCTTATCATAGATTGGAAAATCCATGTTTTTATCTGTGTAAATTTGGCGACAGATCTAACGCTAAGAAATAGCCGTTGCGCATTAATGTGACCATTATGATTAACAATATGGGAGGATAAAAGTAAGAAAACAGGTTGCAAGATCGAAGAAAGGTTACTAAAATAAAGGTAGGTGTCTTATATGTGAGAGGTAGCCTGGTTAGGTGCCACCGCAATGTCTATTTCTCCCGCCAAACAGTAGTGTAAATTCACTGTTGTGTTTTAGTTTAAATGACTTTGAAGCCAAAGTAAAGTACTGGACACATTGAGATTTGACATCTTATGTCTCAGGATGGCGAGCGCAGTGGAATGCCAAAGCAATACTGCTTTGAAATTCAATGTGTTGTTTGGTTTTGCTACTGTTCATGGGAGGTCGTATCGCTTAAATGCTCGCCATTCAATGCAAAAAAGAAACATAGGACAAAAGAAAAAAAACAGGTTTACAAAAGTACCAATCTAGCCACGTATTGTCACTAGAGGATTATATCCCAGGATCCCATAATTAACTGTAGATAATCCCGAAATCGGCATCAACATCAACGGCGAGTATATCACTCACCTTCGGTTTGCCGACGATAATGTAGTCTTGGCAGAATTGCTGGAAGACCTTAGCACTATGCTCGAAGACCTCAATCGAGTCTTCCAACAGGTGGGTCTTAAAATGAACATGGACAAAACGAAGATCATGTCGAATGTCCATGTTGTGCCCACCCCCATCTGTGTTGGGGGCTCGACTCTTGAAGTTGTTGACGAATATGTCTATTTAGGACAAGTGGTCCGGTTAGGCAGGTCCAACTTCGAGAAAGAAGTCAATCGTCGAATCCGACTCGGTTAGGCAGCGTTCGGGAAACTACGCGACGTGTTCTCGTCCAAAATACCTCAGTGCCTTAAATCGAAAGTCTTCGATAGTTGTGTGTTGCCAGTGATGACTTACGGCACCGAGACGTGGCCTCTCACTATGGGCCTTATTAGGAAGCTCAAAGTCACTCAACGAGCTATGGAGAGGGCTATGCTCGGGGTTTCCCAACGAGATCGAATTAGAAATGAGGAGATCCGTAGGAGAACTAAAATAACCGACATAGCCCACCGGATTAGCAAGTTGAAGTGGCAATGGGCAGAGCACATAGCGCGGAGATCTGATGACTGATGGGGTCGGAAAGTGCTCAAATGGAGGCCACGTAGCGGAAAGCGCAGCGTAGGACGTCCACCCACAAGATGGTCCGACGACCTGGTAAACCTGGCCTGACCTGGCCTGGTCGAATATAAGTATGGGCTATTGATGGACAAGGTCCTGGGTTTGATTCTCAGAACAGGTACCATTAAGTTGTTGATTTTTTTTTAAATACTTGCCCGGCATATTGACGGCATTGCACCTGATGGTAAGTGCTAATGCCGCCCAGGCAGAGTATCCATTGGCATCAGGCAGCGGTCCCATGCCAATGGAAACAGTTATGCCGGCCTGCTAAGGTGCCTCTTCACGCTACGGCGGAAGGACTCAGGATTGTAGGAAGGAGGGAACACGTGAGACGGCAAACAATTCCACAGCCTGACGGTGCGGCACAAAAAATAATTCGAGAACCGTTTGGTTCGCGCCGGGGTGGTGTGGACCGTCAAGCTATGGCTTCGCAAGCCAGCACGCGTGATTCTGGCAAGGAATGGAGAGGAGGGGATTAAGTTGAACAATTCTTCAGAGCACTCACCGTGATACAGGCGGTAGAACACGCTTAGAGAGGCGACATCCCTCCGGAGATGTAGCGACTCTAAGTTGCTCGTAACGTCTGCATCATTCACAAAGCGGATGGCCCGCCGCTGCAATCCATCCAAGGCATCGAGCAGGTACTGGGCGGATCCATCCCAGAGGTGCGAGCAGTACTCCATACTCGGCTGGACCTGCGCTTTATATAAGCGACAAAGCTGACCGGGCGTGAAAAACCGACGCACCCTGTTCAGAACTCCAACCCTGCGTGATGTGGCAGATATTACGCCCTCGATGTGATTCCTTAGATTGAGATCACAGCGGATATCCACACCAAGGATACTCAGGTCATCTCGCACTGAGAAGGGAGTACCCTGAAGAATTGGGAGGGGAGAGAACGGGGATTTTTCGCACGTGAACGCACACACCTGAGTTTTCTTGGCATTGAACTCAACCATATTCCTGGAACCCCATGGAGAAATGAGATCCAAGGTCCGGTTGAGCTCAATGACAAGATCTTCACGTCCCCTCACAGTTTCGACTTGGCAACCCGGAGGCCCGCAGTGGTAACGCCCATGAACCGTGCTGTCATCTGCATAGCAATGAATGTTGCCAAGCGACAACATGTCATTGATATCATGTGGTCGCTACCCGGGCGCATAATCCTACCACCGCGAACTGTGTCACTCATTTGGCACTACCCAGGGGTCTCGTGTAGGGAAACTAGAGTCAAAGCCTACGGACGCGAGTGACGTTAACCCCCAGACTTATATGAGTATAACAGTTTTTTTCCTTTTATACCGAGTCGCCTGGGGATAAAATTTGTGCCCGTTAATAGCTTAGACCTTCTCATATTTTTAGACGGAAGTACTCTTACTGAACTGTCTAACTGTCTGTCTACCTATTCGGGATACAGGCGCGTTATGCATCTTTTCAAGCCGCGCCTAAAACACCAGTTGCCCGATTAATCCAACGATCAGTTGAGTGCACCGTCGACTGCTCACGCTGAAAGCACCGCGAACTTGTGAATGTATTCGTAAGGCAGATTTTTTTTTGTAAGGCCCTAAAACTCATCGGCATATTCAGTACCCCACCTGTTAATACCAGTAATGGTTTCTTACAAATTTTCGTGCACCTTTTGTTGGGTTAAGAAATTATTTTGTAGATGTTGATTTGCGAATACCTTCAGTTGTTCGGTGGAGTGTGAATTGAAATGATATCTGGAATTCAATATTAATTAAAAGTACTTTCTAAGAACTGTGATGGTTCGTTGTCGTCAAAATATAATATTATGTCTTCTGAGATTATTTCAATGAATGAATCTCAGTTATACGCTTCGCCTGTCACGAGATCGGAGGACGAGGAAAGAAGAAATATTTTCTTTATTTTTTCAGCATAATGTAGTAAAATATAAAAACCAATCTTTGAGTTGTACCGTTTAAGATCCACTGTAAACGAGTACTTTGATTACTGACTGGCAAATATACATTTTTTGTATAAGTTACCATGGAACACTAATACAAATTTAGTCACCAGTCGAAGACTTATTTTCTATCTATGGTAATCTCTTTTGTCTTTAAGTGTAAGGCCATTGTCTTGCACATACTCTTTGACCATATGCAACTTTTTATTTGGAAGATTGCCAGAATATTACCGATGCGAAGTGGTGGAAACGCGAAAATCATTTGTTAAATAATTAGTAAGATTTAAATTTTATTTTATGCTTTGTGAACTTTTTTTATGTTATAGGGGGCAAACGAGCATGCGGTTCACCTGATGGTAAGTGAACACCGCCGCCCATGAATATTTGCAACACCATAAGGCAAGGAACTAAGTTTTTGTTACTATATTTAGTAAAATAATTTCTAGCGTATTAATTCTATATCAGCACAAATAAGACCCACTGCAGGACACGGTCCTCCTCTACATTCGATAATACGATTGAGAGTGGTTAGGCTATATAGTCCACCACGCTGGCCTAGTGCGGGTTGGCGAACTTTACATCTTCTAATATATAAAATTCTCGTGTCACAGTTTCCGTTGCCATACTCCTCCGAAACGGCTTGACCGATTCTCATGAAATTTTGTGAGCATATTGAGTAGGTCTGAGAATCGGCCAACATCTATTTTTCATCCCCCTAAATGTTAGGGGTAGTCCAACCCTATTTTTTTTTATATTTCTTGGGGGTTAACGTCACTCGTGTCCGTAGGCTTTGACTCTAGATTCCCTACACGTGACCCCTGGGTAGTGCCAAATGAGTGACATAGTGGTGGTAGGACTTATGTGTCCGCCCGGGTAGCGACCACCGTCCACGAGGCGTAAAGACCGCCATAGTGATCTCCGTAAGGGGATCGCGTTCCGGGATCAGCCAGTGGTTTTCCGGTTTCTTCGAGGATCTTAAGTCCGGGCATGAGGTTGTACCGTGTGGGTATTTTCGGTCCTCTGTCGAAGGGAGGAGAGTTGATCCGCCGGCCAGGGAGACCCGTAGAAACGGTTGTCCGCTGGCCGCCCGCGGTATAGTACAGGGGCCCAATCGGGGCTAACCACCTCGAGAGGCTGCCTCACCATGCCGCGCATAATCTTGGGTGGGTACGTCGTGCCGGTTGGTGACCGGAAGTGGGGTCCCGGCGGCCCATCCCGGGAGGGTACGGGGGCCCTTCCGTCCGGCGGATCAATTCGCTTCCTGCCGACCCTTTCGTACCGGTGCCCATTCTGCCTTCTTAGTGCCCGAACCTAAGATCCTCGTTGCCTCTTCACCAATCCCATCCTTTCTACCATGACAGTGCAACTAAACAGAGCAGGTCCTTCAGCGGTGCTTAACCCCACCACCGCGTTCACTATGGAGTTCACTAACATCCGTGGACTCCATACGAACCTCAGTGCCGTCCACCACCATCTTGAGACGGCCCGGCCTGCTTTGCTCTTCCTAACGGAGACGCAGATTCGTTGTCCGACCGATAATTCTTACCTGTTGTATCCCGGTTATTCGCTTGAAGTAAACTTCAAGCCTACAGCCGGGGTATGCTTGTATGTTCGGTCGGACATCTGCTGTCGCCGTTTGCACTGCATGGAGGTCCCCTCCTTCTCCGCTCTGTGGGTGCACGTGGATCTAGGTTCCCTGAGCCGCATCTACGTGTGCCTTTACAGGTCTCACAACGGGGACGATGAGACGACTCGGCTGTTCAGGTATCTTAGCCAGGCGGCTGATGACGCGCAGGCGCAGTTCCCGTCGGCCGAAATGGTGGTTTTGGGGGATTTCAATGCTCATCACGAACTGTGGCTGGGCTCCTCCAAGACTGATCATGCTGGCAGAGCTGCCCATGCATTCGCTCTGACTCATGACTTGACACAACTGGTGAACCAGCCCACCAGGATCCCGGATGTGGCGAGTCATGCGCCTTCTTTGCTGGACCTTCTGCTGGCGAGTCACCCAGCCGGGTATCATGTGACCGTTAGTGCGCCTCTGGGCACTTCCGATCACTGCCTGGTTGGGTCGTCAGTACCGATCGCATCACCTCCACGTCCCGTGCAGGTTAGGCGAAGGGTCTGGCATTACTCGTCGGCAGATTGGGATGGTATGCGGGAATATTTTGCATCCATCTCTTGGAGGCAGCGCTGCTTTGAGGGTAAAGATCCCTCAGCGAGTGCCAACGCTATTGCTGACGAGATCAGACTTGGAATGGAATATTACATTCCTTCCTCTGAGATCGCCAGTAAGGGCCGTGGACGCTCCTGGTTCAATCGTGCATGCGCCGATGCTGTCGGTGACAAACAGGCGGCGTATCGCGCTTGGATCAGGGGTCGCGCCATGAAGGATCCCAATATCAGTTCCCTCAAAGAAGCCTATAACCGTGCCTCCAAGGCCTGCAAGAAGGCCTACGTTAGGGCGGATGCCCAGCGCGTTAGCAGGATTGGGCGTGCGTTGGCCGCTCACCCAACTAGCAGTCGTGCTTATTGGAGGTTGGCCAGGGCCGTCCAATCTAACTTCTGCCGTCCTGCGTTGCCGCCGCTGAGGTACCCTGAAGGGTCGCTGGCCCACAAGCCGCAAGAGAAGGCTGCCTTGCTGGCAAATCTCTTTGCGGCTAATTCCCGCCTCGAGGACCGTGGTTCCCAGTCGCTGCCTACACTGCCTGATTGCGGTTTCTCAATGGCAGATATTCGCATCAGGCAGTGTGATGTGCGGCGTGAGTTACGGTCTCTCGATGTGCGGAAAGCCAGTGGTCCGGATGGGATACCAGCGGTGGTTTTAAGGGCTTGTGCAGCCGAGTTGTCTCCAGCACTGACTCGCCTCTACCGAGCGTCCTACCGCACAGGTGTTGTGCCGGAATCTTGGAGGGAGGCCAATGTGCAACCGGTCCCCAAAAAGGGTGATCGATCGGACCCTACCAATTACCGCCCTATCGCTACCACCTCAGTGATGTGTAAGGTCATGGAGCGGATCATAAACGCTCAATTGGTCCGCTACCTGGAGGATCACTCGTTGATCAGTGACCGACAATACGGATTCCGCCATAATCGATCGACGGGTGATCTTCTAGCGTTTGTCCTGCATCGCTGGGGTGAGGCGATAGACCGGCGTGGCGAGGCTCTTGCTGTGAGCCTCGACATTGCCAAGGCGTTTGATAGGGTCTGGCACCGTGGTCTTCTGTCCAAGCTTCCGGCATACGGTCTACCCGGCAACCTGTGTTCGTGGATTTCCGGCTTTCTGCATGGGCGTAAAATACGTGTAGTCGTAGACGGACACGCTTCGGCGCTCATGTCGGTAAATGCCGGAGTTCCTCAGGGCTCGGTGCTGTCGCCCACCTTGTTTATTCTGCATATCAATGACATGTTGTCGCTTGGCAACATTCATTGCTATGCAGATGACAGCACGGTTCATGGGCGATACCACTGCGGGCCTCCAGGTTGCCGTGTCGAAACTGTGAAGGGACGCGAAGATCTTGTCATTGAGCTCAACCGGACCTTGGATCTCATTTCTACGTGGGGTTCCAGGAATATGGTTGAGTTCAATGCCAAGAAAACCCAGATGTGTGCGTTCACGTGCAAAAAATCCCCGTTCTCTCCCCTCCCCATTCTTCAGGGTACTCCCCTCTCAGTGCGGAATGACCTTTGTATCCTTGGTGTGGATATCCGCTGTGATCTCAATCCAAGGAATCACATCGAGGGCGTAATATCTGCCACATCACGCGGGGTTGGAGTCCTGAACAGGGTGCGTTGGTTTTTCACGCCCGGTCAGCTTTGCCGCTTATATAAAGCGCAGGTCCGGCCGGGTATGGAGTACTGCTCGCACCTTTGGGATGGATCCGCCCAGTACCTGCTCGATGCCTTGGATGGATTGCAGCGGCGGGCCATCCGCATTGTGAATGATGCAGACGTTACGAGCAACTTGGAGTCGCTACAACTCCGGAGAGATGTCGCCTCTCTAAGCGTGTTCTACCGCCTGTATCACGGTGAGTGCTCTGAGGAATTGTTCAACTTGCTCCCCTCCTCTCCATTCCTAACCAGAACCACGCGTGCTGGCTTGCGAAGCCATAGCTTGACGGTCCACACCATCCCGGCGCGAACCAAACGGTTCTCAAATTCGTTTCTGTGCCGCACCGTCAGGCTGTGGAATTGTTTGCCGGCGCACGTGTTCCCTCCTTCCTACAATCCTGGGTCCTTCCGCCGTGGTGTGAAGAGGCACCTAAGCAGGCCGGCATAATTGTTTCCATTGGCATGGGACTGCCGTCCGATGCCAATGGATACTCTGCCTGGGCGGCATTGGCACTTTCCATCAGGTGCAATGCCGCCACTACGCCAGGCCATTATAAAAAAAAAAAAAAAAAAAAAAAATAAGACAAAATTTTTAATTTCTATTTTTTTATGATACAACATATAAAAATACATACAATCCTCAATTTTCACCCTTCTACGATCAACCCTTATTTTTTAATAGCCATTTTAGTAATTTAATCATTTTTCCTCTCCGGTCGAAAACTGATCAATCGTCATTTAATTAGTTATCCCCGCCAGATGTCTACAGGTGATTATCAATTTTGAGTGTATTTTGCACGATTAGTTAATCAAGTGATTTTCATAACCTCAAAAGTACTCAACACGTGGCACGAGCTTTCACCAACAACGGCTTTTGTGTTGTAAGTATACTTTTTTTAATGAATATCGAAAATGTTGCTGGAAACGGTCAAAAGATTCGGTAGAATTTATTTTTTATTAAAATTGGGCAAACTTTTTTTTAGTATTCATTTTTTTTACCTTTTCTAAACATAAAAAATCGAAACCACTGAAGTTATGTCTATGAAATTTTATATTTTAACTCTTTATTACTATTTTTTTGGAAAAATAGCATTTTGGTGCTGAAATAAGAGAAGGAATATTGGATGGACGATAAAAAATGCTAAAGTTTTTAATGTCAAAAATTCATAAGGCAATCTTTATATGTTTATGTATATGGATACATATGGGGAGAAGGGACATAAAGTAAAATAGGTACGGGAGAGGGGTGGGATAGCTAACAGATTTGTTAGGACGAAATGTAAATACACGTTATAAAACGAGATGGATAATAAAGAGAAGGGACGGGATGGATTGGGAAGAGACTGAACAGGCGGATGAAACGGGATTGAGCCGGACAGTAGGATATCTACGTCAAGTTTAGGTATACAAGAGTTTATACCAAAAACAACATATATTTGGTGTGGAGTGGAATCAAAAAATATATGCACCCAGGCGAAGCTGGGTCGGGCCGCTAGTACCATATAAATTCTTACAAATCACCGTAGAAATTCTTGAAAATAAAGGTTTGTATGAATTGTGAAACTTTCTTATTCGGCTGAATAACCCGAATAACCCGGCTGAATAGGCCCGTGCCCTATAGAAGGATGCATGTATATGGGCTGATAGAGCAACGTACAGTACAGTATATTTTTCTACCATCATAGCATGGTTATCCTCCATTATAGTGGATACTTTTTTAAATTCCAGTCTTGTTAATTTAATTTTACTCATTTAAACTTTGCGCATCGGGTGAAGGCTTTGTTTACGAGGCTTGATTTCCGCCCCGGAGGATATTATTTTTTTATTCTATGCATTTCGACGTGAAAACTGTATGAAAATAAGATGTTAAAATGAGTTACTGCGGAGTTTTTTAAAATGGCGCTGGTGTTAGCTTTTTAATGTGTATGCTAATTATGTTTTGTTCTGTACTGAAACATTTATTGTGATTCAACGTGTATTAAACATTTGATTCTAAAGCTTACAGGGTTTTTTTAACTATTCAAAACATGTGGATATTTTTTGAATGTTTGACAAAAAATCACTTTATTGTCAAATCCTCTACAAAACAACAGATCAGTGTAAAAAATAGAAATTATATGATTTACTTATTGTGAATAGACTGTACAAAAAACCACTAATTACATTACTCATTATAGTTAATAGTACATAAATAAATATTAACTATGCTAATCGATACAAATTCATATTTTTTTTAAATTTCAATCAATATTGAGATGAGCATGCCGTTTGCCTGATAGTAAGCGATACGACCGCTCATGAAAAGTAGCAAAGCCAAACAAAACCTTGAATTATAAAGCAACGCTTGGCATTCCACTGCGCTCGCCATCCTGAGACATAAGATCTTAAGTCTCAATATGTCCAGTAGTTACTCTGGCTACAATGTCCTTCAATCTAAAACACAGCAATCCATTTAAACTGTTGTTTGGCGGGAGAAATACACATTTCGGAGGTACCAACCCAAGCGGCCTCTCACGAAATGCGAGACCTACCACTAGTAAAATCCATGGATGTCTGTACATGGAATATCTCTGGATGGTCTCGAGTTGGAGATGCCTGGACCGGTTTGGTACCCCGATCTCGTGCGCACGGAGGCTAACTTTGGTAGGCTGCGGGACTTCGCGCACTCGTGGTTTCGGTCACGCAATGATGCCCAGAACGGCCAGGCACTGGACGGTGCCAACGTTGCGTGATGTGCATGCCCCAGAAAGGGGAGAACTAGCAAAATAGGGACAAGGACGAAGAGTATAAACAATTTGTAGGGAGCTAGGTTGCGCAGGCGGCAGAGTGCACACTGCCTAGCAGATAGCAGGTTCCGCGTGCGTCTCCCGCGATTGGGCCTATATAATCGTAAGATTGGTTAGGCCATGGGCTGGTGGAGGGTTGTACATGGAATATAAATCAGAGGAACAGCTGATTTTTATATCGCGACTTCAGGGTCGGTCCCATAGTAGTAATTGTTCATTATGATGACTGTAGCAACCCCCTTTCGGCCTTTTATGAATAACCTTTTATGAATAACCTTGTAATATGTATAGTAATTCATTGTTTTAAGCTAAAGTTAGTTTCGAATTTCGATACTCTTTCCATGAATATTGTTGTGATCCATACATATTTTTGTTTGTGAATTTGTTAGTGTTACGTCACCTAAATTGGAAAAATTCGTAACAGGCATCAGCCACACTGCTATTTCACGTCAAATTTCTGACGGACAGTGTAACCATACTGGACTATCCTACATATTGACACTAGTTTTAACAAGCATACCTATACTGTCTGTATCTGTATCAGCCCATATACGTCCCACTGCAGGGCACGGGCCTACTCTACAATCGAGAATACGATTGAGAGTGGTTAGGCCATATAGTCCACCACGCTGGCCTAGTGCGGGTTGGCGGACTTACATACCATAGAAATTCTTATGAATCCCTATGGTATGCAGGTTTCCTCACGATGTTTTCCTTCACCGTTTTAGTGCATGGTGATTGACTATCAATATACACATGACTCCGAAAAGTCAGAGGTGTGCCCTGGGATTCGAACCCGCGACCACCGTGAACATGTTGGCAGTCGCGTCTAGTCCGTTTACCAACAGGCCACCACGCACTTACCTATACATTGAAATAAAATTATCGTTTACGGCTTTTATCGCGTATTTGGTATAAGTTTTACATTATTTGACTACCCGATATATTACAGTCAAACAGCAGTAAAAATGCACTGTTGTGTTTTGGATTGAAGAACATTGTAGGCAGAGTAACTACTGGACATATTAATGCTTTACATCTTATGTCTCAGGATGGCGAGCGCAGTGGAATGCCAGACATTGCTTTGTAATTCAAGATGTTGTTTGGTTTTGCTACTGTTCATGAGCGGTCGTAGCACTTACCATCAGGCGAACGGCATGCTCTTCTCGCCGTTCATAGAAATAAAACATAAAAAAACAACGCAATATAAAGACAGGATTAACCTATGTGCTTGTTTGTCGCGTACAATATTTTTTACAACTTTTCCCATGTTTTTGTAAACAAGGCAAAGTAAACAAAATTTATTTGTGTATTTAAATTTTGTGTGCGTGGCTTTTCGCAGAATAAAGGATATTGAGGGCACCAACGTGATTTTTATGGATCGTAGTTCCAACATATTGTTGTTTAGTATAGCCTATGTTATTCAAATTCATCGTGGAACAGGAAAAAAGAATTTGCTTACCTGATAGGAGCAGAAAATGAATGGCTTAGGAAAAGAGTAATTTTTTGAAAAAGAGTAATTCATTAGAATGCTAAGCAATGTTACTGTCCATGAGCCGTCATTAACAGTAGCAAAACCAAACAACAGCTTAAATTACAAAGAATTGCTTAGCGTTCCTCTGCGCTCGCCATCCTGAGGCATAAGATGTTAAGTCCCAATATGTCCAGCAATTACACTGGCTACAAAATCCTTCAAACTGAAACACAACAGTGCATTTACACTACTGTTTGACGGGAAATATACATTGCCGTGATACCTGCCAAGCGGCCTCTCACATATGAGAGACTTACGACCAACGTACAAAATAACATACAAAATAAGCACATAAATAAAATCTCACATGTTTAATTAGTTGATTCTATAACTGCGGTATATTCGAATAAGACTGCGCTCGTTTCCATTTAAAATCCAATTAATGGACGCGTTTAATACTGGTTCATTGGTCGATGATAATAACTTGCGGTAATTTATACCCCACATGCCCCGTGAAATTGCCTGATGTTCTCAAGGGTTTTGACTTATTGCGTTTGTATAATTGACCTGTTAATGTGTTATTAGCAGTGTTTGATTCATTTGCCATAGTTCCGCAAATGTAGTCATGCCATACATTCTCCAGAATACAATTTTTTTTTGTATGGAACAGTTAATATTTTTCGCGATTTCAGGTAGTTCAGATGGCCCCATAACTGCAACTTTATCAGCCCATATACGTCCCGCTGCAGGGCTGTCTTCTACAATTGACTGTACGATTGAGAGTGGTTAGACCATATGGTCTATATAGTCTATTGGCCCCATAGTAAAAGTTATTCATTATGATGAGTAAAGCATCCGTATTATTACTGACTATACCCTTCTGACACACCCTGTATAATACATTAATCAAACCAAACAGTACCAAGCGATGAAGTGATAAAACAAAGTTGTACCGGATTAACACTCGCTTGTTTTTGCCACTCATTAACTCGGCGAAGTGTCTCGAACTATTTAAACTAAAGCGGTGGATACAATTACCGTCACAATGGCACTGCAGAAGCAAAAACGTTGGGTAACTTCTTATTGAGCGCTTAAGCTTTGTTAGGCAGGATTTTCGTGAATGGTATACCTTATAGTCGTATTGTATTAAACCCAAAAGTCACACGCATAGTTCAGACACTTTAAGATGATGTGTTGTATCGTGTGCCTTAGAAATTTCGAAAGATTTTCATCATCATCATCAGCCCGTTGCAGTCTACTGCTGGACATAGGTCTCTCCCAAAGTACACTACAGAGCCCCATCTGCTGCTTTATGTATCCAGTCGCTGCCGCCTGCCGGCCCTCTTGTGCAAGTCGTCCCGTCATCTGGCCAGAGGGCGTCCCACGCTACGTTTGCCAAGACGCGGTCTCCACTCGAGAATACGCTTACTCCAGTAATTATACGTTCTGCGACATATGTGGCCAGCCCATTGCCACTTCAACCTACTAACTTTTAGAGCTATGTCGGTCACTTTGGTTCTCTAATGGATCACTTCGTTTCGAATTTTGTTCTTCAGAGAGACTCCGAGCATAGCTCTTTCCATAGCACGTTGAGCAACTTTTAACTTATGGATTAGCCCCACAGTTAGTGTCCACGCCTCGGCTCCGTACGTCATTACAGGGAGGACGCACTGGTTGAACACTTTAGTCGAAAGATTTTGAGACCTCATAAATACTCCCACCTGAAAGAAATAACCTTGGATCACACAAATATTTAAAAAAATTGTCTTGGTGCGGAGATCGATGCCGCGGCCTCTCGTTTCACAGCCAGCTTAACCAATTGCTTCATGAAGGCTGCCAGATTTTAGATCTTAAAGTTTCAACTGCTGCTGGTAATATACCATATATATGTAACAGAGAATATGTTTTCGGAGTTTATTCGGTAAATCAGTGTTTGCGTTTTCTATCTATGAGCGCTAATGTTGACCAATTGTGGCTTAACTAAACAACTTTGAGATTCTAGTACAGGATTTTTCTATAATATAAGGACTATAAATTAACTGCAATGCACTTGGTTAGTCCAGTACGCTTCCCTCCGTAGCAAAGCGGGTGAGAAAACACTGAACTATAGAGGTAAATAACCTCGCATGAAGACTTTTAAAGCCAGAGAAGCCAGCTGTAGAGCACCACGGATCAAATTAATTTTGCGTTGCATATCTATTATGTGAGCTATTATACATGATTTCAATTACAGGCATGGCAAAAAATGGCTGGAACGCACGGAAATTTTTCATAATCTCTACAAGGTTCATGTACAAACTGATATTGGCATACTATCACACATAAATTTACGTTCAGCTTGCCAAAAACTACGCACCCAAAGTATGATGCGCGGACTTTTCATCATGGCAATCAGGTATTGGACGAAAGAAAGAAAGAATGAAGAAAGAATACAATTGTATTCTTTATAACGAGCTTACAGTGACAACTTTTTACACAAAATGAGCAGGCAAACAGAAATTACAAAAATGAATAAGCACAACATAAAAAAACAACACGAATAAACGAATAAAAACAATAACAAATACCTATCTACCTAACAATATTAAATTGAAATGAGAATAAGAAAAAAAGCAACAAAATCCTTAAATTAAAAATAGAAAATAAATTATTGAACTCGTAGATTCGTCTGCGTGCCCAGACGAACCTACGAGTTTAAATGAAAACGTTTGACACTTGAAGTTGCCAGTAAGTTCTTTGCAGTTCAGATAGAAAATCTCACACTGAGTTGGTCTCGCCAGTCAACTCAGTCATACTGGCCAGCTAAAAGAAAAACATATACAGAGGAACAAGAAAAGAAAAACAACATTTTATGTCAGGGTTTTCCAGTTAAGTAGCCGTCATACGCATTCAAATAACGCTACAACACATTACAATAAATTAAACCTATCATGTATTGTATCACTAAATACACCTTGTTAATTATTTATTTATTTTATTTATTTATTTACACTTTATTGCACAAAAAGACAACAAATACAAAGAGAAATTACATATATAAAAAGTACAATTGGCGGTCTTATCGCCGAAAGGCAATGTCTTACAGACAACCATGGGATGGATTTAAGAATAGGATAAACAGAGGGCAGTCAAAAGTGTAAAGGATAGAACATACATAGAAAGGGAAAAAAATACTAATTAAAATAATTTTAAAAATTACAAGTAATAAAAGTCATGAATACTCATATTATGTAATATAATCATATACATAAATATATACATACATATATAAGATCATAAGAATACATACATATACATAATATTTTATATAAATATATATATATATACATACATACATATATATATATATATATATATATATATATACATATATACACATTATATATATATATAATAAAGTTCCAGACATGCAAATAGGAAAGCTATCCACATCAATGTGTCAGTTCAGTGAGAAAGGAATCTTTGACAAGTTTTTGAATGATGATAGTGTTCGTGCCCGTCTTACCACAACTGGTAATGCGTTCCATAATCGAACAGCCTTAACAGAAAACGATTTGTCCATGAAAGTGGTGGTGTGCACGGGCATTCTCAACTCCAAACTCTCTGACGACCGTAGGGATCTAGTATGTGAGTCGTGGAGAAATACAAATCGATCCTTGAGGTAAGAGGGGGTAAGAGGATTAAACAATATGTTGTACAGAAGAAAGAGAATATGAGCATTCCGACGAAGTCGTATGGGCAACCACTTGAGCTTAGCACGGAATTCCGAAACATGATCATATTTGCGTAAACCAAATATGAATCTAATACAAAAGTTTTGAAGGCGCTCAAGTTTATTAAGTTGGTCCTCGGTGAGATCTGGATAGCGGACATCGGCATAATCAAGGATAGGGAGAAGGAGAGTTTGCGCTAATGAAATCTTCGTGGCAACAGGTAGAAGGTTGTGTAATCTACGCAAGGACTTTGCCGAGGCGAACAATTTTCGGCTGAGTTCCTTAAGCTGCGGACCCCAGGTAAAAGACTTGTCCAGAAATAAACCAAGGTTTTTACTATGTCACTATAAGGGACAGTAGTACCGTCACAGATTAGAAGTGGTAGTTGGTCCCTATCAAGTTTTGAAGTCGTTCTGGGGCTGCCGATAATAATAGCCTGTGTTTTGGAGGGGTTAATTTTTAAGCCATGAGTCTTACTCCATTCACAGATGCGTTGGATGTCGCTGTTTAAATTATGAATTGCCTCAATAACCTTGTCAAGAGGTGCCTGAGAATAAAGTTGTAAATCATCTGCGTAGAGGTGGTAGGATGAGCGAAGATGATTAGATATAGAATTGATAAAGACAGCAAAGAGTAGAGGAGAGAGAGTTAATTAATTAAAAGCCACACTGTATAATCAAAGGTGTAGCGTTAATTAATCCGGGAGCTAATCCATCGATTTAAGTGGTTCATTTGGCAGGCAAATTGGTGGATTTGCCGCTTCAAAGTTGGAGAAATATTTTTCGTTTGTAAATATTTGTTCTTAGTCAGTGGTTTGGCTGTTCGATCGTATTTTTCTTTTGTAATTGAGTTTTTGAGTGTTTGTTACGCTGATTGTGTTCCAAGTTAATTGAAGTGGAAGTTGTAAACAATAATAATTATATAAACTGATTATATAAACTAATAATTAACTGGTGGTAGGTCTCTCATAAACTGATGGTGGGTCTCTGATAAGTGAGAGGCGACCTGGTTGGGTACCACCGCAATGTCTGTTTCTCCCGCCAAACAGCAGTATTTAAACTGCTGTATTTGGATTAAAGTACATCGTGGCCAGAGTAACTGTTCGACATATTGAGACATCTTATGTATGTATGTGTTATCTTATGTACGCTACGGTATCGTAAAATCTGAAACGATTATTTCCCATACATTTTTTGTTATAGCCTTGAATGGCGAGACGAGCATGCCGGTCGCCTAATGGTAAGCGATGCGACCGTTCATGAACAGTAGCAAAACTAAACAACACCTTGAATTACAAAGAAATAATTGGCATTCTGCTACGCTCGCCATTCTGAGACATAAGATGTTAAGTCTCAATATTTCCAGTAGTTACTACAATGTCCTTCAACCCATTTACATTTACTATTTTATTTATATACAATTCATTTGGAACTCCTCATCTATGATACATGTCTGTGGCTAGTCCTTATAAAACTGAACCCTTCGGTATCAGGAAAGACCAAATTAATAACAGAACTGTCGGTATCTTTCCATTTGCGGGCAACAATACGTCGGCTCGATCGTTCCGGCATCCATTTGTTGTGTTATTCTATCCCATTGTCCTTTGATTCGGCGATTTCCCGCGGGTCTGGTGTTTCGCGCTATCATATTGTACAAAGTGAGTGTTGAACGTTTTTCATTAGTTAGGTATTGATTTTTGTTATTGCTTTTTGGTTGTTAGATAATTTAGATACTGTTTCATGAAGATAATGTGGGTAATGCTTTGGAATCATACGAGTATATTCTTGGTTATCATGACACTAATTATGTTTGCGAAGTGCGTGGTGGCCTGTTGGTAAACGGACTAGACGCGACTGCCAACATGGTCGCGGGTTCGAATCCCAGGGCACACCTCTGACTTTTCGGAGTCATGTGTGTATTGATAGTCAATCACCACGCACTAAAACGGTGAAGGAAAACATCGTGAGGAAACCTGCATATAGGTACCATAGAGATTTATAAATAAATCTATGGTAAGTCCACCAACCCGCACTAGGCCAGCGTGGTGGGCTATATGGCCTAACCACTCTTAATCGTACTCTCGATTGTAGAGGAGGCCCGTGCCCTGCAGTGGGACGTATATGGGCTGATACAGTAATTATGTTTGTAATAAAACACCAATTGATCGTAACACGTCTATTTAATATAAGGGACAGTTTATACAGGGTAAGTCATAAATAGTATATAATTATCTCATAAAGGAGGATGCTACACTCATAATAAGAATCCAAAAGAAACTACTATTCTATACAAAAATAATCGTTTAAATCTGCAAAATGTATGGAACAGTCGATGCATTTGCATTGATAAGCAGTTTTAGATTGTAATTATATCTCAATATCTATGTCGAAAATAGACTAATCAAAATCGTTAAATATGGGCGTTCTGATAAAACCTTGACCCGATTAGTTGAATCAGTATTATCGCGATGGATCGTTAGGTATTAAAACTATAAAAATACGAAAAATCCGCGCTAATAGTTCCTTTGTTCCGAATCCAAGTTCTAACCCGACGGGGTCACATAACCGACGTTTTGCATACAGTGTCTGGGTCGAAACGACCCGCGGCTGAGAATTTAACTGTCCAACTTTCCAGCTTTATGCAGTTCCGTGTTTAATGGCAGTCGTAGGGTTAACTCGCGTTAACCCACCTACGTAATGAGCAAAGAGCGCTGTAATAATGTTAAAAAACTACTGGGTCCAGTAATGGAATTGTTTTGAAAATCGAATTTTATATTTGAAATTGGAATTGAAAAAAAAAGTGTATTTTCTGTCCTGCTTCTTATGCCAGCCACAGTTTGTCGATGTTTTATTAAATATTATAAAAGTCCGAGATAATAGCCATTCCAGATTCAAATTCCATTCTGGGAGAACATGGAGATTTTTATACTGAAATACTCAATTGACAGACAGTGATCTTTCGATCTAGGAGTCTTTTTCTTGGGTGTTACATTGATAGTGACAGGTCTTTAAGCGCTGTTTACAGTCAATATCCTGGTAAACACCAATACCCGGCACCAATATTAACAGGTCGGCATAATTGTATCGAATGGCTTGGGACTGCCGTCTGATAACTGACGGACAGTCTGGATGATATTTGCGCTTACCATCAGATGCAGTGCAGTCATTATACCGCGCCAGTATTAAATAAATATCCTATCATCATCAGAAAAATAAAGAAATACACCCAACAATCACATAGTTCTGACCCCATACTAAGATCGAGTCTTGTGTCGTGGGTATAATTAACTACGAGAAAGTTATTCGCTTTCAGAAACACCCAGACCCGTAAATACTTGTGGTTTGTACAAATATTTGTCTCATTCCGGCGATCGAACCCGCGGCCTCTTATTTCACAGCAGTCTCTTGTCTAACCAACTACGCTACAGAGGTTATGCAGAAAAAGATCATGAACAAATAAAGTTGAAATTTCGTGGCATTCAATATATTTGTACTGAACCCTAAGTATGAACCTAATTCTAGTATAATGGCATCAAAAGCCCTTACCTAAAAGCCCTTCAGGGTCTCATTAACAAAGTAAAAACTCGTTATTTTACAAGCGTATTATTTTAATGGATTGTTATATTTGTATATGGAATCTTTTGGCCTGTGTATATGCTAAGTCCTGCGCGGGGCCGGATTTAGGTATTGACAGTGGGGTGGTGTGGGGTCTATTCCCCGCGTACGACTGAAAACACATCAGGATACTCAAGTTTACAATCTTCGTACTTCAATTTGTGTAATCAATATTCAATGTCAGGTGTTCCTAGACTACCTAATCTAATTTATACTTCAAAATCCCTTGTAATGGATAATTACCGATAACATAAGAAACTTATATTAACATGAAAACTAGGTTCCATATTATGTTGTGGGTGCTTTTATATATTTGAATATATTAATCATTACACATTTTATTATACGATAGGCAGAAGCAATTCGATCCTATCCTTAAAATTACCAAACGCCATGAGCAGAGGTTACTACTTACCATAAGACGGGGTACTAGCTCGTCAGGTTTCGCAGGATAAAAAAAATACATCATAGTTTATACCCCCCAGAATCGAATACTGAGTGCGCTCTTGATCTCTCTCGCTATAAACTGGTATAATTTTGTTTGCCCGACAACTTTGGCGTAAAGTATTGCATTTTGTGTGGGAATTAATGTGACAATGTGATTTTCTTAACTGTTTTATTACTTTGTAAGCTTTTAATGGGCTCGGCAGGTTGTTAATGTCACAAAGTATTGTACAAGAAGCGATCTTATTAGATGGAGTGTTTGCTGAAAAATGCAAAGGGAGAATGGAAAGGGGATTGTAATAGCGATATTTTAAAGCTTTTTTTTTTGTAAATATATTATTCTTCACGCAGGTAAAATCACACGAGGCAGCACCATCTCCATTGAAAAGCGAAGTCGCTAGGAAAGGTGTCACAAACATCATTGTTGGCTGTAATTAGAAAATAATTAAAAATTCTATTAATATAATTATTATTTGACGACTTAATAAAATGCCGCTAATAAACCTTATGCTAATAAAATGATGGTGGTGAGTATCTGAACCACAAAATAAGAGAAAACCGACGTGAATTTAAATATGTATACTTGCTTTTCCTTAAGGTCTTAATGGCAATAGGTACCAATATTAGGCTGTAACCTCTTCTTTTGTCTTACATATGTCATATTTTACTGGTGGTAGGTCTCTCATATGTGAGAGGCTATCTGGGTAGGTACCACCGCAATGTCTATTTCTCCCGTGAAACAACACTGCATAAATGCACTGTTGTGTTTCGGATTGAAGGGCATTGTAGCCAGAGTAACTACTGGACATATTGAGACTTAACATATTATGTCTCAGGATGGCGAGTGCAGTGGAATGTTGCTACTATTTATGAGCGGTCGTATCGCTTACCATCAGGCGAACGGCTTGCTGGTCTCGCCGTTCATTGCGTTAAATAAATAAAAAAAAAATAGATACAGACACGCTGTTGTTAGTATGGCTCAGCATAGACGGGCAGCCTGGTTAAGAGCGGTACCGATATCTCACAGCAAATGGATGTAAATTAACAGCTTTGATGTCACGTTTCGTTTTGTGAGTGAGATTGCCCGATGTCCAACACCTCTTTCCCCTTCCCATCCTATTTCCTTCCCGCTACCTCCTAATTTGCTGGATTGGCAACACATCTATGATACAAGCGTTGTTGATGGACGGCAGTGATAATTTACCATCAGGTGGTGGTCACTAATTTGCCGGGAAAAAACAATAAAAAAGTGGTTTGGCTAGATTTCTTTCTTTTCGTTCGTGTCGATGGCCCAAAAATGTTATGTTTATTTATATAATATGTTTATTTGACATAATTGGCTTTGCAGACTATATAGGCATCATAGATTAAGAGACGACTATCTTTTGATACAATAAGTGTTCAAAAATGTATAAATTTATTTATTTACTGGTGGTAGGTCTCTCATATGTGAGAGGCCATCTGGGTAGGTACCACCGCAATGTCTATTTCTCCCGTCAAACAACACTGCTTAAATGCACTGTTGTGTTTCGGATTGAAGGACATTGTAGCCAGAGTAACTACTGGACATATTGAGACTTAACATCTTATGTCTCAGGATGGCGAGCGCAGTGGAATGTTGCTACTGTTTATGAGCGGTCGTATCGCTTACCATCAGGCGAACGGCTTGCTCGTCTCGCCATTCATTGCAATAAAAAAAATAAAAATATTTAGGTTACAAAAACTGCATCAACTGTAAATATATTTTTTTACCATTTCCGCAAATAACAATAACACCTAATGTATCTCCACTTAAAGCAAAAACAAAGCGAGATGAGCTGCACGTATTTTGTTCGTTTTATAAGTTGTGTTGGCAGGTTAAACATTGGTTAGCGCGAGTTATGAAAGCGGTTTGGGTGACAACAGCCGTAATCCGAGTTTACGATCGCGGGTTACTGGTATACTGTATCGAATTTAGAATATGTTTTTAGGCGCATAATTTTTTGTAGGTGGTCGTAATAAAATTAATATGGATAACAGAAAATAAGTATAAAATTGAAGAAACGTAATGGTGTGGCGTATTAGGCGCCGAAAATACAATATGGTTTGATTTGAAATAAAAATATTATTTTATCGCGGATTTGTTTTAATCTTTACATTTCAATGCGTAACATTTGGGTAAATCTAAATAACCATTATGGTTTGTTCTGTTATTTTGAATAATTCTTGAGATGGATATATGTAGCAGTTAATTGTCTATGACTGAACGGAAAAAAGTATCAATATTCGGGATGTGGTTACCTACTATTGACGTGATGTAAATAAAAATATTGATAAGTTGGCGATCAAAATTCACATTTACCAAGTTGAACAGTATCAATTCGTGATATTTTTAAAATTCTGAATGTGAGAAGAATGTTCATAACTCAAAATTCACATACATTATTCCTACAAGCATCAAGATTAAGCTTAAGAAGGTTCGCTATAAAATACCACTACATAAGAAAGCGAAAAAGTAATGGTTAAAACTTCTCGTAATTACAACTGCCTTAGTAAAACCTCTTATTTTACACGTATTTTATGATTAATTTTCATTCCAGTGTAAAGTGGTCTTACAAAATGCGTTCGGTTAGAATTGCGCCATAAACTCCCACCTTATTCCGTTGTTTGGCATGTTTTTTACTCCGCCCGCTTTTATTAAAGTGAGGTAAAATAAAACGATGCTGTGAGATTAGGCCGTCACGTTAAAAACACATTTAACTAATGGGATTTCTTAGATACGTGATATTTACTAGAATTGTCTTGTTTTTTTTTTTTCAATTTTATGCGTTTTTGTTTTCTTGAATATATTTTTTTGTCCCGCTATTCAGCCTAGGGCTCTCTTGATATTAGGGAAGTCCGTGCTTTGTAGTGGGTCGTACATCAACTAAATTATTATTAAACAATGATGTTAATGTAATGGGTTCAAATTTCAGAGCGCACCTCTGACTTTTTACAGTCTTGTGTCTATTAATAGTCAAGCACTATGCACTATGACGGTGAAAGAAAACAGTGTGAGGAAACCTGCATACCATTGCGTTTCGGAACAATTCCTATTATATATAAAAGTCCGCCAACTTGCACTAGGCCAGCGTATTGAACAATACGGCCTAACCCCTCTCAATCGAACTCTCCATTGTAGAAGAGGGCCGTGGCCTGTAGTGGGAGGTGTTTGGGTTAATGCAGATACAGTTCATGCAATAAAGTTTCTTCTTTTCAATAATATTTATGAATAAAACTATTCTTCGGTCACTTCATGATACGAGTAATATTATGTATTGTGCAATATTTAACACAATTAGATTATTCGCCGCGGCGATTGATCGCAAAAATCTACAGTTATGCACTTTTATACATATTATCGCTGCTTTGGTATTCGCAGCAATTATATACGAATATGTCCAAAAAAAATGGCGCACTTGCTTATATACATTTTAGTAAATCGGTTTGACGTCTATAGTAGGATGAATTCTACTCTGATAATAACAAGAATGTCGACAAATCAAGAATTAACATTACACATGCTTCCCCTAACATGTTACGGCAAAGTTCTGAAAGTTTATGATATCGCCTGTATGTATAAAGTGTTAAGGCGAAGTCTATGAAAGTTTTGTTGCTGTAATAAATGGTTTCCATGGTATATTCCGATAACGATATTTAATTAAAGACGAAACAAAAAAAAAAAATGTAGATAATGGTTTCTTACATTTACGCGTATGTTACACATTGAAATAAAACTATTATTTGCGGATTTTATCGCGTATTTAGCTTATTTTTTACATTTTTGACGACTTCCCGACGTTTCAATTACTTTACAGCTTTCGTGGTCACGAGGCGGACTGAGTCAAAAATGTAAAAATTAAACTAAATTCGCGATAAAATCCGTAAATAATAATTTTATTTCAAAAATGTGTATGGTATAATTTTGTTCTTTAGCTATTCCAACTGGTTTTATGCGAAGAAGTGGTGATAATACTTAACTTTAAATAGTTATCACACCAAAACTGATACAGATTTTCCAAATATTATTTCTTATATAAATATGATAGTTAGATACTTAGCAAGTGTATATTGAGCCCTAAAAATAATGGAGGATTCGCTTATCCTTGTTATCTGTATCAGCCCATATAGGCTCTATGCAATGCAGGGCACAGGCTTCCTCTAAAATATTGCTTAGTTATTGTTGTATTTCTTTGAAAAATAAATTACATAAATAAATAAATTAAATAAATAAATTAATTAAAGCGAGAAATTAAAATAAGTAATACTAAGTATAGGAAATATATTGTATATAGAGATTAAGTTCTATGTGTATTGACTTGTCACAAGAGCTTTTAAATTGCCTACGTGACCAATAAATACATTTCATTTCATTTCAAATACATTTCATTTTATTTAATTAGTTTATTTTAAATTGTATCTAGTTTTCAGTGGAATATTTATGTTTCGAGAAAAATATAATATATTCTTTTATTTGGTTTCAGATCATTGTGGATTGAGTCATCATTTCTTCAAAAAGTTCGAGGTAAATAATTTTATTTAAATATTCGAAAGCACACAAAAGCCATAAAACATCGTAGATTAACTTAACAATAAGATTAGTATTTAGCGCAAAAAGGTTATAAAACACTATTAGATTGATTAAAAATTTCGTTAGAATTTACCGGTAATATAGAATTCTTTTAGAACGTAAAATAATTTAATATAATATTCCGAATCCATTTTCTCCAAAAACATTATTTGACCGATTTGCTTCATGCAAGTCTTTACTCAATTATAACGTAAAGTAAATTATTTTTTATCCACAGTAATTAAACAGCCTTATTCATAAACGGCTTTTAAAACCTATTTTACTCAAAGAATATTTTGTCTTCTCTCAAACTGAATACAAAAGTCGTTCGAAAGAGACAAAAAACTCGATAACTAAAATAAGATTAATTAGATCGAATATAATTGAGGAACGATTAGCGAGAGAGCAAGACAGAGCGAGAGAATATCTCTTTAATTCTTAAACAATTCCCCTGCTGCTATTTGCCGTAGCTCTTTTATACAAAAACTAATATCATAAGTTGTACGTGCAAAGGTGAATCTGTGAAAAACTTACGTCGTTTTATCTTTCCTTATTTGTTAAAACGTAAGAATACGTACAACGAAGCATTTATTTCTCCACCAGTTTCTATTTTATGTTTAGTTTGATATACACGGAAGTGTTTTATTGCGGTCCACGAGAAAACCCGCGTGTATTAGATATACCCCAATGTGCATTCATGAAAAAATGCTTCCTCTTCCTAAGGTAGGAAATAATTCAAAGGAATGAATTTGGTATGTTCCATTTGTTACATTTTGGTTCGATCAAGAAGGTAAATGATGATAATTTTGTCTTTATGAATGGAAAAATGTCCCTCAAACTTGAATACAAAAGAGCATTTACACTGCTGTTTGGCGGGATTTTTTATAATCAACTCCTTATATCCCTATAGCGTTGGAACTATGTGTGTTCTCGTTTAGGGTCAAACATACGGGTAATAAATATTATATTTTATACGTATAAATATATTATTCTAAACACATTCTATCTATACTGAAACTATTCATCCCCTACCATTCCATAATACATGAGCGAACGAAACTCGCTTTCAAGCTTCAATACTATTGAATTCTTAAAGATCAGCTCTCTCTACTCCAATATCATTCACGTTTTATAAGGATCCTATGACGTCAGGTATGTGTGAATCGTAAATTTTATTGAGGTGACTTCTAACTGCTTTGAAATGGGGTCGTCGTAGGCCTGGGGTCAGCAAATGAGATGTGTCTGTGGCTTTGGAAAAATGAGTTCGATTTAAGATGTAGTACGTGTTAGGTTCTTGATCGTAACACGCACGTGTCGCTTTGAAAATATTTTAAGAATATATTAGTAATAGGTTGTCATTTGTTTTAGCTTGGTAGAACTTTTTATATTCAAAGATAGTGACGAGTTAATGGAGTTCGAATGGAGATTGAATTTCATTTTTAGGAGAATCTGTGTTTAAGAACCATTTTTAGGAAGTTATCGTGTGTTCATTTTACCAATATAAAAGATAGTATTTTTCAAAAATGTAGTTTCAGAGAACTTGTACGTCTACCCACAGGCATTATTAATTGAGCATGCAAGATTTGATGAGGGAAAGGTAAAATTGAGAACTTCCTTAGACAAATAAATAAAATCATTGACAAAATGTTGTAATGAATGGTGAAATATGGAATTTGAAGATATAATTATCACAAATGAACTCTTAACAATGAAATTTTATATTGAAATATTGAGCATCGCAAGAACCATACTCAACTTTCTTTAAAAAAATTTTCACCCTTGGGATTATAACTTTCATAGTGTACAGTATAATATTCCAATAGCAATAAATCAGTAATAAGAGTATGTCTGGTGCTCGATCAATTTCAAAACATCCGTATTGATTAATGCGAAAACTCCGCCAACTTAACTTACTGATGGCTTCCGAAACTTTTCGATACATTCGATAGTTTTCTCAAATATGTCATCTGTGGAGACTTTAGATTAGTTGAGAAATGGACTTATATTGAACTGTTGTCTGTTGGAAGGAAGAAGAAAGGTTAGAATCTAGATTGGGAATAGTCAGGTTATGATACATAAAGCAGCAGACCGGACTTTGTAGGTTACATTGCGACAGGCCTTTGTCCAGCAGTGCACTGCTACGGGCTGATAATTATATCATTATGTCAAAATTACTGAATCTCTTTCATGCTAAGCAGCACAAACTATAAGCAGTAAATAAATTAATCAGTTGCTGTGCTATGATAAAAGTCTTGTTTATTTATTTAATCTTATTTATTTATTTGTTGAGTCTATTCCTAATATAAGAAGCATCATTGACCATCTTCAGCGGCGTTTGCTTTGTAGGATAGTTTCAAAGCCAAAAAAGGGTATCTTATCAATAAGATTAAATATATCTTCTTAAAGAAATCCATCACAACAGAGTTCGTAGAAAAGTAATCTTACAGCTACCATACAGCGTGGTAGACTCCAGCGTCAGCGTGGTAGCTAAGCACATGAGATTCCTCCAAGAATTATTTATATCTTACTCATTTACCATGCTTTTACCACATGAAGGAAATTACAATATTCTAAAAATCAAGTACAAATGTAAATGTCAAAGCATTGTCGAAAATTATTCAAATATTCTTGTAAGACACATAACAGCTCGCCAAGGCCCTGGAAATGACACGGAAACTCGGCCACAAATAAAGTTTTAAGCGAAGTCATTATTGTTACGGACTTGGAGCTTGTTTGTGCTCAGGGTGTCAATAAATTATTACTTCAGTCATTTAGAAACTTCATCAGGATTACTTGTTATTATTCTAGTAAATTCCTCGGTAAGTTTTTTCTTTGTACTTGTAATCCAATGCTTGGTATTTAAGGAAATAACGTGCGCTTAGTACCTAGGCTTAAAAAGAAGATAGGTAAGATAAAGATAAGATATAATAAGAAAGAAAAAAAGATAAGAAAGATAATAAGATAAATAATGAAGAATAAGATAGTTCAAATGTTTCTGTTATAAGAGCTAAGGCTAAGGTCCCCAAACACGCAGATCTCAAAATATTTGTTGACCATTCATATACATCAGCACACAAATTTCAACCAACGTCAGAAAATGCAAGCTGTATTACCGAGCTTGCATCTACAAAGATAAGGCAATATTACCAAGAATAAGTCATAAAATCGATCAAGCCCGTTCAACCGTTGCGCCTAATGGTTCGTTCGGCTCCTGTTAATAAGTCAACAATAAATTTGTGGTGGACGAGGCGTGTAATTCCACCAGGTCGGCATAAATCATTGGGCCGATTGGGGATGTGATCGATCACCAAGCCCTAAGGGCCTGGCTTCAACGTTATACATCCTTAAAGATCCTTCCCTTTGTGGTTCGGAAATCTGATAATTTGCTGAATGCTGGTCAGTGCTTTTATGAATTTACGCTGGTATTTGATTTCAAAATACGAGTGATTCGAATATATAAATGTTGAGTTTATTCACTTGTACGTTGTCATCAAATTCATGTCTTTTTATCAGACATATTGAGTATTATGTAAGAAGTTTCATTTTACAGCATATTTTTTGTCATTGGATATTATTTTTACTAGATTAGTTTGAATTGGTTTAAGAGGCCATCTGGGTAGGTACTAGGTACCACCGCAATGTCTATTTCTCTTTCTCTGAAACAACACTGCGTAAATGCACTGTTGTGTTTCGGATTGAAGAACATTGCAGCCAGAGTAACTACTGGACATATTGAGACTTAACATCTTATGTCTCAGGATGGCGAGCGCAGTGGAACGTTGCTACTGTTTATGAGCGGTCGTATCGCTTACCATCAGGCGAACGGCTTGCTCGTCTCGCCATTAATTGCAATAAAAAAAAAGAAAGAGCTCGTTCGACCTAAACTTAGTGCATTTTATAAATGCTGTGCATTGTTCTGCAAGTTATACTTAGGTACATACTTTTTGTCCTGGTTTTATCGGAATAACTTGATTGTTGACATTGAAATACAACTATTTTTTACGTATTTTATTGCGAATTTGTCTAATTTTCAAATAAAAAAACAAAAGAAAAAAAATTTCAATGTATAACGTTCACGTAAATCTAATAAATCATTGTGATTTTTTGATTTTCTCATTTCATAATACCATTTTAATGTATTTTTGGGTATTTTGCTCATTTACTTCAAGCAACAACAACATGTCTATATTCAATTTTGAGGAATTACCGCTCATGTACCAAATCGAATATGCAATTGCATCCTCTAATATTGGATTAAGACAAATCAAACTTGCGAAGTGCTTGACTAAATGGAACGTCGTGTTGGTAACGGGTAACAATCGGAAACTGCGATTAAACCATTATGCATGTCTAAGGAGCGTTTAACTGGGTTACGTGCTTGCAACTAGCAATTTTAGATATCAAGAGTCAAGTTTTAGTGAGTTTTTTAAGGTTAAGATATATTTAGAAGCCACCTGGGTAGGTACCGCTGCAATGTCTATTTCTTTCACCAAACAGCAGAGTAATTTCTGGTTTCTACTAGTAACTACTGGATATAATGAGACTCAACATTTAATATCTCAGGATGGCGAGTGCAGTGGAATGCATTGTTTTGTAATTCATAATATTGTTATCCTACTGTCAATGAGTGGTCGTATCGCTTACCATCATGCGAATAGCACGCTCGTCTGTCCATAAATAGCAATAAAAAAAAAATACACGCAGGCGGATCGAAACGAAACATAACAGTTTTTCTTATTGTGTTGCTCTATTACAAATTATGAATAAGTATTGTGCTATCTAACGTTACATTTCAAGAAAGATTAATAATAAATTATTCTTACAGCCATATACATAGACCTGAATCCACATTAAGATCAATTAAGTCTTGTGTCGTAGGTATCGGAAATTACGAGAGACTTTTCCATGTTACATACACCCAGACTCGAGACAAATACTTATGAGACTCACAAACATTTGTTACGGTGCAGGAACGAACCCGCGGCCTCTCAATTCGATCGGTCGGATTGTTCGCTGCCTGTACAAACGAGACAAGGTTATATAACAAAAAACCTAGAACCCAATATACAGGGTATATCAAGACTGCTACCGAAAATGAAGCCGGGTGGTAGTTAAAGCGACTTCAGACACAATGCAACGGAAAAAGTTGCAAAAAAAAGCGATAATTTTTTTTTGTTATTTTTTTCCTATGACCATATTTGGGTGGTAAATACATTTTTTCCTAAACTAATAGTACCCTTTTATTTATAAATAATCTAAGGTATAAAAGTGTTTAAATTATTATTTCAGCAAAAACTATTGATTTACCACCCAAAAATGACGATATTTATAAATCATAAAAAAACATTGTCGCGTTTTTTTGCGAAATTTTTAGTTGCATTGTGTTTGTAGTCACTAAAACTACCACCCGGCTTCGTTTTCGGTAGCAGTCTTGATATACCCGGTATATCAAAAACATCCTATAAAAAAATTCCAAGTCTCGCCATCGCATGAAAACATAATGTATCGTACAATTTATACATAATGCTGCTGGCCAAGTCGATCTATTTATTTATAACGTAAATAATTTTTAATATTGATATGATAATAGCTTACGTAATAACTTTATACAGAAGATCCTTTAAACAAGGACTAAATAAATTAATCGACTTGGTATTACATGCATCTCAGAACTTTTTGAGGTAGGAAATCTGAGCTGCGAGACTTGGAATTTTTTTACAGGATGTTTTTGATGGGATCTCACGTCTTTTTGTAGGGTCCTACTTTTTTCCTTTTCGTTACTTTTTATTTCTAGAATATCACTAACGATTTTTCTTAAAGCCTTTGTCTTATGGTTTTTTCTTAGATTTGTAGGTATCAATTTATCACAAATATCGCGGATTTGATTAATAATGTTCTTTTTTTTGGTAATTGATATTTTCGACCTATTTAGTCTATTTATTTGCAAGTTTTCTTCGTCATGTTTTTCTAGAGGAATGTTGTACAGTTTCATGAATACATCCTTTCCCTCTTTATACCCTCTCCTGTTATGCCTCATATATATATATAGATACCTATCTAGAACTATTATTCCATTATTTATACGGGTACAATGATTCATTAACTGCAAATGTAACTTTGTAATCCTATACATTTATATGGGATTACAAAGTAATTCACGCAGTTAGTGTATCTAGACAACTAGGCAGAAATTATGAAATGTTTAAATTTTCCCTTACTTTAGACACTAAACACTAATTATATTCTAACTTTGAAGGTTCTATGTCTACTAGAAGTGCCTTAGACTTTTGATGATCGGTCAGTCAGTGAGTGACAAAATTACGAAAGTTTGACAAGTTACAATTCTTAAACTATTGGTTCAAATTGAATGAAATTTTAAATATACCGTGTTCACAAAATGCCTGCTTAGTAACTGAAAATTCAGGTTTCTTGCTTAAACCACAATGAAGTTATGGGGGGTTGAAAATGGTCTGAATTGCTTCGAGAAAAGGATGGTACGACTGTGCCGCTTTTTAGCTTGACTTGGAGGGGGCACTGCCGTGCCCCCAGATAAGAACATTAATACAATTTCACTAGAAGATAATACGGCTTTTTACAATAACATTTTCGTAGAAAATGTGGTCGAGGAAAAATAGGACATGCCTGTAACAATGTATGAAATAGAGCAAAATATTCGTTTTCTTTCCAATCTCGGCTTATCTACAATCCGATTTCGTCCTTTTCTCTTACACTCAGTGACGTTTAAGCAGTTATTTGACTATTATTTGAACTTGGCTGAAGCTTGGTACGGAGTCTCAGGATTACATTTAATACTAGTACACAAATAGACGTGGATTTAGATTTTTTGGAAATATATATTAAATTAAGAATAATCTTTGTAACACAGATGAAATTTTGAAATGTTTCGTACATTTGGGACGTCTGGTCGTTGGCTAAACCTTTTTTGTGATATATCTTATTTAATTTCTTGACTGGTGTTAGGTGGGTAAATATGAGTGGTCTTCATACGTTATGTTATTAATCTAGTACCAAGCACAACATGATAAAGGAGAAGGAAAGGGTTATAGGGAATCCAGTAATGTCACATCATATTGATTTCCTTTAAAACGTCCGCGACGAGCCTGTCCATTCGTGACCGTCAACAGCGTGGCTCCACCACTTTTAATTCATTCAATATAAGGATAAACGCCCTCTTTAATCTTATATCTCTTTCATATTTCAATTGAAATAAATATCAGATCATATTATACTCATTGCGGAACACGAGCAGGGAGCAAACCCTACAATCGGAAATCATCAGACGGGCTGGATGTTCGTCTGCCTTGCGAAAAGCAGAAAAAGAAAAAAAAACATATCCTTGAAATTTCTGTCGAAATTTCTTAGGTACATATCTAGAATTCTCTTTGATATATTCGCTTCAGCGATAATGAAGTTAGTTACAATTAATCAAGAATGTAGATTTTCAAAGGTCAGAGGTGTGTCACTTGGGCTCCACCCTCCACTACCAAATTTACGATACCCTACCAAAATAAAAAAAAAATATTGCCTTTGCAAAAAATTACTGCAGAATCCGTGGATTTTTTCACTTAAAGTTGATTGGATTATCTGCGTATTACTAAGTTTTGTCACTCCGGATTCCTAACTCCACGTCCTACAAAATCCTATTATGCAAATGTATCAAAGCTTGTATTGATCGCACCCCGATATTGGCTTTTGATTTGCAAAAAAACGTTGTCTTTTGTTTTCAAACGAGGATCGAACGCCCCCGGCTATCTTGGTAATGTTAAAATATTATTTCGACATTTATTCGTACATTTTATCAACAATGGATGTCATGTTTTCAAACAGTTGATATTTTTTTACTTCCGATCATCTATTTATCTTTACGTCGTTCATATTATATTGAACATCAAATCTATGGTTCTCTGTAAAACATTGCTTCGAGCTATAAGGCCGCAATTAATACTCTTTAATGCATGTTATATCTTATTTTTGGTGTGAAATTAAGTGAATATAATACAACTAGCGGCCCGGTTCATATAGATTTTCTACAATAATATGCACGTATTATACACACAAACCTTCCTCTTGAATCACTCTATCTATAAAAAAAACCGCATCAAAATCTGTTGCGTAATTTTAAAGATTTAAGCATACACTGGTTTCACTGGTGGTAGGTCTCTCATATGTGAGAGGCCATCTGGGTAGTTACCACCTCAATGTCTATTTCTCCCGTGAAACAACACTGCTTAAATGCACTGTTGTGTTTCGGATTGAAGGACATTGTAGCCAGAGCAACTACTGGACATATTGAGACTTAACATCTTATGTCTCAGGATGGCGAGCGCAGTGGAATATTGCTACTGTTCATGAGCGGTCGTATCGCTTACCATCAGGCGAACGGCTTGCTCGTCTCGCCATTCAATGAAATAAAAAAAAAAAAATACAAAGGGACATAGGGGCAGAGAAACCGACTTTGTTTTATACTATGTAGTGATAAATGAGAGTTTCAATGAGTAAAAATCCTGATAGTGATTGGCGCAAGACTTCACAGCCTATTAATCAGCCCATATGTTCGATAGAGTACGCAAGGATTCAATTATATAACAACACAGTGTGGTGATTCTCGGTCCTGGATTTCAACCCTCATCTTTCCAGCGCAATGGTTCAAGAAAATGCGTTACACCAACTATACTAACCCTTATTAGACGTCAATATCAAACTGATAATGCTGTACGTCCATTATGGACAAGAAAGGTAGTAACCATTTTGCAGTTCCGGTTTCTGCTTTTATTCACATGCCTCTAGAAATTTAAAGAGTAGTCGTAAGAATATTGTTAGGAAGTATTGGTTTGCTGTACATAAAATAAACTAAATGGAACATTGTTTATGGTGGCTCTTGGTTATCTGGATCACATCTTGGTTATATTATGCAAGGCGTTGCATTGCGCTCGTGACCCTAGACATTAGGTATTACAAGTACAAATTTCCAGTAATTTTACTGCTTAACATCTCATTTAAGGCGGAATACAGAAATGCTTGTACATTGGCTCTTTACGACAGAAATAGAACAAGTTACATACCCATATAACCCCTAGCATGCGTGTGACCTTATTGTATTTGACTCCAATGTATGAGGCATTGTGGACAGCCAGCATTACTCGTGCGTAATTCTGCTTGTAGATCTTGTGGCACGACCTCAGATTAAAGGGATTTCAGTCATTCACCAACTAGACCAGTAAACTTAAGTCTTGAAAGCCAGTATGACGGATCTCTGTACGGTAGGCTGAGGGATTGGTCTTTAGATGTTTAGGACACTACCAAGTTAAAGCATAAAAGAGGCGATTGGTAGCAAATAATTATGATTACCCATTATAGCTTTAACATTAAGTTGAGAGTGTCCTATTTTGGGTATTAGTAACTACAAAACTACAAGATGTTGATCTTGATCAATGTCATCTACATGAATTTAAGTCATGGAAAATTCATTATTGAACAGATTATCTCTAAGATTCCCACAGCATCTTAAAGCAGTCTGCCTTGATGGCGTACTTGAATTTCGTTATTCTTTATCAGCTGGAGCCTATCGCCATACCGGTCACAACTTTTTGACCGGTATGGCGATAGGCTTTTCATATCATATCGTGGGATGGAACACACAAGGCAAAATGTAAGTGTCCTGTTAGTATCTTTGCCTACTGCTTTTGGGAAAAAGGTGTGAGTTTATGTATGTATGTATTTTAATAAACGGCTCGTTTCATTGACATTCGACAAACACAATAGCTTCTGTTTGTGCCGTAAAGTTATCCAGTTTATAGTATGCAGTGATTACCTTACGAAAATTTATATTTTATCACATTTGAGAAAAATAACTACCTCTAAAATAAACCCACATTTTTTTTCCACTTTCATATCCTCTAGACATCATGAAACTTAATAAAACATCTCAAAAAGCGAGTGATAGATCAAAGATATTCAATAGTTATTTGGCGATGTTCGTTCCGCGCCATTGACACTCATGCGGGCGGCAAAGTGTTAAGATGTTACATTTCAAAGGATCGCTGGAGGAAAATTTTATATCTATAAATCTAGCGGAAAAGGAGATTTCATTTGATTTTATTATCTTCATGATAGCTTTAATGTGTTTTATGATCTGTTTATTTGATAATGTGGTACGTAAAGGATTTTTTTGAGGTTCAGTTACGATATTTTCATGTAAATTCGAGACATTTACTATAGAATGCGCGTTTTATTTCTAAAATAGCGGTAATGATGAGGTGAAAGTGACAATGTTTATTGTTATATTTAATGGAGAATAAGCGATTTCGTTGAAATGGTATAGTGAAAGGTGTGAAGTAAAATAATTGGCTACTTAATCGTATCAAGCTATGGAACATACTCTTTCTAATTTATGGTAGAAAGTTAGCGAAACTAAAATTATATTTGATCATGTCATTTTTTTATTCATTTTGTTTCTTGTGGTATATATCCTCAAAACCTTATTCTCATAGGTAACATTCTAACGGCTTAAGTTTAAATTAATTCTCTAAAGTTGAAAATTAAGAAAAAAAAATTATAACCATATTCTGTGTTTATTGTCTATATCATGACCTTATTTTTCTTGGAAAAAGAGACGATATTCAATGTCTAATAATTAGTTTTTGATCTAATTTTTAATAGCATTATTAGAATCGATTTAGTGATCTACTTGTGTACATAAGCCGTGAACCTTAACTCCTGAAATTAATATTTAGATGTAATTATTCGCTTCGTTTAAAATAATTTATATAACTTTAAAACTGTGATTTGGCGACCATTGATTATTTGCTCTAACATTATTATGATTTGACATAACAAAACTGGAGTTTCAAGTACAATACAATGTGCTATTATAACAGGCCAAAATGATGTGTTATAAATATATAATGTTAAAATCAGTGGTCCGTTAGCCACCCCTTCCGATCAAAGCTCGCGTTTAATGCTTTACGCAACGTATCAACCCCTATTAGGAGGGGTGCTTTGACAGACGCTTTCCCTTAATATCTAATTCTGTTAATAGCCATAGATAAATTAAGGGTTGCCAATCTTAAACTTAATCTGAAATGTTAGGGAATTTAAGCGATGTGATTTTTCTCATAAGCTTCGATTGATCAACGGATATTTGAATCCGATTTGGGTTGTATGGAATGTCAAAGCATGTTATAGTCTCTGACACCTACAACGCGGAGTATTTATTGGCGCATACATATATACAAACTCACGGCTTTTTCCCAGAAGGAGTAGGCAGAGGGGCAACCAGGGCACCCACGTTACTCCTTTTATTTGCCCACTATCGCCTACAACCTGTCGCCATATCGGAGACAAATTCCAGACTCCACACTTATAATGAATGGAAAAATCTTATATCACTGCCCGACCCAGGATTGAAACCCGAGACCATAGCTTTCAAATCACTCCATTGTACAACAGCGTCACCGAAGCAGTATTTCTTTGTATAGGAAAATAATTTTATTATTGCGTAATAAATGCGAGCCATCATATGCCTTGGTCTAGAAGTGGTGAATTGGTAGATTTTTGAGTTTTAAGCTAATAGCTAATATATACATTATACATACTAAGTTACTCGAGAAATTAACTTGCCTTTGATGCGTGATGAGCAAAACTACTAATGGGCAGTTACAGGATTATAATAAAATTAGGATCACAACTAATGCCATCGACTATAAGTGATGAAAGACCACGTCTGAAACAACCGTACATTAAATTTATTAGATCATAATTTACAATATAGGAGCGCAATAGTAATGAATGATTTGCTACATTACTCACATAATTACAAACGTGATCGCAACTCAATAAACTAAATGGATTCATTTAATTAGCACATTATGTTTGATTAGTGTAAGACATGAGTAATTACATGGTTGGAAGATCTGACAGAGATTACGAGAATTCGCTGGATGCAGGCCGATTCCAACACGTAGTTTTGGAGTAAGTCCATGGATTGGAATATGATGATCAATAGATGATCTAAGGCTGAGGGTGATGAGAGATGAGACGCTATGTAGTATGGTCTATACATCGAATAGAAATGTTCTCTGTGAACCGAAACGAAGTTCAAATGTTTGAACATTTGAAGACCAACGTAAGGTATAAGTTTTCCACTTTTAAAATTCAATCGTCGTTTGTCAATTGTTATTCACTCTGAACTTATAGTTACAAGGTACGTTATAGGATTTGAACATTTTGTAGAGTGGATACTCTACAAAATGTTATAGGTTATGTTATATACTGGATAGGCACAGTACAGTTTTACGCAAGAAATCTAAACATTGAAACTTCGTTTCGAAGCATAGAGTAACTCCTCAATAGTCAATAGACTACAGACTAAATAGGTGATCAAAAGAAATTCAGAAACTAGACAAGGCCACAACAATTTAAATAAAAAAATATTTAATTTATAGTTGTACTATTTCTGACTATTCTTCGTGCTGGCAACCCAGAACAAAGCCGACCAATTACAATGCAAGCTGTTGTTCGACCCCTTTCAAGAATTTCGGGCGGTACCGATAGGAATTTATCAGGGATTTCCTCCTCCGATATGATTAATGTACGTGCACAATTTGGGTATAGCTTTGTGACTACTTAGTCAGAATTTGATGTTGGTTTTGGAGGAAATGTTACATTTTTTTAAATCTTTTAGTGGTTTATTATATTTAATGGGAATTTATACGATCTTGTCAATCTAGGTAAAATAATAAATATGTGATACTATAATTGTTACTTTAATAGTGAGAAGATGAGAAGAAGAGAGTAAAAGACTTGAAGCAAATAAGGCTAATACGTAATGATAATGAATTTATAATTGATTTACTTGATGTTAAATAAAGTTCTTTGGTGTGTTCCACTAACTACAAATCTTTGTAGAAGTTTTAATGACGTCTAAATTCAGTACTCAACTTCCTATACTTGAAAATGATGTCAGATAAGATGGACAGCAAAATCGAGAGGTTATATCCCACACCTTATTGACTGGCCAAGCTTCAATGCTCAGTGTCATTAAAATGCGTGCCACTTTTGATCCGGTCCACAGGAGTTGCAGTGGCGGCTGTGAGGTCGGGACAAACTCCTATCCCACACCTCATTGAACAGTCTCTAACTGATGTACATTACGTTGCTTATAGGTGTGGAAATACGCGTTGAAAGTTAAAGTTTTGCGTGAACTCTGGCGTGGTAATTAGGCGAGAAAATCAACAAACGCCCCGGGGGTAAAACCACACGTGCTGTGTTACTTTAAATGGGATTAAAATTTCCCGTAAAGCGAGGACAGGGACCTCGAACAAGGACGTGCCAACTCAAACTCGCCTCGAGTTTTGTACTCTGTGTACATTTTTTATTAAGCGTTTAGGGCGTTAGACAACTTTTCGGATTAAATGTTGCCGTGTAATTTTACGTTTTAATTTATTAAAAAAGTGTGACAGTTCTGCAACTGGGTCGCCGGTTAGTCGTATGAATTTGAAATGTCTGCGAATTAGTTAAAAGAAATTTGGGATTTTGCCAGAGCGGAGTTCTTTATCATGGCTTTTTTGAGGCTAATTTTCGTCTGGAAGGCTTGTTTGTTTTCCTTTTAGGAGTCTTTACAAATATATTTATGGAGTGAAATAGTTGTTTTTTTTTCTTTGTTGAATCGAAAGTTTTATCTTCGCTTTGTTTATACTAACAGAACTCAGGATTGCAAGAGAGTTACCTGATGGCCAGTAAAACGTCATTCGTTTTTTTCTTGAGAATGCAGTTTGGGAAGAAAATTAAAAAAAAAAAAACACTGCGTATGGAGGGTAAAAGGCTCAACTAAATTTAAAGTATTCTTGTATGTTACTAATATGAGTTCATAAAAAGGTAATTATGAAGACTCAATAAATTATGCTTCCATACCTAACAATCTAGTAATCTCTCTATATCTCTCTTCAGCCACAAGGAGTCCACTACTAAACATAGGCCTTCCTCAAGGATCTCCATATCGACGTGTTGCAAGCGGCCTGCATCCAGCGACTTCCTGCAGCTTTAAGAGGGTCCTGTAGATTGATGTCCGATACTTCGCTTGCCTGAACGTGGCTTCCACTTCAGAACCTAAACAATGCCTCATTATCACCAGTCTTTTCGCTTCCACTGCTGGACGTAGACCTCTCGTATGGCACGCCACTGGGTTCGATCTTCAGCCCATCGTCAAAACCCTAAACAATGTCCAACATAATATAATTAAAATCAAACTCATGATTTCAAATTGTAAATGTTCATGTCCCAAAAAGACGTTATAAACTAGTCTCTATGGCTAATAAATATAAAGCTTTGCGCAAATAGCGTTCCGGTCCAGTGGTTTCGTTTATAATAGACCCCCAACCGTGACCGGACCATAAAATTGATGCGGCTTTAATACCCCAAATTACATCGGTGTACCACTTAAATTGTTATTTAGCTGTCCAAAGAAACAATGAGAACAAACAATAAAGGCTTTCTTAATTTTATGGCCAATTCAACTAATTTCTACGTTATTTAATTTAGATTATTAGTTCTAGTGGCTTTTTGTTGAAATTGAATATATTTAAGTTAATTTGAACATATGTAAGTTAATAAAGCGTTTTTTTTAAATCTCAGTCCTTTCTACTTAGAAGACTACAGTTGATATCTGCCAGTTAAATCATGGGACAATAATATAACAAGAGAGAAAATGAAGAAAATTGGTGTAAGAATAGCCGTAAATCTGACAAAAAATAATATGTTTACTCAAACATAATCTTCCTATCTTTAATATTTTATCTTATTCTGAGCTACGGTGTTTTTATAACTTATACAGGGTATATCAAGACTGCTACCGAAAACGAAGCCGGGTGGTAGTTTAAGCGACTTCAGACATAATGCAACAGAAAAAGTTGCAAAAAAAAGCGACAATTTTTTTTTTGTAATTTTTTTCCTATTGCTATATTTTGGTGGTAAATACATTTTTTCCTAAAATAATAGTGTATACCCTTTAATTTATACATACTCTAAGATATAAGAGAGTTTAAATTATTATTTTAGCAAAAACTATGGATTTACCACCCAAAAATGACGATATTTAAAAAATCATAAAAAATAATTGTCGCGTTTCTATGCGAAATTTTTAATTGCATTGTGTTTGTAGCCACTAAAACTACCACCCGGCTTCGTTTTCGGTAGCAGTCTTGAGATACCCGGTATATTATTTGCACTACTTCACCTGCTGCACCTGGTTAAGTGTATACAACTATAAGTACGTGGTGGCCTGTTGATAAAAGGACCAAACGTGGCTGCCAACATAATCCCAGGACTAGCGGGTTTAAATCCAAGTGCACATCCGGCTTTTCGGAGTCATGTGTGTATTTATGCACTATAAAAGTGAAGGAAAACATCGTGAGGAAACCTTACCATAGTGAATTATATGAAAATTAAATCAATCGAAATCAAAATATTTTTTATTCAAATAGTTTTTCACAAGATCTTTTGAATCCTTCACATCTGCTACCTCCGTTTCGGAACGTGTTGTAGCTGTGAAGAAGAGGCGGTGCAAGAAACTCCCTCAGCAACACAAACTATTGTATGTAAAGTCCGCCCATCCGCAATAGACAATTGTGGTGGACTACATGGCCTAACAATTACGTTATCCCGACAAGTTAAGAAGCAGATTCTATTCAGTGGGAAGTAACATGTAAAATCTTTTCACTCTGAATACATCAATAAGAATACTAATTGTGGTTAAACGCTTCTCTTTTCACAGCCAGTTCATCACTAATTGCGCTACGGAAGTTATCAAAAATTATTTCATCGAATATAATATTTACGTCACAACTTTAAAACCAAGGTCTCATATTCCACAATTTCAGCAGAAAAAATAACATTTTAGCTGTTTCTTCACCCACTTCATTTCGCAAGTAAATTAAAAATAACGCTTACAACGTTCTAATCCGAAAAGCAATTTTGGTATTTTCTCAAAACTAGACGATTAATCAAAACGTTATTACGAGACGCGTCCTGTATTAACATGTATGATATAAGCTTTATGTGCCGTTGAGATTTGCATTATTTCAACTAAATATTCCATATCAGGACATGAAGTTATGTTTGTAACTATTAATTTGAACCAAGAGGAAAACGGCCATCTTTTTGATCAGGACACACCGAATTTTATTAGTAATTATCTTGGTCTATTTTAAAAAGTAGATGATTATTTATTTATATTTATTTATTCATTCTTTACTGCACACAAAAAGTGAAAAAGTATACAATATTTTACATATAAGATTAAAGAGTACAGTTGGCGGTCTTATCGCCCTAGGCGATTTCTTACAGACAACCTTTGGATGGATATAAGAAAAGGATAAGAAGAGAGGGCAGTATAGAATTTAAAGAAAACTAAAAACATGCTCTTATAAGGAATAGGTAAACAAATTATTTATAGCGAATATATACATGATATATAATACATAATTATATAATACACTTAATATACATACATGTATAAATATTTCTATAGATAAACATAGACATAAATATACATACTAAATATAAATTATAAATTACCTATTGAGACAAAAAGAGGAAATAAAAACTTCTTAATGCAGCTACTTAGAGAGAAAGATAATAGTCTTTAAGCATTTTTTTGAAAGATGTCAATGTTTGAGCTTGCCTTATGACAACTGGTAATGCATTCCACAGTCGAACGGCTTGCACTGTATAGGACCTATCCATGAACGTTGTGGTATGCATAGGCATTCTCAGTTTCAGATTCTCCGACGACCTCAAGGACCTTGAATGAGACTCATGGAGAAATAGAAATCGTTCTTTGAGATATGATGGAGTGAGAGGATTGAACAAAATATTGTAAAGAAGATTAAGAATATGAGCATTCCGACGAAGTCGTATGGGTAACCACTTGAGCTTAGTACGAAACTCAGAGACATGATCATATTTGCGCAGACCAAATATAAATCTAATACAGAAATTTTGAAGACGCTCAAGTTTATTAAGTTGGTCCTCGGTGAGATCGAGATAGCTGACGTCGGCATAATCAAGGATGGGGAGTAGGAGAGTTTGTGCAAGAGAAATTTTCGTGGCAATGGGGAGAAAATTGCGTAACCTACACAAAGACCTAGCTGAGGCAAAAACCTTTCGGCTAACTTCCCGAAGCTGAGGACCCCAGGTGAAACATTTGTCTATATATAAACCAAGATTTTTGACTGTATCGCTGTATGGAACAATGATACCATCACAGGAAACGGATGGAAGTTGGTCCTGGTCTATTTTCGATATCATCCTAGGGCTGCCGACAACAATGACCTGAGTTTTTGATGGATTGACCTTCAGTCCGTAATCTTTACTCCATGAACATATATATTGGATGTCAGAATTGATGGCTCCAATCGCATCAGTTATCTTGTCCAAGGATGCCCGAGTATAAATTTGCAGATCGTCTGCATAAAGGTGGTAGGAGGAGCGAAGATTATTGGTAATAGAATTAATAAAGACAGCGAAGAGTAAAGGAGATAAAACGCCGCCCTGAGGTACACCAGCAGATACAGAGCACCAAGAGGAAAAGCATTCCTCAAAGCAGATGCGTTGCTGGCGACCATACAGGTAACTATGATTATTGATTTAATTTAATTATTGGTAGTCAATCAGCCACTAACTATAACGGTGAAGCAAAAAATCTCGAAGTAATATTACATTTCTCTTTTCTCTTTTCATGGACCTTGTAGAGACTAGAAAGAATTTCCGTGCTTTCCGGCGTTTTTGCCATACCTATTACTGGAATCAAGCATAACAGTTCACATAATAGGTCCCATTTAAATGTAATAATAATTTGATAATTTAATCCGTGGTGCTTTACAGCTGGCTTCTCCGGCTGTGAGTCTTTTTGCGAGGTTATTTACCTCTTCAGTTCAATGTTTTGTCACCCGCTTTGCACGGAGGGAAGTGGACAATAATTTATTTCCAACTCCTCCTAATAATTTAACTTTCTGATTAATTTCGTTGCGGGTTAAAGACAAGTTAGACATTCCCGGAGACTCGCCGAGCTTCAATGCTCGGTGTCATTACATTGCGTGCCACTGTTGATCCTGGCTCACAGGAGTTACAGTGGTGGGTGTGAGGGTGGGACAGTCTCCTTCTCTTTTCTCTATGAGCCCGGATTCAGGACTTTGTGCACTATCCCTATCACATTATGGGACAGAATTCAAACGGCTAAACGTGGGTATACTTATTTCACCTTTCCCTACCCTTTTTGAGAAAATTGTGATTATAGGTATGTTTTTGCTGTAAATATATTTTCATTCCAAATACTTTTCTTTCTTGACTGAGGACATTATTTTACCGTTTATTCCACTTCTAACTTAAAACCACTATCATCATTGAAGCCCAAACCTCTTACACCAATAGTGTTTCCAACAGCATTGACATCATTAACACCAATGATCCCAAGCAGGCAGATAAACAGACCTTGTCGACGTGAACTAATCCGATCAGGCGTAAGGTAATCAACACGCTTATTCAGAAGGCAACAACAGCTATTGATCTTATTAATTGAATACAATCAGGACGCAGTGTGTAGATCAAGTTTGCGGCGGTTTGTGGACCCTTGAGCTGGCTTTGTGACGGAATTGAGATGTGGCCTTAAGATTAAGAAACAATGACAGGTCGGGGTATGGAATTTAATTGGTTTATATTCTAGAGAAATAGGGGTATGTGCGTAGTGCTGATTAGGTTTTTGCCTTACAAAGGAAATGGGTCCCTTGATACTAGTAATTGTCATGAACAGCTATATATCGATTGTTAGTGCATTACTAGTGTCCCAATCTTGAAGGGAAATTGGATTAAGGTTGTGTCGAAGATTTGATTTTGAGCAGGATGTATTGGTTCCAAAAAGTATTGCTTAAAATATGAATTTGAGAACAGTATCAAAATTGAATGTACGAGTAAAATACCTGAGATATTAATATGTTTAATAGTGTGGTGGGGACACTAGTTGTCTCCTTCGTACGCGTGCACCTTATGGAAGATGACGTCACGTCGCGTCGTACATGTTCCATCTTTGTCTAACTCCACCAATTTTCTATATTTGTAACTTGCTTATTATTTAAAAAAACATTCTGATCATAATTATGATTATGCATAACGTATCCTTGCAATGTAAACTAATAATAAAAATTAATGACATTAGTCATATGTCTATTTCTCTTGTCAAACAGAAAGGCTAATTTAAAGGTTATAAATACCGTTTTATCATAATCGTGTACGTTTTTATAATAATCTGTCTGAATTGGTCATCTTCCCACCCTAAATTCCAGTCACGTAAAATCCTCACTTTTACAGAGTCTTATTAAATTAAAGATAGTGTTGACGGTAATTTATTTTCTGCACATGCGGCACCCTTGAAATTTATAGTTTGAAAAGATATTACCATTTTTAGATGCTTTAAAAAGTCCGTTCAAATTTAATTTTCTTCCTCTTTGTGGCATAGGCACTTTGTGAAGGGCTCATAATTCGTTTTAGTATTACAAAATTCAAATTCATTTGCCTCGGCCTAACAACTTTTTTCGTGCCCTTCTTTTTCATCGCTTATTCCTCTCATTAATGACAGACAACGCACTGATTTTCAAGACTGAATATCATCAGTTAAAGTTTTGTTTATACGTATATTTCTAAATCAGCCCATATACATACATCCGACTGCAGGGAATGGGCCTCCTCTAACCAAGAATACGATTGAGAGCGGTTAGGCTATATAGTCCACCACGTTGGCCTAATGCGGGTTGGCGGACTTTATATACAATAGAAATTCATAGAAATGGCCATGGTATAGGTATACGTATAGGTTTCCTCACGATGTTATAGTGCGTGATGATTGACTATCAATAGACACATGACTCCCAAAATTTAGAGGTGTGCCCTGAGATTTGAAACCCCAACAACCCTGAGCATATGGACAGTCACGTCTGGTCCGTGTACCAACAGGCCACCACGCGCGTCATATGTATATCGGACCTTTGTAATTAGGAATACCCCACATTAGGTGTGGAACCTGTCATAGGGATAATAAAGTTGGATATTGAGGTCAATTGCGGTATTAGTTTTTGACCAGGCGTGTATGTAGTCAATTTATAACCTTATTACGAGGTGTAAAGATACCAAGTTAATTAATTCTTTAAAAATAGTTTTTGACATAAATAAAGTAAATCCAGTTTCAAGCCTTTTGTCAACTAGCGAAACACAATGCCAACCTAATTTAGAAGCTACATACACACGAGTTTGTCATTCTTTGACAATTTCTTCTGAGTACGTGTACTCGCACACAAATTTTATTCTAGTAACCAAACAAAAGTTCCCAAATTAATGTCACAACAATTTTCGATGCGTAAGTTTATCTAGATGCGGAGTCAAGGTGACCGCGTGTTTTGATAAATGAGTTAATTTATTAAGAAATGGGTAACATCAGTTTAGCTTTATCTAAGTCTGACGCTGAGGTATTGAATTCAAGCAAAGATTTTATTAGTCATCCACCCAGTATTGCAACTGTTATAAAGGATAACAATCTCATGCAGACCATCTAAATTGTGATGCCGTGTAAAAATAATTTAAAATAATTAGTTTAATCTAAGCTAAGATTTCACAAGTCAATATATTTTTCTAAGAGTAATAGCAAAACTAGTACAAAATTTAGAGTCTAAGCCATTGTATGGTAGGCAGCGACTTTTTTGGACTGGACCTCCAGAGGTCTCCAGAGCTGTGGAGGACAATTAGTAGCGGTGATAGTCTGGCTGTGAAGGCCATAAAAAACGACCTTTAAGACGAGTACAAAATATTTTGTATTCTAACAAAAAGTCTACTGGAAGGTAATAACCCTTAGCAAATGTCTTATACACGTAAGGTCAAATTTTAATTTACTTTGCCCAAGTAAACAAAGTAAAACCAGGCGAAATAGGTCTATTCGTGACTGGAGTCGTAAGGTGCTCCTGCGAACACACTGATTCTATTAAACACCCACCTATAGAACCCTTTGTTAAATTGTTCATTACGCGTTGCCTTAATTTGATTTGCTGGTATTGAAGTGTAGGCATGTTGCTAATTTGTTGTCGAAATGGAGCTTTGTATTACTAGTTTTCGTGTGAGCACGCAGGTCATCTAAAGGTACTATTGTGAGAACACTAACAAAAGATGTATGTTATTGGCTGGCATTTAACTAATCCAATAATCTTTTGATCTGATTGAAGAACGTAGGGAGGTTCATCTGATTTATTAAGAGAATTAACTGGTGCGAGCCAAATATTTATTTCGTCAAGACTGGGAGCACACGATAGGGCGTTTCATTGCTATTCAGATTTTGTATTAAGGACCCAATACTACAGTAGAAACATATACTTATATATCGCCTCAAGCTATAGGAAGTCTACTTGTAAACAAAGGTTTTCTACAACAATTTATACAGTGATCTGCTGAAATTGTCCTTCATCAAGTAAATTAGATCCTTAGGAAAGCACCTACCCATAGTAACAATATTTTTGCAGCATCTACATAAAAAACGATATACTCACTTCTCACAACCTACTTCGATGTTATAAATACAATTTCTTAAAGCCGTTTCCTTATCGCAGAGGCAGCGGTAATGAATATCCCATCTGCTTCGATCGGTATTTTATTTTATTTCTTTGAAAAAAATAACTGCAGTCTTCCATTCAACCAGTCTGAATTCTGGTCCAAAGCGTTTCAATTAACCAACTATTTTTTCAGTGAAAGCCGAGTTTTCGAATCGTGCGGTTTTCCGCCGCCTCGCTGGAAATTCCAATTTTTTTTTCACTTTATCCCCGCGTCGAAATTTCAAAAACGGTTGACATCACACTTTTAGCTTTTAATTTATTTCATTTGTATATCTCTTTAAAGTTAGCCTGCTGGAAATGAGATCATGTGTGATTTCATTTCAAATAAAATATGTTTGCTGACCATTTTGTGTAGTTTTATATAATTGGTGAAGTTAAATATTGATGTAATATGAAATTGGAATAATATTTGATGTAGTGTATATTCACCAGTTCAATAAACTGCCCCACGCTGGAACGATTCGATGAAACGTAACAGACTTTGTAAAACCGCTATATATAGTATTGTATGCCATTCTGCTATTATTGGTAGAATTATTGCATATCATATAATAGGATCAGAAATACAAGTGGGTAGGTACTTTGAGGTCAAGTATTTGTCGAAATCATTAAGCTGATGATAATGGAGTAATTGCCGGCAAAAAGTGGAAGGACGACCTAAACTCGTGTTGAAAGGTTTGCAATCATACGTATTCCCTCGTTCCTATAATCCTGGGTGCTTTGGTCGTAGTGTGAAGAGGCATCTTTGTGGTGTGTGTAGCTGGCATGATTGTGTCGATTGAAATGAAACTGCGGACTGATAACATTCAATACTCTATCGGGACGGCATTTGCACTTATCATCAGGTGCAATGAAGTGAATGCCATGAAAGAATAAAAAAGAAGTTTATTTCCTTAAGTCTTTACCATGTTCTTAAATAAAAACCCGTTCCAATACTAAGAAACTCTCGGGAAAACCCATGTGCAGCAGGAAACTCTGTGGCTTAAATGATAATGGTTGCAGTATACTGCCAGCCTGTAACCTCATAAACGCACTGTATTGGAAAACGGCAAAGAATGCTGTTATCTATGTCCAAATATCAATACTACAGTATAATTTAAAGGATATTTCAGTACCAGCAATATCTTGAATTTAAGTAGCGACTGTAAAAAAATATCCTTTATGTAAATTCGTTTTTTGTCTGTAAATGCTATTCTCAGTACTGTTATTTTGCCGAGTAACTGCGAAAAAATGTTTGCCCTCTATTTCTTTCACAGCAAATGTTTTTAAAAATATTTTAGTCCTCACATTGTAATGGCAGAAAATAGAGAGTGCACTTTTATGTTTCTTTTAAGTAATTTTTCATCGCAGTAATACGTTGACAAAAGTTAATGGCCCCACATTTTTATATGTAGAATTTATTTTAACAGAGGAACTTTCAGTTGGTAGTATTAATATCATATTTTCAATTGTGATTTGGTTGGTTTGTGATGTCTAGAAAATGGACTTCGTTTAAAAATGCTACCTTACTTCGTTTAAATATGTTGTAATGTTAATGTAATGTTATGTTATGTAAATGTTATGTTGTTGTTATGAAAGCCGAGTCGTTAAGTGAATGTTCTTTTAATCTATGATAAGAAGCGATGGATGAAACTAATTCTTTATTTTCACCTCATACTTGAAATTTACAGCTGTATCTGCATCGGCCCATAAATGTATGTTCCAATGGAGGGCACTGGCCTCCATTACAATCGAGAGTATGATTGAGAGTGGTTAGGCACTAGCTATATAAAAGTTTAGAGGACGAAAAAACAACTCTTAGTGAGAAGTGCTTCTACAAGCTACGAGCCGGAGGAACTTCGGCCTGTTCTTTGTGGGGTGACGGAGTTTCTCCAAACTGCCGAAGAAGCAACATGGAGTTTTTAATATGTAAAATCCGCCATTCCCACTAGTAGGGGGATCCAACAGGATTCCATAATGAACTAAGGCCATAATTATAGTCCACCACGCTGGTGTAATACCTAAACCATTTATTTATATTATGATGACAAATTGTCACAACTTGAAACTTATTATTATTTAGCGTTACAGAACGCTCTTCACCCTTAGACATGCTCATGGCTCCCAATATCTAGAAATCACTTCTCGATGGCTTACCGATTAAGCGCTTTATTCCACATGACGTTAATGCCTATAATCTATAGAAATTAAAAAGTAGTCTCTGGTCATAATTATCCTTCAAATAGGAACACAATAGCATTAATGTTTGGAAGCAGAAATTGACAAACCAGTATTTTTCAACCAGTTGCTCTTACATACCTAATGGATCTTCCTTCACTCTTTTTTTTTTTTTTTATTGCTGTGAATGGCGAGACGAGCAAGCCGTTCGCCTGATGGTAAGCGACACGACCGCTCATAAACAGTAGCAACATTCCACTGCGCTCGCCATCCTGAGACATAAGATGTTAAGTCTCAATATGTCCAGTAATTGCTCTGGCTACAATGTCCTTCAATCCGAAACACAACAGTGCATTTAAGCAATGTTGTTTCACGGGAGAAATAGACATTGCGGTGGTACCTACCCAGATGGCCTCTCACATATGAGAGACCTACCACCAGTAAATGATAAATCTGATGCCAATAAATACTTTATTTTACTACCCACAAACTAAGATTCTTAAATATCATGGCTACAGGTTAATTAGACCCATTGTTACAACTCTCCGTGTTAATCATCTTACTTAACCCTTCGTCAGGATTAATGCACACAGGTTTCGTGTACCGTACTTCTCTTCACACTTCAAAGCTAATGGTACTTGTTCCTCAAGATTTAACAATGTAGAATCTAGAACTTTTTGCTAAGGTTGTATTGGAATTTTTCTTTTTGCTGGATAGTTAGTTTTTCTGAGATTCCGTCTTTGAGGTCTCAGGAAGATTTTGTGCAGAACTAACGATGTAAAATGTATTTTTGCGCTATAAATTGTGGTTGAGCGCTTTTGTTCTAGTTTGAAAATATTTAAAATTCAAATGACAAATACTTGAAAGAAAACATTTTTAAATAGTCGTCTTATAGCTTGTTGAAGTTACAATTCCAATGAATCGTCTTGGCCATGTAACGGTATCTCACAAAGATGTGGTGAAATAACAATTTTGCTGTTGCGTTTCGCTCGGCGAATGAGATTGCTGCAGCCATCCGAATAGTGACCGCTGTACACACTAAAGGAAACTCAAATACAGTGATCATGCATGCGTATTGTGCTCTGTGTACAGACGATGTGTATTCTATTTCGAGCAGAAGAATATAATTGTGTCAACTACCGAGAAATTAGCATTTCACCATACCAATAAAAAAGTTTTTTCTCTAATATGCCAAGAGGAACCTTTCAAAATCGGCCTGCAACCTATATCCCACGACCTAAACAACATACATACATAAACTCACTGCTTTCTCCCAGAAGAGGTTTGCAGAGGACACGTTTCGCCTTCTGTGTTCCATACTACGATGTGATAGGGGACGAGCCTATCGCCCTATTAAGTACATATTCCTGACTCCGGACTGATAATTAATCAATAGAAAAACCCAATGTAACTTTGCTAGACCCGGGATTTGGACCTGAGTCCTTAGCTTTGCAATCATACTGTAGTACAACTTCGCTACCAAGCCAGTCTGTCTAAGGTAAACAGCATTTTTTTAATTTCCTATCAATTCAAATAAAATTGAAAATAAATGCGTTAATACAATACAACACGCCCAAAGGTCGGGATAGTTTGAGATCAAGGCTAACGAATGGGTATTTTTGCCGACCCTCCCTAACTTGATTAAAACGCGGTGGAATGTTCGCAGATTATTGTGATTTTGGGTTCGACACTCTGATGAAAGTATTTGTAGGCTTCTGCGTGTTTGCTTCTATTTTTATTTTTGTTGTGTTTTATGATTACTATTGGGCTTTTAGTTGCTTAGATTCTGTATCAGCCCATATACCTCCCACTGCAGGGCACGGGCCTACTCTACAATCGAGTACGATAGAGTACGGCGGACTTTGCCTACCATAGAAATTATTCCAAATTCACTATTTTATGCAGATTTCCTTATGATGTTTTGCTTCACCGTTTTAGTGCGTGGTGATTGACTATTATCAATACACACATGACTCCAAAAAGTCAGAGGTGTGTCCTGAGATTCGAACTCGCGAGCACCGTGAAGATATTGGCAGCCGTGTCTGATCCGTTTACCAACAGGTCACCACGCACTTATTTGAAATATGTTTTTTGAAATTAAAATAAACATAATGGGTGCACTTTAAACCGATTAGATTTATCAATCGACTCAAAAGTTTTAAAGGCTTTACAAATTTTTCTTCCTCATCGATTCCTGATTCCAGCTACCAAAAAACTATCGAAAATATTTATTTTCACAAATAACTCCATCAATTTTGTACACTTATTTTTACTATTACTATGTGTTCCCATTTACTCAGAATCGTTCCGCTCAGTGCCATTTCCGGCAATTTCGTCAGAAAGTCCCTTAGATATTTCGGCGTTATTCTATAGTGAACTACTTTTCGCCTTATATTCTACGCTGTGTGCGTTTACGTTCTTTTATCCTCCATTGAAGCAAACACTACACAGCTCTGTTTCTATTCAAAGATCTCCTATTTTCTTCATATCAAAAGCTGTAGGTAATGTGGCGTCATTAACTTTGGATGTAAAATAAATATCATTAACTAGTATTGAGAGGTTGACAACCTAAAGATAATAATAATAATAATAATAACACCCAACAGTCACATACATAGTCCTGACCCCACATTAAGATCGAGTCTTGTGTCGTGGGTATTAGGAACTACGAGAGACTTTTCGGTCTCACAAACACCCAGACCCGAGAGAAATATTTGTGGGCCGCACAAACATTTCTCTCGGTGCGGGGATCGAACCCGCGGCCTCTCGTTTCACAGGCGGCGTCTAACCGCCTGCGCCACGGAGGCTGTCAAAGATAACATACCATCGTCCATAAAAAAATTATTTAAACATGGATTTAGAGGATTTTTGTATCAGGAAGAACCAAGATAGAGGTAAAGATTCTGTTGCCTTTTATTTATGGAGCACCATACATTCTTACCTTAAAGTAATTTCCTCAACAGGTTTAGCAGTTGCTTTAAGTTTTTGATCAAGATAGATGACATTCATTTTAAAATCTCCGACGCAGAAATCACTATAGAGTTGTCTGATTACTAATAGCATGTTTAAGTGCTAGGGCCATGCTGTTGTCAGCCATGAGTGGGCATGAATGGGTAGGCTCTTCCGGGGCAGTACCACAGTCTCACAGAAGATCAACGTGAAGCGACAGCTTTTCTGTCGCATTTCGTTCCCTGAATCAGATTTCATGACATATACCCACAGACATCAGATAAACCGCATGCTTGTTTGAACTCTAATAAATAATAAATCACTCCCGCTAGACAGAAAAAAGAAAATAAATAGAAAGAAGCACACTAGCTTTACATCTGGCTACTTTCCTTTGCTTACCAGATAATTAAAACACATCATGTAGTCGAAGATTCTAATAAGCAACAGCTTGCCGATAATTAAAAAAGGATTACTACATCGAGTTTCCAATATCTCCTGTGTGTTTATGCTTCCGTTACTCTTCATAGATTAATTTTTTTCTTAGATATTTAGATCAAAGAATAATATGAAATATGCTTCTCTTTTTAAGGCTTATTATTTTATGGTAAGAAACATGGTCTATGATTTGTAAGTCACTGTTTACATAAGAAATAGTATATTGCATTTTTTTCCATTGAAATACCCTCGAATTTACGAAGTTTGTTAACAAGATTTTAATAGCTTCGGCTGGTATATTTAATGGATTCTTTGATGTCGATTTTCGAGCAATTTAAAACATCGGATTCGCTTAAAAAATTTCACACTTGTCAAGCACTGATGACAGAACAATAATTAAAAAGTCTGTGACCATTCTCACTAGCATGTAAAATACTGAGTAATTTGCGCGTAGCTACCCGTCCCTTCCCTTTGATAAAACAGCTGTTTTCGGTCGCTGATTTCAATATGATGAATCATGAAATAAATAAAATATCCGAAAAACTCTAAAACAATTAACAAATAACGAACCTGATTTATTTAATTAAAACGAACGATGGAAACAGCTAAGCCGCCAATAGATGTAAATTAAATTGTGGGGAAATTAGATAATGTGCAATCAATTTCGTTAATTACTTTCCTATTTACAAATGCCTCAACAATTCTACATGGATAATGGGCAACAAATTTTAATTAATTAAATGGCGTCCATGTTAAACATTCTGTACTTATATTTCGGTTGTTAATGTAATGTAACATGTAAAACTATAGTTATTTGTGGTTTTATCACACCGAATACAATATAGTACATACTCAACAAAGCAATAAAAGTATTTGGTTCGGGTCTGGGTGTTCGTGAGACTGAAAAGTCTCTCGTAGTTTTTGATACCCACGACACTTGACTTAATTGATCTTAATGTGGGGAGGACTATGTATGTGACCGTTGGGTGTATACATTTATGTTTATTTATTATCACAAACATTGATTCAACTTTTGCTTCTTAACATACGGTAGTTGATAGATGCAATCTTTTCAGCATCAAGAAGATTTAAAATTAGGACGTTTGAATTTAGTTTTTCCCTTTCATGGGGATCTACAGAAGTTTTTATTGAACTAAGTAGAGGTGGATTTCTTTTTTCTTTAACTTTTATTCCAGATAATTGTGTAAGGCTACCTTCACAATGTCTTCTCTTTTATAAAGATTTATTCTCCATCGTATATTAAAATAAAATTGAGTACTGAAGTTTAAGTTTTACTCTTCCTAGAGATAGTAAAAAAATACAAGAAGTTGTTTTTGCGTTACAATCAGATTACAGTTAATAGTATAATCAAATATATACACATAGCCGATACTATAAAATACAAGTATTGTGTTGTATAAGAAACAAAAAGATATTTTTGAAATCTCAAATCCAAAACACTTCTCAAATACCAGTAGATCACACAAACATTATCTGCTGGCATCAGATCGATTTCAAACCGTAACGCATTGAAACAAAAATATCTTTGTAAAGAATGTTTATAAATTGAAAACCAGTTTGAAAGCAATCATATCTCCGATTGTTTGAGTTCCGCTGCGCCGGTGCTTTAAGATAGTGTACAGAGGTAACAAAGGAAAGAGCCTGTGTTGATGATAATGCTATCGAACATTCGCATCGGAACGTGCTTGGTGAACAAAGCGATCTCTCGAGACTCGACGAATTCTGTGTGGTTTTTGTATGCCTGATCTTGGATAGTTGTGAGGAGTGGTTCAGTAACATCGTTTCTGGTATTGCACTGAATGGCGAGACGAGTATGCATTTCGCTTGATGGTAAGCGATACGATCGAATGTCTATTTCTGCCGCCAAACAGCAGTGTAAATGCCCTCTTGTGTTTCGGTTTCAACTACTCCGGCTACTGTTCATGAGCGGTCGTCCATCAGGCTAACGACAAGCTCGTCTCGCCATTCCATGAAATAAAAAAAAAAGGAAACTTTTTACACCGTTTAACTATGCATAGGTGTTAAAGAAAATAATTAATATATCTACGCGAATGTTACACATTGAAATAAAACTGTTATTTACGGATTTTATCGCGGGTTTGGTTTAATTTTTACATTTTTTGAGATCCCGACGTTTCGATTACTTTACAAAAAATGTAAAAATTAAACCAAATCCGCGATAAAATCCGTAAATAATAGTTTTATTTCAATTAATATATCCTTTAGTCACATGAATAGTCCTGACTCTACAGGGCAGTACGTAGAGGCCAAAGTTGCAGTGGGATGTATATGATCTCTTACTGATATATATGTTACTCTATAAAACATAACGTACGTCTACGTAAACTTCACTAATGTGCCTAGATTCTCCACAACATGGATTCCTCTATCGTACGTCGCAACAGACTAAGTTCGTAGAAAATAATTAGTATAATAGAGAATAGTATTGATTCGAACATTCGAAGTTCGTAACGTTTTTATAGAGTAACCACCCAGTATATATATAAATAAAATATTGTTTGTAATATCATTAAATTGTGATACTTGCTTTAAAACATAATTACTTCTGTTTGTTTAAATTAGCGTTTCGGTAAACAAAATAGATGAATAAAATTAGACATTAATTAACACAGTAATAACTAGTAAAACGTAATGTTCCGACATTATTTATCAACATTATCCATTTCATACAAACATAACCTCACGCCTAAATTCCTAAAAAGGTAAGCAGAGATGTTATCGGTTTCACATAGAGTTTGCCAGGCTTATTTCCGTCTCAAGATGTGATAGGGACGAACATATACACATGCGAGGCGGAAATTCACTGGAATTTCCAGGGACTGCCCTAGCAATTCGGATTAGAATTTGAATACAAAACTCAAAATGATGGATCCTGATATGGTTATTAAACCCGCTACCTCACGGTTCACAAGCCATACATTTTGTTACTAGAGCAATAATTATAACTTACACCACAAAACGGTCTACCAATGACGTCACCGGTTCAGAATTTTCATATTAAAAATTCATACAAATTTGTCTACCTAGGAATCGAACTGAAAGCCCAAGGTTTCAAAGTGCATAAATATGTTAAGCATTACCAAGTAGTACACAGAAAGGCCACCAATGACATCACGGGTACTAACTTGCAAAATATCCACCCTTTTCAAAACAATTCGAAACACTTCGCCAACTTTCCTTAAAATCATCCTAACTTCTAAAACGTGCGGTAGGAATTTCGCTAAGTTACAAAGAGTCAGGCATACCTTAAGGGTGAATTTTACCTGCCCCTGTTTAACGTTAGGCCCTTTGGAATTTACATTAATTACACATTACAGTTTTGTATGGCATAATTAAGTGTTGCACAGACGAGCGTTTTACGGTGATAATTACGGTAATTGCTGTTTAGCGTTGACGTTAATGCATTTTGTCGAATAAACATAGTAATGCTGGTTTATGATATTGCGTTAGTTTGGCTTTTGGCGATGTTTTGTGATTAAAGTAGAATGCGCATTTTACTATAAAACTTAGTATCGGTGCGAATACTTTTGTGCCAAGATGAACCCTACTTTTTGTGTAGGGTATATATTTTCAATAAATATAAATATAATTGCGATCAAGGCCAGGAGTTCTTAGAGAAATTAACTTGAAGTCAAATAAAAAATGTTTTTGTCTTCGGCTCTGTGATTTTTTTTTATTTGACGATAGCTACATTTTCATTAAAATCTATTATTAAAAATCTATTAGGTATTACAGTTGATATGTGATTGTGAAGAGAAATAGTTTTTACCATAAAAAAGGCAGCGGCTGATTGAGCTACAAAAATAACAAAAGGCCTTACGCATCACTAACCACTTACAATCACACCGGCTACTATAAACTGCCAAAAGGCATAAAAATTAAAACGCAGCGTCCAAACGCCGCGTTGAAACTGCTCGTCTACAATCCAACAGGACAAACTTGCGAATTTATACAGTAAGCCGCCCGGCCACATCACCCGCCCTAATCCCCATCCGACTGTAAATTACGAGACACCACGTGGCATCGAACCCCGAACCTTCTTGCAAACTTCACGCTGACAGATTTCTATGAATTATGGATTATTCGGTTTTGCGTTCTGGAGTCCGTGTAAAAAGTTTGATGTGGTTTAATTGTTTAGTAGAACCAAGTTCTGTGAATATCTGTCCCACATTTCGTAGGTTTGCTGGTGCAAAACTTTCAAGAGTAATATACTGGGTATCTCAAGACTGCTACCGTAAACGAAGCCGGGTGGTAGTTTTAGTGACTACAAACACAATGCAACTAAAAATTTCGCAAAGAAACGCGACAATTATTTTTTATGATTTTTTAAATATCGTCATTTTTGGGTGGTAAATCCATAGTTTTTGCTAAAATAATAATTTAAACTCTTTTATACCTTAGAGTATTTATAAATAGAAGAGGATACACTATTATTTTAGGAAAAAATGTATTTACCACCCAAACATGGCCATAGGAAAAAAATAACAAAAATAAATTACGCTTTTTTTTGCAACTTTTTCTGTAGCATTGTGTCTGAAGTCGCTTAAACTACCACCCGGCTTCGTTTTCGGTGGCAGTCTTGATATACCCTGTATATGTATTGATAGATAATCACCACGCACTATAACAGTTAAGGAAAAATAGTGAGGAAACCTGCATACAATAGTGATTAGTAAGAATTTCTATGGTATGTAAAGTCCGTCAGCCTGCACTAGGTCAGTGTGAGGGACTATATGGCTTAACCACTCTGAATTGTACTCTCGATTGTAGAAGAGACATTGTAGCCAGAATAACTACTGGACATAATAAGACTTAACAACTTAGTATCAGGATTGCGAGCGTAGTGAAATGCCAAGCATTGCCTTGTAATTCATAGTGTTGTTTGATTTTGCTACTGTCCATGAGCTGTCATTACGTTTAACATCAGGCGAATGGCATGATAGTCTCGTCATTTCAATGAATACTAAAAAATGACTATAACATTACTATTCGAAGACTAGAAGTTCAAAACTTATTAATACAAACTTATCCTGTTGCGTAGTGCAAATATATTTAATAAGCTTCTACAAAATCTGGGCGTGGATTTGTTTTGCACAAAACCAGAAACCGTAAGGCGAAAATTTAGCAAAATCTTTTTTGAAACAGACAGTGAAGAAACTACCTAGATTTGGGTTATCCATTATAACATATCATTGAAGGCACAATACAGCTTGTGGTTAAGTATTAAGCTATATATATATTTTATTGTTATAATATTAAAATTGTTTTATTGTTAAATCTTGCGGCTGTTGTGTAATTTTCCTTATTCCGTTTATCTCTTTTTTACAACCTTTGTTATTTTATAGTACTTAATTGTTTTTTTTTTTAATTTAATTTGTTATTTCACTTTAAACGGTGCTCTAAATTGTTAACTTTATGTGAAGACTTGTTATTAGCAATACGGTTACCTTATATTTAAGTTCTACACATATTTGTATTAGTCTGTAAGTCTACCTAAAAATAAAAAAATAATTAAATAAAATAATTATCAAAATTAAGAAACTAAAAGCTAAACAAGTCCACTAGGGAAACAACAGATTTATTCCACGATCCGCCACAAATTCTACAATTTCTACAAAATGCCATTCTTCGTCTTGCACGTCATTTTTGCGAAGAAGCCGTATTGCTATACCCCTAAAGCCAAACATAAAATATATTTTATCCAAAGGATACATTCGAATGCCTCATTTTTCCAGAATATTCGATCGTAACTCACGCTTCAACCGGCAAAATATTCATACGATGCATTTAGATTTGTATGCAATTTGTATGGGTTATTGAAACCCGCTGGGCTCTGCGCTTAATCTGTCCATCGTATTGTTTGGTGCTCCGACATTTTTCAAAACAGAACGTGTTGAATCATTTCAGTTTTTATTGAATTTTGGATTATCGTCATAATCTGGTATTGCGTTTTTAAATTGTGGTTTATGTTTCTGTTTGTTTAGTAATCTTTCTATTTTGGATTTAGGTGTGTTAGGGCATGTTATACATAGATATATAAACTTACGCCTTTTTCACAGAAGGGGTTCTTAGGGGTTCTTCTATTATCAATCTGGACACCCACGTTTCGCCTTGTGTGTTTCGTCCCTCGATGTGGTAGATGTTCGCCGCAGGCTGATAATGACTATTCATTATCCCAAAACGAAAGTGATATTGGATTCTTATAGAAGAATCCAATATCATTCGAACTCGGGACCTCAGCTTTGCAATCATACAGGCAGGCATCATAGAGGCAGTCAGAGCATGTTATGTTTTTCATTCTGTATCAGCCCATATACGTCCCACTGCAGGGCACGGGCCTCCTCTACAATCGACTACCGATTGAGAGTGGTTAGGCCATATAGTCCACCACGCTGGCCAAGTGCGGGTTGGTGGACTTACATACCATATAATTTTTATAAATCGCTATGGTATGCAGGTTTCCTCACGATGTTTTCCTTCACCGTTTTAGTGCGTGGTGATTGACTATCAATACACACACGATGTTTTTCATTAATATAAATATATTATTAATATATTTTACTCTGCCACGGCTAACAGTGCGCATTAAGTGCGAAAGTATCTAGATCTTAAAGATTGTATTGACTGTCGAAAGACAATTATTTCGTTAAAGTTCATGAGTAGCAATGATCGTTGTCAATCAGGTGATCCATTTGGTTGTTTACGGCAATACTTTAGAAAACATTCCATAAGAGAAAATCTATCAGGTCTTTATCAGACCACGCCAAGTAGAAACATAAACTCACGCCTTTTTCCCAGAAGGGGTAGGCAGAGGTGCCAGGGCACCAACATATCGCCTTGTATATTCCGTCCCACGATGTGATAGGTGGCGAGCCTAAACAAGTAAGTAGTAGTCAAGTAGAAACATCGCAACAATTATGTTACAATACCTAAAAAGCTAAAACATTAACCTTCAAGCGGGCGCGCGGTCATTTGTAACGGGAGCGGGCGCGCGTAACCGAAAAGACCTATGGGATGAATAAGACAAATAAAGCACTAATTATTCGATATTCTCTTATTTATTTGTACTCAGATACATTATGATTGTGTTTAAAGTGTAATTTGTCAAAAAAAGTAATTAAAATTATGAAAAAGAAACAATTTTTACATTAATAAACATAACTCAAACATTCTATAAATCAAAACAAAAATTAGGAACACAAAACCCTTTTTTATATCTAAGACTAGTATATATACCTAGTCTAATAATAAAAATTCAAAATAAGAATAATAATAATTAACTTTGGTTTAGTTTTCATTGGAATCAGTTTCTTCGTTCATATAACATTGATTGCAAATAAATGTTGTATGACTTCTGCAAATATTTTTCATACATAAGTTACATTGCGTTTTTGATTGCCTCCTTTTTTTGGCTGGACATATTTTACAGGTTCCTCTGCATGTGCCAGAACTACCTGCTTCTGCATCAGCAGCACTATCCTCCATATTCAAATGCTCCCTTATGTTTCTTTTTAGTTTTCTTGGAAGGCCTGACATCGTTGATCTTCTTTGGACATACTCTTTTATCAATTCAATGCCTAATGCCCGTAAATACATTCGCCTTTTCCTTAGAATGACATTATTTGCCCTCAATATCACCATACTATTTATTCCTGCAATATCCAGGAGACGAAAGAAGAGTGTCAATGGCCATCTATTATTCTTCCTTGAAACCGAATACATTTTTGCTTTTTTATCGACTTCATCAACACCCCCCTTTGTTTTATTGTAAAAAGTAATGATGCTAGGTTTGCGCTTTTCATTTGTACTTTCATCTATTTCTGCAGCACAGTGAAGTGATGATATAAGAACTACTGATCTTTTCTTTTTAGGTACGTAAGACACGAGTGTAGATGTATCTGAAAATCCAAATTGACTTGAATATTCAGGTTGGTTTTTATCTATAAAGCAAGGAGGTATTTCTCTCTTGTTCTTACGCATGGTACCCACAACAGAAATTTTATAATCCTTGGCCAAATCGTTTATCAACGGCACACTCGTATACCAATTGTCGATGGTAAGGTTTCTTCCAGTGCCAGAAATCGGTGTAATTAGCCTCTTTACGACGTCTGCCGCAGCATTACTCAATTGATATGGGCCTTCAGGCTGCCTGCCAGCATAAAGTTCAATATTTAGAACGTAAAACGTAGCAGCATCTACTAGTGGATACAGTTTGATTCCGTATTTGTCGGGCTTTGATTTCATGTACTGTCGGAAAGGACATTTTCCTCGAAAGCCAATCATCATCTCGTCGATTACAACATTCTCTCCCACTGAATATGGCAAAAGACAGTTTTGTGTAAACATATCTAAAACTTCTCTTATTGGTGCAGCTTTGTCTAAAGTTCGACGAGCTTGTCGCGTAGTAGCATCATCAAACCGCAATGAATTCAGTAGAAATTTTACTCTTTTCACTGACATAGTAGTAGGAAAAATAGGTATACCTGTTCCATCACTTGCATATAAATCTTCTAAATTGGCGTGTGATGTCTTCAAGGATCCTGCTATGTACAACAATCCGAAAAGTGCTCGAATTTCTACCGCATCAGTTGGTTTGCAGTCACGTATTCTGTTATACGATTGCGCCTTTTTTTGAATAAATTCGTTGGTATATCTAACAACTTTTTCAATAATATTCTCTGAAATGAATAAACTCCAGGCTTGCGTAAATGTTGTTGCTCCCACACCATTTCTCCGAATACCCGCATCTTCCGTCAGAACATTTTGCACTTGACGTCTCACTCTGTTATTGTTAGATTTTTGCCACTTCGTTACTTTATCGCGTCCTGTAAAATAGCTATTTATTACTGAAAGTGGCAAATCATCCTCTTCTTCGTCTGAGCAGTTTGACTCCTCAGCAGATCGAGGTTCCTCTGCCACGATGTGGTCGGAATTTTCAGAGCCATGGTCGCTGAGCTCTGATTCACTCTCTTCTTCGTCTTCTCTTAGTAAATCCTCGATTGCACTTTGTGATAACTGTCTACGACTCATTGCTATATAAAAATCCAAAATAAATTAGATAATATTGAATAATGTCCGAAGAACTATTACAAGCATGAACGAGTGTATGTCGCGTTGAGCGTCGCGCGTAATCTTTTCGACGACAGGCGCGTGTAATCTTTTCGACGACTACGCCGGGACTAAAACAATTGCGATCTGCGGAGTGGGAAGAGCGCCTCGAGCGACGGTTTATTGTTTATTTTACTCCCAATGACATAGCGACAGGCTACTAGGAATGAGAAATTAATGTGGTGGGTAGTAACAATAATATAAACAAAAATGTACTAAGCGCGGTCGATTCGACTACGCGCGCCCGCTTGAAGGTTAAATATAATTTCACTACCTGTTTAAAAACAAGGCAAAATGTGACGAACACTAATGCACCAAAACAATTCCCCTAAAAAACATTAGAATGTTAATGGAATCTACCTGAAAAGCCGGGAACATAGTGAAAATGTTAAGCAACGGTGCGTAGGCGAATTCAGAGTTGAAAGGTCCATTTGTCATGCGAGTGAAATGCCCGCGGTCGTGCTATCGATCTTTGCTGTTGACCTACCGACACACACTTGGTTTTGGGTTTCACTATTATGTTCATATTATATTTACTGCTGGTAGGTCTCTTTGTGATGGGTCTGAGTAGGTATCACCGCAATGTATATTTCTCCCGCCAAAGAGCAACATAAATAAATTATTGTGTTTCGGCCAGAGCAACTATGGGACACATTAAGACTTTTTCAACTTGATCTGTTTCGTGTTATATTTTTTATTAAAATAGGTTGACGGCGTAGAGAACCTGCTGGTAAGAGATTGACGGCTTCATAAATACACATACCTAGCAGTCTAAAGAATTCGTTCAAAAAGCTTGAGAGAAAAAAAAAACAGAGTGGAAAAATAATAAAAAAGTCACCACGTCAATTTCTAACAGCTGAGCTTTAAGCTAATACATCTAGTCGGTTGTATCTGAGATAATTATATCCAATGTTATGTAATGGTTGCTATAATCAAAAACCACTTCAACTAATTTGACAGATATAGAAGAAAATGTAAAAAATAACTTTGGTTTCTAAATTCCATCAACCCATCAGTTATTTATACTGCACTGTATCAGCCATATCCTTATTATCCAGATGTGTTCCCAGGACACCTTAGGAATGTGCCCTGAGTTTTGAAGTCGCGACCACCGTGAACATGTTGGAGGCTGCGTCTGCAAAAATATCACAGAAGTTTTACTCTAACAAAGTACAAGCTGTTTAGTCTCATCAAAAAACATCCACAAACATTCAGACATCAGTGCTAATACGCCATCTTCATACGCATGATATATAGGCTCTCAGATCGTAATGGGTCCACTGCCTCAGGCGAGGCGTTAATCGAAATGTAAGCGTATATGGATGAAGGGCAGTTTGATTTGTGACCCTTGGATTGGTAAATATATAAAGAAAAGTGTGCTAATGTGAGGGAATTTAGAGAGAGTATTTTTTGAATTTCATAGTTTTCAGACATGACAAATGGAGTAGAAAGCAGAATGAAAATTTTACTATAAAACTTAGTATTGTTGCAAAGATTTTTGTGATTCGATGAAACCTGCTTTTTTGTGCAGGGATAATATATATTTATTCAATAAATATAAACATAATTGCGACCCAGGCCCGGAGTTCTTGGAGAAATTAACTTGAAGTCCATTTTTTTTTATCTTAGGCTGTATGAACAAAATGTAAAATGTGGTGATAATAACATTATTTTATGAAAATCTGTCGTCCGGAATAAACAGGAAAACGTTTAATGACAAACCTTAAAAAATGCTATAATGAATTTTAAGCAGTATCGGAATCGAGATATTTTTACCGATACTATGAATGAGAATTGTGATTTAGGCCTGTCTACATCCATCCAAAAGTCTTACAGATCATCAGATGAATGTTAATAAAAATGGATTTGATCGGCTTATGTCAATGTTATTTTAAAAACAGCATGTGAGACTGTCATAAGCATTCTCAAGTAGTAGCAGTAGAAGATGACAAATAGAATGAATATTAGGTTGAAGAAAGTAAAGGCAAGCGATATTTTTTTAAATGGAGCAATAATTTCCAATCTTACTTTTATAACTTTTGCTCGAGTTTCTCACAGTTATCAAAGTTGACCTAAAAACTAAATACGAAGGTGGTGGTGGTAGGTGAACTATAAATCTTAAAATATGATTATAAAACTCATTTTCTACCTTTCCTTTGAATTCCCTTTACACTTTTTATCAAAGACATCCCGTGTGTCCATAATTAAAAACTTGAGAAAAACACAAACTAAGTTAAGTCCTTACAGGAATTTCAGAATTTTCTAGAATACTATGAATAATTTATTAAAAGTTTCGAGACACCCATTAGACGGGCATTATCGACTTATAGTTGAAATTGTTTTTGATACAAACTTTATCGTTGAGCGGCAAAGGATTCCCGTATAAATATTTTACTAGTATTAATTATTTAACGAAGTTGTTTAACTAAAACACTGAATTCAAAACTTACAAGAAAAGAGGCCGATGTTGCGATATACTTGTAATCATTAAGTCTTTAGAAAAGACTGATGTTATTAAGTAGGAAAAAAATAGATACGTTTGTTCTTTTTGGAGAACTGCTGATATACAAAAATATTATAGTATTTTTCTTTTCATTATCATAATCTTTTATTACTCGTGATACATAGGTTGGTATAAGATAGGTGGAACGATAATTACAATTAAAGTTTAAGTCAAAAATACTTTTTACAATATTTGTAGCGTAATCATCTTAGTTAACAGAATAAAACCTGCAAATGACGAAATTGGCCGCGTGATTAAAATATATCATTATGATTTATTACGCAAGTCAAGTACTTAGGCCATTCTGGAATTTGAAAAACTGTAAAAAGCTGAATAAAATCTTGAATCTTCAAGAACTAATTATTATTTAGATTTTATAATCTTTAAATTGTTTTAAGGGTCATGTCCTTATCGTCCCTTTGTGAAAGTGCTCTAGATTTTTTAATCAATACGTTTCAGAGAGAGTTGTACGAAAAAGTCTGTCTGAAATTGGGTTGAAAGTTTTTGAAGTTGCCTTCATTAGAGTAAAGATGTTACTTTAAACTTATTTTTTGGCTAATGAATCTATACAATAGATTATAAAGGATTCTGTTTTGGCATGTTTGAAAAGGATTGAAAATTACGTCTGCGTATCATTAGTCAGAGCTTTTTATAATATTCCTACAGCAGTGTAAATGCACTGTTTTGTTTCGGTTTGAGGATATTGTACTGTACATATTAAGACTTAACATGTTATGTCTCAATATGGCGAGCGCAGTGGAATGCCAAGCGTTGTAATCCGTAGTTGTTTGCTTTGCTACAGTCCATGAGCGCCCGTCTCACTTACCATCAGGCGAATTGAATTCTCATCTCGCATTTCACTGTAATAAAAAAAAAAAAAAACAATACATCAATAACACTGCAGTCATAACAATGGCTTCATACAAGTGTTCCACAAACCTTCAGGCCCAGTTCAATAAATTATTTATTTATTGACTCATAAAATACACGCCAATTGGACAATGCGGTAGAATAATTTTAACTGAAAGTTTTTTGTTGGATGTACAAAAGATTTTCATGTTATTGTTGAAGATTATGACAATAAAGATGCACTCATACGGTATTGTATCTGTGTCAGCTCATATACGTCGCACGGCGGGGCACGGGCCTCCTCCACAATTAAGAGTACGATTGAGAGTGGATCGGCTATGTAGATATTGTATAAATGAACGAAAAATAATTTGATTTTGTGAATGTATTTCTGAAAGTCAATATAAAGATTTGTTTATTACATTGTTCAATAACATTGAACTTGACTAATGTCTAATATTCTAAAAACAGGCTATGACAAAATAGTCGCTTTTTAGTTGTGAATAATATGAAAATACATTTTTAAAGAATATAAATATTATAAAGGTAGTAAAATTGCCCGTAAAATAATTAGTAAATAATTTAACATCTACTTATGTTTGAAAAACTGAAAATCACTAAAGAAACAGACATCGAACTCAACAAAAATACTTACTGGTGGTAGGTCTCTCATATGTGAGAGGCCATCTGGGTAGGTACCACCGCATTGTCTATTTCTCCCGTGAAACAGCAGTGTAGAAGCACTGTTGTGTTTCGGATTGAAGGACATTGTAGCCAGAGTAACTACTGGACATATTGAGACTTAACATCTTATGTCTCAGGATGGCGAGCGCAGTAGAGTGCCAAGCATTGCTTTGGGATTCGAGGTGTTGTTTGGTTCTGCTACTGTTTATGAGCTGTCGTATCGCTTACCATCAGGCGAACGGCATGCTCGTCTCGCCATTAATTGGAATAAAAAAAAAACCTACAAAGGTATAAAAATGCACAATAATTATGCCACACTCATGAGCATTAAAAGGCACAATTTAAAACCTTTCATCGTTTCCAAACGCCTTTCAAGTCGGGTCAGGTAAACAAAGTGAAAAGTAGAATGCGCGACACGACTGGAAATGGTTCGGTACGGCCGCGTGACGTCACCAATGTGCTCGAAAAATCTGCATGAAATATGGAAATATATCTATGGAAAAAGTGGCACACTGTCTGCATCGGGTTTTGTTGAAATAACTGATATTTCTGCTGCATATTTGATTGGATGTGCGTTTCGGCTTTGTGGTGTTATGCCTATTGTTTCTGTGTTACATTTTCGTGAACTGGTGGAACTTGGTGGGAGACTTTTAGCGTTGTGGACCAGTGTTGGAGTGAATAGCATTAGCAATCACAAATAGCAAGTGAAGTCGATAATAACATTTCACAAGTGATATAAATAATTTACTGGTGGTAGGTCTCTCATATGTGCGAGGCCATCTGGGTAGGTACCACCGCAATGTCTTTTTCTCCCGTGAAACAACACTGCTTAAATGCACTGTTGTGTTTCGGATTGAAGGACATTGTAGCCAGAGCAACTACTGGACATATTGAGACTTAACATCTTATGTCTCAGGATGGCGAGCGCAGTGGAACGTTCCTACTGTTTATGAGCGGTCGTATCGCTTACCATCAGGCGAACGGCTTGCTCGTCTCGCCATTCACTGCAATAAAAAAAAAAATATATAAATAAGCGTAATTTTGCGATTGGTGTTTGTAAATCATAAAACCGATGGGATAATATGTTTATACGATCTCGTGTAATCGATGTAAAAGTTTTTTTACGTCAGTTTTTGTTTACATATGTTGTGGGGGGCAATTAGTAATAGCAGAAATAAAGAGCACGCTAAGGCTTCAAAAAAACAAGGTGGTGATGACAATTTGAAATAGCATTAATTCCCATTATTGTGGACTATATGGCCTAGTCTCCTACTCTTTATTGCAGAGGAGGCTCATGTCCTGCTGTGGAATGTATATGGGCTGAAACAGTACTTCAGTGACAGAAATGGAGTATTAAAACATTTTGTAGTCCTTAATTATGATGAATACAGTATTAATTTAAAATAAGGCATTAAATTATGGGAATTTAAAATCTTGTTTTATAAAGGCGCTTAATTATTTTCAACCATTTATTAATTTCCTGGAGCCAAATACTGCAGGTATAATATGCTGTTTGTTGCCAAGAAAGAGGCATTCATTTAAATTAATGTAAAATTTGATTATTATAGCCGGCCGCCAGTTACATATCTCTTGTGTCGCTTCGAAATTTGACAAGATATTCAGAAACTCCTCTGATTTTTATAATTAAAAGTAATCTCGTACCCTGATAATAGAGCTGCCTAAAATAAAAACATGATTACTAAACGTTTTAGCCACTTCTCCCTGACATAAATATACAATATATATCATCTAAGAAACCTCTCCAATAAAAAAAAAACATAAATTTATAAGTTCATATTACCTCCCCAAGGTAACATTAACAGAAACGAAGATAATTTATCTTCTCGCTAAAATGGTACAACTAGACCTTTGCCTATAAAACTTGACCCTATTCACACATCGTTTGAAGAACTTAATTAGAACATATAGTTTGGAATTTCAGATGAAAACTCACATAATACTTAAACAAAATATTATACTCGTGCCTCGAAAAACACGTTAAGCTTAATGATATCTCAAAATGTAATTTGCTAAAGTAAGTTCCGTAGACATAATACTGTGTTGGAGTGAGCATGAAATTTTCAAGCATCTACTTCACTTTCGAAGTTCTTGTTTGTTGTTTTAAGTCTTGCATATCTAGCCAAGTTTCCCTCCAAACGACATTGGACTAAGCTATCAAAATCTTTTGGGTTATACTGTTATGTGTGATTGTGACAGTATTGATTTTATGACATAATTTTATTTGAATGAGCGTGGATGTAAAGGAAAAATATTCTGAGATCTTTTTAATTTCTTTTTAATATTTTCAAGTTGTTTCATACCACTATAAATAATTGTCGCTTTAAAATAAAGGAATATGGGTAGTAGTCTAAGTACGTTCAACTGTATTGTCTGTTTCTGCCGTCAAGATGCAATGTGAAAGCATTATTGTGTACCGTTTTTTTATTGTGAGACGAGAATGCCATTCGCCTGATAGTAAGCGATACGAGTACTCATGGACAGTAGAAAAACGAGGCAACACCTTGAATTACAAAGGAAAGCTTGGCATTTGACTGCACTTTCTATCCTGAGACATAAGATGTTAAGAAGTTTTAGAAAGATAACAGACTTATTACTTTATCTGTCCCAATTATGAGTGCATTTCAATGTTTAGTTAGTAATAAATGAGTTATGCTGCTATTTATTATTCACAAGTTTGACGATTACTCTCAAGCAAAAGATCTTTTCCTTGCCTCATACTCGGCATAAAACAACAGTTTAACATTGTGCGTAAGACTAATAAGAAGCGAGGAGGGCTCGAGTTTTTTGCTGTTCTTTAATTACTGCTAATTATCGCTTTAAAGGCAAAAGAAAACATAGCGAAGAAACCTGCGTATGAAAGTTGTTCATAATGAAATCACAGGGTAACTTTGTGGCTGAGCCCTTATGTAACTCAATCGTGAAGGAGGTTTTTCCAAGGAGTTTAGTTTTTATTTTCACCGTATTTTTATGCTGAAGGTAATTATTAGGCGGTTCAGGAGTATATTTGACTCTTAAGGAATCTTAAACGTATTGTTAGTGGTTTAATTGGAAACAATGGATATTTATTTATTTATTTTATTTATTCGGAAAACTTATAGTAAATCAAGATAATAAATACAGCTATAGTTACAAAGCCATTTACAAGTTTTCACAAATATGTTAGTACTTAAATGACGTTAGGTCTTAACTTAATGTCATACAGAGCTTATTGAGATATTTTACTTATAAAAATCTTATTTGTAATTATAACCTTATCTGAAATAATCATGAGAATTATTGGTTGATACTCAATTCCAAAAAAACATAATGTGCGATTTTCGAGCTTAAGAAAGAAGATAAGATAAAAAATTGAACTGAAATTTGTACCGTCAAGTGGCATTTCTACCAACCCCTTCGACTACACATAGACTGGTGTAAGCATTTTTATAACAACACGTGCCTTATCTCGCCATAAAAATATACATTCAAATCAAATCCGTACGAGCGTTACGCAAAAAATAAATTGAAACGCAACGTCGATTTTAAAAAGGGTTCAATTTATAGGGATTCCGCTAAACCTATCTGTGTCACAAATACGATTAAGCGTTGAAACTGGAACGGAATAGAAAACAAACGTAAACGGATGGTTAGCGAACGATTTTTGCATTCCCCTTTGTGCGTTCAGATTGTAGTGTCTGAATTGCATGGACATCGACAGTTTGCTAAACATCGAGTTTATGACTGAGTTGAATGGTAATTTTCGGTGTATCGATTTGTTCCTCATCAGTTTGAAGCGAGGGAAATTAGCAGTCAGAAATTTTACGCTATGCACACGTAAAATCACTACGCACTGTTGGGTTACAGTTTATAGGATATTGTAGCAAGAGTAACTACTGGACATATTGAGACTTTACGTCTTATATCTCATGATAGCAAGCGCAGTGGAATGCCAAGAGTTGCGTTAATTCATGGTTGTGTGGTTTTGCTACTGTCCACGAGCGGTCGAATCGCTTATCATCAGCTGAATAAAATACTCGTCTCACAATTCAAAGCAAAAAAAAATCGTAAAAAAATGATTGCTTGGTCCCTTACGCTTTTATACATGCAGGTCTTTACTAAAATGAATATTCTTCAACGCCTACTCTTTATTCTACAAAGGCTTAATGTAGATAAATGATAATTGAGTATTCGAGTTGTATTGAAAGTAGAGTCGATTTGCTATCGAAAACAGACTTCACAAATCGTGAATGTTAATAAACAACTGGCCTCCTAAGAATCTGTATAATTAATTTGTAAACGTAACTTGTATTTTTTCTAGTGTTTTCGTTTTGGATTAAAATATAGTTGTTTTTATACTATTTTGGTGGTTATAAGTGTAGGTATTAGAATAAGCACTCACTTCCAGGAACTAACAATAGTATATTTTATAATTTTAACACTTAATACATTCACAGACAGAGTAAAATTATAACTATGCGATTCGGAGCGCGATGTGCTCGTGACGAGAAATGGCAGACTGTCCTTTCATCCAAATAAACCGACCCTTTTATAGGACTACCATAATGAGGATCGGTGGGGATAAATCTTCTAGAAAATATATTTAAGCCATAAAATAGGGTCTATCCTTTCAACTAAAAATTAAGGTCTGCCCAAACATCTGGGCTATTGTCCAAACCGAAAAGTTTACCCAAACATGTGTACTATTGTCTAAAAAACATACATTTGTTGCTAAAGATTTCCGCCACTAAAGAACTTAACTATAATAATACAGTTTTATTGCCCCGGCATGAACGGGCCATTACAATTAGGAAACAATAATTTAGCACAGCATCTTTTTAACTAATATTACACAATACGGTACACAAAAATTCTTACTTAAATAAAACGACTCGCAGATGTTTTATGGTTAAACATCTGCAGTCATATCTTAAAATGAAATGCGTGTTTAAATAATGTTCAAATTACAAATAATAAGCGTGTTATTTTATAAGTTAAATCTAAGTTGGCGTATTGCTACCGCCACGCTATAAACAAAAATATGTAATAATATGTAGGTCCAAAAAATACAAATCCTTACTTTTGTGCTCCTAAAAGACGGTAAGAATTTCACATGAAACCATTCCAGTTTTGGTATCGCGAAAGTACGCTTTACATCCTAACGGAAACAAGAAACTTTAATGAATTTAAGATGTAAAACGGACTTAAAGACGAAACGATTCACATACGAAAAGACAGTTCACAAATGTCAAACAACTTTCCATTTCGCTATTTAAATTATAAGAGACATAAAAAATCTATATTAATTTGCTATTGTGAATCAAAGATTTTATTATGTTTTGTTTTGGAATAAAATATAATATCTTTAAAGCATAAATTAAATGTTGTAACACATAGGCCCAAAATTAAACGACCTTCTTAAAATTATCAAATAATACTACATTTTTCCCTAAAGTTAGTATGATTTTCACACGAAAATACCTCAGACATTCCAGCTTTGTTTTCGTGAAAGTACGCTATACGTCATAACGCAAACAAGAAACGCTTCCGAAATGTGCATAGCACTGCCTCAGTATTTTTGTGTACGTGTGTTTTAAATAATGCCCGAATCGTGTCCTGGTTATTTATGTGTTGTTTTCGTGTTTTGTTTTAATGTGAGATACATTGCTGTTTGTGTATGAAGATTATTGTATCTTGCTTCTATGTGGATGTGCTTGAATGCGAAAATTTCAATTGTGGCGATGATTTCATCCTTTTTACTCTCTATCCCCATTTTTTCATCCACGGGTTAACACTTGTCATGGTCTTTGAGTCTTACTATCATGAGTACCCTCATTTACTTTTATCGTTGAAGAGACAGTTTTACCTGGGACTTAAAATTGGCCGGGGCAACTGAGGTGATACTAAAGTTTCTTACTAGAAATACATTCGAATTGAGATTCACATTTTTGAAGTCGGTTAAATAACCTACGTGAAGCGAGGTTGTCAAAAGCGTTTCTTGACGGATTCTAAACACATTTATGATCAAAATATTTAATGTAATTATTTATAATTTTATGTCATTATTTTATTAAAGGGCCCATAACTCTAATTCAGTAGCAGACTGTCCATCCATATTCATATTGGAATTGTTATTATTGTACTAATATTTTTGTTAACTAACTCCGTGCAAGCTGTACTCTTCCGTAATTGAAGATGCATGCAGAAGGATAAATATGTAGTTTAATATAAATGTTATGTGTTATCTTCGTTGGAGATTCAAGTAAATAAAATTAAAATAAATAAAATAAAATATTGTAGATGCCGTTGATAATTAATAATCAGCAGTTCTGTCCTTTGTTAATTTGGTAAACCTTGGCTATAAAAACATTCAACAAATTAGAAAGTAGACAAACCACATACAAATTATGTCTATTCAAAAAACTGTATATTTTCTAGTCCAGACATTGAAATACCACTGCACTATTTACGGACAATAATATTCAATTTAGCGAACTTTATAATAGTTTGCTTAACGCGTTATAATTAGGCTAAGCTGCATTGGACTAGTAAAACCCAAATCATTTGCAATTAACGCCGTGCGGCCGGACATAAAGCACGGAAAATAGTGTTTTACTAATGTATTTAAATATTTTGTGTTTTAATATTCTGTATCAGCCCATATACGTCCCACTGCAGGGCACGGGCCTCCTCTACAATCGACTACCGATTGAGAGTGATAAGCCGTATAGTCCACCACGCTGGCCTAGTGCGGGTTGGCGGACTTGACTTAAATACCATAGAATTTTTATAAATCGCTATGGTATGCAGGTTTCCTCACGATGTTTTCCTTCACCGTTTTAGTGCGTGGTGATTGAATATCAATACACACATGACTATGTTTGAATATGTTATTATATAATATGTTATGTTTGAATATAACTGAAGCTATTTTTCATTTATCGTATTTATGGAAGCCAGTAATTAAATTGTGTCTTTTTTTACTCGCAAAATGTAGTTATATTATTGTTGCGAAAATAGTGCCAGTTTACTTCGATATCCTATTGAAGAGTGCTTGGTGGCCTGTTGGTAATTGACCAGACGCGGCTGCCAACATGTTCACGGTGGTCGCAGGTTCCAATCCCAGGGCATCATACCTCTTTTGACTTTTCTGAGTCATGTGTGTATTGATAGTAATAGTAAACCACCACTATAATGGTGAAGGAAAACATCGTGAGGAAACCTGCATACCATAGCGATTTGTGAAATTTATATGGTGCGTGAAGCCCGCCAACCCGTTCTACGCCAGGTGGACTATTATGGCCTAACCATTCTCAATCGAACTTTTGATTGTAGAGGCCCGTGCCCTGCAGTGGGACGTATATGGGCTGATACAATACTTCGATATACCTACTACCCATATTTTGACGTTTTCTGTTCGGTAAGCGAGATTGTCAGAGGCCTAATATGATTGTCCTTTTAACTTCTTTTTCTTCTCTTTGCCATTCCGTAAAGCAAAACTCATTTATAGACCTAATGTCGTAGAAATTCTCTAAATGGACCCTAGTCACTCATTCGATGAGTCGCTTGAGTTTACCATATCTGTGCCATAAAAATCCTATTACCTGACGCAGTTGGTTAGACGCCGCCTGTAAATCGGGAGACAGCAGGTTCGATCCCCACGCCGAGATAAATGTTTGTGCGGCCTACAAATATTTCTTTCGGGTCTATGTGTCTGTGAGACCGTTAATTCTCTCGTACTCTGATACCTACGACACAATCGATCGTAGTGTAGAGTTAGTACTATGTATGTGACTATTGGTAATATTAAACAGGGTATATCAAGACTGCTACCGAAACCGAAGCCGGGTGGTAGTTTAAGCGACTTCAGACACAATGCAACAGAAAAAGTTGCAAAAAAAAAGCGACATTTTTTTTTCTGCTATGACCATATTTGGGTGGTAAATACATTTTTTCCTAAAATAATAGTGTATACCCTTTTATTTATAAATAATCTAAGGTATAAAAGTGTTTAAATTATTATTTTAGTAAAAACTATGGATTTACCACCCAAAAATTACGATATTTAAAAAATCATAAAAAATAATTGTCGCGTTTCTTTGCGAAATTTTTGGTTGCATTGTGTTTGTAGTCACTAAAACTACCACCCGGCTTCGTTTTCGGTAGCAGTCTTGAGATACCCGGTATAATACTTGTCACAACGTGCAAACTTCTTTTTTATTCTTCATTTTCATTTTTTTTAATTGTTTTTACACCTGTATTTGTACATCGTTTTCAGTGTTTGTGATTAATAAAACTGCTTTCATTTATTTATTTCTAACTTTGGAGTTATTAACCCACAGTTCCAACACAAATATAGACTCCAGAACACTTACTATAATATTCTACCGTTTGCAAACCCAAAACTTGCTTTCACAAAACCCACAGCAAACTATAGTCAACAAGAAAGTACGTGGAGCAGTTTGTAGTTAGAGTTTTGTGATTGTTTCATAAATCAATCGTGTCGACGATCTATAAATAATTGTGAGCGAACTTTATAACTTACTATAGTACATACATACATATATACACGTGGTAACATACATAAATAAACTTCTTACTCACAGGGGTAGGTAGAGATGCTACCACGTTTCGTCTATTATTATCCATCCCACGATGTGATAGGGAGCAGGCCTCTCGCTATATCGGGCATAAATTCCTTACTCCGGCTGATACTTCATATAAAAATTCAACATCACTTTGCCCGCCAAGGGATTCGAATCCGAGATCTCAGCATTGTAGTCTTACGTAGTACAACTGTACCACCAAAGGAACTGTAATACCTGGTATAAATAGGATAGATCTGGATGGAACTACAGCGAATTCCTATACACAATGACGGTAACTGAAGCTCGCAAACCTCATTAGACTAGCGTGGTGGATTATGACCGAAATTATCTGTATTACTAGTTCGATCTCTTTGAAAACTTAACTCAGATACATATTTTTTATTTAAGTAAATGGCGAGTCGAGCATGCCGTTCACATGATGATAAACATTACGACAGCTCAAGAACAATAGGAAATCCAAACACCATGAATTACACAACATTGCTCACATATCACTGCGCTCACCATCTTGAAACATAAGATGTATGAAGGCGAGAGAAATAGACATTGAAATAGACTATAGAGATAGAGAATGACAGAGAAACAGATATATAAACATATATATATATATATATATATATATATATAGCTGTTGTTATCCATGCAACTGTGTCTATCTGATTTCTTTCAGGCCAGCATAACAATGTCGACCTTGATAATCCATTTGGATCGAACTATACTTGCCTTCGTCTCTCAACCAAGCCAGTACAAAACAAAAGGCGGAGTCCCAGAACACTTATTAGAAAAATCAAGCGCCAAATCGTTTTAGAGCCGTTTTATTAATATTTCATTTTCCAGCCCTAGGCATTGTATCGGTGCCCAAAATTTCTTGCTAAAAATGAACAACTAAGAAACGTTAATCAACGTTTTATAGATGAGCATTTTTTTCACGTAAATTTTGAAAGGAGCTAGAAAGCACTTAAATGCCTGTTGTTTTATGGGTGATACAATTATGGAGCGTCAAATAATAACGACATTCATTATGTTTTCTTAGATTTATGTGAATTAAATTAAACATTATTTTTTACTAATTTATCGTGGTTTTCGTAAATTTTTGCCTATTTTTAGTTTAGCTATTTTTTCGTTTTAACCAGTCAGCCAAAATGTGTCGTCCACCGAGTTACAACCATCAATACAATTAAACACTTTGCTTTGATTGCACTTGTCATACCATGCATTGTTGTCTCTTTGCCGTATCAATTAAAAAAATGGATATTTAGTCCTTGTCTGTGTAATACCAAATAGACGTCATTTTTTTTTATTTTGATACTGCCTTGGTAACGCGTTCGTGCGTGCGTGGCGATTGACTATTGATACACACATGACTCCGAATAGTCAGACGTGTGCCCTAGGATTTCAACCCGCGACCACCATGACCATGTTGGCTGCCGCGTCTGGTCCGTTTACCAACAGGCCACCACGCGCTTATGTATGTATAATGTATGTATGTTTTTTAAAATATATTTCTCACCATATGCCTTAGGTCCTGTTTACTTTTGTCCAAAACTATTTACCAAGAATATTTTCTAACGTCAGCTAAGTCCTATTTCCAAGTAGTCGCAGCAAAGCACTAAGTTTTAAGTAGTTAAATGGTTGGAAACTAATTGGATTATGTGGAGAGGCTCTTTACGTCACGAAGAAGCCACTACGCTCCCAAATTGAACTTGGAGACAACACGATTGTGTTATTTTCACCGATTTCGGTTTAAAGATAGTTTGCGTGTTATTTTAAATGTAGACTCGTAATACAAAATGGAATGATATTAATACCATGTTTTAGAGTAAAACCTTTTTTTAAATTACAATGAATGGCGACACTAGCATGCCATTTCCGTTTGAGTGAAACGATCACTCACACAGTAGCAAAACCAAAAAAAACACTAAGAAGTATAAAGCAATGCTGGGCATTCCAATGCGCTCGCCATCCTGAGACAAAAGATGTTAGTTAGGTCTCAATATGTCCAGAAGTTACTCTAGCTAAAATGTACTTCAAACCTGAACACAGCAGTGCATTTATACTGCTGTTTGGCCGGAGGAATAGACATTGCGGCGACATATCATTACTGGTGGTAGGTCTCTCATATGACTTCGAAAAGTCAGAGGTGTGCCCTGGGATTAGAACCCGCGACCACCGCGAACATGTTGGCAGTCGCGTCTAGTCCGTTTACCAACAGGCCACCACGCACTTTTTATTTTTTTGATGGCTGAAGAATAAAAAAGATGAGATACCAAAAGAAATGCTATACCAATCAACAATCTATAATGCCATCACCTAATAGAATGCAAACGGGTTAACACTTTGTACAACAGTTAATACACTAGTAAGGGGTGTCGGGTCGATCGTACCCCGATTCGGCTGTTATTTGTTACCGTACCGTAACCAACCCCTTTTCCATGCCATTTGTTCAAGCAACTTGGGCCGAACGTAACGATTCATTAAACTAGAGATTAACTGCCCCTTTTGTTTAGAATTGAACAAATTGCCTACATTGTACTGATAATTAATGATTTTTGCTCAGATAATTCGCGATTTGTATTCCGTTTTGTTCAGTTTGTCTAGAAACTGTTGCTTCGTTGATCGTATAGGTTATACATACTCACACGTCTTTCCCAAAATAGGTAGGCAGAGGTTTTGCACAAAACCAAAGCACAAAGTGGGTGTCGTGGTTGTTAAACCACGACACCCACTTTGTGCTTGGTGTGTTTCGGCTTATAGATTCCGTTCCAAGATGTGTTAGCCAGCCTATCGCCATATCGAGAACGAATTCCTGACTCCATGCTAATCCGAAATCCAAAATCCCTTTGCCCGGTCGGAGGTTCGAGCCCGAGAGTTGTATTCAACTCCAACGAGGCAGTCAAATTATTGATATTAATGTTATGGACGTACATATGTAGTAAATTTAAACTGATTACTGAACCGGTGTCAGGGTATGGTATTTTATTGTTTTTAGATCATAGGACCTGTGTGTGGATTACAAAACGGGGACACTTTATAACTGTGTACGTATAAATAAATAAAAAAATAAATAAATATCACCCAACAGTCACATACATAGTCCAGACCCCACACTAAGATCGAGTCTTGTGTCGTAGGTATTAGGAACTACGAGAGACTTTTCGGTCTCACAAACACCCAGACCCGGAAGAAATATTTGTGGGCCGCACAAACATTTCTCTCGGTGCGGGGATCGAACCTACGTCGGCGTCTAACCAACTGCGCCACGGAGGCTGTCGTAGTACCTGCGAAAGTTTGAAGAAAATAGGCTGATTACATTTGTGGTGATTATAGTTTCCCAACAGTATTATTGGTTTATGAAAACGTATCAACGACCCTCACTTATAATGATACCCGGTGAGCCAGTGTTACCAACCTAATCAGGTCAGCCTTACTGTAATTAAAACTACAATTTTAATTAATAAACCATTCTAACAAGGCCGGTACGCTATGCTATAATTACAAATTAATTATTTCAAAATTGACCTATCTACACTTACAATTTCTGACAAATCTTGAATCGACAATCAAATATACTTTCAAAATCATTCTGTAAGATCTAAAACACTCATGTATTCTAAATTGCTAAAAATACCGTCAAACCTTCTGTCCCAATTTGCCTACGTACAAGCAACGTTCACAATAAGAATGTTAAACGTAATAAAATTGGAAACGTAATTGCTTTGGGAATACGTTTCGTATATATAAACAATTGTTTCTTGTATTGCGAGAGTTATACGTGGCGATATACTCAAAGATCCAAGAGACTTCAGATGTATTATAGTGAAACTGTAGTTGGGAATGCCTACTTTTAGAAACACGTTAACCATTTCATTTTTTATAAATATGCTGGATCCTAAAACGTTAACAAAACATATCTGATTAATAAATCGACCTTTAGCTGCCAATACATTGTAAGCGTTTTGAGGCAAGTTTATAAGAATCAATAACAACAAAATATAATAAACTAGCGGCCTGGCCCAGCTGCGCCCGGGTACAAATAGATTTTTGTACAATAATATGTACGTATTATTATTATACATATAAACATTCCTATATAGGCACGCTGCCGCCACGCCGCCCCGGCCGTCCAGTACCGCCGCAAGCGCTACGTCCCGCAATTTTAAATCTGTAATATCTTTGAAAATATTCATTTAAATCTTGTGATGTAAAGGACACCATAGATCTATATTAAATCAACAATTTATTTAAGCTATTTAATTGGATAAGGATTAATGCTGTATTGCTTAAAATCGCTTCGAAATTTAGCCATTATTTGTCGTAAAAAGTAAATGACAAAAAATGTTATTGTGGGATATCCATAAGAGATAGACATATACCATCGCGGAGTTTTCTGTAGACCTTTTCAATGTGTACAAATATGTAGTACATTATTTTGATAAATCTCGTAGGGTTCAGCCTGCGTTTGCAATGTAAGCGGAAAAATATTGATAATTAACGACATCACATTAGAAACCTCAAAAATAACAATGTTTCGCCACTATTTAATGGATGTTATTATACATATAAACCTTTCTATTGAATCACTCTATCTATTAAAAAAACGCATCAAAATCCGTTGCGTAGTTTTAAAGATTTAAGCGAACAAGAAAAATAGGGACAGAAAAAGCGACTTTGTTTTATACTATGTAGTGACAATACAGATCATATTTATGAACTCTAAATCCAAGTTTATTTATTTTAGATTAGTTTGATATTTTTAATAAGACAATATTAGCAATATTAAATAATTAAATAGATGCTGTAAAAAACAAAATTTTGGTGAAAATGTTAGTTAAGAGGTATTGGCAGCATACGATCGAAATACAATTTGTGTTAGCATTCCAAAGTTGTTAAATGGTAAAAATTTAATTTAAAATATATAAAATTTGTTTCGGTTGAATAGTACATATTATTGGCATAAATTATAATATTAGCTATACTATATTATATTATATTGGCTTACATAAATACTCATACATGCATCAGCTATTAAAATTGATTTGCAGGGCTGCTATCCTCATTATTTTTTTGTTCATGGCTCTTTCGTGCCTGTCCCTCATATCTCTGAATTGATGCAAAATACCTTGAACCATACTAAAATTTATGTCTAATTGTTATGTAACATTAGCCTAAAAGATCCAACTACTGGGTTAAGGCCTCCCCTAAGCTCTGCCCTATCTATATATCTGGTAATAGCAATTTGCATCCAGTTCATACATACATACATAAACTCACGCCCTTTTTCCAGAAGGGATAGGCATATATGCCAGGACACCCACTTCTCGCATTGTATGTTCCGTCCCAAGATGTGATAGGGGGCGAGTCTATCGCCATATCGGGCACAGATTCCTGTTCCTGTTTCATTTTTCGAGGTCGTCCCGCCATTGCTTAGGTCTAATATTGATACTTCAATTTTAAATGGTGTTAATAAGAATTTAAGTATGATTATTATTTACAGTCATCATAAATCCTACATAGGACTATAATTTTTCAACCAACATAATAGTTGAGTGCTTATTCGGTTTATGGTCCACGGATAATGTAATAAAACAGATGGAATACTATAAAACAGGATTTCATCTCGGTTTTGAAAGTTAATGCTTTTGATATAGTGGGTAGGCGATGTTGCTGACGTTATTTCATAACTTTTATAAGTGTGGAGGTCATAAAATTTTACATTAAAATATATTGCCTTGGTTAGTGATTGTTGAAGTCTAATTACGTTTGCAGTTCATCCTTTTAGTTTTTCAACAGCTATCCTCTTAATTCGGTAATATACAACTATGATCCGCGTTTTGTATTGTAAGACGCCAGTGATAATTCAAAATTAGATTTATTTATTTTTGGTGGTGTGATCGGTAATTATTAATGCCAATATTTTTTTCTTGTAAATCAACTGTCTCCCGACTCGGTATATATTCCTTATATAGCATTGTAAATGCAATGTTGTGTTCCAATTTTAATGACATTAAAGCCAGAGTGACTACTGTGTCCCGTAGTCACTCTAGCAATATGTCTATTGAGACTTAATATCTTATGTGTCAGGATGGCAAGCGCAGTGGTATGCTAAGCATTGTTTAATATTTCATGATGTTGTTTGCTTTTGTTACTGTTCATGAAAGGTCGTATCGCTTACCTTCAGGAGAGTGGCATGCTCGTCTCACGATTAATTGCAATTAAAAAAACAGAATGAAACCGAAACGCGGTACACTTGTGTAAGTGTCTCTGAGGAATTTTAACCATAAAGTACGGTGGTCGAAATCAGAACGGATAAAAATATTCAACCCCAATGAAGATACAACTCAAACAAACAACAAATCTCAAACTACATGGAGTGTGCACAAATGGACAAATAAAAGCAGGAAAAAAGTCTTAACCACTCGTAAAGCACTTGTAAATAAACCAGGGCAAAGCATTGTTAGAGGAAAACAAAGCTCCGAAAATTCCTAGCCGTGTATTCATCACTTATTATGTGCTGGTTTTCTATAGTATAGTCATTAAGAAACTGCTTATGGATCAGGATTCCTTTAAGGAATTGGACTTTATCTGTTTGAACGTCACAAAAGTCACAGGTGTTATAATGCTTTCTTAGTGAATGTTACACATTGAATAAATCTATTATTATGTACGGATTTTGTCGTGGATTTAGTTTAATTTTTACATACATGCGTATGTATACATACATTTTTACTTGTAGTACGCCCCGTGACTACAAAAGCTGTATAGTAATCGAAACGTCGCGTCGCGTCGGGAAGTTAAAAAGTTTAACAATCTGGTAATTCATAGCCCAAAACTTCTCCCTTACTATTTCATTTATTCTATATCCCTCAAGGGAAAAAACGTTGAATATACTTTTATTTTCAACGTTCTTTTTTGACGACCACTCAGAGTACACACATTATAAATACAATTCAATACATAATAATAATTCTTATCATTCTTACCCTAAAGTCCACAGCTGTAAAACCAAAATAACAGAGAGCAAGACGTGATGAATACTCAAACACAATGATACTATTAAACACACATTAAAGAAAGAAAAATACGTCCCAGTGAGGAAACATTTACACGTCGCTCGAAAGAAAGTTGTCTGCCATGTCAATATTTATTCTACACTGAAGTATAATACACATCGGCTTTGCCACGCGAATGTTTGCTTATGGAAATGTAAAAATGAAAAAGTAAATATTATACGAGTTCTCGCGAAGTGTTTGCCAAATAAATGTTGAAGTGAATGAATTAGTCCCAAATATGGCTGGTGGAAAAATATTCCGGCTGACATTTTGTTCCACAATAGGGGTGTATGTCAACGCAGTAGGAAATATTTATAAAAGTATGTTGGAGTATTTTAGACTAGGAATAACAGTAAATGTTTCGGTTACAATGAATCAGTAATTCATATGGGAAAACCATTCTGCTTATAAGTTTGGGTTATGGATGTTGTGGTATTGAATAGTAAATATCCTAATTTATTATTGCAATCAATACTATTTACTTTCAAATTGATTGGGACAAATTGGCCATTGGATTGCTATTTAAGAGTCTATAATCGGTGTTCAATATACTTATAATTGTAAATTTATCTATAATTTGAACATAAGTGATAGATCCTCATTTTCATCCACAAACATTTTGCAGTTCACGAAATTGTCATCATCATCATCTTTTTTTACATGAACTTCAACTTTCACATAATTTTTCCATGAAATTGTAGCTAAATTATGTCTCCGCAACTATAGTTAGGGGCTTACACTAGCTAGAAATAATTAAAAACGAGTGCTTTACTTGCAGTGACAGCCCCATCTGTTATCTAGGGCTCACGTAAATTACGCTGGTGTGTTATTAAACGGAAGCATACTTCCTGGCATTGTTTTGTTTTTCAAACGAGATGCCTTGATCATGAGTGACAGTTAATTATGAATGAGTGCTAAAGGGTGTGTCTGGATGTTAGTTTTGGATTTCATCTAAGACTACATTTTGATTATTTCAAGGTGAGTATTTTTTGTATTTAGTTTAATATTAATGAAAAACCACATCATAGACTTCCCTTAACTGTCAACGAAGAGAACTAACTCCCAGTGGCTGTTATACTGTTCTGATTGTAATATACTTAGGGTCACGTGCGATACAATTACTTTCACAATATAAAAGAAAACACAGTAATTACTGGACACATTGAGACTTAACATCTTATGTTTTAGGTAGTCAGCGCAGTAGAATGCCAAGCATTGCTTTGTAATTCAAGATGCTGTTTGGTTTTGCTACTGTCCATGAGCAGTCGTATCGATTACCATCAAGCGAATGACATGCTCATCTCTCCATTTACAGCATTTAAAAAAATAGAAAGAACCAAAATACAACAAATGTATAATCCCTAAGGTGATAACTGACGTAATACCAAATTTTTGCAAGTTAACCAAAAACGAATTAAATCAGAAACCGTGAAAGATGAACTGTGGGAACGAAGACAACTTGGCAGTAATATGCAACGGAGGCAATATTTATAACCCGGTTGGTGCTCGCGAAAATTTTAAAACTTAACGAAATATCACTGTGGCACTAATGTGCTTTGGAGATACGCCAAATCGGTCCACGCTAGCTCCCTCTGACCTGACTAGTTCCTTTGTTTCTTTTTATGATAGTTTAGTGTCTGGATCTGTCCGATATTGCCTGTCCTTCTGTTGAGATCGGCCTTCGAAGACTTTTATGGCTTTAATCATGTGATCGAATTTGTCATAGATGTTCATGATTTAGTAGTCAAATGTGGTTGAATGTCTCGTGATAGCAGTTTATGTCACATAAAAATTTCCATCTTCTTTGATCTTTATTTTTCTATCGACTTTCAAGGGCAATGAAACAAACTAAACGATTTTTGGCAAAAAATAAACTACTAAAGCGATAACCTGTGTGTATTTCATTCTATTTTATCAAGGAATTTTTTACTCTATCTTTGACCTTATCCATGGTTATGCAATGCTTTAGAGCTGTTAAAATGTCGTACGCATTGATATTGTCAAAATTATTAGATACAATAGATACTATTTCAATTATTAATGTAGTCTTATCCTCACCGTCTATTAAACCTCATCCAGAATTTCTATCATCCTCATCAACTATCCCAACAATAAAATCCAAATTTCTTTAAAGCAGCCATAACACAGTACAATTTCTCCACCCACTTTAAATGCTGAAGTGGAATTTACATAACGATGAGGTACATGTACTACGTGGGTGTTCGTTACCGCTTTTTGGACTGCTACGATGTAAAAAGGCTTACATGGAATACAATGCAGACGTGACGTTAACAAGGCTGAATAATAGTCTAGTTTGCATTCTGCATGTTCTTAAATGTGAAAGAAATTATGATTTTTGGGAACTAATTTAGAAGATGAATGATTTGTAATTAGGAGGCAGGTGGAAGTTTTTATAGGTTACAGTTTGGGGACAGTTAGATCTATTCCAGTGGAGGAAAATATCGCAAGGGGACTTGCATACTCGGTTCCTCCAAAATAAATAACAAATATGTCCAGCAAACCGCATTTTTTCAGCGTGATTAACTAAATTAATAATCTCATTCCTTATGATAAAAAAAAAATCAGTTCTTAGCAAAAAGCTGTGTTTATAAGAAAGAATGATATAATTAGCTATTACAATCAATATTTAATCAAAGTATTTTAAATTCTCGATAAATAACACAAACATAAAGGTAAACCACAGTAAAATTCTATACGATACAAATTTTTATTGCGATGAATGGTGTCAATGCTGTTCGCCTGATGGAAACGATTGTTCATGGACAGTAGCAAAACCGTATTGTTTGGTTGTGGTACTGTCAATGAACGATCATGAATTACAAAGTGTCTGACATTCCACTGAGCTATATGATATTAAGTTTCATTATGTCTAGTAGTTACTCTAGCTACAATGATCTTCAAACCGAAAATCAGAATTACATTTACATCTGCATCAAGTAAATATAACTACTAAATTACTTTTACAACCTTCCACATCAAGTTTACATTATTAATATCATAGTTCCTGTACACCGTAAGCATATTAAGAGTTCGGCGTCTACCCCCTCATTTCCAATTTACTTCAGGAAGCGCAGCGCCGATTAGATTAAGGCATCTGGCGAAAAATTTTCAACTTAATTGAAATAAGAAGCCCGGCGACTGGTGGAATTAGCTGCTCCGTAATCGAAGACCGTCTTATTTTTTTAATGCATGTGGGTATCGGAAGTAAAGAAATATTTGATTTAGCTCTGAAGGATATTAATTAAATAATTACTAGCGGCTTCCCAGCTTCGAACGAGTGCGAATAAATTTCTCTAAAATAATACCGGGTATCTCAAGACCGCTACCGAAAACGAAGCCGGGTGATAGTTTTAGTGACTACAAACACTATGCAACTAAAAATTTCGCATAGAAACGCGACAATTATTTTTTATGATTTTTTAAATATCATCATTTTGGGGTGGTAAATCCATAGTTTTTGCTAAAATAATGATTTAAACACTCTTATACCTTAGATTATTTATAAATAAAAGGGTATACACTATTATTTTAGGAAAAAATGTATTTACCACCCAAATATGGTCATAGGAAAAAAATAACAAAAAAAAATTGGTCGCTTTTTTTTGCAACTTTTTTTGTTGCATTGTGTCTGAAGTCGCTTATACTACCACCCGGCTTCGTTTTCGGTAGCAGTCTTGATATACCCTGTATGTACGTATTATATACAGGGTATATCAAGACTGCTACCAGAAACGAAGCCGGGTGGTAGTTTAACGCCCAAATACTGGAACGCAACTTAAATATAACTTGCGCTTAACTACGTTAATCCCGATTAAATGTACTGGCTAAATGGGCCGTGCGCTGTTAAGATCAACTTATTATTTGAATGGCGTTCCAGTATTCGGGCGTAAGTGACTTCAGACATAATGCAATAGAAAATTTTGCAAAAAAAGCGACAATTTCTTTTTTTCTTATTTTTTTCCTATGGCCATATTTGGGTGGTAAATACATTTTTTCCTAAAGTAATAGTGTATACCCTTTTATTTATAAATACTCTAAGGTATAAAACATTTTAAATTATTATTTTAGCAAAAACTATGGATTTACCACCCAAAAATGATGATATTTAAAAAATCATTAAAAATTAATGTCGCGTTTCTGTGCGAAATTTTTAGTTGCATTGTGTTTGTAGTCACTAAAACTACCACTCGGCTTCGTTTTCGGTAGCAGTCTTGATATACCCAGTATATAAACCTTTCTCTTGAGTCATTCTATCTATTTAAAAAAAACGCATAAAAATCTATCGCGTAGTTTTATAAGATCTAAGCATACACAGGGACAGACAGCGCAAAAGCGAAGTTGTTATATATTTTGTAGTGATATTTTTGGAGAATTTTTGTTTAATACATTAGTGACTAGCCAGGTTAGTTAGTAGCCAGGGTAGTAGCCAGGGTAGTAGGGTAGTTAGTAGCCAGGGTGACAAAGTTGTGTTAAAATACTATGGAACTCGTAACACTAAGGTCTTGGGTTCAAATCCCGGGTCGGACAAAGTGATGTTGATTTTTTCTAATATTAATCAGCCGGTATTCAAGAAATTCGTGAAGTCTATGGCCATATCGATCGCCATGGTGATAGGCTTGCACACTATCATATCGCGGGATTGAAGACTTGGCAAAATATGGGTGTTCCCTGCACACAGAACAGATGAACGTAGTTAGAAGGGAAATAAAAGCGTTTGACGCGTCGCAAGGTGTCATTGTCAAATTAGTCGCTGTTGAAATGGCCTTGGAGAGAGGTCCTCCGGCGAAATAGAGTAAAAATGCAGATTTGTGCTATTTTATCTTGCAGTTCCAATACTAAAGCATCAAATATCAATAGAGGAGGAATTTCATACCAATATTCAACCCGATTTTATTGATTTTCACCTTTATTTGCAAAAATTGCGGTTATTAATAAAGACTTTTTGAAGAATTATTATTAAAAATTACATAATATGATAGACGACAAATCAAAAATATACATTGCTGATTACGCGTACATACAATGCTCGCGAATGCCAAGTTCCTACGCAATGCATACGACTCATTTTGTTATGTCAACAGCGAAAATTTGCACATGTCACGTAGTGTTGTAGTCTTGTACATAGTAACTATATCGATGTAATTATAGATTTCGTATACTCGTAAATCAATTTTTAGTCATTTTAAATTGTAGTAACGTTTTAAAACGTGGACGACCTATCCTTATGTTCTAACTTCATACGTCTGCCAACATGAGAACAACATATTTTTGTGTCTGAAAATACATTATATTATAGTAACTTATTCATTTATACGTTTCCAAGAGTGAGTCGATAAAGGCAATAGGTAGAGACAACTAGATTCCTACAAAATCCAGTACGATTTGTTCTAAGTGTTCATTTTCGTGAAACAGAAGACACTAAAAATATCTGGATCATAAGTAATATACAAACCAAAAATAATTACGTGCAACGCTTATGGAAAAAACTGTATCATGGCGGTGAAATAATTAAATATTGTATGAAAAATCAAAACCACTGAATCTATTGACGTAAAAAAATCGTAAATAATAATTGCTTATATGTGCCTTTCCAATAATAAAAATGTTAAAACCTCATACACAGCCAAAAATCTTAAAAATCCTGTTCATATAGATTTGTAAAATAGCATACAAATTAAAATAAATTTTCAAAACTACTCATTTATTTTCCGCCTATTGACATAATACTAATGAAATAACTATATAAAAAAACTATTAAATAAAATAAATTCGGGTCTTATAACAAAGACATATTTCCATAATTTTATCGATACTTTAAATCGACTAATGCAAGCTTTATGTATTGGATTTGTTGAGGTTTTGTGTTCCGATAACGACGACGCTGGTTTTCATACAATTTGACGGCTATTGCCTTTCTAACCATATTCAACTGTTCTGTGTCCCCGCATCACTGCTTACCCTTTCTGGAAAAAAGGCATGCATGCATGTAATTTGAATGTTTATTTCTACTGATACGGTAGAGAAGCGAGCCTATCGCCATATTAGATACAAAATCCTGACATCGAACTGATCATTATTATGAAAATCCGATACCACTTTTCCCAACCCGGGATTCAAACCCGAGACTATTGCGTTGTAATCGAACTGTAATACAAGTGAGCTACCAAGGCAGTTGCATTTAAAGTTCTCAAAAGCAAATCTGGGGGCGCGGCCGAGCCCCCTCCAAGTCGAGCTATAGGCCGTAACATCCTTTTCTCGAAGCAATTCAGACCATTTTCAACCCCCTATAACTTCGTTGTGGCTAAAGCATGAAGCCTGAATTTTCAGTTACTAAGCAGGCATTGTATAAACACGGTATATTTAAAATTTCATTCAATTTGAACCAGTAGTTTAAGAATTATAACTAGTCAAACTTTCTTAATTTTGTCACTCACTGACTGACTGACCGATCATCAAAAGTCTAAGGCACTTCTAGCAGACATAGAACCTTCAAATTTAGAATATAATTAGTGTTTAGTGTCTAAAGTAAGAAAAAATTCAAACATTTCATAATTTGTGTCTAGTTTTCTAGATAGACCAACTGCGTGAATAACTTTGTAATCCCATATAAATGTATAGGATTACAAAGTTACATTTGCAGTTAATGAATCATTGTACCCGTATATAATGGAATAATAGTTGTAGATAGATATCTATATACATGAGGCATAACAGGAGGGGATATAGAGAGGGAAATGGTGTATTCAGCCCATGAAACTGTACAACATTCCTCTAGAAAAACATGACGAAGAAAAACTTGCAAATAAATAGATTAAATTACTCGAAAATATCAATTACAATGAAAGAAAGAACATTAATAATCAAATCCGCTATATTTGTGATAAATAGATACCTACAAAAATAAGAAAAATCCATGACAGAGGCTTTAAGAAAAATCGTTAGTGATATTCTAGAAACAAGAAGTACCGAAAAGGAAAAAAGTAGGACTCTACAAAAAGACGTGAGATCCCATCAAAAACATCCTGTAAAAAATTCCAAGTCTCGCAGCTCAGGTTTTCTACCGCAAAAAGTTGTGAGATGCATGTAATACCAAGTCAATTAATTGATTTAGTCCTTAAGGGACCTTCTATATAAAGTTATTACGTTAGTTATTACCATATCAATATTAAAAATTCTTTACGTTTTAAAGAAATAGATCGACTTGGCCAGCAGCATTATGTATAAATTGTACGATACATTATGTTTTCATGCGATGGATGATGGCAACAGGATGTTTTTGATGGGATAGCTTATAACAGTTGCAAGAAATCGGTGCAGAAATACCGGATGTAAATAGCAAATTTCTTTGTTAAGAGATCCGGATACTATTTGCAGATTTTGTTAGAAATCCTTGGTTACTCGTGCGATATTAATGTTTTCTAATTTGAGAAAACTTAAGTTTGAATAAATGCACTGAATCCATTTATTTATTAAGGTTTGCTTAGTTGTTACAATAATACATAATTATGATTATGTATGTTGCACAACTCTGACTTTTCGGAGTCATGTGTGTATTGATAGTCAATCACCACGCACTAAAACGGTGAAGGAAAACATCGTGAGGAAACCTGCATACCATAGCGATTCATAAGAATTTCTATGGTATGTAAGTCCGCCAACCCGCACTAGGCCAGCGTGCTGGACTATATGGCCTAACCACTCTCAATCTCGATTGTAGAGGAGGCCCGTGCCCTGCAGTGGGACGTATATGGGCTGATACAGATGTTGCACAACCACATACAAGCAAACACAACATGAAAATGAAAATAATTAATTGAATCCATTTAAATGTTCAACATCATTTAGATTGTAAAAAAACAAAATACATCTAAATTTCAGCTATTTAATTACTCGCTATCATCTCACAATTACAATAAAAGTAGTAATTTTGATATAAAGCGCTTTACATCGTATCATACTCGTGGAAAAAACGCAGAGTGGTTTTCTTATTAGACTTAATCTTTTAAGTACTGGTGACTTTTTAAGCTGCTTTCAATTGTTTTTGCTAATGGACTATAGAATGCTAATAACAAGATTTATCTCTGAAAATGAAAAACCTCTTTCACAATATTTCTTATTTATTGTTATTACATGTATTAATTTTATACTTAAATTATTGTTCTCGTATTTAAATATGAAATCAATGTATTTTAGATAATTATTGATCTTTATCTGTCTGATTAGTCTCCTTGGCGCAGTTGGTTAGACGCCGCCAGTGAAATGAGAGGCCGCGGGTTCGATCCCCGCACCGAGAGAAATGTTTGTGCGGCCCACAAATATTTCTTTCGGGTCTGGGTGTTTGTGAGACCGAAAAGTCTGTCGTAGTTCCTGATACCCACGACACAAGACTCGATCTTAGTGTGGGGTCAGGACTATGTATGTGACTGTTGGGTGTTATTTCTGTATCAGCCCATATACGTCCCACTGCAGGGCACGGGCCTCCTCTACAATCGACTACCGATTGAGAGTGGTTGGTAATCGGACTACACGCGACTGCCAACATGTTCACGGTGGTCGCGGGTTCGAATCCCAGGGCACACCTCTGACTTTTTGGAGTCATGTGTGTATTGATAGTCAATCACCACGCACTAAAACGGTGAAGGAAAACATCGTGAGGAAACCTGCATACCATAGCGATTTATAAAAATTCTATGGTATGTAAGTCCACCAACCCGCACTAGGCCAGCGTGGTGGACTATATGGCCTAACCACTCTCAATCGGTAGTGGGTGTTATTTATTTTATTTTATTTATTAATCTTCTGATTCTAATAAATCTCAATGTTACTTTTGTTTTATGACAGGCAGTTTGTATACGAAGTATGCAGATCCGAGCACAACGAAAGCAATCAAAATCTATTTTCTTACACAAATTGATTTTACATCAACGTAATATATTCGTGTTGCGCTATTAAGTGTTTCCTAATTACTGTATCCTTGTATCCTTCGTCTTAATAATGCAAGTACCAGTGTCGTCGCGTCTCGTCTATAAAAAATGTTTATTGCCACTTAAACCCCGATCTTTTATTTTTGATCCCAACTATTTTTTCTCTTTATTTATGTAAGAACTTTTGTCCAATAGACATGTCAGTTCCATCGTACGCTAATATAAAATGTTACTTTAATTATGTAATCCAATTTGTCTAATAATAAACTATAAAGCATTCTGATTTGCTCAAAGTCAGGTACTGCCAAAATACTTTGTACCAATTTTATGCATGAATATGAATTTGAAAAAAATTAATATGAATTTCTATCTTATTTGTATTCAATCAACCCGCAATGGACCAGTGTGATCTCTGGCCTAAGCCATTTCTTTGAACTCTTGATTGAAGGGAAGTTTTGTGTTAGGGCTTAAATAGTACAGTACAATGCTTAAAAATAACTTAATTTACAAAATAATTCATAATATTTATTTTTAAATCAATGAATATAGAGTAGCTTAGATGGATTTACATAGGCGAAGTCAGCTTGGACCACTAATATGTTATACAAGCTGTGTTGTCCTTTTAAGAGAGTCATCACGATATTAATTCTAACATTACAAATAGATGAATGTAAAACATATAACTTACCTACTTTATAATGATTTCAAGTCCCGTTCTTAAAATCATGTTCTTTTCTCCTTTAATTTAAATGATTTTAATTAAAATACACCCGTTCTTACTGAAGTATATAATATCTGTGCGTTTAATCCCGTATTCTATCGTAGACTGGTGATTAACAATTAAATTCTGTAAGACGAGGGTCGGTAGCGATTCCATTGCGTGTCCTGATTATAAAACAGTATGGTTTGGATGGCGAATCAAAGTTGTTCTTCGGGGTTACTTTTCTTGAGGATGTTAAAAAATATAATTGCATATATCGGTATTTTTAAATGTGGTACATTAAGCGAGAGTATTTAGTTTGAATGGAAGGGCATTGGTTTTTGGATATAATGTTGGATGTAGTATTCTACAACTAATATTATATGAGATTGAAATAATAATCCAATCAGCAGCCTTATTGGTAGTGGTATAGCTACACTGGTGTCTCACATGACTCAGTATAAATGGACATGTTCATACGGGGCGGTACCATCGTCTCAAAGACGAACGAATTATCTCTCTATCTCAATATGTGTTCTTAACTTCAAGCCAAGTATTTACTTGATCTTGTCAATCTAAAACATTGAAGAAATTTTGTCTTAATTTAATAGAAAAAATATATTTTAATAAATCTTCATTGTTCATCGCAAAACATCAAATTAACATACATAATCTCCAATAAACGGACCCTTATTACTATTCCGAGCAGGGAAAGGATCAGAAAAACAGCTCAGAAACGGACGGATGGTGAATCAGCAATTTTTTGACCTCCAATATCACAGTTGCTTTGGTTAATCTAACTTATTACGCCGGCTAATCGATTTGCTGGGTATTCATTGACTCAACCCTTATTGGTTTAAGAAAATTGGGTTGGTTATAAACGCCCTTGTTATGCTGTATTTTGCGAAATATTGGCAGTTGAAAACTGCCTGCCTTGGTGGCGCAGTGTTACTACGGTACATTTACAACGCTGAGGTTTGAGTTCGAATCCCGGGTCAGGCTAGTTTGCTATTGAATTTTTCTTATTAGCCCGTAGTTATGTATTTATTTCCGAAATGGTGATAGGCTCTTACTCTATCTCATCGTGGTACGAAACATAAAAGACGGAACATGAGTGTCCTATTAGCACCTCTGCTTATCACTTCTAGGAAAATATGTGATATGTCATTTTGTTTTATATGAAAATTATAAATTCTACCTTTTGAAGTGACGTCAGACTAAACGATCTCCATGGGTATTCAAATATGTATTTCGTGTGAGTGATTGATATATTGAAGCAGATTTGCCATTCATTTATCACAGGACAAAACAGTCATGAAACTGATGAATACACAATACATTTAAATTGAGTCGTCGTATTTTACTTTACTTGAGTATTGAGACCCATTCAAAGGATGTTATTACAATCGCTTGGCATTTCCAACATTAAGAGCTTTGATATAGGCCTCGGGGCAAATCATAATAAATCTTATTTCCGGGTAATAAGATACAAATTGGATGCGATTTAAACATGTATGCTACGCATTCTTCTTGCGCAGATCCTGTACACGAAGTCTGTAATGAGAATGTTGTGATACACTTACTTGTAGAATAATGGGGCGATTGTATGTTATTTATTTGTTGGGCGTGAATGGATATGTACTGGATTGCAATTTATGTAATGGGTATATATGTTGGGTAATGTTTTTTCGATTCATCAAATGAAACAAACCTTTGTGTGAAGCTTTTAGAGCCCGGTAATTAATTATATAACTTACAAATTATAAAGGCCGATAAAACTATTTGTTTTTAGATCTAGAAAAAATAATTTATAGAATTAAGAGAAAAAGAAGAAATAAGAATAGCTTACTTTGCTTTACTGGTAGGTCTCTCATATGCGGTAGGCCGCCTGGGTAGGTACCACCACAATGTCTATTCCTCCCGTTAAACAAATAAATAATAAATAAATAAATAACACCCAACAGTCACATACATAGTCCACAGTAAGATCGAGTCTTGTGTCGTGGGTATCAGGAACTACGAGAGACTTTTCGGTCTCACAAACACCCAGACCCGGAAGAAATATTTGTGGGCCGCACAAACAATTCCCTCGGTGCCGGGGTCGAACCCGCGGCCACTCGTTTCACAGGCGGCGTCTAACCAACTGCGCCACGGAGGCTGTTAACAGCAGTGTAAATGCGTTCCGGCTTAAAGGACATTATAGCCAGAGTAACTATTGAACATATTGACACTTAACACCTTATGTCTCATGATAGTGAGCGCAGTGGAATGTCAAGCATTGCTCTATGAATCATGGTGCTGCTTGGTTACCTACTGCCCATGAGTGGTCGTATCGCTTACCATCAGGCGAATTCTATGCTCGTCTCGCCATTCATCGCAATAAAAACAAACGGTCCATGGTAGTTATACGATTTGTTTATTACAAAAGTGAAGAATGTTTTTGAGACAAAACCATCCTCTTAGTAAGTACTAACCGTTGTTAATACAGAAACATATTAATTTCTGAGGTTTACGCGAATGTTACTCATTGAAAAAAAACTATTATTTACAGATTTTATCGTGGATTTGGTTAAATTTTTACATTTTTGACTTCCCGACGGGGATCGGGGGGCGGACATCCCCGATAAAAACCGTAAATAATAGTTTTATTTCAACACAAACATATTTTAAATAAAACTAAAATGGTACATGCGGCTGCTAAAATACTCTGAATTCCATAACTAGTTTCATACAGAGATATGAAAATATTTAGTTTCCAGCAATACGTTTTTTTGCATTTAATAATAAATAAAAAAGTCCTACATATAAATGTAGGACTTTTTAATGGTTGATAAACCATAAGTAGCTTTCATGTGACTTTCATTGTTTGTACATACAGCCCTAAACTATGTTGATAAGCACTAACTACTATAACATCCTGCAAAACTGGCAAAATTAATTCAAATAAAATTTTAAATATGTCCTTTAAAATCGCTTTATTTGCAGTCAGTGTTGACAAAACTTATGAAACTGTGGAATAGGATTCTAACTTAGCCTCCTTTCCTTCAGAATGGATGCAATATACAATTATTGGTAAATATGTATCTTTCTTACGTTACACGCCAAAAACATGAAAAAAGTTTAAGCATTATGTAAAATAATGTTTCATTCTCCTATTCATATATCCATCCCATGGTTGCATGGAATTACGTAGTGTGGTAAGGCCTCTTGTACTATTGTTTTTAATGATTTCTTTATTAATACATAATTATTTACTTAACACACATAGTTAAAATAGTAATCTAGATATAACAATTACAAAATGTACAAATAGCGTTCTTATCGCTCTTGGCGATTTCCTACAGAAAGCCTTAATTTCTAAAATTTGCCTCTGTATTGTGCAAAAACAGTCAAATAAATAGATAAAATTTCTTACAACCCGCCTAAAGTAATATTTGAATTAAAATATTCCCGTCCACCGGTCGGAAATGTACGCAGAAGCCATTCGCTGTCTCCAGCTTTGTACCAGTTATGAGTGTGATCTGTACTAACTCTGTGTTTGTGGATCTGACTCGGCCTCTCAATAATATTCGTAATATTACCCTTCGTTGTATTGTTTATAACTTTTCCAGGGTGTTACATAAAATTTTATTTGGATGCATAAGGTAGGTACTTTTTAAATATTCATCCATTTTTATAATTCCTTGAAAATAAACGTTAAATTTATTTTTATTGAAAATTCTAAATAAACATCATTACCATAACCTGATTTAACTAATGACACACAGAATTGTGTCACTTTTGAGTTTAGCCTATTTATCGTATACGAGTCCGAAGCCCAGGGATAAATTTGTCAATCAGTTTATCTATTTGAGCTGCACTGCAGTGGTCACTAAGTGCATTGTAATCTTTAGACCATGGTCTTATGTTATAGAATATAAAAACAAGGAAAGTCAGCATCGGTGTGATTGTAAATGATTTTCTTATGTTATATTGAGCAAACGAGCATGCGGTTCATCTGATAAGTGATCACCGCCGCCCATGAACATCTGTATGTGCACAATGTTCATTTTTAAAAACACTTGAAATATGTAAATGAAAAAATCTTTATTAAAAATAACAATTTTATACAGGGTATATCAAGACTGCTACCGAAAACCGGGTGGTAGTTTAAGCGACTTCAGACACAATGCAACAGAAAAAATGGCAATAAAAAGCGACAATTTTTTTTTTGTTATTTTTTTTCTATGGCCATATTTTGGTGGTAAATACGTTTTTTTCCTAAAATAATAGTGTATACCCTTTTATTTATAAATACTCTAAGGTATAAATGAGTTTAAATTATTATTTTAGCAAAAACTAAGGATTTACCACCCAAAAATGACGATATTTAAAAAATCATAAAAAATAATTGTCGCGTTTCTATGCGAAATTTTTAATTGCATTGTGTTTGTAGCCACTAAAACTACCACCCGGCTTCGTTTTCGGTAGCAGTCTTGTGATACCCGGTATAAGAAGAATATTACAGGGGTTCTCGAATCAGGCATTGCCTGTGTCTTGAGAAACCAGTTAAATATAATTTTATTACAATAATTGTGTGTGTGAGTATGAGAAAGTGCTAAGTATGTATGGATGTGTGTGTGTGTGTGTGTGTGTGTGTGTGTGTGTGTACATCACATTTTACATCTTTATTTAATCAGCCTACGGAAGTTTATCAAGACCCTTTCTGCTCGAATGCACGCGGCCTTACAGTGTCGTCACGCGTGATGCGACCTCGCCAAGACAAGTAGGTCGGGCGTCCGCGTAATCCCCTGGATTAGGGCTACGTCGGACGCCCGTCAGCGGGCGCCCGTAAGTACCGACTGCGAAAAGTTTGCAGATGCTTTTGACCTTGTGACGTCTGTTTGATGGCATGGTTTGTGATTTTGTGTTTTATTTAATCATATTTGTATTCTACTTAATAGGGCGAGTTTTGTCAGCTCAGACAGTAATATTTTTAGTTCATGCGAACACCAATATCACTTGACAGTGTAACTGACTGACGTGCCAAGTATTTTTTTTGCGGCTAAGTCAATAAAATACTATCTTATGGTATTTTATTATCGCCAGGAGTTAAATTAGATAATTCTTTGTAATTTGTATTACTAGGCATATGTCTGACTCAGTTAATCTCACGCAAAAAATATATATTCATAAATCCAATATTAATTTCCGATCAAAAAATCTACCAAAATAAAATTCTGGAAAAACGTCGAGGCTTATATATTAGGAAATTAGAATGTAGCAATATCCGCTTATTGATTACCAAGTATATCAAAAGAATATGTTAATGTTTTATCGTATACCAAAAATCATAATGTTATTTGATTTAGTTAATATCGCTCAGACTTCAAGTTGCCTTTTTGATCTCATAGTTAATTTTAATTCGATTACTGAGTCTAGCATGACCTTTTCAGACAAACTCATAATTACTTGGCTATAGAATGGACTTCTATCATATCGTGGGAACACACAAGGTGAAATGTAGGTGTCCTTGCAGCTCCTCTGCCTACCATTTCTGGGGGAAAAGCCCTATTAGTTTATGTATGTAATAATTACATGAGGCATTTGCGCGTATATTGGAAATGTAAGAATAATCACTGCTATGTCTTGACCAGATTTGAAAGATTATTATAGTGACAAGTCAACAACGGTCTGCAACCAATATGCAGTACTGTAAACATTTATTTATTTGTTTATTATACTAACAGCATTTACAAGATAACATTTAAACAGTATGCTTCTGTATCAGCCAATATACATCCCACTGCAGGGCACGGGCCTACTCTACAATCGAGAGTACGATTGAGAGTGGTTAGGCCATATAGTCCACCACGCTGGCCTAGTGCGTGTTGGTGGACTTACATACCATAGAAATTTTATATATCGCTATGGTAAGCAGGTTTCCTCTCGATGTTTTCCTTCACCGTTTTATTGCGTGGTGATTGACTATCAATACACACATGACTCCGAAAAGTCAGAGGTGTGCCCTGGGATTCGAACCCGCGACCACCGTGAACATATTGGCAGTCGCGTCTAGTCCGTTTACCAACAGGCCACCACGCACTTCAAGCAGTATGCTTATTGATAATTAAATAAAGACAAATGCATTTTCATTTCGTACATATAACATTCGCAACATTATTAATATTTCTAAGCGTATAACATATAAATAATAATAAATAAAAAACACCCAACAGTCACATACATAGTCCTGACTCTACACTAAGATCGATCCTGTGTCGTGGGTATCAGGAACTACAACAGACTTTTCCGTCTCACACACACCCAGACCCAAAATAAATATTTAAGGGCTGCCCAAACATTTCTCTCGGTGCGGGGATCGAACTCACGGCCTCTCGTTTCACAGGAGGCTTCGAACCAACTGCGCTTGGAAGCTGTCAATATCCAAGATAGCATTTAAACAGTTGACTTATTGATAATGAAATAAAAACGAATGTATTTTTATTTTGTATATGCAGAAGTCGCAGCATTATTATAAACGTATATAATATATACAATATTTTTATATATGAAGCTACTGTAGGTTTTATACTCAATCATGGTACAAATTAATATGGTACAAATTGTGTAAAGTACAAAATGTACAACGAACTTTAAACTAATTCGCATACTGGTGTGAATTAACGGATAAGAGTGCTACAAATAATAGTTTCTATCTTTGGTTTTGTGAGAGACAAGTTATAGGCTTATGGCGATAAGTAATAATATCTTGGCAAATATTTTATTTAGAGAGTTGAGCCTAGAGTTTCTTGCCCCTTTATCTCTAGAGAAAACCGCTTTCCGAACCGGATGGTAGATAAAAAAATACTGAATCTAAATGATGTAGAACATATTATTGAATTCAATAAATTATTTTCATTTCGTTTCATAATTATATATTGTAACATCATCTTTATAATAAAGAAATTCAACAATTAATTATAAAGTTACATGATAATATATTTACAATTTTCACACAGCACCGGTGGTGCGGCACCACATTAAGATTCTAAAGCTGAAGTCTCGGGTTCAAATCCCGGACAGTGATATTGGATTTTTCTGTCCATAATCAGTATGGCGGTAGGCTTGTCCTCTGTCATATTGTGGGGCAGAGCACATAAGGCAAAACGTAGATGTCCTGCCACCAACAGAACTTCTGCCTACCCCTTTTGGGAAAAAGGCGTGAAATTATGTATATATTTATGTATACGTATATTTACGAAGCAGTTTATTGCTTAGATATTTATTTCTGAGTGTAATACCAATGTATTAATAATAAAAATACAATATCGTGGGTTAGTTCATCACAATGACCAACAAAAGTTACACTTTTCATTTTCAGTCTGTAGATATCCGGCTTCAATCAATTCAGCAAACTGTATACTGTCAAGATATTTCGTATCAATCAAAATTACTCTAATAAAAAATGAATGAAATTATTCTTCCTTCTAACCTCAAAGCAATGCCTTAAAAACAAAAATTTGTGCAAGTCATACTGACTCGCCGTTCGCCTATGACTTGCTTTTTGACCCAAAAGATTTTCCGGGACACGAAATCCGGGCCGGGAAGACGGCTTGTCGCCGTTACACGGACGGAATTTTTAAATTAAGCCAAAATAAATGTTAGATGTTGGAAATTGTATCCTAATGTTTGTTCCGTTTTAATTGATTCTTTATGAAATGTAAATATTTTATCGGCGGAATTAAAAATTTAATGGCTCTTGCTTTTGCGTGATTTGTTGTTTTGCTTGTGGATGTTTGTTTTCTTTTTTTTTGTAAGAGAATTTGACTACGACCTTTTGAAGTTATTTTATACGAGCTGTATACTATTTGTAAGATATAAGGTTGAGTAATTATTTTTGAAGAACAATTCTATTGATTATTTGGTAAAGGAATTAAGAACATATAAAAAAATCACACATTGTAACTAAAACGGTGAAGGAAAACATCGTGAGGAAACCTGCATACCATAGCGATTTATAAGAATTTCTATGGTATGTAAGTCCGCCAACCCGCACTGGGCCAGCGTGGTAGACTATATATTATGGAATAACCACTCCCAATCGTACTCTCGATTGTAGAGTAGCCCCTGTCCTGCAGTGGGACGTATATGGGCTGATACAGACAGATACACATTGTAATCAAATACAGCTGAGTATTTTCAATATTGCGTTAAATAGCTTGAAATCGCTACTTTAGCCTTACTTCTGAAACTAATATTACGTACCATATCAAGTGCTTTGATCGTGTCAGGGTTTTTTTATGTTATAGGGGGCAAACGAGCATGCGGTTCACCTGATGGTAAGTGAACACCGCTGCCCACGGACATTTGCAACACTATAGGGTCGGGAGATGCGTTGCCGGCCTTTGATGTGGGAATACGCTCGTTTTTTGAAGGTTGCCGGGTCGTATCTGTCCGGGAATGATGCCGCTGGCAACTGGTTCCATAGATTTGTAGTAGGGTGAAAACATACATATTTAAATAACTATGAAACGCCATCCAGTAGAATGTTCTTTTATCCGATATAATACAGGGTATATCAAGACTGCTACCGAAAACGAAGCCGGGTGGTAGTTTAAGCGACTTCAGACACAATGCAACAGAAAAAGTTGCAAAAAAAAGCGACAATTTTTTTTTGTTTTTTTTTTTTCCTTATGACCCATATTTGGATGGTAAATACATTTTGTCCTAAAATAATAGTGTATACCCTTTTATTTATAAATAATCTGAGGTATAAAAGTATTTAAATCATTATTTTAGCAAAAACTATGGATTTACCACCCAAAAATAACGATATTTAAAAAATCATAAAAAATATTTGTCGCGTTTCTTTGCGAAATTTTTAGTTGCAATGTGTTTGTAGTCACTAAACTACCACCCGGCTTCGTTTTCGGTAGCAGTCTTGAGATACCCGGTATATACACTGCCTCAGTGGAGCAGTTGATAAGATGCGGATTGTGAAACGAGAGGCCGCGAGTTCGACCCCCGCACCGAGATAAATATTTCCGTGATTCATTGGAATTTGTTTCGGATCTGGGTGCTTGTGAGACTGAAAAGACTTCCGCAATTTCTGATACCCACGACACAGAAATCAATCTTAGTGAGGGGTCAGGACTATGTATGTGACTGTTGGGTGTTTTTCCACTGTATCTATTAACAGAACTTATCTGCTGTATTATGAAAACATTCTACAAAACCAAAGCAAAACTGCCCAATGCACAATATCAGCGCTCATCAAAGAGAAGGCAAACACGCCGTAATCCTGGCCAACAAACTACCGTACTTGGCAAATATTTGTTTAACCAAACAGGTTGTGCAGCAAGAAATCTTTGCATAAAGGTTGGTGCTTGCTGGAGTTACGTATATTGCAAATGCTTGGCCAAACATTGCTCGTGTTGAGATATTAGGTTTACTCTTTATCCTGGTAATATAAATATGCAAGATTTTGATGTTTGCTGCATTGTTATTGTTATATGACCTAACCACTTTCAATTGTACTATTGATGGTATGAGGAGGCCCGTGCCCTGCATTGGGATTGGATATGGGCTGATAGAGTGCTATTTTACATAAAAACTGATGGATGGAGATTAACATGGGCTATATTTTGTAAATAAATTGAGTAAATTCTCGAAATTATAATATTAAATGATTAATAAAAAGAAAAAATAATTGACATCCATAAACTCATATAAGCTAAATTCTGTATCTGTATCAGGCCATACACGTCCCACTGCAGGGCAAGGGTCTCCTCTACAATCAAGATTACGAGTGAGAGTAGTTAATCCATATAGTTCACTACGCTGGCCTAGTGCAGGTTGGCGGACTTTATATACCATTTAAGTACAGAGCATTTAAAAGCAGAGTTACTCTATACTCCTACAAGAATTTCGATTGTTCGGATGTTGAACGTCAATATAATATAAGATAAAACTTTCCACTTCCAAAAATCACTTTTCAATCAATTCTCTATACAATTTGTCATTCACTTCAAACTTAGATTACGACGTACGATATAAATTCGAACATTTTATAAGTACTAAAACGTCACGACCCTCAATTTTGACAGTTGACGTTTATCAAATTTAATTTGGCAGCCTAATGTAAATAGAAATAGGGTTTATTATAAAAATTTGAAATTTGACATTGACAGTGGACGTGCAGGTAGATAAAGTTTATAAGCATATTCGTACAGTTTTACGCACTATGTTGAACATTCAGCGTCGTGTGGGAGTGCAGAGTAAAACTCTGATATTTTTTTTAAATTCAGGCTCTAAAGTTGAATTCTAGCATTGTGTCAACCTGTGTGGAATTCAATGTATTTCTAAACCGAACGCATGATATTTTGTTTGGTTATTTTTATTTGCCTTTTCATGCGGTGAACATTTATACGCTTGTAAATTTTATACGAATTATTTTGTTAACCGATTTCCGATGGAAAATATTGGTGTCCAATTTTTTTCAATAGTTAATAAAGCGCGACATGTCGGTGAAAGTAATTCTAAATAATTTTAATAATCCGAATGTCGGAATTCAATCAAGTACCTATTTAGATAAAAAAAAACAATGGTCTTAAGCTACAAATTTTGATACAATGTTGTTTTTAAAATTCCATCATATTCATATCAATTTGTCATCAGCAATACAATGCATCGAATTATTCAAAAGAAACTTGATGAATATTGAGACCACAAGACGGGTCGAAACCCAGACACTGAAAAATACTGAATAAAAAAGTTTTGAATTTGCGAGTGCAAAAGCCGAGATCGGGTACCCTCTTCTGAGGAGACTTTGTCACTCATTTGAATAACAAGAGAAACCTTTTTTCTTCTATCCCGCTATACTGTGTATTTGGAAAATATGGTGGAATATTTTGGCGCCCACCGTGGTGTTTACAATTACAGTTGATTCGATTTTGGAACTTTCAAAACCTTTTTATCGATTGTTTGCATTTATTTAAAGACAATTGTGTTTTCGCGTATTTTTACATATTTATTTTGTGATATTAACTATGGAAACTGTTTAGAAAAGACATTTAGTTTTGTTACGATTGGTATCGTACATATTAACTCCAACACGTTTTAAGATTAAATTTAAGAAGTAATGATCTCCTCATAACTGTTTACTTTCATGTAAATAAAATAGTTATAAAATGAAAGAAGGTTCTACTCGTATTTAAATTATACACTACGAGCTTTATTCGAATAAAGTACAAGATAAATTAAAATATGAGGTGAGGAGCTATCAAATGCAGCACTATTTACATATTTCCTATTTGCCAGACCAGGCTAATTTATCATGAGCCTAGCTGAAAAGCTATTAGAGAAAAAACAAATAAAGCCCCTTGGCAGACGCCACTCCAAAGGGGAGTCTCAAAGCACACTCATAATGTGTAAATACCGTGGGCGAAAGGCTGGAAAATGTTGATTTTTTTCTCATCTAAAAATGGGGGAGTAAAGTTTTTTAGACAAAATTTTGCACGCGCTTTGTCTGAAATTAATTTCTGTTTGAAATATTAAATTACTGGTGATATATTTCAATGCGTTCTTTTAAATATTTGGTGATGTTTAGAAGGCATTTAAACTGAAAGTGTGATCCCGTTTAGATGGGTTCATGAATGAACGAACAATGTGAATAGATGAACTTTTAAAAACCAATATATTCCACTGTTATGCATGGTTTTTCGTCCAATATTTTGGCGCCCAATTTTTGCTCGGTATATATTATTATATATTTTATTGTAAGAGCAATATAGATTAGAATTCTGCTTCAAGTCTAACTTAGACTGACATTGGAAAATTTCAACAACAGGTGTAGGTACGGTAAGTAGTGATACTTAGATACTTATCATGTTTTTTTTATTATTTCAATAAATGGCGAGACATGCATGCCATTCGTCTTGTGGTAAACGATCCGATCGATCATGGACCATGAATTATAAAGCAAATTTGGCATTCCACTGCGCTCGGCATCTTGAGACATTCGATGTTAGTTCTCAATATGTAGTTACTCTGGCTCCAGTGTCATTCAAACCGTAACACGACATTGTATTTACACTGCTGTTTGGCAGGAGACATAGATTGCGGTGGTAGGTACCTGCCTAGACGGTCTTTCACATTGCGATACCTGCTACCAATTAAATTCACCACCTTTCTATGATAAAGATAACCCCTACTTTGTAGATCAATCGTGGTCATTTTCCATCCTGATTTAGAACGTTCTTCTAACTCACCCAGCTATGACCAGCTTTAAAGTAATACATACCATACCCCGATAAAACAATATCTTATAAAATGAAACTTATAAAAACGTCAGTTAAGTGGCAAACGCGGTGAATATATCATAAAACAAATGTAATCCCCGTTTAATCTGCACTTCGGAGGCTCGGAGGTCGCAATTTAGTTGTCAAAGGGCATCCGCAGGCGGCCGCTTGCAAATTGCTCGTCCGATAACCGGACACAGAGCCGCGTGTGTACGGAAATGGTTGGTGAAAGATTTAATAGAGCTGTTGTAATCTTCTTTTGTGTATGGTATATGAAGCTGTGTGAATACCAACCGAAATTGGTCATGGACTTTGAAGATGCTATTAAATTGGAACTATTTTTAAGTAGTTTTATTTTAATATGTAACATTCGCGTTATTTTAAGAAACGCATTAGTCACGTTAATTTCAGAAGAGGAAAAGAATAAGAAATAAGAAACCATTATACGACATTACTAGTTTTTTTCAAGCCTCGTATTTTATAACGAGAGAAATTTTGAATTATAATTCAACAAATTCATATAAATATAGTAAATATCGTTCTATATGATTGTAAAAACACGTTGAACTTTTCACATAAAGTTGGGATTTGTAGGGATAAGCGTAGGTAGACTTGCTATTCGCGCTGACGATGGAATGTAAGATATATCTAAATATCTTGACTGCTGAGAATATCTTAACTCCAGTGCTGTTTTAAGATGGATCTTGCTCACCTCTTGACTTATTATTATCATAAGCTATTTACTTCCCACTGCTGGGCAAAGACCTCCCTCTGTTCCTTGCATTTGTCGCGGTCAAGTACTAATTGCCAGTTTGAAAGATAATATGATTCGAGTTCCTCCCACCATCTCCTTCTAGGCCTTCCTCGTGACTTAGTAGACAAAAATTACCTCTCGAAGTATTCATGGGACATTCTGCCCACTTGGTATTGCCATTTTATTGATTAGAATTATATTCCCCATACGAAAAGATATCAACATCTTAATTGTTTCATTTAATTCGTCTTAAAACGATAAAAGAGATAAAAAAGTTTTTAAGCCAAAGGGGACAATTAGTATCACCACCGTTCCAGACCCTTCCAGATGCCTTTTAGTTCCAGGTTTGCTTTAGAAATAGCCCGAGGCACTCTGGGGAAGCGTGTATGGCCGTATAACATACAAAGAATTTATCTCGGTTATAAAGTGTTCACACATAGATAATACCTTTGGGGCACGAATCAGCAAAAACCCGGTTTTTGACGACATTTTTTTTACTCTCTGCTATAAAATGGAGTTTAGGCTTTGTGTATGTAGGAATACGCATAGTAGGACTGTGAAATTGTGGCGCCCTGGGCTAATAAGACTCAGAGGCCCACTAATTATTCAAGTAATTGTTATTGCGTCACAAAACTGTTTTGCAGAGTGATCTAGGTTTACGCTAAATTAAAAAAAAAAGATCAATAAAATTGTGTTATTTATTTTAATATTTACCCATGTATTCATAATGGCTTAGCGCTGTTTTATAAGGTCATTGAAAAAGTTCGGCCTGAGGCCTTTTGTATCCACGGGAACCTAGGCTGTAGCCCAAAAAAAAAACTTTAGGTATTAGATCTTTAGGTATACGCAATAAGTAGAGTGGACGTAAGAATATTTATAAAACCCGTCACAGTAGTCAGGAGATAAGGTTACACGTAAAATATAATATATTTTTTAATGCTTTTAATGGTAATTATCTAAATGAGGTACTACGCAATATGACTAAAAACCTTGTCCGATCTAAGACACGCACTTGGATGTCAGAATTGCAGTATAAAAAAATACGAAAAAATGTAATAAACGATTTCATAATTATCGTAAGTTATAAATACACTTTTTTTATCAATATCATTCCCCACTTTTCTTATACTTCTTTCGTCCAACAGCAGTATAAATGCACTGTTCTGTTTCGGTTCGAAGGACATTCTAGCCTTAGTAACTACTGGAAATATTGAGACTTTACATCATATGTCTTAGGATGGTGAGCGCAGTGTAGTACCAAGCATTGCTTTGTAATTTATGGTGTTGTTTGGTTTTGCTACTGTTCATGGGCGGTATCGCCATTCATTGCAATAAAAAAATGTGAAGTTGAACTTTTAAATAGAACACAGTAATTATGATGACTATTGACACCTTTTTGAAAGAGTTTTTTGTACACATGCATGAGATAACCGATACTAATATTCCTGATAATTTCCGGTGCATTGTATTTACTACTAAAAAATGTGTATAATTAATAAATAAATCTATCCATTAAATCTAAAATTAGAAATCGGGCTAAAGAAAATCAATTTCAAAGTTAAGTTCTTAAATAAAGCTATTCAGTACACCCACATTTCGCCTTGTATGTTCCGTCCACTATGTGATAGGGGGCAAGCCTATAGCCATATCGGGCACATAATATTGCTGACTTCCTGACTCCTAAATTCCTTCCTATGATCCTACGTTAAGTATATCTACGCTGGATCTTATAATTACTCCTATAAAGTTGTCTTGATAGAACATAGACAACTAATGAAATTAATAATATCGCACCCTCGGTGCAACAAAGTCACATTTGCAAAAATGCAACTTTTCAAGAAAACCATTTGAAACTTTGACATCGTATAAAATATGATATTTCAAGACATAGACAAGTCGAACAGCTTTTATCACAATATCAACTTGTAATTTAAGCTTAAAAAAATTATGACAACTAAATATTCAACAAAATATAAGATTAATTCATTATACCTTCCAACCTTGTAATTTTTGCATATGTGACTTTGTTGCACCGAAGGTGCGATATATAATATATTTACGATAAAATATATTTTACTTTTACACTCTCTCATCATTCCGCTTCCAAATATCATACCATGACAAAACGACGCAAATCCACAGACATCAAATGACGCCGAGTTAACCCCAATAATTAAATTGTATGCCCCTCCCTTAACCGCAATACACAAAATTCAATTGTTTCGTACAACTTGATATGACACACCTTTTGAAGTTTTCCAATTAGGAGTTACTTGTGTGCTCGAAGGCAATATTTAACTTTGTAAGCCCAGCCGAGATAATGCTGGCAACATCTGCGACCCTTCACAAAGCCAACTTTCTCATATTAAGATGTGGCAATGTGGAGTGAATTGAGTCCTTAAGTGTCCTGATAACACGTTTTGTGTTTGTCGCGATTTTGTATTTCTGCTTTATTTGGATCGATGATCTTGAATGTCGTTGTTGGATTCTATTGTCAGGTTGTTTGGAACATTCTCGTAATAAAATTCAACTGAATAATTCGAAATTCATTTCCATTGTCGAAAGTTATTTTACATTGTCAATAAACAAAATAATCAATTCAATTGGGCTAATACAATGTTTATTTTAGTGCAAAACAGCTGCGAGAATGTGCATTCAGGCTGCACACTATTGTGTTCCGTTTTGAAGGACATTGTAGCCAGATAAAGTACTCGATATAATATAAAGACTGAATATCTCAATACATCTCAGGATAGCAGTGGAATTCCAAACATAGTTTTGTAATTCATGTTGTTGTTTAGCTTTGCTACTGTCCATGAGAGGCCATATTGTTCACCATCATGCGAATGGCATGATCGTTGTTCCAGGATTCTAATATCTTCCATATAATATTTTCATTTATCTTTTCATTTAATCACTGGTGGTAGGTCTCTCATATGTGAGAGGCCATCTGGGTAGGTACCACCGCAATGTCTACTTCCCGTGAAACAACACTGCTTAAATGCGCTGTTGTGTTTCGGATTGAAGGACATTGTAGCCAGAGCAACTACTGGACATATTGAGACTTAACATCTTATGTCTCAGGATAGCGAGCGCAGTGGAATGTTGCTACTGTTTATGAGCCGTCGTATCGCTTACCATCAGGCGAACGGCATGCTCGTCTCGCCATTCAATGCAATAAAAAAAAATTTATCCATATAATTCTTCTCTTCAGCCACAGGAAATTTACTGCTGAACTTAGGCTTCCCCTAGGATCTCTACATCGACCTGTTAGAAGCGGCCTTGATCCAGCAATCCCCTGCAACCATCCATAATATAGTTTGCAACAATTCCACTTCATCTCCAGCCGCCTACAATACAATGATAATTAACTGTGAATAAATTCAATTATTTTTTTATTTCTATGTATGGCGAGACGAGCAAGCCGTTCGCCTGATGGTAAGCGATACGACCGCTCATAAACAGTAGCAAAATTCCACTGCGCTCGCCATCCTGAGACATCAGATGTTAAGTCTCAATATGTCCAGTAGTTACTCTGGCTACAATGCACTTCAATCTGAAACACAACAGTGGATTTAGACTGCTGTTTCACGGGAGAAATAGACATTGCGGTCGTACCTACCCAGATGACCTCTCACATATGAGAGACCTGCCACCAGTAATTCAATTACATCGATCGTCCACAATTAATTGTCCATTCAATAAACAAGGTACTGAATTCCACTATTAAATATAATGTAGTCACTTTTCAAGTATAAAAAATAAATTCATTGTAATTCACAATAGTTGAAAATATATTGAGTGTAATCAATAAAGCCGTAATAATTACTCATTGAAGTGGAATAAAGGATAACGAAATTAAAAAAGGTAAAAAAAACAATGAAGCAGTTTAAAAAGTTATTTTCAATCATTCAGTACTTGCCGCGTTAGTGTATTCTTTCTAAAATTGAATAGTCACGATCAAATAAACAATTTTGCAAACGATTATACTTTACCAATAAAACATAAAATCAAATGATATTTTAGAATAGTCTGCGATAAGATTGATGTCCAGAAAACGAATGGATCATTATCGAATGATATTTAAAGTTAACGATACGATTTTTTATTCAATAAAAAACTGTGTTTGAGGGGTTTGGAATTTTCTTATATTCATATTATAACTTCGAAATTATTATAGGCAAATGTTCGGTATGCAAATGAGATAATATTTTCATTATAACCAATTATCTCCGTTATGTAAGGTTGACTCCGTTATTCGAGGTAGTAAGCCACTTAGATAGACAACGTAGTTATTTTCAATTAATATAATATGCCGTGTCAGTATAAAATAAATGAGCATTCACACAACAGCAATAAAAAACTACTCCCAAATTTAGAAGAAAAAAATCTCAAAGCAAATCTCAAATGATTGTCACCACAGCACCTAGTACACCTGACGTCATCTCCATAAAAGCCCGCTTTTGTCCACACTTTTGCAAAATAAAAATGACATTGTCTCTAATTAACATCTCTTTGAGGACTACAGTGGGGTAAAAGTTCATTTTAAGCTTGGATACGCTTGAATCAGCCGGTAAAGGAAGATGACATCGTAATGTCGCGTCGGGTATATTTTTCACAGCTGTTTTCAGTGTTTGTTTACTTTTGTGGAAATTTATATAAATAGAGCAGTTTCATATTTTTAATTTATTGTTTTGTAATGAATAAAAGAGCAAAAATAGCGGTATGGATGACACAGAAAATAAATCTACCGTATAGCTGTCGTATTGTATCAGCCAGTGAGATTGCTATAACCTCAATGTGTGCCACTTTCTTCTGCCAAGGGAGAACCCTTTCCCACATATTTTTACCTATTCTCAATCCCATGATTTCGGCTCCTCAGGTGTGGGTGGAGGTTGTTTTAATACGATAATCCTGTTAAAATATATTGTAACATAACCAGATTTCTGTAGCCCATATTTTTTTTTATTTTTTTTGTTGCATTGAATGGCGAGACGAGCAAGCCGTTCGCCTGATGGTAAGCGATACGACCGCTCATGAACAGTAGCAATATTCCACTGCGCTCGCCATCCTGAGACATAAGATGTTAAGTCTCAATATTCCCAGTAGTTGCTCTGGCTACAATGTCCTTCAATCCGAAACACAACAGTGCATTTAAGCAGTGTTGTTTCAGGGAGAAATAGACATTGCGGTGGTACCTACCCAGATGGCCTCTCACATATGAGAGACCTACCACCAGTAAAATATTTATTTACGACTTTGTATTTATTTATTTAAATAAATGTAAGTTTACAGATTTAATCCAAAGTATTTACATTCTAAATTCTAATAACTAAAGCTAAAGAGAATAACAAAATAAAAAATGTAAATAAAATCACAAATTTCTTATAAAGCTAGTAAAATGAATTTACATACTTAAACTACTATTTACTATATATACGTCCTACTGTAGGGCACGGGCCTCCTCTACAATCAAGAGTACGATTGAGAAGGGTTAGGCCGTAAAGTTCACCATGCTAGGCTAGTGCGTAGCATAGCAATTCTCCTGACACGCTATGGTATGCATATTTGCGCACGATATTTTCCTTTACCGTTTTAGTGCGTGGTGATTGACTATCAATACACACATGACTTTGAAAGGTAAGATTTTATTAGATTTTTTTTAGTGTAATAGTGCTCTTCTTCTTCTACTTGGCGTTATCCTGGCCGGTGCCAGGGTCCGCCTTCCAGCTAATTGTTCTCCATTTCGCCCGATATTCGGCATCCTTAATAGTAAGGCCATGTAATTTAATGCAATAAGTGTAGTACTGTCTATGAAAACCTAAGAACCTATATATTATTTTCCCCCTTTTCCTTGAATCCTATTCATTTCAAACCATAGCATTTCACAAGGAATTCACACATAAGTCCCATTTAAAAACTATGGGAAGTACAAAAGCCCTGACAAAACCAAGGCATTCCCATCTCATCCCATAACTTGGACCCTTTTTCATTATCCTAATATAACCGTACGATAAATCGTATCGGTTCGGTAAAGTATCCCCGTTTTGTACTCTTAGCAGTTGGAGTGACGTAATGGATGACGGTACGACACTCGTCTCGATATCTACAGCAAACGTCTTCAGATCTCGATTACTGAGCTCGTTCCAAGATATCGGTAATTTGGAGAGACTGGAGTGAAGGAAATACATGATGACGTATTACATTACGTCATGGGCTCATTTAGAAGTCGATATATTATGCTTAATTTTGATCTTTGAGTATAAATGGAAACGTCTTTTTATACGTAATGTTATGGATCCAAGAATTGAGGGAGAAGTGTGTTGTCAAATTAAGGTACTTTATTCTTTAAGAGAGAAAAAAATATGCCTACAAAATATACAACCAACTTCAAAAAAATAAAGAAAGTTCTCAATTCTACTGTATGTTCTTTTTAATATGACATGGATGACAAAATCTTTATAAGTACTCTCGTTACTGCCCTTTTTCATGATATTTTTGTATGAAAATTTCTTACAAAATTAATATAGCCATGGAAGTAGAGCCAGTCAGCAGTCACTAGCATATGCTTCAATGGCTCAGAAATAATTTTGAACTTCAGTTTGCATAATTTATCATTGTTGTTATTCATTTCAGTATTGAATAATTTATTTCTTTCTTATTATGCATTTCATTTACATTTCGATATTGGAAACTATTTAGAAATATTTGCATTTATTTTTCTATTTTATGGATTCTCTACTGTAAAGCCAATTTATCGATTGAATATTTATTATAAAGGATTAAAACGATTGTATTTCAAACACGGCGTGTCAAGATTGAAATTGAATAGAACATAAATGTAAGTTAAACACGACCCGGGAACTTTCCGATTCAAGAACCTCAAACTTAGTGAATCGATGGCCTGAAAAAGGCGTTTGTTTTCTCTCAAAGCCCGATATTAGCATTATTTTCCCTAAGAAATGGATTTTTACTTACTTAACGGACTACAAAGAGAGCGGTCTTTTGTTTAAGCCACTTTTTGGACGGAATTTATCTAAATTACTACGGAGATGGTGAATGTCCATTCACAGCATTTGGCGGGCAAAGGAATTCAGGCATTTAAAATTTGCTGCACTCTCGGTATAATTTCTGAGTGTAAATGTTTATTTCTTCATTAAAAGAGTTTATTCGTATCGCAAATATGTCACACTTGTAAAAAATGTATTGCAATAAAACATAATATCTAACGCTATCACTAAATTAATAATAATTTGACAGCCTCCGTGGCGCAGTTGGTTAGACGCCGCCTGTGAAACGAGAGGCCGCGGGTTCGATCCCCGCACCGAGAGAAATATTTGTGCGGCCCACAAATATTTCTTTCGGGTCTGGGTGTTTGTGAGACCGAAAAGTCTCTCGTAGTTCCTGATACCCACGACACAAGACTCGATCTTAGTGTGGGGTCAGGACTATGTATGTGACTGTTGGGTGTTATTTATTTTATTTATTTTATAATTACACATTTCTACATTTTATAGTATGTTTTGTCATAGATGGAAGGGGCGAGATGGGGTCAGATAAAAGAGACGCCTAAAAAAATTCCGTCTGCGTGTATTAGCTCATATACGTGCCACTTCAGGACACGGGCCTATCGAGTATTCTACAAAAGAGAGTTCGATTAAGAGTGGTTATGCCATATCATCTACCACGCTGGCCAAGTGTGGGTTGGTAGACTTACATACCTACAAATTGCTATGGTAAGCAGAAAATTGTAAAAAAGAATTTCAGGCTCCAACTCCTAACAGTTTAATTCTATCATGAAATGCTCTAGAAAGATTATTTTAAAGACTGAATGTGTGCGACACAGAAGCTCTGTTTATGGCTTAGCTCTGACCCAAAGTAAGGGACAACAATTCTTCCGTCGTTTTAATCTCATAATATCCAGAATCGAAAATATTGATGACCATACATTTGACCAGCATGGTTCGAACTAATGTCCTCTCATTTTACTAACTGCTTTTTACCGATTGCGTCACAGACGCTGATATACCAAGAGTTTGAAAAGAGCTAGAGTATCTGCAAATATATTTTCCCGTCTTGATAAACTTAGCACGATCACTACAACATTATATTAAGAAAAGAGATTCGGTTCGTTTTAAGAAAAAACTTTATTCGGTTTCTTATAAATTTATGTTTCAACATATTTAAGTATGTAAAACAGAACAAAATTGTGAATAATTCAGCATGATGGAATGAGATTTTGACTAACTTTGACGAGAATATTTATTATCATTATATTCTGTTATTTTTTTTCGTTGGCTTTTTACTTCGGCTACTTCGTGCTAAACTTTCAAGTTGCTTGTAGTCAATTTTTTTTTTTGAGGATCGATCTCTCCGACCCATCTGTCAAGTCGAGCTAAAAAGCGCCACAGTCGTACCAACCTTTTCTCGATGCAATTCAGACCATTTTCAACCCCCCATAACTTCGTTATGGTTAAAGCAAAAAGCCTGAATTTTCAATTACTAAGCAGGCATTATGTAAACACGGTGTATTAAAAATTTCATTCAATTTGAACCAGTTGTTTAAGAATTATAACTTATCAAACTTTCGTAATTTCGTCACTCACTGACTGACTGACCGATCATCAAAAGTAGGCATAAGGCACTTCTAGCAGACATAGAATCTTCAAATTTAGATCATAATTAGTATTTAGTAGAGATGGGCCGAGTACTCGGTTGATACTCGGTACTCGGTGTACTCGGCGGGTTTTTTGATACTCGTACTCGGCCGAATAACTCGGTTTGAATGCCGAGTATACGTTGTTTAAGAAAAGCAATATATTAAGGTAGGTATAATTAAAACAACAGTGTTAATCAAAAAGTATTTATGACTAATTTAGGAAATCTTTGACAATCTCAATTAATAAAATCAAAATTATGCTAATGAATGAGTAGTTAGTGAGACAAAATTAAGAGAATACCTAGTAATAAAATTAATCAATATTTAATATTTAATAAAGGTAAGTTACGACGAAGGAACACAAGGCTCTCTGCATGTTCTAGTAACAGCCTAGTCCTCTTTTCTTCGTAGACTTTTCTTGCCAAAAGTGCCAGCAATGCCAGCAACAATGGGAATTTGATAAAACCGAGTTACTCGGCCGAGTACTCGGTTGAAAAAAAATTGAGCCGAGTAAAACTCGGTACTCGTTACTCGGCAAAAGTGTTACTCGGCCCATCTCTAGTATTTAATGTCTAAATTAAGGGAAAATTTAAACATTTCATAATTTTTGTCTAGTTTTCTTAATACACCAACTGCGTGAATAACTTTGTAATCCCATTTAAATGTATAGGATTACAAAGTTACATTTGCAGTTCATGATTCGTCGTACCCGTATATAATGGAATAATAGTTGTGGATAGGTATCTATTTATATGAGGCATAACAGGAGGGGGTATAGAGAGGTAAAGGGTGTATTCAGCCCATGAAACTGTACAACATTCCTTTTGAAAAACATGATGAAGAAAAAATTGCAAATAAATACATTAAATAGCTCGAAAATATCAATTACCATGAAAGAAAGAACACTAATAATCGAATCCGCTATATTTGTGATAAATTGATACCTAGAAAAATAAGAAAAAACCATAAGAGGCTTTAAGAAAAATCGTTATATATATTCTAGAAATAAATAGTACCGAAAAGGAAAAAAAGTAGGATTATACAAAAAGACGTGAGATCCCATCAAAAACATCCTGTAAAAAAAAACCAAGTCTCGCAGCTCAGTTTTTCTACCGCAAAAAGTAACCTTAGTTATAAATTGTACGATACATTATGTTTTCATGCGATGGCCAAGTCGATCTATTTATTTAAAACGTAAAGAATTTCTAATATTGATATGATAATAACTTACATAATAACTTTATACAGAAGGTCCCTTAAGCAAGGACTAAATAAATTAATCGACTTGTTATTACATGGATCTCACAAACTTTTGCGGTAGAAAAACTGAGCTGCGAGACTTGAAATTTTTTTACAGGATGTTTTTGATGTGATTAGACTATTTCTAGACAAAAAATAATACCCATATATTGCCTTATAGCTTCGTAAAACAAACAGACACAGACAGCCTCAGTGACGCAGTTGGTTAGACGCTTTGAAACGAGAAGCTGTGGGTTGGATCCCTACACTGAGACAAATAAACCACAAATATTTGTTGTATGAGACCGAAAAAGTCTCTCTTTGTTTCTGATTTCCACGACGCAAGACTTAATCGATCTTAATGTGGGGTCAGGACTATGTATGAGATTGTTGGGTGTGTATTTTCTTTAATTAACATTGACCTAGCAATTGCAGAAACTATCAATAGCATTCTCAGACATTTTTACTGGTGGTAGGTGTCTCTTACGTATATATGTGAGGGGCAATTGTAGCCAGAGTACGAGTAGCTAGCGGGCATAGTGAGACTTAGCATTTTATTTCTCTGGGTGGCGAGCGCAGTGAAATGCCATCTCTTTGTAATTCATAGTGCTGTTTAGTTTTGCTACTATCCATGAATTCAAATTTAATTAATTTTAATTGGGTGTTATTTATTTATTATTATTATTTACTGTCGTATTGCTTACCATCACTCAAATGACATGCTTGTTTCACTATTCGTTGCAACAATAAAAAAAATCTCATTTTGAACAAATACAATATCCACGTAGCTAAATAAAATGACACAGATATTCCCCAAAATGCTTTTAACATACTAATGGTTATTGATACCATTAAAAGCCAAAACAAAGAGCATAATTTACCTACCCTCATAAAGACAGAATATATTCCAACGACATAATGGCATTCATAACTCATCCGTCTAAAAAATTAAGTGATGTCATATTGAGCACATAAATTGAATAACGTTTAATAATTTCTATCCAGTATCGTTTCGTGCGGGTGACACAAGAACTTATAGGTTTCGTGCTGTAGAATATCGTTGGGAATGTGTATTTTACATAGTGAAAATATTGTTGTTGGTAGGAGACTGTCCCACCCTCACACCCACCACTGTAACTCCTGTGAGCCAGGATCAACAGTGGCACGCAATGTAATGACACCGAGCATTGAAGCTCGGCGAGTCTCCGGGAATGTCTAACTTGTCTTTAACCCGCAACGAAATTAATCAGAAAGTTAAATTATTAGGAGGAGTTGGAAATAAATTATTGTCCACTTCCCTCCGTGCAAAGCGGGTGACAAAACATTGAACTGAAGAGGTAAATAACCTCGCAAAAAGACTCACAGCCGGAGAAGCCAGCTGTAAAGCACCACGGATCAAATTATCAAATTATTATTACATTTAAATGGGACCTATTATGTGAACTGTTATGCTTGATTCCAGTAATAGGTATGGCAAAAACGCTGGAAAGCACGGAAATTCTTTCTAGTCTCTACAAGGTCCATGTAGTATACAACTCCAGATGATATTTGCATACTATCTAGCATGGTTTTACGCTCATTATGCCAAAGACTACACTCCCAAAGTATATGATGCGCGGACTGCTCATACTCGCAATTAGGTGTTGAACATGGACACGCAGGCGACGCAACAAGCTTAAAAGAGTATAGTTTAGACTTAAAGTTACCATGGCCCGTGAGAAATTGTGATACGCAATAATCGACATCTAGCCATGTCTTTGTTAAACGATCTCGTACGCAAGGAAAAAATTGGTATAGATGCCGGCCCTTCAAAGATACCTCCCATCTATTTTGCCATTCATCTAATAGTTCGCTATATACCACTGAAACCGGTTTAAATAATCTGTCAACTTTTAAAAGTTCACGTGCGGTGAAAGAACTTTTATCCATATTCTCTCTATTAGAGTAATACATCGCGGCGCGACGTTGCACCTCCAGGTCGACTGGAAGTACACCCGCTAGGACAGGCAAAGCTTCGGTACTAACAGTTCTATATGCCTTGCACAAGAATATCAACGCCAAACGTTGGCTCTGGAGCAGTTTTCTTCGCACAGCACCGATAGTAGCCCTATCAGCCCATACGGGAGATCCATAACAGATACTTCCTAAGTAAGTTGCTCCATACATGATTTTTAGTGTATTGAAAGATAGCCCCCACGTTGATTTTGATACTCTTGTCAAAGCAAAAAAGTTCCTTTTCGACTTTTCCCCGACGTTCTTAATATTGTTGTTGGTATTTATTTTATTGTGAATTGACTGAAATGTGATAATGGTTTCTTAGATTTACGCTAATGTTACACATTGAAATAAAACTGTTGTTTACGGATTTTATCACGGATTTGGTTTAATTTTTACATTTTTGACTTCCCGATATTCCAGTTTTGTACGCGTCCATTTTTTTTTTTTTATTGCTGTGAATGGCGAGACGAGCATGCCGTTCGCCTGATGGTAAGCGATGCGACCGCTCATGAACAGTAGCAAAACCAAACAACATCTTGAACTATAAAGCAATGCTTGGCATTCCACTGCGCTCGCCATCCTGAGACATAAGGTGTTAAGTCTCAATATGTCCAGTAGTTACTCTGGCTACAATGTCCTTCAATCCAAAACACAACAGTGCATTTAAACTGCTGTTTGACGGGAGAAATAGACATTGCGGTGGTACCCAACCAGGCAGCCTCTCACATATGAGAGACCTACCATTTTTTTTAAATGAGTGAAAATCCGCTTTAAACTCCGTAAATAATAGTTTGAAATGTGATAATTCGAGCATTGCAGTACTGATAAATGAAGACGTAATAACTAATAAGTCAAGACGAATAGTGAGCTTTTGTTTGACGTCACAATTATGCCGGCCTGCTTAAAACTACGTACGCGTAGACTGAGTATGACCAACATTTAAAATTACGTAATCAAATCATCATCACCATCATCATCATCATCATCATTTCAGCCACAGGAAGTCCACTGCTGTGCACCTTGTAGGCGGGCGTCCGACATTTCGCTTGCCTGTACGTGGCCTCCACTCGAGAACCTTTCGGCCCCAACGGCCATCGGTTCTACGAGCTATGTGCCCGGTCCACTGCCACTTCAACTTGCCAATCCTATGGGCTATGTCGATAACCTTGGTTCTCCTACGGATCTCCTCATTTCTGATTCGATCTCGTAGGGAAAAACCGAGCATAGCCCGCTCCATGGCTCGTTGAGTGACTTTGAGCCTTTTAATGAGGCCCACAGTGAGAGGCCACGTCTCGGTGCCATATGTCATCACTGGTAACACACTACTATCGAAGACTTTCGATTGTAAGCACTGAGGTATTTTGGACGAGAAGACGTCGCGAAGTTTCCCGAACGCTGCCCAACCGAGTTGGATTCGACGATTGACCTCTCTCTCGAAGTTGGACCTGCCTAACCGAATCACTTGTCCTAAATAGACATATTCGTCTACAACTTCGAGAGTCGAGTCCCCAACTCCAATGGGGGTGGGCACAACATGGATATTCGACATGATCTTCGTTTTATCCATGTTCATTTTAAGACCCACCTGTTGGGAGACTCGATTAAGGTCTTCGAGCATAGTGCTAAGGTCTTCCAGCGATTCTGCCAAGACTACCTTTAGGCGTGTTCTATCACTTGGCCTTTTCAATGCAAAATATACAAAAAAAAATTAAACGTTCACTTTTTTCCAAAAATAAAACCAATCAACACGGCGATAAAATTATTAAAAAAATTCAAAACAAAAATCCTTTGTTTCGATATAATAATATGAATTCACATCGTAGTTCGATGATTGCGAATCGTCGTGAAATATTTATTCATTTTTGCCCGTTGTTTTATATTTTTGTGCCGTCGCTTTGTAACGAACGCTCAAACGATTACATCGATATATGCACGCCTACGACGGCTCAGTAAGCAATAAAATTCATGTAAAATCAGCCCTCAGATGAAAACTGGGGTGCTGTGGCGCGATGACGAGTTTCAATCGGATTGATATTTTTGGGAGCGATATTGCTTCGTCGCTTTACCTGCAATGTGAGCGATTTTTAAAGTCGTGAAGACTTTGTCAGGTCAAAAAAACGTTTTATAATTTGTATCAGTATCACAAATATTAGTTTCTGCTGTTGCAAAATCCCCCTAAGAATTGTTGTCAGAGAGACAACAGGTACCTATAATTACATTTACACTATGAAAAATCAAATTTTAGTGACCTATTTGTCAGGGTTCCTAAAGATCTTTGGTGTAAGTATTGTCATGCAATCGTGACGTCATTGGTCCAGGGTTTTTTATTCCACCTACGATTTTTCTGAAGCATTAAGTATTCGTATATCAGTTTTTTGTTTTATTTGGTTTTCTTTCCTATATTAACATTGTTCTTAGCCTATGTATAGTATAGTTCCGTAATCACTACTACATTTAGTTCTTCTTCTATCTGCATACGCTCGTAGATAATTAATATTGTAATAAAAAAATAACACCCAACAGTCACATGGTCCTGACCCCACACTAAGATCGAGTCATTGTGTCGTGGGTATCAGGAACTACGAGAGACTTTTCGGTCTCACAAACACCCAGATCGGAAAGAAATATTTATTTATTTATTTATTCTTAACTGCACATAAAGAGGAAAAAATTTAATGATATTACAAATAATAAAAAGGCGGTCTTATCGCTCTCGGTGATTTCTTTCAGACAAACTTTGGATGGATACGAGAAAAGGAGAAGAAGAGAGTTATTTGTGGGCCTCACAAACATATCTCTCGGTGCGGGGATCGAACCCGCGGTCTCTCGTATCATGGGCAGCGTCTACATGCGCCACGGAGGCTGTCAAAATCACTATCAAACCTTTAGTATACGCATTAAATTTGTCGATCCTTAACAATGAACTTCCTAAGCAAATACGGCTCCAAAAACCCTGAACTCTGAAACCCAACCAGCACCGGAATAATAAAATAAAAATTACATTTATTAAAACTAGTAATAAAATCACCGGCCGTTCATATTCCAGCGATGCTATTGGATTTAATCCCCGGGGAGGTTGTTAGCTGTTCAAATAAATTCCGAGGCCCGACTCATGCACTGATTTATCGCCTATGCTCCGCGCCATGACCTCATTATACTTTCATGCTATATTCAGGCAAACAAGATCTGTACCTTGTGTTTCAAGTAAAAAAATGAAGGGTTATATCCATTCGTTTGAATTAAGCTTGTAGGAGCTGGATTTTGAAGTTTTAGAGCAACGGGTTTTTAGGAAAGTATATCTCTTTCTCTCTCTCACTCCCTCCCTCTCTCTCTCACTTTCTTCAGCTATAAGAAGTCCATTACTGAATAAAGGCTTCCCTTATGGATTGCTACATAGATCTATGACCTGATAGAAAAGACCATATATGGGGAATTAATGTGTAGATATTGTGAATTTATTTTGTTTAATATTTTAGATTCTTCTTTATCTTCAGTCATATTAAATCCACTGCTGAACATAGGCTTTACTTGAAGCCTTCTCGATTAGTTTCTGTAGAAGTCCAATAGCAAGTGGCCTGCATTTAACGAATTCCTGCAACCATTATTGCGTTGTCTGTCGGCTTTGTGCCAGACAGAATATATAACACATAAACAAGGAAGGTACGCTACCTAACAGACTAACAAATCAAGCACACATACCTTACGTCGCAGATCGATTTACCGTGAACTATCTCAAGCCTCAGTTGTAGACCTGAATTGTTATAATCTTATGGTTTCGGGCATGAGTAGCAGGCAATTATTGGGCAGGTATATGTACTGCTAATCGCGCTATTCATAAGCAGATATTCCCATCAGATTTCGACATCTTTCATCGCGTAGTAAGTTCGACGATGTGACTAGACGATTCCCTAACCCTGACACATGATGGTGTGAACCTCAAGTATTTGTTTTTTTTTTTATTTCATTTAATGGCGAGACGAGAGTGCCGTTCGCCTGATGGTAAACGATGCGACCGCTCATGAACAGTAGCAAAACCAAACAACACCTAGAATTACAAAGCAATGCTTGGCATTTCACTGCGCTCGCCATCCTGAGACACAAAATGTTAAGTCTCAATATGTCCAGTAGTTACTCTGGCATTTAAACTGCTGTTTGACGGGAGAAATAGACATTGCGGTTTTCATTGTTTCGGGTCTGATTGTTTGTGAGACCGAAAAGTTTCTGATAGTTCCTGATACCCACGACACAAGAGTCGGTCCTAGTGTCAGGACTCTGTGTGCAACTGTTGGGTGTAATTATTTATTTATTAGATAGATTTATTGGGTAAAGATATGCATGTATGGCTAACTGTTATTTTGATTTATTAGTCTATAATGTTTCACGTCTTTCACAATGCAAATTAGATCATTTTCTTCACAATTCTTTCTTTTATCATCTGTATAAAATACATAAGGTTTTTACGGAACAAACAGATTCGCGCCTACATATTATTTCGTGTTTACGTAGATAGGTAATGTTGTCTTCCGTAATTCGTTTCTCTTAAGTTTCAACTACATTAGGCTAATGCGATGTCTCTCGCATCTCGCTTGCGTATGCAATAATTTATTCCATTTCACATCATAGTACACATAAACATATATGTACATATGTACACTACTATGTATTGTCGAAATTACTCGCGGTTCCATGATGTATTGATGATGATGATGATGTATGATGTTTGACAGCCTCCGTAGCGCAGTTGGTTAGACGCCGCCTGTGAAACGAGAGGCCGCGGGTTCGATCCCCGCACCGAGAGAAATATTTGTGCGGCCCACAAATATTTCTTCCGGGTCTGGGTGTTTGTGAGACCGAAAAGTCTCTCGTAGTTCCTGATACCCACGACACAAGACTCGATCTTAGTGTGGGGTCAGGACTATGTATGTGACTGTTGGGTGTATTTATTTATTTATGTATCATAACATCCTCACTATTAAGTCTAACTGGAAAGGTTAAAGCTTCCGTCAATATTTCGATCCGCAGACTCTCATTACTTTAATTAAAAGTAATGTTTTAAAGTGCGTGGTGGCCTGTTGGTAAACGGACTAGACGCGGCTGCCCATATGTTCACGGTGGTCGCGGGTTCGAATCCCAGGGCACACTTCTGACTTTTCGGAGTCATGTGTGTATTGATAGTCAATCACCAGGCACTAAAAACGGTGAAGGAAAACATCGTGAGGAAACCTGCATACCCTAGCGATTTATAAGAATTTCTATGGTATGTAAGTCCGCCAACCCGCACTAGGCCAGCGTGGTGGACTATATGGCCTAACCACTTTCAATCGTATTCGCGATTGTAGAGTAGGCCCGTGCCCTGCAGTGGGACGTATATGGGCTGATACAAAATGTTTTAAATAATATTTGATTATTTATTAGGTATATTAATTATTGAATCGATTAAGTACGAGAATTAAATAGCATGGTTTTCATTAAACATGATAACTTTAGCAACTATAATATTTACGGTCCAATAAATCAATTAATATATTAATTAAATGTTGTAATAGCATCTGTAACATATATACATATACTAGCGGCCCGGCCCGGCTTCGCCTGGGTGCAGATACTTTTTTATTTTACTCCACACCAAATACGTGTTATTTTTCGTATAAGCTCTTGTATACCTAAACATGAATTAGCTATCCTACTGTCCTGCTCAATTCCGTCCCATCCCGTCTGTTCATTCACTTCCCGATACGTCGCGTCCTTTCTCTTAATTAACCATCCCGTCTTATACCGTGCATTTACATATCGTCCTATTAAATCTGTCAGCTATCCCAGTCTTCTCCCCTACCTCCCACTCTATTATATCCAGTTTCTCTCTACTTTCTAAACACTTTATCGATTTTGATTATCCATGCAATATCCCATCCCTTATTTCACCCCCACTATGCTGTTTTTCCAAAAATATTACGCCATTACTCTTGTTAGTAATGAGAACCTCCTCCTTTTTTGAAGTCGGTTAATAAAGAGATGAAATATTAATTTTCGTAGAAATGCACTCACACACACACAATTAACGTAGAAACAATTATATTTAACTGGTTTTTCAAGACACAGGCAACGCCTAATTTGAGAATCCCTGCAATATTCTCCATAATTATATATTTTTTTTATTTTATTCAGTTCAGTTCAGTTTTTATTCTTATGTGTTATTTTATTAAAGATTTTTCATTTTCAAGTGAAATTCTATCTTGAAAAGAAGTAAAACTTAATACATGTGAATATTATTTATTTAATTGTCCTATATTTATGTAGCATCATAATATACTCTTTAGTTTACAATAAATTCCTGAACGTTTGCATAAATATTTGACAATCAATTTAAATGTCAACCACTTTTCATTACTGTCATTAATTTACATCTTTAAAATCTAAAATACGCCATAAATCGAATATTGTGGCTATGTGTTGTCGATTCGAAACCTTTATTTAAATACGTTATTTAATTTTAGGGAAGAGTTTACCGTATCGACGCTATGAACATTAAATCTTTGACAGTTACAAACCCATGAACATTTTGTATGGCAAAATGTTTTTTCCTTTTTTTTTATACTTTCGTCAATTCAATCGAGATAAAAATTATCCCACCTTTAAGTTGGAACAAATAACACATATCTACAAAATTTCATTATAATCAGTTGAGTGGTTTAGGAGTCCATCGCGGACAAACAACGTGACACGTGAATTATATATATTAAGATGTAGATTACATCAAATATAAATCTAAGCCCGACATATCTATAGACTGATAATTCAATTGATCACGATGAAATCTAAAATTAATTTTTGAAACGAACATTTCTGAACCTGTAGACAATAGCACTACCTATAATAAATCCATGTATATGATGTACATTTAACCAAATATAAAGCTAAACCCAACATATCTATAGACTGTTATTAAAAGAATTCTTGAAACGAACATTTCTGAACCTAAAGACGCATTGCCATAGATTAAGAAAGAACCGGTTGAGAATAGGACGGTATAATTTACTGCGAGTGAACTGCGTTCTCCGAGCGAAAATAACTAACTCTTTCCAATAATAAGTTTCACTCGAAACTGGGAGCTGTCCTGTAGGTCTTTTCTTTATAAATTATCGTTACTTAAATGTTCTTGTTTGAGAACTTTTTCAGTTTATTACGATTTATTGCGACTTTGGGATTTGTTATTATTTTCACAATTTTTGCTGGGAACAGACAAAATTATGTTTGGGTTTGCATGTTTCCAACTGTTTGGGACAAAATGGATTGTTAAACTTCTTGGAGCGTTGATAAGGATATTTGATGCTAAATTTTCTTCACGTTCTTAGTCCTATATAGGGCTAATAATATCTTTTTATTTTATTTTTACTCAGACTTGTCTATGATATATCGAAGTAACCAGGTATCTCGATACCTAGTTACCCAATTTGGCTTTTACCTTTTTCAAAAACTTGTTTCGGACCAATAGTCTTTTTCAAATGAGGAGAGTCACGCAAAGTTAATTACTCGATTTAAAGAATTAGAACGTAGAATCATTATTTATTAGCCTCCGTTCTCGGCTATTTGATGACACACATTTACCATGTTGATGTCAAAATTGAAAATCGTGACCAAAAATATTTTTCATCTGCTAAACCTTTAATTCCATTCGAACCAATATCCCTGCACTGCAGTATTATCAACCAAGCTATAAAACCACTCAAAACAAATAAACAATCAATCAAAATGAAAGCAGTGAAATACCGACTTCAAATCACTACACGAAATTTTCACTGAAATGTTACCAAAAAAATCTTCACAAAATAAACAGCGGTCTTACTTATTAAATTCAATGGTACTGACTGTGGGAGTGGGAAAAATATAATAAATCCTATACGAAGAGGATGATTAATATCTGCAAGAGGCCTGGGCGTTCTTATCAGGAGACGGGATGGGGATAAGGAACATGCCAGTTATTTACTGCAAGAGGGAACTAAAGTTCGTGGAAAAGACATTGTGGTACGCGAATTTTATTAATATTTTTCATTTCAAATAGATTTAACTTTGAATAATGTTCTTGGTAGAAGGTATTTCAAGTATTAAGTAGTCTTTCAAAGTCGGATTCCTTATAATTTTTAATTTATCAATCTATTCAGGTAAACAAGATGGTTGTTCATGTTTACTTGGATAAGAAAAAGCTCAGTTATCTAGTTGCTGATCGATCTCACTTCCTTAATTAGAATTTATTTTGAATGTCGCTTACCTGAAAGAAGTATCTCACGGTCGTCCAAATATTTTTGAATCATTTAAATGATGGCAGATAGAAGTATTGGTAAGGTACAGTTTGTTTAAAAGAGGAAACGTCAAACTAATATTTTGACCTGATTATTTTTATAACTCGATGTGGATAAGGACGATTCTATCGCCATGCGAAGTATAAATTCCAAACAGGGCATTACATATGAGACTTACACAAATCTAAAAACATACGCAAAGTGGAGTCTCTGATCTGAAAATCGAATCCAGGACCTCATAGTTCATATTCATGATACCATAGAGTGAAGTAATTTCAACTTTAACCCTCAGGGTACGGACTATAAAAAAGTTACGTTCAGTACGGACATGGGTTAGCCTAACCCGGCGACTTTGATTGGGTGGATGTCGAGCTGTACTTTGACAATTTAAATATTTTTTTTTTTCATTTTGTTTGAATTTGTCTCAAAAATATGATAGAATTGTCAGATTAATCATTTAACTAATTGAAAAAAAATTATAACGAAAAATGTGAACGGGTCTTGAATTTTTTTTGTAAAAAAACGTTTTTTTTTTCAAAATGCTGTAACTTTTTGAAAAAAAAAAGATATTAACTTTGTACAAATCGCGTTTGAAAGGTAAAAAGTAGTTCTTTCAAATGTCCATAACGGTTTTTTGATTTATTCCAAAAACTATATTTTTTTTGAAAAATGAAAATACGCGTTTTTTCGAGTTAGCGAAAAAACGTTGTTTCGTTGATTTATGATGATAAAGGTTAAAAATAATTACTTTGAGCGTAAAAAAATTGTTTCTCAGATATTGTTGAGTAGTATCATATAAATAAATACCAAAAATAATTGTTAAAGACAAATATTTATTATCAAAAGGTTACAAAAGTCATATTACATAGTATTGCTGCACTCGCAGCACAGTTTCGCTACGTGCTCTTTACACATCGCCTTATGACATCTAAGACACTTATAATACGTTTTTCGGTCAAGGGAACTTGGACATAAGTTACATCTCTTTTGCTTTGGAAGTCTATTGTCGACAAACTCATCGCGAATGTCCATTTCTTCTGGCAACTCACGAGAATCCAAAAACTCTTCAATCGTATTTCGCAGATCTATCCTCAGAGTAGGTGTTGCCAATCTTTTAATCAAAGTAGGTTTAATGCGTGTTCTGTAATAAAAAATTACAAGAAACAAAATTTAATGAGTTATAATTCACTACGAGCAGCAAAGATTTCGATATAAGACGTACGTTCAAGTGGTTGAGATCTACTACAATACTTCGCTTACCCATGTACAACGCGTTATTTTGAGGTTAGAATCTACAAAATTAAGTAAAGAGTACGTATCTTACTTACCTTTTTATTCCTCAGCGGCAAACAGACGAAAATTAACACTTTATATTTTTAAAAATTTTGGATTTTGTAACGTTGGATACGGACTGGGTGTACCACACCCGAGCACAATGTTCATATATGTCTAGCTCGGACACAAAGCGGAGACTGACTCTGCCGCTTGGGCCTCTAATAGTGTGTACCTATAAGTTTTTTCCCCCCCTGGTCCGGACCCCCAGCGCCGACTTCTCTTCGTATGGCGCGTCTTTCAAATTTCGCTCGGGTTACGGTAACCCAGTCCGTACCCTGAGGGTTAAACATCATTATCTCAGTGAAATATCTTTTAATTACATGACACCACCGAGTGAAATAACCAATTTCAATTTTAAACTCTATTTTTATTTTTGTAAAATACAATTATTGTGTAAATATGATTTTAAAATACCCTCAGACATTGACATAAAGAATGAAATCAAATAAAAAATACCTAAAACCGCATTATTGAAATTAACATTCGTTAATTTTAAAGGACAATTTGAATAACTCGGAGACGTAGAAATCTAATTAATTACTATTGAACCTTCCAATTCGCCATTTATCTGAACGTTCTTGAGCTCTTAGCGGTTGATTTAATTAAATATCTTATGGGTGAAATTCATATAACTTTTTATCGATTGTATAAACGGTTTTCTATTAATCGCCTTAATTGGCTTCTTAGTAGATCGATTGCCTACGGTGCCTATTGAGTTTTGGAATATAAGTAGCATTAGAAGTAATTCAGGCCGCTTTGCACAGGTCTGTGCGAACCTACGTTCTACATACTTTTTCTAAGCATAATAATGATATAGAAATATTAAAAAATAGAGTAAACGCTATTGGTAATTTGTTAGTCTTTAGTATTAGCTCACTAAAAATTGCCACTATCCGTCCTTTTTAGAAACGCGGTTAAAGTTTTGTTTAGACGTAGTTGTAAATGTCTTGATAACTGTAAAAATATTAAGCCAATTTTTTTAACGATATACTGTTAGAGTTTTCAAATCGATCAATGAGTAAAAGAGCAATTAAATGCAAACAAAATCTGAAATATTTCCTCTTTAGATTATTAATGTAAATATTATCTGTATCAGCCCACATACGTCCCACTGCAGAGCACGGGCATCCTCTACAATCGAGAGTACGATTGAGAGTGGTTAGGCCATATAGTTCACCACGCTGGCCTAGTGCGGGTTGGCGTACTTTACATACCACAGAAATCGGTATGGTATGCAGATTTCCTCACGATGTTATCCTTCACCGTTATTGTGCGTGGTGATTGACTATAAATACACACATGACTCCGAAAAGTCAGAGGTGCGCCCTGGGATTCGAACCCGCGACCACCGTGAATATGTTGGCAGTCACGTCTATTCCGTTTACCAACAGGCCACCGCGCACTTTATAATGTAAATATTATATTAGTAAAAAATCATTCTATTCTTCATTTATATTTGATGACCTTAATTTTTTGGAGCGTTGCTACAAGAATGATATGTATAAATATCAACACTTTCCTCAAAAGCTAGAAATCCATTAATGAATTCTTTAGTGATTATGATCGGCAGTAACTTTTTACAATTTAGTAGACAATCTCATTTGTCTTATATTCCTCAAAAAAAATCCCCTACTCATTTCAGTTGGACATCGTGTTGCAAGTTTGTGTATTCTACTCATTTATTTGAATTAGGCGCTGTAAGAAAGTACTGAATAATTTACTACCCAGCGTCTTTCCTTGAATTCATTCATTACATATTCTATGAAAATAAGGCATTTTTAGAAAGAAAGTTGATCTAACTTGTGATATAAAGTTGTCAAGACATCAGAGATTTTAGAATATTTCTATTCATAATTAAATTTTGTTGCAAAATTCGACCATAAGCTTGCCATATTCACATCCCTAATATAAATTCTAGAATGGTATTATGGGGTTATGAAGAAAAATACAATGAAGCAGATTACCGGTAACTGATCGCTTATAATTGTTACTCACAACTCTCATGACTCAAGAGAAACCGTTATAATTATTTTTAGAATACTATTTTTTTTTATCTTCGTATTTCTTATCGTTTCATAAATACTGCAATATAATATGTTTTCGATTTTATACGCTCTCTCATTAGTAGGGCATTCGAGGTGTGAATTGGTGTGGTCCTGTGTTCAAACTCTAGGTTTGTCTCCAAAATCTCATACTAGTTGCCCTGGAATGGAATGGCTCACTCCCTATCACATCTTGAATCACAAATAGACTCTGCGAATGTCAGTGCTACTAGCACTCTTATTTACCCCTCGGGGATACAAGCGTGAACTTATCTACAGATGTGTAATCTTCGCGCATCAAACTAGCTTACTTAGTAAAACTGTGTGATACAATGTCACATCTAGAAATGTTATCCTCTACAAAGTATTTTGGAGATTTTATTTATAATGTAAACGGGCTCGCACACGATTTATCCAAGTAACAATAAAGGGGCAAAATAAAAAAGGCATTTTCTTTGAAAACAACAAAGTTGGGCCGTTTATTATCGGCTTATTTGTGCTAAACGCGTTATAGCGAGAGAATATTGTTACTTCCTTGCAGCTAAGAGTTATTGCAGATGTTTCAGTGATCCCCGCTTTTCTTATATACATATCATTCCTGTTTTATTGACGAAAATATATGATGGTTCTGTATTGTTTATTGGTTCTGCATTGAGAGCTTTTTCGATGCCTTCTTTAATGGCATAGTCATATATTTAGCTCTGAGAATATTTTTTTATGATCAAATTTCTCAGTGATAGTAATTAAATAAAGTGTTGCGTGTCAAAAAATAAATTCAGGAATAATTCCTTACAATGAGTATTACTAAATTATTTAAAAGAGTTACATAATTGACAAGCACTTGAATTACTCAACATAAAGTTCACAATCGAATTTCTAATTGCCAATTCTAATTTTTTAAGGTTCGCCAAAAGCTGTAAATGAACAAAATACATCAATGTTAATTTACATTATTCAATTAACTTTAATTGTCCGCTGACAATGAACAACGAAACAAATTGTTAACAACTTTTAAAAGACCGCAAACAAATTTGTATTTAAAACAGGTACAAACTTTATCCCACAGAGTCGAATTGAAGGAACACCGAACAAAATTACCATAATTAACAATTTGCCGAAGACAAACCGTAGGAAACAATCCATCAATTTCCCTTAGGGAGTTTCCAAAACCAATTATGCGGCAAACGCGGAATGAAAGATGGGGGCGTTAGCGACTCGTTCTCAGCATTACTGTCTTTTACTTTTTCAACGATATATTGACTGTTTAATATAAAGTGCGTGGTGGCCTGTGTGCGTGGTGGCCTATTGGTAAACTGACTAGACGCGACTGCCAACATGTTCACGGTGGTTGCGGGTTCGAATCCCAGGGCACACCTCTGACTTTTCGGAGTCATGTGTGTATTGATAGTCAATCACCACGCACTAAAACGGTGAAGGAAAACATCGTGAGGAAACCTGCATACCATAGCGATTTCTAAAAATTCTATGGTATGTAAGTCCGCCAGCCCGCACTAGGCCAGCGTGGTGGACTATATGGCCTAACCACTCTCAATCGTACTTTCGATTGTAGAGAAGGCCCGTGCCCTGCAGTGGGACGTATATGGGCTGATACAGATACAGAATATAAAGTGTGTGTGGAAGGCCTGCGTATAATTTGAAAATATAATTACTGTGACTGAATAAAAAAATATGTTATTTGAAATTCCATTGTCATGATGTTGTTGCATACTATGGTATAGGCTCTTAACCCAAAATCACTTTGATTTTGGGTTTACGCATAATCAATTTTCTTTATGTTAGTATATTATTGAAAAATATTTCCAATTATAAATTGAGTTAAAATATTCGGTGGCTGCAGTGGCGTTGAAATAATTGAATGAAATTGATGTCACTTTTGTTTGTGGTTTCAATTAAAGTCGTCATATTGTCTCCACCAACCACAAATAAACTTATATAAATAGCATATTATTATTATTATTTTATTGCATAGATATGTGATCCCTTCACGCCAGCAACATTCACTATGTTGAGATCAAAGATTTTGCCGCCCCCTCAAATCGGGATGGGAGCGGGAAGAAAAAAGCATTTTAAGTGGAAATGGGCATTGAGTATCGGGCAATCTTACTTACTGAAATGCGATAGAAAAGTAGTCGCTTCAGGTTGATTTCCTGTGAGACAGTGGGGTCGGAAAGTGCTCGGGGGTCGGAAAGTGCTCGAATGGAGGCCATGTAGTGGAGAGCGCAGCGTAGGACGTCCACCCACAAGGTGGTCAGACGCCTTGGTAAAGGTCGTGGGACATCGCTGGATGCAGGCTGCCCCAACAGGTCTCTGTGGAAATCATTGAGGGAGGCCTATATTCAGCAGTGGACTTCCTTTGGCTGATGGATGGATGGATGATAAGACAGTGGACAGCCCTGGACGAGTCTGCCTATTCATGCTGAGTCATGACTGTCAATATTATTGGTCTGGGACATCCAATATCGTAAATTAGAATCAATCGTAAAGACACCGTAAATATGACCAGGTTAAATAATTTTATATAGTGTTAGTGATATTGGATTTTTCTATTCAGTATCAGCCCAGAGTCAGGAATTTGTGCCCGATATGGCGATAGGCTCGCCACCTATCACATTGTGGGACGGAACATACAAGGCGAAATGTGGGTGCCCTCGCACCTCTGCCTACCCCTTCTGGGAACAAGGCGTGAGTTTATGTATGTATGTAAATAATTTTATTTTTTTTATTTTTTTGCAATGCATGGCAAGACAAGCATGCGATCAGCCTGATGGTAAGAGATACGACCGCTCGTGAACAGTGGCAAAATCAAACACCTTGAATTACAAGACAATGCTTGGCATTCCACTTCGCTCGCTATCCTGAGACATAAGATGTAAAGTCTCAATATACAATATCCTTCGAACCGAAACACAACAGTGCATTTACACAGCTATTTGGAGAGATCAATAGACATTGCGGTGGTACATGCGGCTTCCAACATATAAGAGACCTGCCACCACTAAAACCACTTACAATATCGTAAGTTAGACCATATCCAAAACACATGGTAAAGAAGACCAGATAATAAGTAACATAAAGCAGATTCTGAATTCCCTGTACCAAAGTTACGGTAGTGGTTTCAGATAAGCGCTAAGTGACTTGTTGTACGTGATTTACTTGTCTACTGAGTGTAGTACATCTGGTTAGTGTAATGAAGGTGTTACTTCTAAATTACTGCTTTCCACGTCATGTATTGTTTTGTTGGCTTTATTTGCTTCGTTTGTATTTGTGTTTACATTTTCTCGTTTTGAATCTTTATTTATTATTATACGACTTGTAGAGTTATTTGTAGATAATATAATTCAATGCACTTATTGAAAAAATAAAATTATTTTCTTTATATTGATTTCATCAAAAATGTTGTGATGAGAAAACAAAAGCTCAAATAATCTAAATATCTACTGTTTATACATTCAAATACATAACATACATACATAATTAGATTATTCAGCTATAACTGTAGTAGGTATTATTATTTACTGTAATATTTTCTATTTTCTTGTGTTTAAATCCTTTTTTCTGTTGTGCTTTTTGTACCAACAATAAATATTTCTTTCTTTGTTACTTAACATAGATTTGTCCACAGGATTTTGATAATAACTATCTAAATAATTCGTATAATAATACAATCTACGAATCAAATTCCCACACATCGCCTAAGTACAAAAAAAAAGTCGAATGCATACGAAATCCAATATATTTGGAGGAATAAATTTAAATATTCAAGATGTCACAAAAACGGATAGTAAAATATTCATGGAACCACAACTCTGAGCGTATGGGAAATAATAATCGAAATGAAATAGTTTCCGATTTATTTTGGCAGAATATTTGAATGAAATAATATTTTCACATTACATAAAAACCTTTTCTAGCCGGGGCAATCCATTATTATCAAATTGAATGGATTTCTTTATGTAAAGTTGCTCATGCAGAAACATTGGTTGTAATTTAAGGTGAACATTTGCATATTTACTGAATCGATGCAATACTTTGTAAAAACTCTGCATCACAAAGGTTGACTGGAAGAGAATGCCTAAGGCCCAAGGCATCAAGTCCGCCATTATAGAACATATTATTTAGAAAGTTTTAAATATCTGTAATATGATGTAATAAAACTGTTTTCTAAATCTATTACTTTCAAATAAATAAAATATTAAAGAAAACACACCTAGAAAGATACAATTTATAATGAAAAATCATCAAACACGTTAGATAACAGTAAGTTCGCATAGAAATTCCGAAAACTAGTCATCATCATCATCATATCAGCCACAGGAAGTCCACTGTTGAACATAGGCCTCCCCCAATGATCTCCACAATGACCTGTTGGAAGCGGCCTGCATCCAGCGACTTCCTGCGACCTTAGTCAGATCGTCCGTCCACCTTGTAGGCGGGCGTCCAACACTTCGCTTGCCTGTACGTGGCCTCCACTCGAGAACCTTTCGGCCCAACGGCCATCGGTTCTACGAGCTATGTGCCCGGCCCACTGCCACTTCAACTTGCCAATCCTATGGGCTATGTCGGTAACCTTGGTTCTCCTACGGATCTCCTCATTTCTGATTCGATCTCGTAGGGAAACACCGAGCATAGCCCGCTCCATGGCTCGTTGAGTGACTTTGAGCCTTTTAATGAGGCACACAGTGAGAGGCCACGTCTCGGTGCCGTATGTCATCACTGGTAACACACAACTATCGAAGACTTTCGATTTTAGGCACTGAGGTATTTTGGACGAGAAGACGTCGCGAAGTTTCCCGAATGCTGCCCAACCGAGTTGGATTCGCCGATTGACCTCTCTCTCGAAGTTGGACCTGCCTAACCGGACCACTTGTCCTAAATAGACATATTCGTCTACAATTTCGAGAGTCGAGCCCCCAACTCCAATGGGGGTGGGCACAACATGGATATTCGACGTGATCTTCGTTTATCCATGTTCATTTTAAGACCCACCTGTTGGGAAACTCGATTAAGGTCTTCGAGCATAGTGCTAAGGTCTTCCAGCGATTCTGCCAAGACTACAGTATCGTCGGCAAATCGAAGGTGAGTAATATACTCGCCGTTGATGTTGATGCCGAATCCTTTCCACTGCAAGAGCTTGAAGGCATTTTCCAGCGCGGCAGTGAACAGTTTCGGAGATATGACATCTCCCTGTCTCACGCCTCTCTGTAGTGGAATAGCCTTCGTGCTCTGATCCTGTACTCGGACCGACATGGTGGCGTTGTTGTATATACACCTCAACACTTCGATGTACCGATAGTCTATGTGGCATCGCTGAAGAGACTGTAGCACAGCCCAGGTCTCGATCGAATCAAAGGCTTTCTCATAGTCCACAAACGCTAAACAAAGCGGCAAGTTATACTCCTCGGTTTTTTGTATAACCTGCCGTAGCGTATGAATATGGTCTATGGTACTAAAGCCTTTTCGGAAACCGGCTTGTTCGGGAGGCTGGAAGTCATCAAACCTGCCTTCGAGACGATTTGTGATGACCCTTGAAAACAACTTATAGACATGGCTCAGGAGCGAGATGGGCCTGTAGTTCTTCAGCAAAGTGTTATCACCTTTTTTGAAGAACAGTACCACCACGCTCCTGCTCCATGCCTCCGGCGTTGAGCCCTCGAGGAGAACGGAATTGAAGAGCCTCTGAAGGACTTTCAGTACCGGTGCAGTGTCAAAGATCGACGTTCGGCCATGAGGTCAAGAGTGTGGATCGAGAGTTTTTGTGGTCTATCTCTACGGCGAGGTCTAAAATACTTAGATCCCACCGTATGGACAGCTTCTACCAAACCGCTGTTTAACTCGTCCACTGCAAGGTTTTCTTTTAGACAATCAAAGCGATTTGTCAACTCGAGTTGAAAGCTCTCGGGGTTTTGGATATGGGCGCGAGTAGGTCGGAGCGTAGACCTTCATCAAGCGGCGCCTTTCTAATTGGACGTTGATATTCAATTTGCCCCTAACCATTCGGTGATCACTACCGGTTTTCACCCTGTTGATCACAGAGACATCACTGAACATCCGTCTATTCGTCGTCAAGATGAAATCTATCTCATTTCTCGTAGAACCGTCAGGACTCAACCAGGTCCATTTCCTGTGACTAGTCTAGTCTAGTCGTAGTAGTAGAAAACTAGTCATGCATTAGAAAAATTAATGAATTGACCTTATTGACATAAGATTATACCGGGTATCTCAAGACTGCTACCGAAAACGAAGCCGGGTGGTAGTTTAAGTGACTACAAACACAATACAACAAAAAATTTCACAAAGAAACGCGACAATTTTTTTTATGATTTTTTAAATATCGTTATTTTTGGGTGGTAAATCCATAGTTTTTGCTAAAAAAATATTTTTTACTCTTTTATACCTTAGAGTATTTAGAAATAAAAGGGTGTACACTATTATTTTAGGAAAAAAATGTGTTTACCACCCAAATGTGGCCATAGGAAAAAAACAACAAAAAAATGATTATCGCATTTTTTCCAACTTTTTCTGTTGCATTGTGTCTGAAATCATCTAAACTACCACCCGGCTTGGTTTTCGGTAGCAGTCTTGATATACCCTGAATATATAGAAATAAATAAATATTTCATACAATATTTTTACACAACAAAACCTCTTGGCTTCTTGAAATTAGTTCTTCCATATTAGTTTTGTTTATAAGAGCCAAGAATGAGCAACAGTGGGACACAAAGCTGCAAGCCAACAATAACGAGAGGCAATAATGGCAATATTACAATTTCCGAACACCAGATGGCGCCAAAATAGAGTATCGAATATACAAGAAACTTAACAGGTTAACACACCCTGAATTCATAATAAGCAACAATATTTCCACGTGCAGAACATTTTCAACAGAATACACTGTCTCAGAGGCGACTTTGTTTAAGGCAACCGCTGTTGTGCAAGCGAAAATATCCTTTGTTACTATCACAAAAGGCTTGAAATTGCTATTCATGAGGCACCTAACTCTATTTCCTTGGTCATTATTCTTTTTCGCTAGTATATTACAAGGCTGGAGGCGTAAGGGGAACTACAAAAGGTTTTAGTGACAGATCGCCTTTGGATGGCCGCGAAATGTTTTGAAATACACCACATTTGATACTCGGCGACATGAATTATACATTTCATAGTTTTGTTTTCGTGAATGACTGAGGTTGTTTTTTCATGATATTTTTTAACGTTTTGTGGAAGTTAGAGTATGAGCTTTTCCATATTATGGGATAGAAATACTTTAGTAAATCAAAACTAACTTTACTTTAGTAATTAATTAACAAAATGTAATGAAACACCGGCGAAATATTTTAAAGTCAATAATATTAGTAAAGAATTCTATTTTCAAAATGTTTTATTTTTTTGTAGTATTTTTAAGTGGCCAGATCTAAAGACTTTCAGTTTGGTCCTAGTAAAACGTTGGCATATATTATATCGATAAATAAAAAATGGTAATAGACTTAAAACATTGCTAGCACATCTTTGTAATATCATCATCAAATCAAATCTCTTTGCTACCTTTAAATCTGTATTTTCAATAACCAATCATCCATTTTTCGATTCAACTAAACAGAAAATTTCAAAATCTCGTAATACACATTAGCATAGCATTCATACTGCCAACTTAGCTTATAAATCCATAATAACAAATCGCGCGATGAGAATATAATATGTATTTCGGATTTAAAATATATATTCGACAGCGGTTGGAAGTACATAACAATGCTTTTATACGGGCTAGTGCAGGCACAAGTTTCTTACTCAGGCGCCAATCAGAAACTGGGAGTTCTGGAATCGGCAGTTTCCTACGAAAAACATTTATAACGATGTTTTCACACATTGCCGGAAAGATCGTCAAACAAACAAAAAAAGCAAGAAAGAAAAGAAGTTTTATTCAGGCGATTATAGCACTACAGCATAAGTATAAAACGTAGAATTCTTCTTCTTCTTTACCAGCCCATATACAACCCACAGCAGGGCACAGGCCTCCTCTACAGTTGGGAGTACGATTGAGAGTGTTTAGGCCTTAAAGTCCACCACGCTGACCTAATGCGGGTTGGAAGACTTACATACCATAGAAATTTGAACGTAAACGTCGAAAAACGTAGAATAATGATAATAAACGAAATAAAAACAAAAGGAGTCAATAACAAAAAGAAAAAATACGTATTTAAATACGTGCAATAATTGGCAAACGTGCCAAAGTGATGCCATATCAACATAATTGCTGAATTGTCATTCGAATGACAACAAAGCGCTGGCTTTTAGAGGCAACCTAAAGCACACCTAAAGTCTTATTGGTTTCAAAAATATATGAAAAGATAAAAATCTCGCACTTTGAATATGAACATTTTAAAGGGTTTAAATAGCATATTTTAAATATGAAAATTTAACGTATGTTAAAAAAAATTTACGTAAGTGTGTAAAGAGGGATTTTTAAAATGATTATTTATTTAGTGTAAACTAAAACATGCACTTACCTTAAAAAGAGATTATAGACTACGATTTTCAGCGTTCTATGATAGTTATCATAATACCGACGGGCCAAAAAAGAATTTGGATTTAAAAATAAGTGTGTGACAAGCTAGCACAACAAAAAAATAAAGCTCACTTGTCCGTGCAAAACATTTATGGTATTTGTATAAAATATTTTTAGAACAACATTTTTTACAAACAAACAAATAAAGTTCAATCCGGTATTCGATTTACAGATTGAATCTGGCAATATTAGATAGGATGGGTTACATTGCGCGCTCGGCCTAGGTTTTATGTTTCTATCTGTCAAATGGCAACAACATGGATTGACGGATGTTCTCTGAGACACGAAGGATAACAGGATTTATGCCACGAAATATTACGAAAATAATATGGAATAAATTATGAGTTTCGCACTAGTTGACTGCCTCGTTAGCGTAGTTACACTACGGTATGGTGGCAAAGCTGTAGTCTTGTATTCAAATCTTGGGTCGGACAAAGTGATTTGGATTTTTCTAATAATTATCAGCTCGGAGCCGGGAATTTACATGTATGTAGTTTTTCACAAAACACGAAAATATTAATAATATTCATCTGATGCTACTTGCAGTGCAGTCCTATAATACCCGGGATGTTAAAATAACTTTAACTTATCCGACACAATAATGGTGCCCTACTCATAGCATGAATATCTATTCATGTAAGAGAATTTCTATCAGAGTAAGTGCGATTATCTTAGTGTCAACAAATACACACTGTTTTAATGGGTACGTTATAAATAATAATTATTGTGAGAAACCCTGCATACCATAGCAATTTGTGAGAATTTCTATGGTATGTAAACTCCGCCAACTCGCTCTAGGCCAGCGTGGTGGACTACATGGTCTAACCCTTCCCAACCGTTCCCTAGATTGAAGAGCAGAATGTTCTGTACTGTATCAACTTATATCCCATCAAAAACATCCTGTAACAAAATACCAAGTCTCGCAGATTAGTTTTTGTACCGCAAAAAGTTGTGAGATCCATGTAATACCAAGTCAGTTAACTTATTTAGTCCTTGCTTAAGGGATCTTATGTATAAAGTTATTATCATATCAATATTAAAAACCCTTTACGTTTTAAATAAATAGATCGACTTAGTAACTGAAAATTCAGGCTCCTTGCTTTAACCACAACGAAGTTATAGGAGGTAGAAAACGGTCTGAATTGCTTCGAGAAAAGGATGGTACGACCATGCTGCTTTTTAGCTCGACTTGGAGGTGGCACGGTCGTGTCCCCAGATACGTCCAACTACAGGTGAGCGAGGATGAGCTTCATATCTATTAGGAAAAGCAATTGAGAGGAGTTCGGCCATAGTCTGCCATACCGGCATAGTGCAGTTTGGCAGACTTTGGGAAATTATTTGTAAGTAGTTTTATTAACCGACTTAAAAAGAAGGAGGTTCTAAATTCGTTGGAATCTTTTTTTAAAGTATTTTATCATTTGGTGTTAATTAAATTAATCTATCACTTGGAATAAGCATTTTTTTTAACTTATCTATTACTATGTTAAATTAGGTATTTAATAATAAGCCAGACTTGCCGAACGCTACGGCCGTGTGTCAGCCCGAGTTTCAAGACGAAGTTGTATCTAACGTTTCGAAACTTCGCTTCTTTTACTACGTTTTGATTTCACTGGAACATTTTTTTTACGTCACAACAAGTTTGTGGTGTCCTTTTGTTTTTAATTTCCTGCTTCTATCATAAAGAGGTTGATGAAAATGGATGAAGCAAAAGAAATGTGTAGTATGTCAGGATCGAGCAAAGTGGCGGTATACTTCTCTGCATACCCCTATGGGATGCAGGCGTGACGGTTTTGTATATTATAATATTCCGTTAAATTACATTATATACGTTACATTCTTGATTTTGGTTGAGTTCCTTGAAATATAAATAAAAAGGTGCTTTATATAGAACGAGCAAAAACCAATAAAACTTATAATTGCTTAAATCTTCCATCTGACTTTTCACTAAAATGCGAAAATATAATATTATGATGGAATTTGCATATTCCTGCATTATAAGCAGACCTTTATACCCCACAGCAAAAGTCAAGAGAAGAAAGAAATAATTGTCCAAAACCTCCATGTTTCTTACTATCTCCAGCCTATTCGATTTAAGCCTCGGATCGCGATCGGGTGTCTCACCAATCGAATCAGCTGGTGTATTGGATTTGCTAAAGTGAATTTCCTAGATAGGTATTAGTCATTAGACTGCATAAGACCGCGGGCAATCGAAGATTGGCGGTTATATTCAGCGGAAAATCTATTTGGCGGTACATTGGATCTGTTTGGGTGCATTGTAAAGTAGTATTTTTATTGCCATGAACGGATTGAAGGACATTGTAGCCAGAGTAACTACTGGACATATTGAGACTTATGTCTCAGGATGGCGAGCGCAGTGGAATGTTGCTACTGTTTATGAGCGGTCTTATCGCTTATTTATTATTTATTTATTTACACTTTATTGCACAAAAAGACAACAAATACAAAGAGAAATTACATATATAAAAAGTACAATTGGCGGTCTTATCGCCGAAAGGCAATGTCTTACAGACAACCATGGGATGGATTTAAGAATAGGATAAACAGAGGGCAGTCAAAAGTGTAAAGGATAGAACATACATAGAAAGGGAAAAAAATACTAATTAAAATAATTTTAAAAATTACAAGTAATAAAAGTCATGAATACTCATATTATGTAATATAATCATATACATAAATATATACATACATATATAAGATCATAAGAATACATACATATACATAATATTTTATATAAATATATATATATATACATACATACATATATATATATATATATATATATATATATATACATATATACACATTATATATATATATAATAAAGTTCCAGACATGCAAATAGGAAAGCTATCCACATCAATGTGTCAGTTCAGTGAGAAAGGAATCTTTGACAAGTTTTTTGAATGATGATAGTGTTCGTGCCCGTCTTACCACAACTGGTAATGCGTTCCATAATCGAACAGCCTTAACAGAAAACGATTTGTCCATGAAAGTGGTGGTGTGCACGGGCATTCTCAACTCCAAACTCTCTGACGACCGTAGGGATCTAGTATGTGAGTCGTGGAGAAATACAAATCGATCCTTGAGGTAAGAGGGGGTAAGAGGATTAAACAATATGTTGTACAGAAGAAAGAGAATATGAGCATTCCGACGAAGTCGTATGGGCAACCACTTGAGCTTAGCACGGAATTCCGAAACATGATCATATTTGCGTAAACCAAATATGAATCTAATACAAAAGTTTTGAAGGCGCTCAAGTTTATTAAGTTGGTCCTCGGTGAGATCTGGATAGCTGACATCGGCATAATCAAGGATAGGGAGAAGGAGAGTTTGCGCTAATGAAATCTTCGTGGCAACAGGTAGAAGGTTGTGTAATCTACGCAAGGACTTTGCCGAGGCGAACAATTTTCGGCTGAGTTCCTTAAGCTGCGGACCCCAGGTAAAAGACTTGTCCAGAAATAAACCAAGGTTTTTTACTATGTCACTATAAGGGACAGTAGTACCGTCACAGATTAGAAGTGGTAGTTGGTCCCTATCAAGTTTTGAAGTCGTTCTGGGGCTGCCGATAATAATAGCCTGTGTTTTGGAGGGGTTAATTTTTAAGCCATGAGTCTTACTCCATTCACAGATGCGTTGGATGTCGCTGTTTAAATTATGAATTGCCTCAATAACCTTGTCAAGAGGTGCCTGAGAATAAAGTTGTAAATCATCTGCGTAGAGGTGGTAGGATGAGCGAAGATGATTAGATATAGAATTGATAAAGACAGCAAAGAGTAGAGGAGAGAGCACGCCGCCCTGTGGAACGCCAGCAGACAAGGAGCACCACGAGGAATAACTATCCTCAATACAGATACGCTGCCGGCGCCCATACAGGTAACTACGAAACCAATCAACTGCTGTTGGAGATATGTTGAGAGAACGTAGCATACTAAGCAACACATCAAAGTCAACGGTATTGAAGGCGTTACTGAAGTCCAGCAATGCTAAGACTGTCAGCTTGCCCTCCTCCATACCTGATCTAATGTCATCCGTAATATGAGTCAAGGTGGTGGTAGTGCTGTGCCCAGGACGAAAACCCGATTGGAGCGGGTTTAGGAGATCATTTTTGGTTAGGAAATCGTTCAATTGAGTGTGGATAAGGCGTTCAAGAACTTTGGAAAGGAAAGGGAGAATGGAAATGGGTCGGAAATCAGAGCATGTAGAGGCGTTGGACTTTTTAGGAATGGGGATAACGTGGGCTTCTTTCCAGGCACTTGGGAAAATCCCAGTAGAGATGGAGTGGTTGAGGATATGGGAAATTATGGGAAGGATTTCGTCAAGGATAGGGAGAATCATATTACGGGTGACGCAGTCGCTACCCATTGCATTCGATGAAATGAGCTTAATAGTTTTCTCAACATCACAAGCAGCAAATTGTTTGAAAGCAAAAGCTGAGCAATCGGGAGTATTAAGAGTAGAAAGATGTCGAATAGTGTTATTTTTAGTCGTCTTATCGAAATTGGACGAAGAAGAAAAATGAGCGTTTAGAGAATTTAAATCAATGGATTTAGGAATCGAATCTTGTGGAGATTTACCCACTCCCAATGTCTTAAGAAATTTCCAAACTTTAACTGGGTCTCCGTTTTCAACGGAGTTGTGAATATGTCGGCGTTGGGCATTCCTACACACCTTACTGCAGTGATTACGAATGGCTACATACTTTAGCCAATTCGACTCGATGGGGCGACGATTGTATCTTGACTTAGCCGACGCTTTTTTTGAAAGAAGTTCTTTAATTTCGGCAGTAAGCCAAGGTGATGGCAGGTGCTTTATTTTAACAGGGCGAACTGGTGCATGCTTGTCAAAAAGTTCACTTAGCTTGCTAGTGAAAATATGCACCTTGCCATCCACACAATCTGAGCGAAGGAGCAGACTCCAGTCGATGTTATTAGCATCCTTGCGAAGATTGTCTAGGTTAATACCACGAAAATTTCGCTGCGAAAGGATCTTGGGTAAGGATTTAGGGGTACGAAGACGATAGGAAAGAAATAGGAGGTCGTGACAGGAAAAAGCGTCCGCGGAACACTGCCCATGTTTCGCAACGTTATTTAAAGAAGAAACAAAAATAAGATCAAGGAGTGAAGGAGTTTTATTAGGAGAGTGGTGAGTGGCTGAAAGAGGAAGGATAGAAAGATTACAGGATTGGATAGTATTCAAAAGAGAGGAAGAGCGATGATCTTTCTTAAGGAGACAGGTATTAAAGTCACCCATGATTATGGTTTGACTGTACGAGGGAACCAGATTCTCGAGAATTATTTCAAGAGAAGAAAAGAAATTAATGTGAAGCGAAGGACAATAGTAAACACCGAGTAAAAGTTTATTTAGTGAGAATTCCACCTCTAAGAAAAGATGTTCGCCAGCATTGGGCGGTGGCGGTTGCGGTGATACACTTAATATGGTATAGCGAAATTGTGTACGGAGATAAATAGCAACACCACCACCACCTCTTACCGCGCGATCATTTCTGATGAGGTGGAATCCTGGGAGGGAGTAAGCGGAAGAAGATAGACAAGGTTTTAACCAGGATTCTGAAACAAGGATAGCATGAATATGAGTACAGTCAAAACTAGCCAGCATATCGGGGAAATGGGCCGGAATACTCTGGGCATTGATATGGACCACATTGAAATTCCTAGGGGCGTCAGAGAACTGGCAAGAGAGAGTGTCGGCAAGTGAGGGAACACTAAGGAAACTATCATCACTACAAGCAGAGAAGTATTCTTCACTGTCGCTGCTACAATTATTTTGCACATACATGGAAGAAATATATACTATTAAAATATAAACTAAAAATGAATATAAAAATATAATAAAAATAATTAAGAAAGTAAAATAAAAAAATAAAAAAAAGATATCATCCATCTGCCGGTTGAAAAACAAAACGTACTAAAACAATATAAAAAAAGCATTTGCACTATCACTAAAAACAAAAACATCGGGAGAGAAGAAAAAAAAAAAAAAAAATTAATTAAGAGACAAAAGATCAAGCATTGTGAATTAGTATTAAATAATAGATAATTTAAAAAGTTATGAGAAACCAGGTAAATATTCCCCAACATAAAATATATATATTAAATAATAACATTAAAACAAAACTAAACAAGTAAATTATATTAGTTTTTGAACGAAATGTATACGTCACAAATGACAACTGACATAATACGTCAAACAGCAAAAAAATAAAAACTGAATTGGGGTTATGTTGTGACAAATAAATATGTGGGTGGATAAAACTACTAAATTAAATAAGAGAAATAACAACAAAGACAAAATAAACGTTAAAAAGAAGGGGAAACGAAGTGAAAAACAATAACAGAAAAGGCTGAGTAGATGAATGAATAAACACGGGGATTATTTACCTGGCCTACAAGCATTATGGAAATACTGAACAAAGAATCACTATTTCTTGGCAGTTGCCGCCCGTCTAGTCTTGGGTGCGGCGATGGTCCTCTTGACTGGCGTCGGCTTCACTGGAGTATCAACTTTCATCTGATCCAACAGACTAAGCGACACAATACGATGCCGGACGCCGGCGCTCACGACATAGACATTTCCGTCCCGGGTCCAGGCGTTGGTAACACCAAACTTATCGCGAGCCGCCATGAAGACATCGTGTCTCCTCTTCGTAAGGAATTCCGAGAGAGTTATTCCGGAACCTTTCAATTTTGTCTTGTTAAACCAGACCCTATCCCTCGTGGCAACATCCTGCAACTTTACGAGCAGGGGTCTTGGCTTGTTAGAAGAGGATGGTCGACCCATCCGATGGCAGCGTTGCAAGTCATTGCTGTTGAAGTCTGCAAAGCCGAGGCGCTGCTTTACAACATCAACAACCAATTGCGCAGACTTCTCTTCTGCTTGCTCGGGAACACCATGTATTAGCAGCATCTTGCGACGCCTCTGCATCTCCATAGTATCCACCGTGTTGGTCAGTGCCTCTATTTGCTGTTGCAGCAGATTAAGAGCCTGGGTCACAAAGGCCTTATACATGGCAAATTCAGCAGCCAAGTCGGAAGAACCAGATGTAGTGGCCGTAGTCTTGAGAAGGTCGGATTCAAAAGCTGCCATCCTCTTGTGGAATTCCTGCTTCATGCCCTCCATAGAAGTTTTTAATTCAGCCTCCATGTTTCAGTGAAATTTAGTGCAGTGAAAACAGTAGTTAAAAATTGCAGAAAGGAATGAAGTAAGGATATGAAGAATGATCACCGGCAGGTAGACAGTCTAACTGATGTTATTAAACATATAAATAATGTAAATAATTACTTTTAAATATTTAAAATAAATAAAAATGTAGAGAGCAAAATTTATGTCACTATCCTTTGCAACTACCCACGCAGAAAAAAGGCACGCTTACCATCAGGCAAATGGCTAACTCGTCTCGCCATTCACTGCAATAAAAAAAAAATATATACCTGTCTACTTATTCTATGTTTAATACCATATTGCTCAGGTCAAAGGAAAATAGTTGGAAAAAGAAATGCTGTTACATCTCTAAAGTGCACTTGTTGAATGAAAGAAGCTGGGATAATAGCTCGCGAGCTGGAAACGAATTACATCACTTAATATTCATTGCAATAAAAAAAAACGAGCATAGCTTTTGCCTGATGCCTGGTAAGCGATAGAAATGAGCATGTAGTAAAACCAACCAACACCATGAAGCAATGCTTGACATTGCACTGCGCTCGCAACTCAAGACATAAGATGTTAGGTTTAAATATGTTCAGTAGTTCTTCCAGCTACAATGTCTTACAAACCGGACTACAGTGTATTTATACTGATGTTTATGGCCGATGCCAATAATTAATCTAAAAAATTAGATTGAAGTCAATCGGGATTGTTTTCTACTTTTCGATTTGTCATTTACCATGTTGCCATAGTTTTTTCACTACTGAGATTGATTATTGGCAATATAGTATCAGAAAAAAGATAGAGCTGTCAATCTCAAACGGCAAATTTTGGATTGGGATTGTTTATTGGCAGCGGCTGTTAGTAGAAGAGCAGTAATCTTTAGTTACTTATATTATGGAATAAAAAATGTTAATTTAGGTGTTTCTGTTTTTGGTGCAGTAGAATGGACTTGTGACGTTGTGGAATTGATCAATGTTGGCGATCTGCTTCAATTTAGTCTATGATGGCAATACTTCATCGTATGATTCCGTTGAAATTAGTCCCGTAGTTTGAGCGTGAAAAGGTAACAAACACACAAATATTCGCATTTATAATTTCAGTAGGATGCATGTTGTGTTCAATATAATTTTTTTTAAATTAATTTAGCATAACAAACAATAATACAAGAATAATACATTAATACATCTATATACTATCTTTGTACCAAAAATCCTTCATACAGAAACAAGATTGACATTAAATTCAATTTCAAAAACACTGAATATACCTACACAATATCACATTAATATTTTGAATGCGAACATTTTACGATCGGCGCGGCGGTGTGAAATAAGTGACGCTTTTAGACGCTTTCATTATTTCATTTTGGGGACGTAATGTTTTTTTTTTGGGTAGATTCAAAACGATATAAATAAGCAATGAAGGCTTTAATATGGAATGTTTTATGGCAATGTATGGAATTGTCTCTATGATGTATCTGTATCTGTATCAGACCATATACATCCCACTGCAGGGCACGGGCCTACTCTACAATCGTAAGTACGATTGAGAGTGGTTAGGGCATATAGTCTACAACGCTGGCCTAGTGCGGGTTGGCGGACTTACATACCATAGAAATTTTTATAAGTTTATTATAAATCTCTAAGTGTAGACAATTAAATTTTTAGGTACAACACACGGGTATATTGGGACTTGGTGTATTGGTATTCGACTGATGAATTGAAGCTTGTCCGTGGCGTGATTGTTGGAATTACTTTAAAAGTCAGCTGCAGCGACAGAAGTGCTTGGTGGTCTGTTTGTAAACGGAGTAGATGCGATGCGCACAAACATGTTTACGGTGGCCACGGGTTCAAATCCCATGGCACACTTCTAACTTTACGGGAGTCATTGGTGTATTGATAATATCATCAATCACCACGCACTTAAACGGTGAAGAAAAATATCGTGAGAAAACTTGGATGTCATAGCGATTTATAACAATTTCTATGCTATGTAAAGTCCGCCAATCCGCATTAGGCCAGCTTGGTGGACTATGTGACCTAACCACTCTCAATCGTACTCTTGATTGTAGAGGAGGCCCGTGCCCTGCAGTGGGTCATAAATGAGCTGATACAGTACAGTAGTAGTCACAGTAATAAAGAAAAAAAAGCAATTTAACCCTTTAGTTTATTTCTCCGACACAACAAACAGACGATTAGGCGGTTAACTCTTAGGCGGTTTGCCCTTTTCCTCATGTTATAAACTTTTTGAAATGAAAATGAAATTAAATGAATAAATAGTTCTTAAATACACAAATCAACGCTTATACAATAAGAGATCGTACAGTTAGATTAGGTTTGCACATTGGTTCCTTGTTTACATCTAAACATTTTTACCGCGGTCCCCCACTAGGCATGCCTGGGGCAACATGTCATGTCACATATGGACATTTTATGCTATGTTCCAACAAAATAATCAACACTTACTTATAATCATAATATGTACTACTACATTACGAGTTCCTAAAATTAAAAGACAACTTACGACGCAACAAAATTATTCTCAAGTGTGATATGTGTTGAGAAGACTTTATTTTCTTACGCTTTATTAGCTGTTAACCGTTGGCTGTTTTTATAGCTCTACTCTTTAAGGGGACAAGTGCTCTGAGCACTTTCGCCATAAAAGAGACAACTGAATCAAGGACGCTTATTATGGTTTAGTGAAACTTAAGACTCGTGTTTACCCGTAAAAATAGTTAAGGATGACATCTATATTAGAAATTGTTGATTACTTAATAATTTTGCAAAATTCTAATTCATTTTCCTCGGCATTTGTCCTGTCCTCCTTTTTTTCTTTCACACAATGACAGAAAAAGCACTCGTTTTTCAAGTATTAATTAATTATCATCCGGTAAAGCTTTATGTTTAAGCGCCAACCCGCACTAGGCCAGCGTGGTGGACTATATGGCCTAACCACTCTCAATCGTACTTACGATTGTAGAGTAGGCCCGTGCCCTGCAGTGGGACGTATATGGGCTGATACAGATACAGATACAGAAAGCTTAATGTATATCGAACCTTCTAAATATGATTACTTTACATTGGGTTTGGAACTTGTCATGGGAATAGATAAAGTTGCATAACTTTTTGAGATCAGCTGTTGTATTCTGTTTTGATCAGACTAGTGCATGTATAAGAATTCTAGAACGTATACATGGTATATCAAGACTGCTACCGAAAACGAAATCTAGTGGTAGGATTATCGACTTCAGACACAATACAAATAAAAATTTGCAAATAATTGCGAGTTTTTTTTTATAACTTTTCCTGTTTTCCTAAAATAATAATGTACCCCAATTTGACAGTCTCCGTGGCGCAGTTGGTTAGACGCCGCCTGTGAAACGAGAGGCCGCGGGTTCGATCCCCGCACCGAGAGAAATGTTTGTGCGGCCCACATTATTATTTTAGGAATATCTCTGGATTTACCACCCAAACACGATGATATTTAAAACATAACATAAACATTGCGTAGTATTTAGGGACATTGTGTTTTTAGTTTTTAAAACTACAACCCGTTTTCAGTTGCAGTCTGTATAACCGTAAATATATAAGAGTGAGCGTAATTTATTTGATTCTAAAAATAAACTTCACAAACAACCAGTATCACAAACAATTTACACACCCGAAAACCGCAACCAAAACAGTCCCAACTCATTTGTAAAGAAATATAATGGAAAATGTTTGTTATGTGTGAACCGCTGCCGCGAAAGAAAACGGTGTAATATTGCATTATAGTTTTGGGGGTGAATGGGGGCGGGCCTCCCTTTATACGCGCACAATAGCGGCCCATTGTGACACATGACAGATACTAATTTCAAATGTTGTTTTGCTGAAACGCAACGAAGTTATGAAAGGGCGAAATATGGGGACTGTTTGGTCGAATTTATCACCTCGTATTTTGGTGTAAGGTACTGAGGGCGAATGGAATAAATGATAAGTTATTTGTAACTGATGTCTGTGTCAGGTAGAGGACGGGGAGGTAAACGATCTCTTTTTATGAAGTGAAAAGATTCTGGGATTTTTGTAATGGTAGTTTTGTGGAAGCTCATTTTGAATATAGTATGTATTGAAAACCATATGATAACCATTTATTGATTGAAAAAGTTAAAAGAGATCTTTCTGATGTTGCATCTATTAAAATCATAATAATGATTGTAGAAATGAAAACAGATCTTTCTGGCAAATTGATAGCTAAGATTGATAGATAGGATTTTATGAATGAAGGCTGAATTAAGTCAGTCACCAGGAAATATTGACGTTTCGTATGATCAAATCTACAGAGGCAGATAGCAGTTTTATTTTCATATAATTATTCATATAAAATAGGAATAAAACAAAACATTGCAAAACCACTCCTCCGTGACATATTATTTATGTAGTAAAAAAACCCTTGCCAAAAGTCAGATTGAAAATTAACAACGAAAATAACGCAGTCCCAAAACACAAAGGTCTTGTATATTAATTAAACCAACATAAAAATAGGAGACCACACCCGGAACGCGATTTACGCAATCGTAAAAACAAATGTAAAAAACAATTAATTACGTCAAACGTTCGTAAACATAACAATGAAAAATGTTTGTCTTATACTGCGTAGTACATGCGGAGTACTGCGGAGTCAGTGGCTCGTTTATTGATTTTATTTTTTGTCAAAATCTGTGACGTCTAAGCAAGCACAATTTTTTTAAATTTTTTTATACTGGCCGCATTGTACCTGATGGTGAGCGCAAATGCCGCCCAGGCAGAGTATCCATTGGCATCAGACGGCAGTCCCATGCCAATATATACAATTATGCCGGCCTGATAAGATGCCTCTTCACACTACGGCGGAAGGACCCAGGATTATAGGAAGGAGGGAACATGTGAGACGGCAAACAATTCCACAGCCTGACGGTGAGGCACAAAAAAGAATTTGAGAACCATTTGGTTCGCGCCGGGATGGTGTGGACCGTCAAGCTATGGCTTCGCAAGCCAGCACGCGTGGTTTTGGTAAGGAATGGAGAGGAGGGGATCAAGTTGAACAATTCTTCAGAGCATTCACCGTGGTAGAACACGCTTAGAGAGGCGATATCTCTCCGGAGTTGTAGCGACTCTAAGTTGCTCGTAACGTCTGCATCATTTACAATGCGGATGGCCCGCCGCTGCAATCCATCCGAGGCATCGAGCAGGTACTGGGCAAATCCATCCCAGAGGTGCGAGCAGTACTCCATACCCGGCCGGACCTGCGCTTGATACAAGCGACAAAGCTGACCAGGCGTGAAAAACCGACGCACCCTGTTCAGGACTCCAACCTTGCGTGATGTGGCAGCTATTACGCTCTCGATGTGATTCCTTGGATTGAGATCAAAGCGGATATCCATACCAAGGATACTTAGGTCATTCCGTATTGAGAATATAAGAAATATTTTAAATTGTATTATTCAATACCCATTTATTGTATAAGTACCTGGATGACCGAGCTTTGCTCGGTTTTTTTGGACTTAAGAAATTGCACCCTTGAAGGAATTACTCAACTAAAAGTCTTCTTGTACTTTTTAATATTTATAATTCCAATACAGTTCAACTTGGTCTTATTTTCTTTTACAAATTATTCCTAGTAACGCTCCGCGGAATATACCGTACTTTATATAATATATTCTCTCTCGATTCAATACTCGCTCAATCCGGCAGTATATCTTTAATAATCCATGACTCAAACAAATAGCCATATCCAAAATTAAACGCCAAATTACCAATTATTTCACTTACTATTTTTAAATTTTTGACATATATCCCAATAAAACCTAATAGCTAATACCACTCATTGGCTTAGCGTTGCTTTTCAACGCCATCTGCTGGAATATGCAGTTAGTTGCACACAATGAAACAAATAGTATTATTATTCACCAATAGATGTCAGGAAGAGTAATATCAGTTTATATTTTTATTTTTTTATTACATTTTCTAAAAATGAATCTTAGCTAGATCGATTTATCGCCCCCGAAACCCCCTGTATACAACATTTCATGAAACTCGTTGGAACAGTGTCCGATATTCAGAGAATATATATATATATATATATACAAGAATTTCTCGTTTAAAGATATAAGATTATGTGACTCAAAAAAGCGATTGGAGCGCGCTGACGTCACTGCTCGGACGGTTAGTTGAATTATTTAGTCGAAATCGGTGCATTTTGTAAAAAAATCGAATCGATCGTTAACGACGATTATAACCACGTGATAGTTTTGAGTATTTTAGCGGGAATTTGGAATATAATATTTATTTGCGTATTTTTTAATTAAAGTGTCCTGTACTTACATATTTTTTGTGTTTATATATAAAATAAAAATAATTGGATTAAGACGTATTTTATCGTGGTTTTGATTTAATTTTATTATTTCATTTATTACCACCATGACCACGAAAGCTGTAAAGTAATTGAAACGTCGCGTCGGGAAGTTAAAAGATAACAATTAAATAACAATAACATTCGCGTGATTCAAGAAACCATAAAAGCAATTCTAAAAATTAGTAAACACCCCTATTCAAGGTTAAATGACTACTCATCCTATCGAACTAGTGTAAATATAACAAAACTAATTTGGCCGGTAATATATCGGTTTAGGGATTGGAAGTACGAAATCCGATAAACCCGAATTGTGTAATACAGATGTTTCTAACTGTATCTAAAGATTTTGCTTTTTTTATCCATATTTTTTTCTGAAGGTGACCGCCGATTAAGCTATTGAGAGAAAATTTCAACTGATGAATAAATTATGATAAAAATATTTTTGTACTCGTTTTAAATTATTTGTATTGTATTTTTTTTTGTATTGATATTGACGGTTCATTCAAATTTTGTTCTTGTCTAAGTTTCACCTTCGTTCATTATAATTTTGTCTTTAAATCATTTTTTCTCCTGTCCCTCTGAAAAAAGTTTTGTGAACAAAAGAGTACCTTTTGTGGTAAATGTCCATTTGTATACACCTGAGGACGCGTGTGCAAAATGCTGGTGATCCATTGAGCAGTTACGGCGTCAAATCTAAACAAACAAACTCATTTGCTATTCGAGCAGATATGAATTGAAACTTTTTTTTAGTTTTTGGTTATAAAACGCATAATGTTTTATGGTATAAACCTTAGTGGTTTTATTGATGCTGTTCATGTTATGATTTATGTATAATGTTCGTTTGTATCCAATAAATGAAAAAAAAAAAACTATTAAAATACCTCCTTCCTAAATACCATCTGCCTTCTTCACAAAATGTTTTAAAATATATTTTAGTTATATAAAAAAACCGCTAAAAACCAAAAAATAACTAAATTATAAGTACCACTACAAAGCAAAAAAATAATATTTGTTTCATGGAACTTGCGCTTGTTGATTAATTTGCTTAATGACTTGACTAGCCAACATATAGCATACTGCATATAGCATAACATATCGAAGGCGGGCCGCCAAGTACCAAACATGTAAGACCTATGCCTTATATTAATTTAAATATCTATATGTTTGGTACTGGGCGACCCGCCTTCAATATGTTATGCATATATTTTGATTTGTTGGCTAGTCTAGTCATTGAGCAAATTAATCAACAAGCGTAAGTTCCATGAAAAAAATATTATTTTTTTGCTTTGCAGTGGTACTTATAATTTAGTTATTTTTTGGTTTTTAGCGGTTTTTTGTTTTGGAGTCGGTTTTTATTTTTTTATTAAAAATTTTGGTTATTTTTACCTTTTTAGTGTTGATAGGAATCAAAATGAAGAAGATTTGGTCCCCACAAGGAATATGTTCTTTCCGATAATAATGAAATCGCTGAAATCGGCTAAAAGCTGCCAAAGATATTGGAGTATTCATATGTTTATTATTTTTTCTCCCCCCCCCCCTCCCTTTGCCCCTACCCCCTTTTCCCACCACCACTGTAGCTTAGCTTTTATACTGAACCCAATGCAAAAAGAACCATTGGAATTCTACTAAAGTTTGAAGAGTTCTACACTCCAGGTCCGAAAATGATCATCAGATCATCCATGCTGTGTTCCTGAGATCAACCTGTGAATACATTCTTCCCAATGAAAAAGAAATCACTAAAATCGGTTAAATCCTGCCGAAGATATTAGAATTTATGTGTATTTTAATTTTATCACCTACCCCCCCTCACCCCCACCCCTTTTTTACTCTCTCACTGTAAATTAACTTTTATAATGAACCTAATGCAAAAAGAACCATTGGAATCCTACTTAATTTTAAGTTCCCCTCTCCAGGTCCGAAGATATTGCTCACATTTTCACCATATTTTTATGGGACCAAATGACAAGCATCAGCTTTCAATCAAAGAAAGAATGGTCGAAATCGGTTCACACAGTACAGAGAAACGAGGTAACAAAGATAAAAAAAAAAAAAAAAAGCAACAAACAGTCGAATTGAGAACCTCCTCCTTTTTTTGAAGTCGGTTAAAAATCCTGTCCCTTTTGCTCGACTTATTTTTTATATTTTTCTCAATACACGTAGTGCTTAATCTCTATATACAAAATATTTTCTATAGTCTTCTTTTTTTTCTTTTTTTATTGCAATGAATGACGAGACGTGCAAGCCGTTCGCCTGATGGTAAGCGATACGACCGCTCATAAACAGTAGCAACATTCCACTGCGCTTCGTCATCCTGAGACATAAGATGTTAAGTCTCAATATGTCCAGTAGTTACTCTGGCTACAATGTCTTTCAATCCGAAACACAACAGTGCATTTACGCAGTGTTGTTTTACGGGAGAAATAGACATTGCGATGGTACCCACCCAGTCTATTTTTTTATTTATTTGATACCAAAAATCAATTCAACTATCGAAGAATATACATCAAACGTCAAAATATAAATCCCCTCGCATTTATAATATTAGCGATATCCCTAAACTTAGCTTTCCGTTGCTCGTACACAAAGGCGATTCATCCTGACGACCTCAATGGAAACCTTCATCATTCAACACATTTATGTATGAAAATATATGAAACATTGTGGGTTTTACTGTTTATAAACTACATATAGAAAGAAAGAAAGAAATATATGTATTGAAGGCGCAAACATACATGGGCCTCCCATTCAGCTTTATGCTGCAGTATGGGAAAAGCAAACTGCAGCGCTGATTTTCAACGGGGAGCCCTAGTGAGACACGAAACATCCAGTCGGTAGGCTGACAAAACATTATCATAAATATATGTTAATAATTACATTTTTTTTAGTGGATACGCATGGTTTTTTTTTTGTGGGTGCGACTGGAGTGCGCATGCAATGAAAGGCTCAACGATCACTATCATCGTTCACATGGCATAAAGCATATCGCACACGTATATACATCTCTCTGTCTGTATCTGTATCAGCCCATATAAGTTTTTTTTTTTTTATTGCAGTGAATGGCGAGACGAGCATGCCGTAAGCGATGCGACCGCTCATGAACAGTAGTAAAACCAAACAACACCTTGAATTACAAAGCAATGCTTGGCATTCAACAAAGTATTAACTATTTCGACTTAGTTTATAAGTAATTCAATGTTTGCAATTATAAATAGTGAATACTTAGTTCCTAAGTCGATCATTTTTTAAGCATAATGGTTCAAAATATTATGACAATTAAAAATGTAGGTACACATTTCTATACTCAAAGTTTAAATAGAAATCTATATTTGTACCAGAAATTCTAGTAATAAAAAAATATAAGAATAATAAAAAGTTTATTTCCTTAAAAATAATACAACTTTAAACAAACATATTAGTATCGGAAGACAAAAGAAATCACTCAGCATATGCTAACGGAACCTAGAGTTAAGATTAGGGCCAGTTTTCTCCCATCTCGCTATGGTCTTGTGCGGGCTGCGATCAAATAATTATATAGTATAAGTGATACAGCGTCCGGAACAAAATCACACGCCAAAAGTGGTCGAGGTTACTTATACTCGTACATATGAATTTTGAACTACGAGATGTAGCAAAAAGTTTTAAATTACAATCAACTTCAGGTAACAATAAACCTTCTTCGTTTAAATTAAGATTTATTATAGTTCAGACCATACTTATATAAAAAAAAGAACTCACGTTTATTTGTGATTATATTTCTCTTGCTGTTTTTTAGGCCGTAACTTATAATGTACATTAGATCGAAGTGTGCGGGAGTTAGTGTGGTTACTTAGTGCTACTACTGTTCATGTCCTTCTGCTAGACGAAGTCTATAATACCAAAATAATTATCCTTTCCTTTGATCTTGTGTCTCAGTAGAGTAAAAAATGTATTATGTCTGAATGGTGTTACGGATAAAAATTGCCTTCACATGACGATGGCATGCCAACAATATTATTCTTTTTTTCGTTCGTGAATGATTTGTGCCCTTTCAAAGCATGTGATGGCATTGTATTCTATCCCATTTTGTATCATGTCGTATTGTGTATGTAGTATTGTGTCTTCGTTTTTTAACAAAGAGATAATTTTCGGTCTTACAAACACCCAGACACTAAACAAATTTACACGACGGACCCTACATTAACTATTGAAACTGATTAAGTGTGATTTGTGTTTTATAACACCAATTCCAAGTGGATATAAAGATTTATAATTCTTAACAATAAAATATTACATACAAATATACGTTCAACTGTTTTTCAATCGAATAAAATTGGAAGTACATAATATGAACATAATCAAATATAAAAGCCACTTACAATGTTATTAGTGTAAAATAGCGAATTTCCAGTTTCGATTGTTTTAGTTGGCCCCTACTTAGTAGGTCAGAGTATGTGTGTATGAATACTCTATTTGCGTAATTGTATTGAAATGTAGTCATTTTATCATACTAGTATATAAAAATGTCTATTCCTTAATGGCAGGAAAACTGGATTTTACGAGAATCCTTCTACGTCGGACATTCAGTTGAAATGACCACATAACCATTGTTAATGGCGACAAACCCACTGCGATGTGCGTAAAAATGTATTCACAAACTATTTTATGACATCTGTCCTAGTAGTGTTTATTTTTATTGCTGGGGCAGTTCTATTTATTTAGGAGGTTTGGTAGAGATTAAAGTCATGTTCATTCATGTCTTAATTAATTTAAGGTGTATATTTTTACAAAGGTTTTATTATTGATGCAGACGGTTTTCACCTGGCCTTTGGAAAAAATCTCGGAGGTGCCTATTTACAGCAGTAAATGTCTTGGCTTTAGGTTGATGATGATTTATTTAAAAAATACACCCATCAATCAATTACAAATATTTGCCTAGGTGCGGGTATCGAACCAGCGGCCTGTCGTTTCACTTTTATTATTGATAATAAAACGATTGTAATGGTTAAAAGTGCGTGGTGGCCTGTTGGTAAACGGACTAGACGCGGCTGCCAACATGTTCACGGTGGTCGCGGGTTCGAATCCCAGGGCACACCTCTGACTTTTCGGAGTCATGTGTGTATTGATAGTCAATCACCACGCACTAAAACGGTAAAGGAAAACATCGTGAGGAAACCTGCATACCATAACGATTCATAAGAATTTCTATGGTATGTAAGTCCGCCAACCCGCACTAGGCCAGCGTGGTGGACTATATGGCCTAACCACTCTCAATCGTATCCTCGATTGTAGAGTAGGCCCGTGCCCTGCAGTGGGACGTATATGGGCTGATACAGTACAGTATACTTGTGACTGTATACTCATGTTCATACTAATTCATACCATCTTTATCTTCAATGTTTAGATCAGATCAGTCTTTTCAGAAAATTACAGAACTATTTCGTTATCCCAAAAGTTATTGTTACGCATGTTGCTTCCCAAAGTTAGACTCTCCATTATGTGCTTGATGCTTCGATATTGGCTCCTAATAGTTTAATATATTTGGATGACGAGACGATTATTAGATACTTCAAATAAATCGGCTCCTGAATGGAAAATATTATACATTTTCGGAAATTGAATTATTTAAATTTCAGATGCGAGGAATGATGCGGTATCATTGTATTTTATATATGAGTTTTCAAAAGTAATCAACTGATGAATTATTTAACCCAATAAGTATAGATGTTGAATAGTTGATAACAAATTGAAATGTGGCTAGCTGAATTAATTAGGCCCAAAAACTAAGATTAATTAGGCCCAAAAACTTCAATTAATTAGGCCCTAAACTTTGTTCTCACGGGTACATAAAACAGTTGTCCTAAAATTATTTCAGTTCTAGAATGTTTAAAATTGTATAACAAACTTACTAATTTTATTTCAGATTAGGAAAAATAATAGTCTGATACCTACATATTTGGTTATCCTAACGATCCTGTGAGTGTGAGTTTTTCCTCCTGGGTCCCTGTATCTGCTGGCGTTCCTCAGGGCGGCGTGCTATCTCCTCTTCTCTTTGCTCTTTTTATTAACTCTATAACTAATCAACTTCAATCTTCCTACCACCTCTACGCTGATGATCTCCAGATTTACGCTCAGGCTACTTTAGACAGGATGGTTGACGCGATTGCAGCAATAAACATTGATATCCAACACATCTGTCAATGGAGTAAAGCTCACGGCTTGAAGATTAATCCCTCGAAAACCCAGATCATTGTTGTTGGCAGCCCCAGGATGTCCTCAAAGCTAGATTGGACTAAACTTCCTCCTGTCTTTTGTGATGGTATCACCATCCCATACAACGACTCCGTTCGCAATCTAGGTCTACTTATAGACAAGTCCTTCACTTGGGGTCCTCAGCTTCGAGAATTAAGTCGAAGGCTGTTTGCTTCAGCAAGGTCCTTGCGAAGGTTAAGCAATTTTCTACCCGTTGCCACGAAAATTTCACTTGCGCAAACACTCCTACTCCCCATCCTTGATTATGCCGATGTCAGCTATCTTGATCTCACCGAAGACCAACTTAATAAACTTGAGCGTCTCCAAAATTTTTGCATACGGTTCATATTTGGTTTACGCAAATATGACCATGTTTCTGAGTTTCGTCTTAAGCTCAAGTGGTTACCCATACGGCTTCGTCGGAATACTCACACTCTTTCACTTTTATACAATATATTATTTAACCCTCTCACCCCCTCTTATCTCAAAGACCGTTTTATATTTCTTCATGATTCCCATGAAAGATCCCTGAGGTCGTCAGAGAACATGAAACTGAGAATGCCCGTACACACCACGACATTTATGGACAAATCATTCTCCGTACTAGCTGTTCGATTGTGGAACTCACTTCCAGATGTCGTGAGACGGGCTAGAACATTGTCATCTTTTAAGTCACTAGTCAAGGAACACTATCTCTCTCTCTGAATTTACACATTATTGTGCTTTTACTATTTCCATTAGCATTTATTATGTATATATTTATTATATTTTATGTCTATTTTGTATATGTATGTATGTATGTATGTTGTACATATTTATATGAATGTATTACTTTTATTTTGTGTTTTTAATTTGTTAGTATAGTTTTTTTTTTTTTTTTTCTTTCATTATACACCCTAGACTGCCCTTTCTCTCTCCTGTGTCTTATCTCCATCCAAAGGTTGCCTGGAAGAGATTGCCTAGTGCAATAAGGCCGCCGATTGTACTTATTTTTAATATTATTTTTAATTTCTGTTATTGTATTTGTTTTTTTTCTGGTGTACAATAAAGTTTATAAATAAATAAATCCTGTGGCATTGCATATGGGATATAAAATCTGAGCCTTCTTTTTATAATGATTTCTTTTTTATATTTATTTATACTTGGTTTCTATCATATCTTGTGTTGGAAATTGTTTATCACATTGCTCGCTAGATGACCAACCGATGAGAGTACTACGCAAAAATAAAATCGCTATTTTTCGTCAACTTTGGATTTTCATACTAAGATAATATGTAGTACCGATTTTTACTGTCTAGTTTAAGCGATATGACAAAATGCTCGCTTCCTTGTGCACGTTTTTGACAGCTGATGAAAACTGTTTTCATTGAACCTTACAAGAGGCTCACGAATGACCTCTCTATGGCTCAAATATAAAAAAATAATAGTTCAGAAGGGAAAGGCCGACCTAAACCTCGTAGCTTCTATGGAAATACTCAATTTTGCACAAAAGCAGCTTATATATTCCATGCCTAAGCACGTGGCCGAGATATTCCCCTAAGATAATCCAAAGAAGCATCGAACTTGCACAAAATGTCCCTGTCCAAACTATCTATTCAAACACACTTACACTGATATATGCAGCGATCGCCGTCGATTGGTAGATGGGTAATAACACCAGCTGGCTCAATTAGGCGGTGCATTTATGCAAAATCACATCTGCGGCTCAGCCTGTCTGCAGCATGACGTTTGCAGATTATTGAGACGGTGTGCGCCGAGATACGAAGGTAATCCATTTGGTATCGAGTCTTGGAGAGTACCGTATTGTGTTGGGTAAATTTCATTGGGATGCAGAGTTATTTTTGAAATTCACTTCTGAGTTGCTTTTATGTGGGGATTTTGGTGTGACTTTTCTTGAGATAGTTTTGAGTGAATTTATTTATATAATGTAAAGAATGTATTATATCACGCCAGGATGCCATAGTGGTATAAAGAAGCCGTCTGTCCCAATAAAAAAATATCATGCCAATACCTGTTATTTTAGTTAAATTAAGGCAGAAATTCCTCTATTGGATAGATCAATAAAATTGACGATAAATAAGACACAATTTAACATTTAATTTCTTATAGCTACTTAAGCAATTTTGCTCCCCCGGTGCTTATAGGTAGATAGTTATTCCTATAAGTTAGGAAATCGTAGACGCATGGGCTTTGAGTATAGAGAATTAAATACAGACGCAATGGTAAGCCTTGTTAGGCTTCTGCCAAGTAAGCCTCCAGTCGACATTTAGCCAAACCTGACTTATGAATAGATACGTTAGTCCAACATTAATCCAACACATACAAATAAGGTACCTCATTCCAACATTTGAACAAATATTTGCAACAAAATCTAAGTACCAAAGTATTCCAAGCACCTTCTTTTAGAACCTAATGAAACATTTAAGGAGGCGTAAAACTGCGAATCTAAAATACAAAGTAGCAGAAAGGTAGCAGTTTATCGTTCGGCAATAATACGTAAATTATGTCAGTGCAGGCGGAGAAGCGGGGGCATGCATCTTCTTTATGAGCAGTAAAGTCTATTCGATAACGCCGAAGAAAGAGATTGCGCCGATAAATTTAACGAGACCTAATTTCGATTTGTATGAATTTTTATGTCTACGAGTGTTAGTACAAAATGAAGATATCGCTTTTATTTCAGTTAGGTTTTCCAGTTTGGAACGGTTTCGTAAATTGTGCTATGATTTGTATTCCAATTTCAGATTTCTTTTATTGCTTTGTAAGCTCAATCTTCGTTTTATATCTGCCTTTTAAGGATATTTGTGATCAAATTAACTATTTTTTTTACAAGATCGGCATATTAATTGAAATTTATAGAAATTCAGAGGTTCTGTTATGGCTACTGAATTGCATAGAAGCACCAAGAGAGGTGTTTTAGTGTCATAGCTTGTATTACATTGCTCATTCAATTAAATAAAATTTCAGTTCTTGTGATCCTTTTTTATTTCCTTTATCATGACTAGTGGCCCATCCCTGTTTCGTCTGGGTGCAGATTTTTTTGATTCCACTCTACACCAGATACTTGCTATTTTTCTTACAAACTTGGACACCTTGTACATTATACATAAATAAACCTTTCTCTGGAATCATTCTATCTATTTAAAAAAACTGTATCAAAATCTGTTGCGTGGTTTTGAAGATCTAAGCATACATAGGGATAGACAGACGGGAAGGGAGTTTGTTATATACTATGTTTTTTTTTTATTGGAATTAATCGCAAGACGAGCATGTTGTATGTCTGATGGTCAGAGTTACAACTGAACAGTGGCAAAACCAAAAAACATCTTGGATTACTAAGGCATTGCTTGGCATTCTACTGCGCTCGCCACCCTAAGACATAAGATGTTTAGTCTCAATATGTCCAGTGGTTACTATATGTAGTAATAATGTCCAAAATAAGAAAGTAAAATCTAATAAAAACCTGACAATGTTCCCGCGTTGTTTTTATTTTCATAATATTAAGACACTCGTTATGAATTTGAGACCCAAATGAAAATTCAAGAACGCGCGAATGTAAGCAAAGTGGCACAAATGAATGTGATGCGAGGCGGGGTGTTTTAAAAATAGCAACTGTATTCAAATGGTGCCAAGACATGGGGTTTTAAATGAAATGTTTTAAGATATCATATCCCTGTTTTAAAATACGTTGTATATTAATTGAAGACACAAACTATTTTGAATTTAAATATAAAAGATTTTAGGTTTAAAATACACAATTTGTAGCATGTTTTTAATAAGAATTTACGTCACATTTGAAAACTTAGTCTGACTGAAAGAGCCGATACTGTTTTAAGGTTAAAATGATGTATTACAAGCTTAAAGAAAATACTTATGGCAATGAAAATATTGAGACAGAATGGAAATATTAACATAGCTATATACAATAGATACAGAACAACATTTTATGTCAAAAATAATTAATTAATCTACAAGCATAATATTTCTTCATAATATTTCTTAGCAAATGGGTGGGGTTCATGTGTGTATTGATAGTCTATCACCTCGCACTATAACAGTGAAGGAGAACATCATGAAAAAACCTGCCTACTATGGCGATTCGTAAAATTTCCATGATATGTAAAGTCCACCAACCCGCACAAGGCCAGCGTGGTAGACTATAGCATAACGCCTGTCAATCGTACTCGCAATTGTAAAGGAGGCCCGCGCCCTGCTGTGGGACGTATATTATTGGTGCTTAGTGCCATGAAATGCGAGACGGGTATGCCATTCGCTTGATAGTAAGCGATACGAACGCTCATGAACAGTAACAAATCAATCAATACATTGAGTTACAAAACTATGCTTTGAATTCCACTGCGATCGCCATCCTCAGTCGTTTGAAGGCTCAATGTCCATGTAGTACTCTGGCTACAAAGTCGTTTAATCCGAAACACAATATGCGCTGATACAGAACTCTCTCTAGTTCTGTAGCAATTAATTGAGCACCCCTGATATACTACACTATGATATCCGTGTATGTTTTCTCCATGCAGTAAGTGCTTGTACTGAAATT